>BSQW01000014.1:48110159-48735159 GCA_030161315.1 Eutrema japonicum | reverse complement strand
CTCTACTCCATACGGCTTTAATATACATTGATGACATCCTCTTGTTCTCCTCGAACCACGAGGATCATATCAAAACTCTCCGACGGTTCCAGATCATAGTGAAGACACATGGAATAATGCTCTCAGCCCGAAAGATGATTATAGCCCAGCCCAACATCGAATACCTTGGGATGCATATTACAAATGGACAATTTAGCCCACAAGCCCATCTAGCCATGACACTTCTCGAGTTTCCAGACAGCGACCTCTCGAAAAGACAAGTCCAACAGTTCATTGGGGTAATCAATTACCTAAGCGACTTTATCACGCAATTATCACAGCTGACACGTCCACTACAAAAGATGATGTCCAAGAATCTTCCTTTATGGACAAACAGACAAACATAAGCGGTCAAAAAGCTAAAGCTAGAAATACAAAAGCTGTCACCTTTAAATATTCCCTGCGAAAGAACACGTGTTCTCCAGACATACGCAAGCGATAAATATTGGGGTTATGTCCTCCTCGAATAAATAAATGGGAAACATCAAATCTGCGGATACAAAAGCGGACGCTTTAAAGATTCAGAGTTACATTATCACTCCACGTTCAACGAAATCCTAGTTGTCAAAAGGGCCATCGAAAAATTTGAGTTCCATCTGATTGGACACAAATTTCGCATAGAGATGGACATGTCATCTTTCCCAAAAATGCTACAGTTCAAGCAAAAGATGGTCCCACATCAACAACTATTACGGTGGAGTGAATGGTTTTCGAAGTACGACTTCGATTCCGTCTATTTAAAGGGCACGAAGAATGTTCTTGCCGACATGCTCAACAGAAATCCTTTAAAGGAGATTCATATGATGGCAACCTCCTCCGCATCCGGAAGAGAATACTACGATTTTGGAGCCAACATGCCTGAAGATGCTCATCAACTTGTCAACATGAAAATCATTCACGAGCATCTCAAAGAAAGAATTTTCAGGTACCAGTCCGTTATCCTATCAAAGTATGGCGTCAACGGTCACTACATCGCGCCGTTAGGAATCCATCCAGACTATCCATTCGCTCATCTCTACAGAATCGAAGATACTGAGATACCAGAAGAAGTTCTCTGTTTCCTTTGGTATCTCTGTTTGGTGTACACCATTGGCATCACTTTCGACATACAATGGCTATACTAATTCATCAACTCGCGCCAAGGACGCAAGGATTGCCTCTCTACGTTCTCGACATGGTTTGTACCATTAAGTGTCTGGAGTGGTAAGCTGAGAAAATCAGCAAAAAAGGTGAACATGTCATTCAAGAAGCTAAAAGGACAAGGGTGTCTCAACCCTTTCTTCAATCCTCACACAATATACTTCTTCCATCGCCCCATTCAAGTCAACGTCAAAACCAACAGAATGCACGCGCTACCAACGCTCATCCACCACGACGACTTCAAACGAGGTGTTCGGCCAGACTTCAACGTCTATGAAAACAAGGGATTTGAAGACTTCCAGACTCATGCATTTTGCCTCAACAATGCTAGACAAACATTCCACATCCCGTTCAGTCTGAATTGGAACTACTATCCTATAGACTACCAAATGAGTCTAGACGAAGATCTACAGTTTTTCGGAAGCAAGACAACCCCGAAACAAATCCAACCAAAAATGGTGGTTCCAGAACCATCGCCAGCAACAGACCCGCCGGAGCATTTCCAGGATGCACAGTCTCCAGATGATTCGATGAACATTGACGAAATCGGGAAAATGTTCAGTTTAAATAACGGCGAACCACAAGAAGACTTTGTTGAACCAGAAATCAAGTACGAATGTCTGGGAGAATATTACGGCTGCTGCGACGAGCATATCATCGAGTTTGAAATAGATCATTGAAGACATTTCTCATTGTATCTAATTATGTATAATTATGTGTGTGATCTAAGCGATGATGTAATCGCCAAAATAATGTATAATATGTGTGATGTAAGCGATGATGTAATCGCAATTATGTGTGTGATGTAAGCGATGATGTAATCGCCTAAATAATGATGTAAGCGATGATGTAATCGCTGAGGTAAGCGCTTATGTCAGCGCACAAATCCTCCACTATAAATATGTGTGTACCCCCTTGTGAAATAGCAACTCATAATTTCCCTTAAAACCTCTCTCTAAAACCTCTCTCTAAATTCTCTCTCTATGAGTTTCTAAACTCTCTCTAGTTTTCAGACTTCTTTACATCTTTCATAAGCTCTGATTACTTTCTCTCATCTCATGAGTTGCGATTCTGCTCAGTGTGCTTTCAATGAGTTTATCGTTTAACCAATACGATGGTCAATACGACGGTCTTGGGGGGAGATAAGGTTCCTAACAGTGGTTGAGCCATGGCTGGAGGTGCCTACGAATGCTCCCTTTACCTGGAACTTATCGAATCCCATGATTATCAACACGACTTAGTCCATACGGTTTCTCGTTTGCTCATGCACCATTGTATCTGGTATCATAGCAATGGTGCACTACTAATGTATTACATACTGCTTCGTTAAAAACCTTATCATGAAAAAACCGAATGGAATAAAAACCATGACAAGGGAAAAAGAGTACAGTGACGCAATCTCCCCCTGAAATAATGGATATAGCATTCTCTTCATAAATCCCGTAGATGACGCATTCCAATACTTTGAATATGTTTTCAGAATGTTGTTGTGGGAAGCGCCTTTGTAAAGAGATCTGCTGCATTGTCACTTGAACGAATGTACTAGATATTGACTTCATGATTCTTCTCGAGTTCTTGAGTGTAAGAGAAAAATCTTTGAGGAATATTTTTCGTTCTATCACTCTTGATATAACCTTCTTTGAGTTGAGCGACACATGCAGCATTATCTTCGAACAATATCGTTGGCTCCTTATTGGTGACTATTCCGCTTGCTTCTTTAATGGGATGAGTCATAGATCTGAGACATACACATTCTCTACATGTCTCATGGAGCGCAATAGTTTTTGCATAATTTGAGGAAGTGGTGACTAGAGTCTGCTTCTGAGAACGCCAAGATATTGCAGTACCTCCAATTGTAAAAACGTATCCGGTTTGCGATCGAGTTTCATGTGGATCTGATAAATAGCCTGCATCTGCAAAACCGACTAAATCAAAATTGTAGTTTCGAGGGTAAAATAAACCCAAGTCAATTGTTCCCTGAAGATAACGAAATATATGTTTTATCTCATTCCAATGTCTGCACGCAGGTGACGAACTAAATCTTGCAACTAAATTTGTAGCAAATGCTATATCCGGTCGGTTACAATTTGCAAGATACATAAGTCCACATATAGCGCTCATATAAGGTACTTCAGGGTACCTAACGCTTCCTCGTTATCTTCACAAGGCCGAAATGGATCTTTTTGAGTATCGAGAGATCGATTAACCATTGGAGTACTCAAAGGATTCGCTTTATCCATATAAAAATGTTGTAAGATCCTTTTGGTATAATTTGATTGATGCATAAATACTCCATCTCGGAAGTGCTCTATCTGTAATCCAAGACAAAATTTTGTCTTTCAGAGATCTTTCATTTTGAACTCTTCTTTCATATGAGTTCTTGCATCATCAATTTCCTTTTGAGTTCCAATTATGTTTAGATCATCAACATATACAGCAATGATCACAAATCTTGATGAGGATTTCTTAATAAAGACGCAAGGGAAAATTGCATTATTCACATACCCTTTTGTTAGCAAATATTCGGTTAAGCGATTATACCACATGCGTCCGGATTGTTTTAATCCGTAAAGTGATCGCTGTAATTTGACCGCACATATTGTTTTAGATTTTGAGCTTAATGCTTCAGGCATTTTCAATCCTTCTGAGATTTTCATATAGATATTGTTATCAAGTGACCCATATAGATATGCTGTCACAACATCCATAAGATACATTTCTAGATTTTTAGATGCTCCAAGGCTCATCAAAAATCTGAATGTTATTGCATCCATAACCGGAGAATACGTTTCTTTATAATCAATTCCTGGTCTTTGAGAAAATCCTTGTGCAACAAGACGGGCTTTGTATCTTGTCACCTCATTTTTTTCATTTCTTTTTCGTACAAAAATCCATTTGTACCCAACTGGTTTTACATCTTTGGATGTAGTGACAATAGGTCCAAAAACATTTCGTTTATTGAGGGATATCAATTCAGTTTCTATGGCCATTTTCCATCTCTCCCAATCAGATCTTTTCTGGCAATCTTATATGGACCTTGGATCTGGATCGTCACTTTCATAATCAATTTCTTTGCATACAGAGAATGAGAAAATTCCATCATTATCTTCTATTTCATATATATCCCAGATTTTTCCGTCTTGGGCATAGTTAATGGAAATCTCATATTTTTCTTTATTATTTTCGTCTTCATGACTTTTCTCTGTATGTGGTTCTTCTGGACCATTTTCATTTTGTTCTTCCAGTTTCTTTTTCTTCCGGGGATTTTTATCTTTTGAGCCTATCGGCCTTGGGTTCATTTGCTATTTTTCCATCAATTTGTTCTTCTAAAACAATAATTCTTCACTACAAGAAAACACAGTTTTTGCGACTACCAAAATAGTCCCAAAATAGTCGCAAATGACTTATTTGAGACTAAAAAAATTAGTCGCTAATATTTGGTCTCTAAATTGAATGGTCGCAAAACAGTTGCTCTTTTGCGATTAATATGTGACTAACATATCAGTCATAATTTAAATACTGATTTTGCGACTAATTGTTAAAAAAACAATTTAAAAAAAAAACAAAAAACAAAAATAAAATATTTTTATTAATTAAATTAATTTTTACAAAAAAATAAAAAAAACTATTTTTATTAATTAAATAATTACAAAAAATGAAAAAAAAAACAAACAAACAAATAAAACGATTGTAAGCCCGTCGATCTCCTCCTGGCCGCCGGTGAGCCCTCGCCACCGGTGAGTCCTCGCCGCCGGCGTGCCCTCGCCGATGAGCAGATCTCTTTCTCTTTGTCGTCGACTCCAAGCTCTAGCCCTCGCCGCCGGTCATCTTTCCTCTCTTTCTCTTTACTGTCGATTTTCCTCAATTTCAATACTTGGAGTTTCATTTTCTTTTTGGTCAGAATTGGGAGTTTCATTAGATTCCTGAAAATCCCATTGAAGAACGATACTGAGCTCTCTCGTTTGAATTATAATCACAGAGTATATGCCAATTTACCACACACACAAAAATTTGATTGTCTATTTAAAATTGGCGTAAACAGCAAAAAGCAAAACAAAATTAAGAGGAAGAAAAAACACCGATTCGAGAGCAACGGCGCGTATGGCGGCAGATGGAAAATGGGGACGAACAGAAGCAGAGGATCGGAGAAGACGAAAGTGCGCATTAGAGGAGAAGAAGGAAGACCGGTTAGGTAAAAAGGGATGTTTTGGCCCAAATCGAGGATCTGGAAAAAAAAAGAGAGTGAGAAAGGAGAGCAATTGATTTGTCGAAGAGAAGGAAGAAGGAAGAAGAAAGAAGAAGAAAGAAGAAGAAAGAAGGAAGAAGAAGGGATAATCGCAGAATGAGAGAGAGAGAGAGAGAGAGAGAGAGAGAGAGATAAACTGATTTAAAAAAAAATAAAAATTTGGTCCGTTGGATTAAACCAATCAACAGTGCATATCTCAATCCTCGTTCCAATGAAGTAACCAATGAAAAGCTTTTATTATTTTTGACATTTTGTCGTAAATTAGTTGCAAATTTGAGACTATTTTATGACTACTATTAAAAAAAATCGGCTGGAGTTGCAAATTAGTCACAAGTTTGTGACTATTTTATGACTACTTATACATGTTATGAGTATAATCAAAAATCTTTATCCTAAACCCTAAACTTTAAGATCCTATGAGATTTGAATATCATTTTACAATAATTATGTGTATATAAATGTACAAAAATATGTTAAAACTTAAAAATAAATAAATTTTGAGAAATTTTCTATTTTAGAGTTAAATTTTGAGAAAAATAAGTACATGTTATGATTAGATTAAAAAATTTGTAAGTTTTATATTTTTATATATTATTTGATGTTTATGTGTAAGATAGTTTACAATTTAAAATTTAGAGTTTAAAGGGTTAGAGGATTAGGGTTTAGAATTTAGGGTTTATAAAATGATTATATTTAAAAGATTTGTAAGTGTTGAATTTTTTGTATATTATTTTATGTTTATGTGTAAGATCTAGTTTACAATTTAAGATTTAGATCAAGTTTATGACTAAGGGTTAGAGGTTTAGGGTTTAGAGTTAAGGGTTTGTGGTTTGGGTTTAGAATTTATTGTTTTCTAAAAAAAATCGAGTGGAGTTGCAAATTAGTCTCAAATTTGGGACTATTTTTTTGACTATTATTAAAAATTAATCGCAAATTAGTCCCAAATTAGTAACAAAAACTGGGTTTTAGATTTAGAGTTTATGATTAAGGGTTAGAGGTTTATGATTTAAGATTTAGAGTTTATTATTAAGGGTTAGAGGTTTATGATTAAGGGTTAGAGGTTTATGATTAAGATTTATATTTTAAAATTTAAGATTTAGAGTTTATGATTAAGGGTTAGAGGTTTAGGGTTTAGAATTTAGGATTTATAAAATAATGATATTTAAAAAAATGTAAGTGTTGAATTTTTTTGTATATTATTTGATGTTTATTTGTAAGATCCAGTTTACAATTTAAGATTTAGATCAAGTTTATGATTAAGGGTTAGAATTTTAGGGTTTAGGATTAAGGGTTTGTGGTTTGAGTTTATAATTTATTGATTTCTAAAAAAACATCAAATGGAGTTGCAAATTAGTCCCAATTTTGGGACTATTTTGTGACTACTATTAAAAATTAGTCGCAAATTAGTCTCAAATTAGTCATAAAAACTAGGTTTTAGATTTAGAGTTTATGATTAAGGGTTAGAGGTTTATGATTTAAGATTTAGAGTTTATGATTAATGGTTAGAGGTTTATGATTAAGGGTTATAGGTTTATGATTTAAGATTTATATTTTACAATTTAAGTTTTAGAGTGTATGATTAATTAAGGGTTAGAGGTTAAGGGTTTATAATTTAGGGTTTATAAAATTATAATATTAAAAAAATTGTAAGTGTTGAATTTTTTTTTGTATATTATTTGATGTTTTTGTATATTATTTGATGGTTTAGGGTTTAGATTTTTTTTGTATATTATTTGATGTTTATTTAAAAAATAATCGAGTGGAGTTGCTAAACCGAAGCAAACCAGTCACAAATTTGGGAATATTTTTGCAAGTCCTTAAACAGTCGCAAATAAGCGACTCTTGTCTGACTAATTTTTTTAGTCTGTAATTTAAGACTATTGTGCATATGCTTTATGTGTAGTCGCTTATTAGTCGCAAATCAATCACAATACCGTCTCTCTTTTTTGCGACTAAAAAAGTAGTCGCAAATGGTAGTCACAAAAACTGTTTTTTCTTGTAGTGCTTGACGGAGCATTCGCAGCGGGTATATATGGTGTGCACCATACTGCGAATGCAAAGATATGTACAATTTTGTAAATGTACAATGCAAAGATATTTTGTAAATGTACTATTTTGTAAATGTACGAAGTTCAGAAAATAGTACATTTACAAAATATGGCAATTGTATCTGTGAACGCATCTGGTAATTGATTTGCCATATTTTGTAAATTTACTATTTTCTGAACTTCAAGTTTGCGTTGTTTTGTAGGAGGATCAAGGTACAACAAATATGGTGTGTACCATGTAACATCTTTCGGAATTTCTTTAATTCCTCTCTCTAACGCTGAAAATTCACTTTCATTAAAATGGCAATCGGTAAAACGTGCCGTAAACATATCACAGTTTGCGGTTCAAGATACCGAATTATACTTGGTGATGTATAACCGATGTATATTCCCAGTCTTCTCTGCGCCCCCATTTTTGTTCTTTGTGGTGGGACTATAGGAACATAAACCCCACACCCAAAAACACGAAGATATGATATATTTGGCTCCTGGCCAGACGATAACTGTAATGGGGAATATTTATGATATGAACTCGGTCGTATCTGAATCAATGCCGCTGCATACAAGATAGCATGACCCCATACTGATCTTGGGAGTTTTGTTCTCAATATTAACGGTCTAGCAATGAGTTGCAACCTTTTAATCAAAGACTCAGTCATGCCATTTTATGTATGAACATGCGGAACCGGATGTTCAACTTCGATTCCCAATGACATACAATAGTCATTGAAGGCTTGTGAAGTGAATTCACCAGCGTTATCAAGCCTTACTTTCTTTATAGTATAATCAGAAAATTGTGCTCTTAGCCTGATTATTTGGGCAATTTATCTTGCGAAAGCCGTATTTCGTGTAGTCAATAGACACACATGTGACCATCTACTGGATGCGTCAATTAATACCATAAAATATCAAAATGGCCCGCATGGTGGGTGAATGGGCCCACATATATCATCAAGTATTCTTTCTAAGAATACTAGAGATTCATTCCCGATTTTGGCTGGTGATGGCCGAGTTATGAATTTTCCTTGAGAACGAGTTTTACATCAAAATTCGCTCGATTGAAAAATCTTCTGGTTTTTCAAAGGATGGCCATTAGAATTTTCCATAATTTTTCGCATCATGATTGAACCAGGATGCCCTAGTCGTTCATGCCAGACTTTAAATGAATCTGTAAACTTCGGGTTTACCGTAATATATGATTCAGTCAGATTTATTTTTGTGTAATATAATCCGGAGGATAATACTGGTAAATTTTCCAATATAATTTTTCTCTCCGGAGTAACTGATGTGATGTAAAGATATTCAATGCCATTTTCATTCATAGTTTCTATGTGATATCCATTTCTGCGGAATTCTCTGAAACTTAACAAGTTTCTAGAAGATTTAGGGGAATATAATGCATCATTTATCTCAAATTTCGTTCCCCTTGGCATCGAAAAACTGACTCTTCCGGAGCCCATAATGATTTTTACATTACCACATATAGTATTCACGCTTCTGGCGGAATCTTTCATTTTAAGAGAGGAGAAATACTTATTATCCTTAAGTATTGTGTGCGTTGTAGCACTGTCTGCCAGACATATATCTCCATCCTCGATCTTAGATTTTGACATTTTCTGAATTTAAAATATTCATAAAATAAACATTAATAAACAAGACGAAAGTTTTATATTACAACAAAAAAAACACATTTATAAACATTATTTTCTTCTTCAGGAAGATTAACAAACACAACTATATACATCATGTCATATTTTCTTCTTCAGGAAGATCTCAGTCGTTTTGTCTTTCGTTGATATCTTCGGGATCAACCACAAAATCAGTAATATCGAGATGTATATCATCATTTATACCATCAAAAGAAGGTCCGGATTCGCCATAGATGAAGTTGGTTTCACCTTCTTTTCCTTTCACTTTTTGTGATTCTTGATACAGATCGGCTAAATGTTTCGGCGTACGACAGGTACGGGACCAATGTCCTTTCATGCTGCATCTGTAGCAAGCATTCTCATGTTGCTTATTATTCACGCGACCAACTTCATTTCCTTTGAACCTTTTATTATTTCTTCCAGTATTGGCATCATTAGGATGGAACTTTCTTTTTTGTACACGTCCATATCCACGTCCATATCCTCGTCCACGACCACGATCATTACCTCAACCGCGTCCACGTCCATTTTGCCAATTATTATAGTTGGATGATACAACATTCACTTCTGGGAATGGAGCTGATCCAGTTGGACGAGACTGATGGTTTAATGTCACGAGTTCGTTATTTTGTTCTGCCACCAAGAGAACTTGCATCAACTCTGAATACTTCGTGTATCCATTTGCCTGGTATTGTTGCTGCAGGATTATGTTTCCAGGATAAAATGTTTGGAGAGTTTTTTCGATCATATCAAAATCGCTTATCTTTTCTCCACATAACATTATCCTGAAAGTAATTCCAAACAAAGCGGAATTATATTCAGTAACGCTCTTATAATCATGAAACTGGAGGTTTAACCACTCATGCTTAGCTTTTGGTAAGATCACATATTTCTGGTGATCAAACCTATCTTTGAGTGCTTGCCAAAGATCTGCAGGATCTTCTTTCGTGATATACTCATTTTTTAAACCATCATGGATATGGTGGAATAAAAATATCATGGTGTTTGCCTTTTTCTTTTCAGGAGTTGTTTTTGATTTATCGATGGTATCAAGGAGCTCTTTTCCTTTTAAATGCATCCTTGTGGCTACTGCCCATCTCATATAATTATTACCAGAGATATCAAGGGCAGTGATTTCATGTTTCGCCAAATTTGACATGATAACTGAATACATAATATAACAATTCATTAATTCAATTTAAATTTCTAATTTTAAAGCAACACAATAAAATTCGTAAACATAATAAAGACAGAATTTAAAATAATATAGGAGGCAAGCCTTCCATATAATTTACGATAATAAACAGAAATTTAAAATAACAATAATTTAAAATGTCTTCTGGACGAAACATTCTTCAAGAACGCTTTTATATATGTTTTCTGGACATTTTTATTTTAACTATGTCTTATGGACATTTTTGTTTAAATATGTCTTCTGGACATTATTTTTGTTATATGGTTTTACTAGAACCTTTCATAAATATCTTCGGGACATTTATTTTATGGAGACAGTGATCTGAGGAGACATAGTCTGCCATATGATCATAAGCCAACCATATATTTAAAGAGGCAGAACCTGTCATATGATCTGAGGAGACATAGTCTGTCATATGATCATAATCGTGAAGGCAAAGCCTATCATAACGATCGATTCGGGGAAGGCAGTGCCTATCGTCCCGAAAATAAATATAAATGGGGAAGGCAGCACCTATCATCCCGAAAATAAATATAAACGGATCGAACATAAATTAAACCTTACATTTTCGGTATATAAACAAATCGTACTGATAACGTGTTATAAACTATATATATATACAAGTGAGGAGGTAAGAGAAGTGATAGTGAGAGACGAGAGTGATGTAAGGAAGAGAGAGAAGAGAGTTTTTAACTTTTTGCTTTCTTTTTTATTCCTTTTAATTCTTACCATCTACAATTATACGTATTTATACTGTAGATAAATATATTTTATATTATTTATCGACATAGTAAGTCGGTAGTAAAAAGATTGATAATTATCTTTTAACCATAGCTACTTTACGGAAACAAATTAAAGAAATTATAAAATTACCTCGTACGCGTATGGACTTACCAAACACACGTTTAGATATTCTATCTATCAATAATAAAAACTTTATTTCATTTCTTTGTTTTAATAGAAGCAGTCAACGATTAGTATGTATCACCCATTTATTATATTTTGTCTCCTTACACACCGATTTTATCCATTCCGTAATTTATATTCACATTATCTCTGTCGAAAAAATAAATGAAATGAAGAACCGAGAAGATCTAAAGACCATTTTTCACGCGACACGTGTCGTATCTCTTTTAGCTCTGGCCGGTGCACAAGTAACGGATCTTCAGAGAGATTCTCCTTAAACCAATTTGACCGACGAGAAATTACCGGTTCAAGATGGGATTTTTATCCACACTCGCGATTACTAGCGCGTGACTCCCAATCATAATGTTGTTAAACGACACGTGGAGTCTTACTCTTCCGAACAGTTAACCTCCCGCGAGAAGAGTGACGTCATCCAGTCTCTTCTTACGTGCATATTCTAGCGCGTGGATGGAAATCGCGCGTGGATGCTAGATGTTGACAAACACACAGAGTCCATTCCGTTGGGTAAAAAGAAGACGGTTACTAATCAGTTGAAACAGTTGTCAACTTGACAGTTGAAACGTTGTCGTTCGCTCTTTTGCTATTTCTACGAAAATTTCTACTTAAAAGACATTCAAACAAAAAAAAAATTAAAATCTTTACAATAGTTATAAAAAATTTATAAAATTTAAAAAATGATGTTGTACTGGCTTCAACTTGTTGTGGTAGATGGATTAGACTAATTCGTTTGCAAACTAGACCGTTATAATCAGAGCCGATTCTGAGTTTTAAAGGGTCGCAAGCTAGAGAAAAAAATAGATTATTTTATAATTATATTGATTTTTAGTTTTAATTGATTTATTAAAAAAAACTATTTCATGAAAATCGAACTTATGACATGTAATGTTAAACACTTTCACTTTACCAATAGTTTAAGAAGATTTTTAAAAAATTTAGAGCAGAATTTTTAACATAAAAACGAGGGCTGCAAGTCCATGTTTGACTTCAGGGCCAGTCCTGGTTATAATTCTAGAACGAACTACGATCCATTATATATATATAAACGGTTCTCAACTGTTCATTTCGACTGATAAAAAACTGAATTAAATTATGTTGGTATTACTTTTGAAATTTTATAAAAAAAAAAATTGGTTTATATCAGTAAATAAATAGCAATAAAAAGGTGTAAAGTTATGGGGGCACTCGCGACGTAAAACTTTGGAGTTGGGATCACTGAGCACTACAGCTGGACACGAGCAGTGTGGGTGGGGCTTCACTGCTGACCCAAATCGGGTGGAAACTTTCCTCATATAACGGTCCAATATATATAAAAATTAATATCTTTTATCATCGTATAAAAATATGCTTTTTACATTACCCACAGAGAAAAAGTTCCTTTCGTTTACATATACCCAATTTTAGTTTACGGTATTTTATGATATCTCTTTGAAAAGAGTTGTGTCTTACTACTGCCATTTAAAACAAGTGTTCTTGGTCAAAATAACACTGAAAAAATATATCATATGTGACATCAACATACTTAGTCCATAAGCTATATTTGCACTTTTTCCTCGACAAGACTCTTGTCCCTTCAACACTACAATCAAAATGCGTTGTTTAATTTTATACTGTATTTAGTAAGTATATACTTTGCCCCCACACTCTCATGTCATTAATATGTACACCACACCACTTTATTGGTCTCTAGACTAATCTGGTGATAGGCGCCCATCACTAATTCAACAACTTAAGAATATCACCCTATTAATATCAATAATTAATACTCGAAAATTGACAACATTATAGATAATTTAATGTATTACCGATGCTATAACAATTGCTTTACAGTCGAAAAAGCCTATTATTTTACTATATTGATTTGCGTATCGAATGAATATCTGATTTGGTGTTGGTATACAAGTGGTCGTTGCCTGAATAATAAGTAATCAAGATATATTATTAAAAAATATAGATTCATAAATAATCTAGGTTGATTGATAAGAATTGTAGAAATTTTACACTATATATTTAGTCTGTTTAGAACAATTATACCAAATCACATTTTAAGAATTGTATGTGGATAATTAACAAAAAAAATTATTGAATGTGGATTAAAAATAAACTCAAATTTGTTCATGCTCATGTTCTATTTTCTTCAAAACAAATAGAGTATGTACACATAAATGTAATGTAAATGATGCGTATGATTCGGGAATCAACACTTTGTAGAAAGTAATGTAAATTAGATAATGTAATCTAGATTTCTTGATTGACTTTCGTAGGTAGTTCTTGTATGAACAATAAATCCTTGGTAGTGGATATTTATATTAAAGTTTGTTACAGATTATCATCATCTATCTACAAAAATCATCATACTAAAACACTAAAACACTAAAACATTAGAATATACTTATAAATTCCACCAGTAACTTTCTATAGAGAGTGATCATCATCATACATCAGTATTTATTACACATATAACGTAACACGTAAGAGATAGTTAGTTTGATGGTCATCGTTAAATTATCATTGATAATTTTGTTGCTAAAAAAGGGGTCAAAATTTGTAAATACTAAAAAATAAAAGATATTTAGCTTATCTTTAAAAAAAAAAGAATTAATAGACTATCGAATAATATAGAGTTTATTGCTTGATAAAAATAGACGGAATTGAAAAGCGTGTTGGACAAAAGTTTTGGGAAGTAAACTGGAATAATATTTCGATTCTCATGAGAGATTTACAAGAGCAAGAGTGTTTGAGTCTAGAGTTAAATTATAGTTGAGAATGTTATAGAGAATTGTAATCTGGTCCTTGGCTCCTTTTCCTTGTTTTTATACTTTGAGATCGTGTTTAACGTCACTTTTTCCTTCGCCTGATTTACCATGCATGGTCTTTAAGTCCGAAACTCTGACCGTTACGTTTAGGCGACTTAACTCACCAGTTTGAACGAGTCTTTGGTCTCGATTGACTAACGATTCCGCATTTAATCCCCTTTGACCGTAGATGTTCACTCCGATGAGCATTTCAGCTCAGTCCGTGACCTCGTTTACTCATTTGACCTCGTTTGACTTTTTTAACTTCACTGAACCTTTTTATCATAGATTTAATGGATCTAATTTACTGGACCGAAATTTTAACCCCACAATAATGTAAAATTCAAATCCGGTAATTTACCCAGACCCATTTTGCCATCGCTCTCAATAAATCCTAACCGTCCATCTAATCAAGCATAGATCTAACGGCGGATATCAAATCAGACGCTACTTCGCATAACTTCCCTCCCTATATAAGAAAATGGTCCTGGTAGTGTACCGTACACACATCCCCATACGAACATTCACAATCGCGAAAGAGAGGAGAGAGAGAGAGAGAGAGAGAGAGAGAGAGAGAGAGCTGAAATCGGAGAAAATGGTTTCGTGGATGATGACTATCAAGGCGGTGCTGATCTCAAGCAGCGTCGCCTCCGTGGGACTATTGCTTAAGGTCTCTGTTCCGGCGGCTGTTGATTTCTCCATCTCGCGAGCTCCGATCCTGTGGAGTTCTTTGCTATCGTGGCTGAAACCGCCGTATCTCTACGTCATCACCAACGGAATCATCATCACTATCGTCTCTTCTTCTAAGTATTACAGAAGCACGAGCCACCGTGACCAGGAAGACGATGGGATCGTGTACGGTGGCGGCGATTATAAGATCCAGACGGAGCCGATTGTTCATGATCAAGCTTTTCCGCGGATGCTGGTGGTGAGGGATTTGGATCCGGATTCGCATTTCAATCTCGTGAATCCGCCGTCTCCGCCACTGGAATCGGAGGTGGCTAAGATGGTTGTGTATGACGATGAGGAGGAGACGAAGATAGCAGATGCGGTGGCGATGGTGGATGATGAAGATGAAATTGAAGAGGTGGTTATGGCGGAGAGTCCCGATCTGGTTAAATCCGGTGGAGATGAAGAGGTGATGTTGTCGCCGATTTCAAATTGGAATAATCTGCCGCCGAGGATGACCGAATCGGAAAATCTTCCTCCGATGGAGAAACCTCTAGTTTCTTCAAGGTTCGGCCACCGGAAATTGGTGAAAGCCAGTCCAGAAGGTACTGATTTGTCCCTTTCGTTAAATTTTAATTTTGATATTAAAAAGGTGAACAGACGAAGAAGGTGACGTTATGTTAATAAAAACGGTTAGGTAGATTTTAAAATTTTTTGTTTTTGAAAATTCAAATTTGGCGTCGATAACACGCGTCGGTGGTTTGAGGGGCAAATTTGTAAATTGTATATGATTTTTGTTTTTTATGGTTTTGTTTTCCGGCAGGTGGAAGAGCGTTGAGAGTGACGAAGGCGAAGCGGAACGAGACACTGGAGAATACTTGGAAGATGATAACGGAAGGGAAGTCAAAGACGTTGACCAGACAGTTATACTGGAGATCCGATACGTTTGGCCGTGGAGATTCCGGCGGCAGAGAGGCGAAACCGGTTTACAAGAAATCGGAGACGTTTAGAGACAGGACGAACAATTACGAGTCGTCGGAGCCGGCGGAGACGGAGAAGGCGAAGGGGAAGATGAGAAAAGAACCGTCACTGAGTCAGGACGAGTTGAATTGGCGAGTTGAGGCGTTTATTAAGAAGTTTAATGAGGAGATGAAGTTGCAGAGAATGGAGGCGTTTATTAAGAAGTTTAGTTCCTTTTTTGTATTGGCTTTTTCTTTAGATGGGTGGTGATATAAAGTCATAGTGGATTTAACCAAAAAAAGAAAAAAGATGTCAGTGTTCATTAATTTGTGAAGCTTAGAAGTTATACAGGTTTTTTTTTTTTTTTTTTTTCATTTTTCCACTTTTTAAAAATAATTTTAGTGAGCTATACATTTGGTTGTGAACATTGAGATACTGGGTTTTCAAGAAAGAACAAAATACATATATTTGTATATGTGCAATATCTCTTATACTTGACGCAAGTCTTAACTTATTTTCAAAGTTATGATAAGAGATATATGTTAATTCATTCTTTATCGATTGGTTTTAAATTGAAAATTTATAAAATTTAATATATTATCAGAGTCTAGTTTTGTGGACCATTGTCCAAGAATGGTATGAGTATATTGTCCAAGAATGGTATGAGTATAGTTAAAGCATCAGTAATGGGGTGTTTCATTGATACATCCTCTATTCAAAAAAGGAAAAAAAATAAAAAATGAAGAGAGAAAAAAGAGATGGTGTCTCAAATGAGACAAAAAAAAAAAAAATTGAGACATCCTTCTCATAGGTGTCATATAATGATTAGTCCAACTTTTTTTTTTAATTTTTTTATAATTATCTAACTTAAAAAAAAAAAATTTATTTTGAGACACCATCAAAGTGTCTCATGGATGATGATGCTTTTAGAGTTGGGCAAAAAACTGGATCCAAAAATCTGAACCGGTACGAAATCAAAAATACCTAAACCGAAAGGATTTTAGATCATCCAAATACCGGAACAGATCCTAAATTTCTATACCCAAAGAACCAAACCCGAACCGGTACCGAATCGAGAACCAAATAGGTACCCGAAATACCCGAAGTGTAATTATATACCTAAATATATTAATTATATTTAGATTTGATATATAACTCAAATACCCAAAATTATAACTATAAACCCGAATTTATTAATTATTTTTTGGTATTTCGGATATTTTATGTATATTTTTGATATTATGAGTATATCGAATACACATATTTTGTTTTTTCTTGATTTTTTGGATATTTTGGATACTTTTGGGTTGAAAGTATATTTGTTTTATTTAAATAAATATTCATGTGTTTTGTCTTAGATTTTGGGTTATTCGGTTTTTTTTTTGGGTATTGTGGGTACTTTTGGATACGAATCCGAACATATCCAAAAAAAAAATCAGATCTTAAAAAAAATATCCAAACCGAACCCGAACTGAATCCGATCCAAATTTTTAAAATACCTTATCGGTACCTAAATCCCTAAATCTGAAATACCCGATCTAAGGATCCGAACACCCACCCTTAAATAGAGTTTATTGTTGAGTCTCGAGTGAGATTTGGTTTGAAATGAGACGGAAGAGTCATCATCTCGAGTGAGCATGTTAATAATTCCATATCAAAAGTTTTAATGTACACCTAAATAATATATTAAAGATATGAGTCAATTCATTTATTGTTAATTAGTTTTGAAGATAAATCTAGGGCAAATTGCTGTTTTTACCCCAAATTTTCGTTTTTATGACAAAAATACACAGTCCTTTCAATCAAATGTTGCGCTACACTTTCGGGGGTGGAAAATTACAGTTACCCCCTTATGACCAAACAAAAAACGCGAAACCGCTATTACAATTTTAGCCTTCGCGACATGTCAGAATTCTATAGATGTCTGACATTTAGACTATAATAGAAGTCTGATTGATTTCTCTTACCAGACTTCTCTCAGACGTATTCGAGAATTCTGATCCAGATTAAAATAGTAAATTTAAATTTAAAAATTAAAAAAAAATTTGTTACAACTTTTTTTACAATAATTAAATATAGATGATTTTGATTTATAGAAATTAATATTTCATAAAATTGAATCAAATTAAACAATGTTAGTTAATTGTGCATATACCTCAATAAATATCAGACTTCTCGAAGAAGTCTTATACATATTTAATTAGTAAATTTAAATTTAAAATTGTAAAAAATTATTTTGTTAAAAAATTCTTATACATAAATTAAATATAGACGATTTCGAAGTATTAAAATTAAATTTCGTAAAATTGAATCAAATTAAAAACATGTAAAGCAAAGTAGGTTGTAAACCTCAAAACATGCTTTGTAATGGAAACATTTACATATAACTTTAGGGTTAGATTCATGGTTTACCAAATTTACATTTGAAATTTTAAATTTGCACATATGTGTTGTAATGTGCATATATTTCACGAATTTGATGCTTCCTAGAAGTTATGTTTTAATATTGCCACTCATAAGTGCTAAATATTATATTTAGGGTTACTCGGACTTATCGGAGAAGTCTGAGAGAATCAGGATTTCTCAGACTTCTCAGAGATTACCAGATTTCAATTTTAATCTGATTTTTTTAAAAGTCAATTGCAAAACTACCCTCTCGTTGACCATATGGGTTTCATCAGACTTCTAAAGCAGTCTTAGTATACAACTCAGATCTGAAAATCGACGATATGCAAAAATTCGTACCTATATCCGTTTAGAGTTTGTTTTCACCCTCGTCGAGCGCCCAGAACGTCTAATATCACCAAAATCCCGCAAGTTTGATGTTTATTATAAGGTTTCTATATAATATGATGGTATTTAAGTAGTAATTATCAAGTTTAGGGTTTATCAGACTGCCATTTCAGTCTAATTATGTCCATGGTTTATCAGACTTCTTGATGGAAACCTGTGAATTAACCTGAAATAAGTTACCATACTTGTGATTTTACCCCATATATAAACCCATATATAAACTAAAGTTACCAACCCTAATCTGTAAAAGTCATTATCGACTCTCTCTCTCTCTCTAAAACAGGAAGAATCTCTCTCTCTCTCAACTCTCTCAAACATCTCTCCGGAAACCCTCGTCGCCACCGCCACCGCCACCGCCACTGCCACCGCCATCGCCACCGCCACCGCCACCACCGTTGTCAGCTTCTTCAGTCTGGTAATTACCTCTCCTTTTTCGTGTCACCTTACCAGTCCCTCCATCTATCTCTCTTCATCTTTTCATCACAACTCTATTTTCTTGTAGGTCGAATCGCCACCGCCCTTGCCATCGTCAACTTCGACTTTGCAACTGAGTTAGGCTTCCTAGAAACAAGTTTTTCGCCTTCTACTCTACTTTTTTCTGCAAAATTTTTAGATCTATATGAAATAAGACCATTTTCCATGTTCTTTGCCTATATCTAAACAAACAGATGGGTTTTTAATTAATTCCGTTTTAGATCTACAAGATAGAAGTCCATTTTTCTATGTCAAACAAAAGTTCTAGGTATGATATGTATTTTGATGCTTGGTTGTATTCAGTCCAAAAAAAACTTGAAAATTACTATATTAGAAGTCTTAAAGTGAATTAGACTCGATACGAAGTCTGATACTTGACCTGATCTGAATCAGACTCGATTAGAACTCTGAAATTATACTTTCATATAATTAGACTCTGATAGAAGTCTGAAATTTGAGTTTGTACGAATTAGACTTGAGAAGAAGTATGAAATTAGACTTTTCCGAATTAGACTCTTTTAGAAGTCTGAATTTTGACTTGATTTTAAATTAGACTTTATTAGAAGTCTGGCTTTAGACTTGTTTTAATTTTTGCGACCGTTTTCTGGTACACATAACCAAATTATTGTTTTTCAGGACATAAAATATAATAGAAACAACTATTACAAAATTAAAAAGAAAACTAAAAGTTAGTGAGTTTTTGACTTAGAGTTTAGGGCATAGGGTTTGAGGTTTAGGGTATAAGGGTTATGATATATTTTTCTTGTTCTATTAACAATAGAAATATAATAATTTTAAAGTATTAATGAGTATTTGATTTAGTATATATGGATTCACATTTGTAAAATATTTTTTTATATATATTTTTCAATTAAAAAAAGAAAAGAAAATATAATAAATTATTGTTTCATACTAAAAACGTAATATAAAACTGAATACTATTACAAAATACAAATTAAAAAAGAAATATAACATTATAAATTCATTAAAAAAATCAAAGTACACAAATTTAAGTTTATTATAAAATAAATAACTCATAAAGTCCAAAATAAAAAAAAAACTATTCATTAAAAACTAAATAAAAGTAGAGAGCCAATAAGAAGAGATCACTCATATTGATGATGTGGCCAAATCTCACCCCTTCCTTCTTCTATTTTTTATTCTCTCCAATAGATTACTCTTTTTCTTTTTGCCGTACAAAAAGAAGAAGACTAATCGTCTTCTCTTCCTCATCTCTCCTAGACTCCGAGAACCATGCTTTTGTGGCGGCGATTTGGATCCAACCATCGATTCTCACTCACATCGCCTAATTTTGGTCTCTCTCTCTCTCTCTCTCTCTCTCTCTCTCTCTCTCTCTCTCTATCTCTCTCTCTCTCTCGTTTGCAAACGGATAATATGGTCTGATTCTTCTTCTAGATCTTGTTCGATCTAGGATTTATATTGTCTCAGATCTCATGATATTTCTTAAATTCGTCGTTTATGTGTTCTTCCTTTCTAATTTCGTTGTGGTTATTCTCTTATTCCAGGCGCTTCCTAACCAGCAACTTCTCGATGGCGCAGAGGTCAGAGAAGGGAAGAGAAGAGTGAGTGGCGGAGCAAGAAGGGGAGGAGCAGGATACGGTAGGCGGCGGAGGAGGAGAGAGAGGAGGGAGAAGGAGGTTTGGATTCGCAGAGGATGCAGGTGAAAGGACGACAAGGGAACCAGACGAAGTCGCTGTCGGTGTCTAAGTAGAAGGAGACAGCGGAGGAGGAAGAGCCGACGAGAGGGAGATGAGGTAATCGCTGCCGGAAGAGAGAAGGTATAGTTCTCTCAATATATTTTTATTAGTGATTGAGGCACATGAATCTCGTTTCAAATTTTTTGAGTTTTCTCAATTTGATTTTCGTGATTGTGATCTTTGCAGGTTGCTTCTCTTCAACTTGATTATATGGATCTGGTGATGATTCAGAAGATGTGGATAAATCTGTTAATGCCATGAATGGCGTGGACTCTGTTTGGTTTGTTGATTTAGGTTTGAGACTCATTGTTTTTGGTTTCGGTTTGGTTCTTAGGAAGTTGAAGGAGAAATCATGTAATTTTACTTTGTAATAGTCGTTTGAGTTTATCTTTTAATTATGTAATTTTACGTTGTAATATAAGTTTTTGTATCATGGTTTCATATAAATATAATAAAATATAATTTTTTTAATTTATCCATTGCAAATTATTGCCAAATTTGACAACTAATATAATATTTCCGTTACTAATTTTTGTAACCGGTAACCTTACAAAACAATTGTAATTTTTGTAATATTGGTTTCCAAATATCATTGCTAAAAGTCTGTTACAAACAATTGCAACGAGTATCCATGATATTTGGGTGCAAATATTGCAATGAACATCTCATTAAAAGTATGTTACAAAAAAATCCGTTGCAAAAATTAGCAACACCATCGTTGCAATAATCCATTTGCAATGACTATCCACGAAATATCGTTGCAAATATTGCAAAGAACAAATATATTGCAAATATGTTGCAAAAACACTGTTGCTTTGCCCAAAGAAGAACCTTTTCAATAGCATTCTTGATGGAGGTGTGCCTATCTGAGACTATGACCAGAGGATATTGGTCTGAAATGCAGTCTCTAAGCCCATCACCACCACCACCAACACCACCATCATCACCACCACCAACACCACCACAAATAGAATCATCTGATACTGAGCCCACATCTTCGTCTTCCCAGTCTTTGTCTTCGCACTAGCTAACTCGACCATGCTCCTTACTTGCCTATCATTTGTGACATAAATAGGAGGGCTATCCGGACCGATATGTTGCAAGAGTGGTTCCGGTAACGGATATGATAACTCCACCAACTCGGTTTTCTTGTCCAGCATATAATCATCTTGTACCATCTCAACAAGTTCACAATATGTAGAACGATCGCCCAAAGTGATAAACCGCCCTCCTTTGAGAGTATCCACCACAAAATGCCAAATCTGGTCTCTCACAACCCATTCACCAAAATTAACAGGTAGATGCACCATTATCTGTAAAAACAATCATGGAAAACAACATTAGCGATCTTAATGGAAATATCAGACTTCTTCGCGAAGTATGATTCTATTAGCTACATTGCCAGAATTATTAAAAAAAATTATTTAAAAATAATTACCGAACATAAACATGTAAAACTAACGCAGGAGGAACATATACAACTAACACACATATAAAAAATTTAAAATCAACGAAATTCATCACAAATATACAAAAAGGGTTTTAAAAAATTTGTCAATCCAGACTGCCACAGAAGTCTGACAAACAGTACGTCAGACCTCTATGGCAGTCTGAAAAAGAGGGTATTTTTGCAATTAGAATGTTACAAAGCAGACTGCGGATGCCGTCTGACGAAAAGTTATCAAAGCAGACTTCTATCGCAATCTGACAAAAATGATATTTATGCAATTGACCCAAACGTTGACTTTTTTGTCAGACTGCATTAGATGTCTGAGAAAAATAAAAAGGTATTTCTGCAATTGACCAAAATTTTGACTTTTTTTGTCAGACTTCTCCTGCAGTCTGAAAATATTATGGGGTAATTTTGCAATTGACCGAAGTTTGACTTTCATTCCCAGACTTCCAGCGCAGTCTGAAGAAATTCGTCAGACTGCGATATAAGTCTGACAAAAATTGGTGTATTTTTTGCGTTGACCAAAATCTTCGATATCAGACTTCTTTAGCAGTCTGACAGATTTCATCATTTATGGCAGTCTGAAATTTTTTCCCTCCTATTCAAACTGCCATAGAAGTCTGATACATTTTCCCCCATTTTGGTAAACTTTTGAAAAATTTCGGTCAATTACTACCATTACCCTGTTTTTTTTTCAGACTTCTGATTCCGTTTGAAAAAACAGTCAACTTCCGGTCAAAGTCACTCATTTTTCCGTCATACTGGATATGAAGTCTGAATAAAAAGTCAAGTTTTCGGTCAATTGCAAAACTACCCTATGCCTCGAATAGAAGATTTTTCTTGATTTTTTTGTTTTCAAAGGAAATTACCAGACTTCAATTTTAATCTGAGTAATTAAAAGTCAATTGCAAAACTACACTCTCGTTGACCATATGGGTTTCATCAGACTTCTAAAGCAGTCTGATTATACAACTCAGATCTTAAAATCGACGATATGCAAAATCTCGTACCTATATCTGTTTAGAGTTTGTTTTCACCCTCGTCGAATGCCCAGAATGTCTAATATCACCGAAATCCCGCAAGCCCAGTCGTTTTTACCGTTTTTATGCCATAATTTGCGATTTCGGTACGTTTGAATCGGAAAATCAGTGGGAAAATGGGAGAAATCGGAGAGAGAAGTCGCGATAAGTGTTTACGAGCTCTATTATTGAGCTTTAATGGCGGAAAACGGGTTAGTTACTGCATTAACTCGTCGATGATGGTGGTTGTCGTCGAGGTTGAGAATTGATGACAATGGCATTTCCGTAATTAAGTTAGATCTGAAATTTTTTTTTTGTATTTTGAAAAAAACATTAAACTCTATCAGCAGTCTGATTAATGGCATTTGCGTGAATACCCAAATTCTTAAAGGGTAATTCGTAAGATTCTAAAAAAGATTAGAGAAAAAGATATTTTTAACTTTAATTTTAAATTGTAGGATATTTTTGTAAAAATGCCATAAATCTATCATAGTTTCCGTCGATGAATCCTCTACCATTATGAGATTTAATCATTTTCTTGGAATACGGTCGTTGAACCAAATACACTTAGTAGACAGGTGGGGGTTTCTAAGTGAATGAATTTTCTTTCTCAATTAAACTTTTCTTTAACAAAAAAAGAAACTTTTGTTAGAAAAAAACAGAAAAAGGTCCCCCAACCAGTTTGTAAATCGTTGAAAATAAATTTCAACTCTCACAGAAATGTTTTTTATAAAGTAATATAATACCCGACCACTGGATTATCAAAAAAAAAAAAAAAAACTCAACCACTCAATTATATATATAAAAAAACTACTCAATTATGGAAAATTGGTTGAAAATATTCTAATAAATTAAATGATTTTTATTATTCCTTAGAAAAATTAGTAATGAAAATTCAGATATTTATAAATAAAAAATGTTTGTTTAAGAATAAACAAAGATAGATGATAATTGAGGTATTTAAGACACATTTATTTGGGGAAAATTACATTTTTAATCTTCAAAGTATAATTTATTGACACTTTAAACCTCAAAACTTTTTCACTTTCACTTTAAACCATCAAATTTAAAAAACTCTCATTTCAAACCATCAAATTAGTTCCTAAGTTTGCGCCGTTAAAAAACTTAACGGAACTGTTCATTTTATGTTAAACAATAACAATGTTGTTTTAAATATATATTTTTAATAAAAAATAATTTTATTATTTATCATGATTAAAAAAATTCAAAAAAAAAAACTTCTTCATCTTCCTCCTCGAGGAGTGAATCTGGAAACAAAAAGCGCCTTATTATTTTGGGTAAATTAGGTCGATTTCAGCTTTTCTTTATTGTTTTTCTCGAGGAACACCAAACAATCGTCTTATCAAGGAATAGACGAGTTTGATCCATCTGTGTTTGGTTGAAATTTCTTAAATTTTGATTCGAACTTTTTTTTGTTGTTGTTGTGCTGCTTAGTGATGAGATTTGATCCTGTCTCGTGGAATTTGAGCAATAAATAGTAATCCACTATCACCACAGATTACAAAGAATTAGGATTTTTCACAATCTCTCTAAAAACAAGAAAGATCTCTAGTTTTTCTCTAGAATTTACAGGATACAGAAAACCCTCACACTTGCCTAGCTTTATATAGACTAGGCAATTACAAAGTTAAGACGGTTTAAACCTAAACCAAAGCCCAATAGGAAAAACACATTCCTAATTGACTAACCCAAGTCGCGGTCCTAATTAATACTCATGATTTTCTTCACCAAAGCCCAACAAACTCCACCTTGATGACAACCATTTCCGAGTATAACTTCTTCATCTTTGCATTCATGTGCCGCTCCAGACAGTCCAGCACCTTAGTGCTCTTCTAAGTTGAGAAAACTCAAAGCCTTCTCAAACTTATCCACATGAAGTACCTTTGTCAACATATCAGCCGGATTCCTCTCAGTCGGGATATTCGGCAGCTTCACTTCACCAGAAGCAGCAATATCCTTGATAAAATGCATCCTCTTGTTAATATGCTTTGTCCTCTCATGATGAACGTTGTTCTTGGCTAAACTCAAGACACTCTGAGAATCACACCAGATCTCTACCGTGTCTTTCTTGAATCCGAACTCCTCAGTCAAACCCCTTAGCCAAATAGCTTCTTTTACAGCTTCCACCAACGCCATATACTCTGCCTCAGTTGTAGACAACACGACGACATGTTGAAGACTCGATTTCCAGCTTATAGCCGTCCCACCAGCAGTGAAGACAACATAACCTGAAATAGATCTACTTCTGTCCAGATCCGATGCAAAGTCAGAATCACATAAACCTTCAACCTTAAAATCCTTTGTTTTCCTGAACACAATCTTTCGATCCTGGGGACCTTTCAAGTACCTTAGCACCCATTTCACAGCAGTCCAATGTATCATGCTTGGCTTACTCATGAACCTACTAACCAAGCCAACCGCATACGCGAGATCACACCTAGTTCCTAACATCGCATACATGATACTTCCAATAGCATTTGAGTATGGAATATCATCCAAAATTGTCTCTGCTTCATCATCTTTTACAGCAGACAACTTGAAGTGTGAACCGATAGGTGTAGAAACTGATCTAGCTTCATCCATATTGAATACCTCCATAATCTTCTTGATGTAACCAGATTGAGACAAGGTGAGAACTCCACCTTCACGATCCCTCGCTATATCCATCCCAAGAATCCTTCTTGCAGCTCCTAGATCTTTCATCTCAAATCTACTGCTCAACAAATCTTTCACAATCTATATCTCCTTCATATCCTTTGAAGCAATTAGCATGTCATCAACATACATGAGTAGGTAGATGAAACAATTACCTTCGCTCTCCTTTATGTAAACACAGTGATCAAACTCACTCCTTTTGAATCCATGACTTACCACAAATTGATCAAAGCACTTGTTCCATTGCCTTGGAGCTTGCTTAAGTATATACAATGCCTTTTTCAACAAGAAAATGTGGTCCTCTTTTCCTTTAACCACAAAACCTTCAGGCTGCTCCATATAGATCTCCTCTTCAAGTAAACCATGAAGAAACGCAGTCTTGACATCAAGCTATTCTAATTCCAGATCCATATTTGCTGTAACCGATAGAAGAAACCTGATAGAAACATGCTTCACAACCGGAGCAAACACTTCTTGAGAATAACCCTTGGCTACCAATCTAGCTTTATATCTCGGTTCTTCTACCCCTGGGATACCCGGCTTCAACTTGTAAACCCATTTGCAACCAATCACTTTTCTATCTGTTGGTATTTTAACTAACCTCCAAGTATTGTTCTTATCTAGAGAACTCTTCTCTTCAACCATACCTCTATTCTAGAAAACTTTATCATTGCTTTCAACAGCTTCCTGATAGTCCCTAGGTTCTTCAGAACTTATCTCGACAGCAGCGATTAAGGCGAAACTCGCTAAATCATAATCACCAAGATATTCAGGTCGCCTTGTTGCTCGTTTAGACCTATTTCGAGCTAACTCCCAATCTTCTAGAGGTACATCATCTGTTTCCCTGATCTCCAACAGCTCCACCTGAAGATCCAACTTGGCCATTATCTTCACTAATAGAAGTTGTCGCATCTGGTCCTCCTCGGTGTCGATCGATACTCGGGATGACATCGATCGACACCACCTCAGAAGGTTCACAAGACTTTTCTTTTTTGTGTCTGTGTCGATCGATACTTGGGGTGGTATCGATCGATACACTCTCAGAAGTCGGGCTCCTCTGCGCAGTTCCTTCCACAAAAACTTTATTCCTCAAGTCTTTTAATACTGTATCTTCCACAAAGGCCACATTCCTGCTAATCACACATCTTGATTCATCCAGGAGCCATACCTTGTACCCTTTGACTCCCTCATGATAACTTATGAAAATTCCCTTCATAGCTCTTGGTCTTAGCTTCCCTTGATCTACATGAACATAAACCAATGACCCAAATCTTCTCATATGTCCATAACCCGGTTTTCTTCCCAACCAAAGTTCCTCAGGAATACTGTCATCTAAGGCCGATGATGGGCTTCTATTAATTTGGTACACAGCTGTGCTAACCGCCTCAGCCCAGAATTCTTCACCTAAGCCACTTTCATCCAGTATACAACGCACCTTCTCCATTATTGTTCGGTTCATGCGTTCCGCAACTCCATTTTGCTGTGGAGTATATGCACAAGTCTTGTGCCTCTCAATCCCATGCTGCTTGCAAAATCTGTCGAAGTCTTTGTTCACAAACTCCAACCCATTATCTGTCCCCCAGTAGCACTTGTCCAGAGTTTAGCTCCTCAAATGTATCAAACCAATCTCTCCTTGAGGTCATGTGATATGAACAACCCGAATCAATCACCCACATCTCTAGATGCCAATTTTCCGAGACTGATAACGCATCTACTCCTACTGATTTTTCGATGACAACCGCTGCTGTGGCATCTTCATCATCGCCGCCCTTCCGCTTCTTCCAAGCATAGAAATCAGCCTTCACATGTCCTCACTACAAGAAAACAACGTTTTGGCGACTACAAAAGGCGACTAAATAATTAGTCGCTAAATTTACGACTAATTTACGACTAATTAGCTACTATTTGGCGTCTAATACAAATTAGTCGTAATTGAGTCGCTGTTTTACGACCAAATAACATAGTCGCTAAATTTTACGACCACATTTTAAATGGAAAATAATAGTAGCATAATAGTCGCTAAATTAGCGACCATTAGGCGACTATTTCTGCAGATCGCACAGTAGTCGCCTAATAGTCGCTAAATTAGGCGACTATTTTGGCATATCGCATAGTAGTCGCCTAATAGTCGCTAAATTTAGCGACTATTAGGCGACTACTGCGGCAGATAGTACAGTAGTCGCCTAATAGTCGCTAATTTAGTGACTAATATGTGACTATTTTGGCAGATCGCATATGAACCCTACTTATTCTTTACGAAAATTTCATAAATTATGATATTATTTAAGTAAAAATTTTATTATATAAACAAAATACAATACATCATATATATGCAATTTTTACTATCATATAATTTTAAATTAAAGTTTTCAAATTAATTTAACATAAAAACTAGATGACGAAGAACCCTACTAATTAACTATGCTACTTATGTCACAATGTTAATTAGGTTATTTATGTTAAATTTGAAAACAAAAAATTCTAAAAATTTATCTTTTACATTATGGTCTAGATATGTAATTTTTACTATCATACAATTTTAAAATAAAGTTAACATAAGATTCTAATCCAAAATAAAGTTTACATTATGGTCATATGCAATTTTGCGGATAATTTGGTGACAAATTTGCATCTCTCTCTGTGTTTCATGTCTACCTCAATAAAATGTCCAACGATAAAGTGTTAAAAAAATTATATGGTGAACAACTATATACCTAGAATCATTAGTCGACTAAATAATAAGTCCCTAAAACCCTAAATACCAAATCAAATCATTTTGTAAATCCTAAAACCCTAAGTACCCCTAAAATCCTAAAACCCTAAAAATTTAAATCATCAACTATAAAAACAAATTATTAAAAACAAAATTAAGTTTCTCATTTGTTAATCCATAGAAACAAAGATTGCACTATGAACCGTTGATAGATTAAATCGAATGGACAAAAACTTATCATAAACTTATTAATGAAAAATATTCATTAATAATGTAAATAAAACATTTTAAAAATGTATGAAGAAACAAAAAAACCTTGTGTAAATGAGAGCCAATGAGGAGAGATCATCCGGATTGATTACGTGGCACAATCTCACTCATTCATTCAATTAAATCCAATGAACATAAACTGTTTCTCATCTTCTCCTTCTTCGTGTCTTACTCTTCTATCAGCGGCGGAGGGTTTGGTCGATTTTAATCGAGACAGAGGCAACAACGCGTGTATGGATCTTACCGGCGACTCGCGGCAGCGGCGATGAGGTCTGAGAACAGTGGCGTTTCTCTCGTAGACGCACCGATCTCTCTTCGAATCTGTTAGATTTGTTCGTTTTCGAACATCTGTATAACGCGAATTGTTTGTGTGGTTCATTATTTCCTTTCCGAATTGGTTATAGACTTACTTCTTAGGGTTTGGTTTTCGTTCCTTCTCCCATATAACGTGAATTGTTTTTCTCAGATCGGAAGCTTTCGTTTTCAGATCTAGCAATCTCCGTACAGTTGCTGTGGTGAAGCGGCGCCGGCGAGGGAGAGACAGAGCCTCCGAGATAGAGACCGCCGACGAGGGAGAAGAATATCCAAGCGTCGCCGGCGAGAAAAAAGATCGAAGATCTTTTTTTATTTTTTTGTTTTTCATTTTTTTTAATTAATTATTTTAATTAATAAAAATATTTTTTTTTTGTTTTTTTTAAATTATTTTTACAAGTAGTCGCCGAATAGTCGGTAAATAATTATAAGTAGTCGCCAAATAGTCGGTAAATTTTATGACTATTTTACGACTACGCACTTTAGCGACTACACGATTTAGTCGTTATTTAGTCGCAATTTGCGTTTTAGCGACTAAAAAGCGACTATTATTGTAGTCGCCAAAACGTTGTTTTCTTGTAGTGCCTTCCTTCTTGCAGAACCAGCAGGTGACTTTTGTTCCCGATTTAGACATGCTTCTTCTTCGATTCCCAGAATTTCGTTGATCCCTATTTTGCTGTCTCCCACGAGCCACATACGCTTCACTAGTGCTTTGTGAAGTCGATATTTGCTTAGCTTTAAGCTCAGTTTCCTTTGATTTTGCCGCATTCACCACATCTTCAATAGAGATGGACTCTCTACCATACTTCAATGTCTCCTTCATGGAGTCATATTGTGGTGGCAAGGAACTGAGTAGTAGAATTGCCTGCACTTCATCCGCAACTGTAACATTTACACTAGCCAACTCCGAAACAGTCTTCAAGTAGTCATCGACGTTTTGATCGATTGACTTAGACCCATCCATCTTAAATGTATAGAATTTATACAAAAGATGAATCCGACTCGGTAGAGTCTTGGTGTTGTATAACCTCTCTAGTGCTGCCCAAAGATCACGTGCTGTTGTGCACTCCTCTGTTTTTCTAAGGACATGATCTCCTAGATGGAGTGTCAAAATATCCATAGCATTCTATGCTCGCTCCTCTTTCTCGATCAAACGAACTTCTTAACGCGCTTCTGCTACCGTGTCGATCGATACAAGATGGAATATCGATCTATACCAAACTTTTCTTCGACTTTCTGCGAATACGTAACTGTCGTATCGATCGATACCAGGAAGTGGTGTCGATCGATACTTGGGCAATCTGCACGATCTTCTTCGCGCTGCTGAACCCCTTAAACCTGTTGATGCTTTGATCCCAGCTATCAACCTGGATCTAAAACCTAGATCCCTGCAGAACTTCTCTGTCCAATTTCTCCCAAACCTAAAACCTAGGCTCTGATACCAATTTGATGAGATTTTATCCTGTCTCTATAATCGCGGAATTTGAGCAATAAATAAAAGACACAGAGAATTAACGAGTTCAGATCACGGTGTGTGATCCTACGTCTCGGCCTTGAGCTTTCCAGTAATCCACTATCATCACGGATTACAAAGAATTAGGGTTCCTCACAATCTCTCTAAGAACAAGAAAGATCTCTCTAGTTTCTCTCTAGAATTTCTAGGATACAGAAAACCCTCACACATGCCTAGCTTTATATAGACTAGGACAATTACAAAGTTAAGACGGTTTAAACCTAAACCAAAGCCCAATAGAAAAAAAACATTCCTAATTGACTAACCCAAGTCGCGGGCCTAGTTAATACTCATGATTTTCATCACCAAAGCCCAACACTTAAAATTCAATTTCATGCATCTGGAAACTGTGGCTTTGCATCTCCTTCTGCCGCAATTGCTGATGGATTGTCTTCTTCTCTGTTCATACCATTTTACTTGTTCCTCCTCCACTTCATCCATATCCAAAAATGTAAATGCGATAAATCTCAGAAATTTGAAAAGAGAAGCTTTGTGTATTTGACTCTAGATCCAATTTCTGTTGGAAGCCATACTTAAAAAGCAATCAATTTTTTAAGAGAACAAATGAAACCATATTTGAAGCACCAAATCAATTTTTCCGTTAAGTTTTTTGACGGCGCAAACTCGGAAGCTAATTTGATGGTTTGAAGTGAGAGTTTCTTTAGTTTTATGGTTTGAAGTGAAAGTGAAAAAATGTTGAGGTTTAAAGGGCTAGTGAGTTGTACTTTGAAGGTTAAAAATGCGATTTTCTCCATATATTTGTATGCTATAAACTCATTTTTGGGTTTGTATTGCTAATTTGCAATAATACCATCATGAGAATGGACCGACCAGATTCGGATTTTTCTAATGTTCGAGGGTAGATCTATCTAGTTTCTGGATTTTTTCTGCAACTGTGGTGAAAGAATCGATCGATCCATGAGTTGATCGGTCGATCTATTTGGCTTCTGGAAATTTCTTGCACACGCTTTTTCTGCTTGCAATTAGATTGAATAGTCTTCACGAAAACTGACATAATTTTCGATCGCACCGTTGAAATGACCTCAAACCACTTCCAAATGAAAGCTAACCCAATATTATATCGTGAATCAAAATTGACTTCTCATTTTGAGAGTGCTATCCTTCCAATATTATGTATTTCTATTTTGTTTTGTTGGTGGACGTGTTTCTTCTTTGGGTTATTATATTGTTGTTCCTTTTGTTTTCTATTGCTTTTTTATTTGAAGCTACCAAATAATAATAGTTCAAATTAATTAATTAAAAACTAAAATTTTAATTATTGATAAAAAATTAAATATTTGATTTAGAGAAAATATCAACTAGCTATCTAACATTCATCTAAAAGTTGATATAGAACTAAACCAATATATTAATTTTTTTTAATATAGAACTAAACCAATATATTATTTTATATTTTTTAATAGAGAAACAATTATATATATTTATACAAATGTATTTTACAGTTTAAAATAGGCCACCATTTTTAAATATGCTTTAGGCCACTAAATTTATCGCGATGGCACTGCAGTTAAGCTCACGGCTCTGTTCATCAACATGGGAAGTCTCTCCAGAAACTCATCAAGTTTCTCAGATGGTTTAAGCATCTAGAAAGTTTTCATTCTAATAATAGAAGTATTTAGGTATATGGTCGTTTCAATTCCAAATTTTATTTTGGTTTGGTTCGAATTCATAAGTTTTGGTTAAGATAATTTAGTGTTTCGGATTTTTTGTTGTCCTTTTGGAAAAGTAATCTACCGACTTAAGATTAATGAAATATTACAAATTTAGACAAAAAAGTAAATATAGAAGAAGAAAAACTTTGAAAAAAAAATTAATGACAGCTAACGGTAGCTGACTTATCAACTATGGACGCTTTAGCTGACGTGGTAGCTGACTGATTGCTAAGTCAGCGCTGTTAACGGTTTGACTAACAGATTTGCATTCAATGCTGAATTTGGATTGGATTCAATAGTTTGGGTAGAAAATTTAAATTTTTATATCCGGAATGTAGGAAATTGCACCGTATTTTAGTTTATGTTTTTATGGCACATCAAATTTAGTAAAAGTTGATTTTAACCATTTTCCCTGTCGACGATGTAGCGATCGTTGATTCCAAAACTAAGCGTTGTGTTCCATTTTGTCAACCCATCCTATTCCTATCGTTCAGCTTTCAATAGATTAAATCTCTCCTTTCATCAATTTTCTCTTTTATGTGATCTTTTGTAATGGCTAATTTTTAATTTTAAAAAAAAATCCCCTTGAACAAGAAAAAAAAAATGTAGATGATAGTTGAGGAACGAACTTAATGGCACTTTCTCTTCAGCTACGTGAAGTGGGAATATTATCTGTCGACACATTTATTTGTCTGCAATAAAGTCATTTTTGTGTTGGTATTGCCTATTGCAATAATACCATCATGAGAATGGACCGACCAGATTCGGATTACTAGAGACTTTGAGATAGAGACATAATTATTCTTTTTTCTTTTTCTACACTTTCAAAAAAAATTTCATAATTTTGGCCTTATTAATGTCGTTTAGATTCTGGAATGATATTATCAAGTATCTCCAAAGTTCAAACATAACTCGGATATTTGATTTTAGAAATATTATCAAGTATTTCCAAAGTTCAAACATAACTCGAAGGTTTGTCAGGCCCCAAAATCTCACTCTTACAACAGAGGATTGGAGTCTGGCTTTGGCTAGTATGGAGATTATGGAAAGCATCTTCGGATGCTCAAAAGTGATTTGAACATATGTCAGAAGAGTCCAAACAATCCCCTGATAGCCACAATCCCGAGCTACAATCAGAAGAGTCCAAACAATCCCCTGATAGCCACAACCCCAAGCTACAATCAAGTGGATTCAGGGGCGGATCTAGGTGAGGGGGAGTAGAGGTAGTTGCCACCACTCAAATTTTGTTTTATTAGTACTTATTTAAGAAAAATAAATTATGCCATCTTAAAAAAAAAAAAAATGCCCTCACACACATTTTTTTTTTTTTCTGGTTTAAACCTAAAAGTCCACTTTACATTTTTTTTTATTATGTTACATTTTTACCTCCATTGATTATATTTTCTAAATCCACCACTGAGTGGATTCCTCCAACCACATGTACCTATAAGTGTAATGCAGATGCTTCATGGTCTTCTGGCAAGAAACAGTGTGGAGTGTGTTGGATTTTGAGGGAAGAAAAGGGGTTGTCAGGTGGGTGGAGACTAAATCTTACCCTAAGTTGCACTCGGCCTTAGAAGCAGAGGCAAACAACATTATCATAGGCAATGTTCTGTGTCAATAACCTTAGGTTTGAACACGTATCTTTTGAGCGTGATTCAATGAGTTTAATTTTATGCATGTAGTAAAAGATCCAGATCGGTGGCAAACCCTCACGAGTGAGATTTTGGGGCCTGACATGGTGTTTTGAAGCTTACTTTCAGGTTCATTGGAAGGGATGGGAATGAGTGTGTGTGCCAACGCCGTTTTAACCAGCGTCTTGTGATCTGTATTTAGCTTTTTAGATGTTTGTACCCCTAACTAGTTAGTATCAATGGTAGATAGAGAGAAACAGATGTATGTTAATGTTACTCGTATTTGAATATATTAAATGCAATTACTTTATAACCAAATATTTAACTAGATGATTCCCAAATTGTTTGCTAGGCGTTAGGTCCAATCTGAACACCCTATTAGCACTTAACGAATTTTTGAACATGTACTGACCAATCCATGGTCCAAAATTCAAATTCGTATATGGCATGTGACTTTGTTTTCAACGATCACCAACTTCTCCTCCAAATCAATTAAATGCAAATTCCTTATATACAAGTATACAACTAGATAATCTCTTAAATATAATAAATATCTAAAACCTTTTTCTCTATATATAAACAATACTTTTTTCTCCATGAACCACTGAATCCACAAAATCAAATCAAACTCCCCCCACCCATAAAAAAAAATGACTACAAAACTCAATCTCCTCTTCACAATTCTGCTTCTCACGCTTACACTCTCCCACTCACGCCCGACCCGAACCGAACCCATCTCGGATCAGCTCAAGAAAAACTCCAAAGGTAATAATAACAAGAATGACAAGGGTTATGGATCATCAGGAGGATACTTTGGGCCCGGATCGGGATCTGAACCAGGAACCGGTTTTGGATTACCGGGTTTCAGTGGTAAGGATTGGGGAAACATTGGTGGCGGATACGGTGGTGGTTATGGCGGAGCAAGAGGCGGATACAACAAAGGAGGTGTGGTGAGACCAACGGTGGTGTGTAAAGAGAAAGGTGATTGTTACATGAAGAAGCTGACGTGTCCGGCGAAGTGCTTCAAGTCTTTTAGCCGCTCCGGCAAAGGATACGGTGGTGGTGGTGGTGGTGGTGGAGGCGGTGGTTGCACCATCGACTGTAAGAAGAAATGTGTGGCTTATTGTTGAAATGTGAATGTCGAGGGAAAATGTTTTTTTTTTACTTATATAAAATGTAGTATATAGGCTTCTTTATTTTTGTTTTCTTGATTTCGTATGTTTTGATTTTACCATTCTAATAAATGATATATCATAATTTACCCATAATTTTGGATCGGATTTCGAACGGATTGGAACGGAATGGAGCAACCGAAACCATTTGAAAATTTTGATTTGATCAAATCCATCAAAATAGTACTAACCGAATTTTAAGTTTAGACAGGCAGTTAATCGGTTTAGAATCTTTAGATACTCGTTAATACATTCAAGCAGGCTGTCTAAACGATCTAATGGCGGTCTGAAACCTCTAATGCTCTTTTTTGAACAATATAATTAATTACACCAATGGTGACATACCACGTAGTGTCCATGTTATGTGAAAATAGTCGAATATTCTCTCCATCTAAAACATCTAAACTAACTATGATTAAGACTACAATAGAAAATCTAAACACTGACTAATCATATTACAATATCGAAACACAAATGCAGAACGATTATAGTGTGGGTTTAAGATGGGTTCTTAGAAAGATTAAGCAATTCATGAATGATTTCGAAAATGGTATGAATCTGAACTCTTGACTTTTGAACAAACAGATTTACATGAAATAAAGGTACAAAGAAAAATTGAATCTTTTTTGCTTACAGATCAGAGAGAGACGTGAAGACAAAATCTGAAATAAACAAAGAAACAGTGAAGATTACATACAAACCAGAATGTAACAGGGAGCTCTCATACGGCGGCTCTCAGGGCTCCTCTCGCCGCTTCTCGTCTCAGCTGATCTTGTTTCCCGCTGCCTCGGAAGTACATATACACTTGCTGCTCAAACAAAAAACGAACCCATCCCAAAATCAAATGTTAAAAAAAAACGATTTGAGTTTTATAAACACTATGTTCGAAAAACTGAAAACATAGTGATGGGAATTGAAGAGAGACCTGAATAACCCAGATGCTGACCACTGATTCGAGGCAGAACAACGCAAACCCAATGAAGTAGAATATCTGTAAACGGAACAAAATAAGATAAATGATCCATATGATCGATATCGATAAAGATCAAGCTGCAGGCTTTTTATCTTAGAATTGTTTTGATCATCAAAGGGTGAGAGAGCTTACCCCGACCAATGTGTTCCCGCTTAAGACATCTATTGCAGGTAAGATCCCACTGTTACATTAAGACAAATCGATTACAAAAAAAAAAAAAATTGTCAAGAACAATGGCTAACAACTGCTTATGCAACTATGGTACCAGAATGGTACGACATGCCAGTGTATTTTGGAGTTTGCGACAAAGAACAGGAACAAAATGCTTTGAAGTTGATCAATTCAAATGGTTTCTCCATACTCGAATTACCAAAAGCAGTGACAAGATCAACTTCGAATGTTAAGAAAAATCGAAAAATTACGCCAGAGATTTTCCTTTGAAGACAACAGGTGGAGCAACCGCAGCAAAGACACAGAAAAGAATGTGGAGCTGCAGCAAGTATAAGGCTTCAGACTTGGTAAAAATATTAAAATCATAAAAGCTAATCTTGCTCACCATATAGAACAAGAAAAACCATCCAAAGCTCAAGGCACTATCAGTTCTGCAAACATTCAAGTTGAATGTGAAATAGCGCATAGCGATCTAAAGCGACAGGGCTGGTGCTAAGCGCTACGCGCTATAGCGATCGTAGCGGTGCGCTTTGTGTATTTTTTTTTTTTTTTTTTTTTTTAGTTGTAACATATCGCAAAACTTAATGAATAAAGAGAAAAAAATACCAAAACTTCAATCCAAAAACTTCAATCCAAAACTTCAATCCAAAACTTCAATCCAAATCATAAAAAAGAAAGCAAAGAGAAAAACAAAGATAATCGTTTGAAAAAATACAAAAACATCAATCCAACACTAAAAATCTAGATCATCATCACTACCAAGTTCATAAGAATCTTGGTAACCCAAATCATTTGTTCCTAAATCTTCTTCGATCTCATCATCATCAACCAACGACATAACACCATTTCTTTTGTCAACTGTAGCTGAACTTGAAGCAACATCCTTGCCTTTATGAACTGTAGCTGAATTTGAAGCAACACCCTTACCTCTAGTACGATAGCTAGGATCTTCCGCTCATGTGGCCTGGCTAACCACTCTCCATGTCAAGTCATCATCTTCAAACACAAAATCATCATTGTCTTCATCAGAAGAGTTTCCGTCCATTCTTCCAAGTAGCCACTCATTGCTTTCATCAATTTCGTGCAAGAGAATAGGATCAGTGGTATCACTTCGCTTGTAACGACGTTGCAAAGCACGATTATATTTCACAAAAACCATGTCATTCAATCGACTTTGGGCCAATCGATTCCTTCTCTTCGTATGAAGCTGTTAGAAATAAAAATTATAAGCTAAATAATCTTGTGAAATATAATTCAAAGTATATAAGTATTTGAATTCAGATTACTTACAAGTTGAAAAACACCCCAACTTCTCTCACAACCAGTAGCACTACAAGTGAGACTAAGAACCTTTATGGCAAAGTTCTTGAGGTTTGGAGCTGAAGATCCATAACACGACCACCACTCCGCTATTAAAATGAAAACATTGTTAGCTTCCATATAATATTATTATATTCAAAAACATATCATATTGAAATTTTGTTACCTGGTGATTTTTTCGATCTTTGCCTGATTGCCATATTAATACCGAACAGACCATTAGCATTTTTAAATGCATCCAACTCATCCATTATTTTGTCTTGAGTGTCCTGATCGGGAACCAGCCTTTGAATGCATTGATACAAACCATTCTCAACTTCCTCACAACGTACATCATCATGATGTTCATACTGGATCGCGGGGTTTAGAAAATAACCCGCTGCATGCAAAGGTCGATGAAGCTGACAATCCCATCTTTTGTCAATGATCTCAAAGATTTTTTTGTACTGCTCCTCTCTCATATTGAAACTCTTTGAAATAGCCTCTTTTGCTTTATCCATGGCCGCATAAATATACCCCATAGGTGGTTTTTTCTCTCCATCAACCAGCCTAAGTACACTAACCAGCGGACCTGTCACTTTTAGAGCATATAGAACATTCCTCCAAAAACTATCTTGCAACAAATATGTTTTTACTTTCTTTCCTCCAGTTTCTTTTTGCCATTTGGAAGCACTCCACTCTTCAGAAGTAACCATCTTCCTCAAGTTGTTCTGTTTCTTGTGAAATTGTGAAAGAGTGATGAAAGATGTAGCAAATCTAGTGACAGCAGGCCTATGCAGATTGTGTTGTTTTGTGAACCTCCTCATCATGTTCACAAGAGGGACATGACTATAAATATAGCCATTCATGTAAATACACTTCTTCAATGTATTCTTCACCTGTGGGAGACTTCCAATGTCTTCCAACATCAAATCAATGCAATGTGCAGCACATGGAGTCCAATAGAGATTTGGTCTTTTCGCCTCTAGTAATTTCCCTGAAATTTATATTCACATACGAAGATTAGATTCTTATATCTTTGGAAAAAAAGAAAAAATAATATATGTATATCTTACCAGCTTTTATATAGGCCGATGCATTGTCCGTTACCACTTGGACAATATTTTTCTCTCCAACTTCCTCAACCATATCATCAAGCAACTTAAATAATAAATTTCCATCTTTGACGACTTCAGAGACGTCTTTTGATTTAATGAAAATGGAACCCTTAGGAGAGTTAACAAGGAAGTTAATAATATCCTTCTGTACGACCGAATCGCGCCATCCATCAGACATAAGTGAACACCCTTTAGACACCCACTCTTTCTTATTGTCCTCTATTAGAGCAAGAGTATTATCGACTTCTTTCTTAAGAAGAGGAACTCTTAACTCATACATACTGGGTGGCTTCAATCCTGGACCATATTGCCCTATCAACTCAATCATCTCTCCAAAACTATCGTAAGTGACAGCGTTAAATGCAATACCAGCATCATTAAACCACCTAGAAATGCCTAGACAGACCTTGTCCCTTAATTCTTTATCACACGCACCAAAAACTCCTCTTCTATCCTTTCTTCCTTGCATTATATCTGGAGGAGTGGAAGTCACATACCTGTCTAATGGACCTTTGTGTTTTCGCTTTTTAGGCTGAATTTTGTTGCTTGGTCCATCTTCCATCTCTTCATCAACGTCATATTCATCAATGTTTTGAGGAATTGCATTCATCATTTGAGCCGCTTTTTCTGCCGTCTTTTTAGCTGTATAATTCGATAATTCATCGCGCACGTGTGGTGGACATGTTGGACATTCTTTTACGTCCTTATAACCTCCAATCAAGTGACGTTTTAGACGAGATACTCCTCCCTTAGTCACTTGACAACAGAAAATACACTTCCAATAGTTGGTTTGTGTTTGTTGTATTCCATATTTTCTTCCCGGATCAACATCTCTAGCCGAATCAGGTGTTTTACCCGGATCAGACATGGTGAATCTGTGATTGGTGGAAGAAATAAGTGATTACGTGAAAGACAAGAGAATACCAGAGAGGAGACGTAAGTGACCCTGAAAGACAAGAGAATACCTGAGAGGAGACGTGAGAGGAGACGTGAGAGGGTGAGAGGAGACGTGAGAGGATGAGAGGAGACTGAATCGTTTTATTATTAGGTTAGGTTAGTTTACGGCAACCAGTTAGAAAACTTGTGTAGGGTTTTTCACGTCAAAAGGAATTTTTATACATTTAAATAATAAATTAACATTGTGATTTTACACTTGCTATATTATCGATCAACATTGTGATTATACTAAACAATTGCTATATTATCGATCAACGCGAAGCCGTCGCTTCTGTCGCTCTTTGCTTCACCGCAATAGCGGTTGATAGCGGTAAAAGCGGTCGCTCTTTGTAATTCGCTCTGCTACTGTGTATTGAGGCGTCGAAGCCCTCGCTACCTGTCGCTCCGCGCTATAGCGTTTGTAGCGTGCGCTATTTCAAACCCAGCATTCAACAAATATGTGAAAACTCAGTAACATAATAACAAAATCCAGACTTCAAAAGTGGAAAAACTCCAAACCTGAAGGCACGGTAGAGAGGCCGATACCATAACACATAGCCTCCTGGGACACCCGCTATGAAGTAAATAAGGGCAAGAAGCCATATTGTCACTCCTGAACAAAATTACACCAAACTCTTTAAGTCTGTTAAAATATGCAGTAAAGGTCTCTGAGAGAAGAACGAGGAAACTTGAGATAGACTTTAAGAAACAAACCTTCTCCTTTGATCCAAGCTGTAGTAACCGCAATAATATTCCAGAAAAGACAAAGAACCAACCCTGCCGAACAAGAACCACATCTAAATGTGTCAAAGAATGAATAAGGGAAACGAAGAATAAAAATATCATGTTTGGGAAAAAGTATTAACTCCTTAAATTGGAATACAAATGCAGGAAATAAAAGTATTTGTAACATAGGAAAATTCATAACGTAGGACAACAAAATGCGTAACCAAATATGTTGCAAAGGTAACATACTGAAGCCTTTGGAGATGAACAGGAATTTCATTTGCGATGTCATGGTAGATTAGTGGGAAGAATGGCGGCCAGTTTTTCACTTCGATAACAATTCCAGCTGCATAGAGAGGACCGTAAAATTAATGATTTTGAAATAAGAAAAAAAAATGAATCAATAATCGAGACGCATTTAAGATAAAATAGTTAACTAATCATTCATAATCCTCTAGGGAACAGCTTGGAAATAATATCTTGAAAAGAGTAAATTGCAGCCTAAATTTGATAAGCACTACTTACCTCGTGCAGCAGCATCTTCTTTCCGTTTGAGGTCCTACATAGAACCAAAATAAAACATTCAAATGAACAACAACGTCGCTGCTAGGTAACACGAAATTTCAAAGCTTTGATCATGCAGCCAAGAAAACGAAAACTAATCATCTGTGCACATATAAAACCACTGCAAATAGCTATCTTAAAGGCTTTAAATTTTCAAAACAAGAGTCAAAGTCTCCGAGAAAACTCAAGCCGTAGATAGAAGAGCGAAATCAAGGTAAAGGCACAAACCAGTACCGAGCACACGGTTCAGTAATATCCACAAAATTCTCATAGTGCACAAGTTCATGTTTTATTATTAACTACCTGCTCCCGTCGTCTTAGCTCAGCTTCTTTGGCTTGGAGTTCCTTCTCTTTCTTCTTCAAATCCTGTATTCCCAACAATAAAACAAGACAAAATTGTTTACCATAACTACTAATCCCAAGATCCACCTAATCACAAGATACATATATAAAACCAACTCCATTATCTCTAACAAACCTGTGTACCGGATCTTCCACTGTCAAGAGGAATGTCTACGGTTCGACCATAATCGAAACCAACAGGCTCTGGAGGCAAAGGCGAAAGTCTTGAATTCGATGCGGGTGGAATACTCCCAGGATTCTATATAATGTATTTGAAATTCACAAGGCATTACAAAATAAGTTTAAGAAAAAGAACAAACTTTTATTGCTTCAGAATTCATTAGTGAAATAAAATAGCAGAGAAAAGCATCATGAAACCCAAGAACAACCCTGATTAATCAATCAATAAAAAAAAAAATTCAAACCCAAGTTTCAGGAATAAGAAAGCTAGAAACTTTACCAACACTTGAATTACAATCTCTCAAAATTTCTCAATTTTCACATTTTTAGGTTCTTAAGCAACAAACCAGTGGATAAATCAAATCAACAACAAAAGACTAAACGTATAGAGGAACAGAGATTTCCTCCAAATAAACCCTAAAAGTAAAACTCTTAAGAGTCAATTAATCCACCAAAATTCGAAGACCCATTTCCGAGAAGCTAGATTGGAGAGCGATTAATCTCTAAGTTTTTACGAGTTAATCAAAAGTAAAGAAAGCTTACAGCGAAAGGATTGACTTCTTCTTCCTCAGCGAAAGGATTCGGATCATAGCGATTAGCCATGGCTAAAGAAGATTACAGCTTCACAAGTCTGAAGATTGAACAAGCTTAATATCAGAAGAAGACTTGAAACCGATCTAAGATCTTGGCACGGACCAAGAAAAATAGCTGAACGTTGAAGAGAAGCTTTACATATATATATACAAAAGCGTGTCTTTATATTATTTCGTTTTTTTGTGTCTAATTTTATATAATTTTGTTTTTATTGTTAAAATACTTATTTATTAGATGTAAAATCAATCGGTTCATTAAATTATAATGTCATCAGAAACGAAAGTCAAAATTAAATATTAGGCTTATTGGTGTTTTTTTTTTTGTAATTATCAATGATTCTAATTTTCAAGTAATTTGAATTTTCTAGAGAGAGAGAGAGGTCGATATAGAAGAAATGGTCCTTTGGTCAATGATCATGTCTGCTTCTAAGAATGTTTGAAAAGTATCCCCATCACCTACGGCACAATTTCAAAAAATATTCAATTTTACAATTTTAAAGAAATAATTACAAAAATATGGTCAAGTTTGATTTGGCAATTCAAGAACAACTTACAAAGGGAGTTCAACAGATAATAAAATCCCAAGAGGATGGAATAGGTGTGTTGCTTTGAAATCTTTCTGGAGATAGCAAGGACCGTTTGCAATCATCTGCCTTCGTCTAAGCTCAAAGAACATAAGCTTTAGTGGAATGTGATCTTGAGAGTAGGATGAAAGATGTTTCATTATCTTGCCTCTTCTACAAAGTGCGAGACCTTTTGGATCTCTCCCTCAAAAGAGAAGGTGCTGGGAATGTATAAAAACCCTCCTAGAATCTGAAGAGAGAAGAAGCAACTAAAGGGTACACTGGAATTGTACGTTTGATGCATTCTTTTTCCCCTAAAATGTTGACATCACATGTTGCAATCACATATGTGTTGGAGGTGGGTTGCACACCCCTCTTAAAGCCCTGCATAAGTCCAAATTGGTCCATTTCATAATCGGCCTAGCTACTGACTAATGCCCATCAAGCCTATTACGCCCGGTCATACGACATACGGAACAGTGAGGTGGAGCGCCACGAGAAAATGATCGAGAATCGGTCAACCCGTTCTGCCCAATTAGTCGATCTGTCCTGACCGGCCATATGATCTAAGGCTTAAATATCTCTGAACCATCATCTTAACTTGAGTATAAATAGTAATGTACCTTCATTATGAAAGGGATCCGTAATTTGGAATAAATGCTTTGACAACTCTTACACCGACCTCAAATCCACCGATCTATAAAACCTATCGATTATATTATATCTCATTTTGATTACCGAACTTAAATTTCTCTTCATAGTTCGTAATCTAAATCGATATATTCCTTAATCATCATAGCCGATCTACTTTGTTATTTTAACCGATCTATTTTGTTATTTTAACCGATCTATCTCGCCATCCCAACCGAGCAACTTTGTTATTTGGTGTTACCGACTTACGACCTTAAATATAATCGAAGTTCTCCGAGCCTCCTCTTTGACTTCGTAGACACGTTACTAGGTTACCTTAACCGATACAACAAGATGCACAACACAACTTTCACAGAATGAAATCATAACATAAGACGACCACTCTGAATTTCATGTAACAAAGAAAACAATCAACCAGCTCAAACACATGTAAGAGTTGTAGCAAGAAAAACACTTATTATGTATGTGGTTACAATACTGAAAACACTAACACAATCTGATCATGGACTTAATCTCAAGGTTAGAAATTCGGCAAAGAACCGGTGTTTGATCCTGGACCGGTGAGTTGTCCCAGTGGAGACGATACTCTCTCATGGCCCACGTAGTCCGCACCATCCTACCACCTTTTACCATCTTGTCCCTAATTTTGAACCTGAAACTCTTCTTTTCCCCAATGATCTCACCGGTCTCACTGGATCTGATATAATCACCATGGCCCCTGGGTGTCCACGATCCTTCGAATAATTCTCCTACCATCCATACAGGTCCATGTGTCATCCGCTTCCCGAAGAAGAAACGCAGACGATTATCGGCAACTTCAGGGTTCGGAAGCAGCCATGGCTCTCGTATGTACAACTCTTATGTAAGTGCAGGTGTGACAAGAATAAAGTGCAGAAAATAAAGAACACATCGAATTTGTTAACGAGGTTCGTTTCCTATATCCACGGGACCACGTCTAGAATGAATCCACTAGAATCAGAATGCAAATACACTTTGCCTATGGTTTCTAGCACACACCCGTGCCTACCACTCTATTCTATATGAACTCTATGAAAACAGTATCAAGCACGCATGCTTAATTACCACCCGGATGCACTGGTCCTCTGACGTCTGCAGAATTCATAGATCAATACACAATCACACAACAAAAACCTTTTTTTCTTTTTTTTCTTCATCTTTTTGTGCTTTGATTTGGGTGTTTTCACTAAGTCAATTAAAAACTAAAGTGTACACTACTGCAATCATAACATTATATCGATGTAGTACTTTAGGATCGAATCCACAAAGACCAAGTGTAACGTTACGAGAATGCAGAAGGAAAGTAAATCTAAGACGAACGATGGTTGTTTGTGGTTTTATGAGTCAACTAAAACTAAAACTAAGAATGTGAATAAAATGATGTAAGTTTGATGGAGGGAAACGTTAGGTCTTTAGATAATTCGCAGGAAATCAAGAATCATAAATCAGATAATTAAACAGGAAAATCATTAAGCACGTTTTATAACTCAAATCACTGTTTTATAATCAACATACTGTCGTAGTATTAATTACTATGCCTAATAACATAAGATTCTAAACTGTCGTTTGAATTCAGGAAACTAAACATGCTTTAAGATCGAGTTTAATATGTTCACAAAACGCTTTAACATCAGCTTTCATTGGTTAAGGACGTTTTGCTCATCTATATTCTTTCAGGCTTTTAAACAAACACTTTTGGTGCGTTAAACAATCTAAGATCAGAAACTAGGTAGCTAATCAAGTTTCAGCACTAAAAACAACAATAGATGAAGAACTAGAAGATAGATCCCTATTCTAACCAATAAGATTCAACGATTCATGAAATTCCCTTGAAACCCTAAAACTTAACTAAGAGATTACTCAGACATTGAAGCAAAGAAAACACAGAGAGATGAAGAAGAAATCATAATCCAATAGAAATAATAAATTAGGGTTCAGAAATCATCTCAAAAGCCTGTAGAGTCAGAGATTCGTCTCCCCAAAGAAAGAGATGTAAAAGTCTGTAGAAAAATAAATATTCGCCTTAGAAAGTGGCTTAAAATAAGTATAAATAGGTCTTGGGACGAATTGGGTCGAGTTGGGATGATTTCAAGGCAAAATAGAAAGTTAAAAACTTCCTTTTTTCGCCAAGAAAGTGGATCGATCGATCCCAGAGGGTGATCGCTAGATCTGGGCTCGATTCGGTCGATCCAGATGAGTCTGATCGATCCGGAAAATGTCCGAAAAGTTGGATCGATCGATCCAAATCCCAGGGGGGATCGATCCCAGGGGGTGATCGCTAGATATGGGCTTGTTTCGGTCGATCCAGATGAGTCTGATCGATCCGGAAAATGTCCGCAAAGTTGGATCGATCGATCCAGCCCCTCTCTGCGCGTGCTTTTTCTGCTCACCAGACTGGATTGTCTTCAAGAAAACTAGCATAACTTTTGATCGCACCGTTGGAATTGTCTCAAATCACTTCCAAATGAACGCTAATTCATTTATATATCTTGTATCAAAATTTGAGCCCGATCCATCGATGGAAAGTTCTTCAACGAATGCCAAACTTCTGACGTCTCTGCATGATTTTGCATCTCCATATACTCATTTTCACCCAAAACGGCTCATTTTCTCCCCAAGTCACCTAAAACCTGAAAAGACTCGATATAGTACTAAAAGACTCTAAAAACAAACTTTGGCTCGATATAAGACACAAAAACAAGGGTTATAAACCGGTAAAAACACGGTTTATCATGCTTTCAAGCTCTCTCTTGTATATCCCATAAAGGCCACACCCCTCTATATACATTAGACTAAACTTGCACTTCAAGTTTTTCAAATATCCATATAGCATATTTTTTTTCTTTTAAGATATCTCCAAATCTTTTTAGAAATATTCTCTTTTCCTACATCTTCTCTTAAGAACATGAAAACACTCCAAAGCTGCAATATCCTCTTCAATATCTTTGTGATAACCCAAACCGGTACAATTTTTAATTTTTTCCTAAACCGAAATAAGACCCATATATAAATCTAAAGTAAGGAAAAATAAAACCCTAAGTCTATTATTTTTCTCCTTTGCTCTCTCTCTCTCTCTCGCGGCTCCTTTGCTCTCTCCCTCGAGCTCTCCGCCGCCGCCTCTCTCTCACCGTCGCCATCAGCCTCGTCGCCAGCATCGCCGCCACACCACCTCTCCTCCTTCCTGCTCGTGCCGCCGCTGCAACCACCGAGAGCAACCGCCGAGATCTTCTTCTCCCGTCATCACAATCGCCGTGAAATTGCGGGCCGTTTTCCCGATGAACCGCTGCGAAATAGACGATATATTAAATATCAAATTAAATCTCCGGGTCTCTTCTTTCCGTAAAGCTCGAGTTCGTCCGAATCGGAGATTTGTACCAGAAGATATGGCGGTTCCAGTGAGAGGTATCGGATCTGCCTCTCCACCTTCATAATCGAGCTCCTCCGATGAGATCAGAGGCGAGCTGGTCACGTCACCTTCACCGTCTCCTCGTCCTACTCCACCGCATGCAGTCAGGTGAGGGCATGATGTATTTTCCCTTCTTTCCATTATTCGATTTGATGTCGATAGTCCATTCTTAAACCGTTGCTGCCTTTTTATATGTCTAGTTGGGTAATGGTAATGGGTAGAACTAAGTGTTGATATTCGTTTGATTGCTGGTACCGGATTGAACTGTCTGGTTTGCTTGTTTGTGAGTCGTCCTGTTTGTGTGTCATGCACCTAGATGAATGTTTGTGTGGTAGGATTAAATCGGTATTGCTTGAGATATTAGTAAACGTTAGGTCCTCGACACTGTGTTGGGATCAGTGGTTCGATTTGGTTGCGCACCCGAGACCAGAGAATGGTAGGCTTGCACGGGGTTAAAAGGAGCTATCCCGATGCTCTAGGCCAGTGAGCCAAGTTTGAGAAAAGGCCAGTGAGCCAGAAAAAATTCCCATTGTGTTAAATTTCGTGCGAACACTGGTAGAGTGTATTGTTTGAGAACCGGAAACAAAAGAAGAGTATTGAGAAAAGAGATTGCGTGATGAAATAAGAAAGATTGTTAGTAAAAAGAATATTGTGTGGAACCTTGTTTGAGCTCGTTTTAGGTTTAGACTGTTGGTTATTATTTCGTGTAATGTTGTGTAAGTGTGGGGATGAGCACACCCCCTTTCTTTTTTGACACATTCCAAAGCAAAAATCCCAACACCAAAAGCCTATCAACAACTTGTCATCATCATCACTATAAGCCTTCACTATAAATAAGAAGGGGGCATAAAGAAGAAGGGGGGAGAAAAACTCTCTCTCTCTCTCTAGGAAGAAAGTTATCGATGAAGAAACGGTCTCTCTCTCTCTCTAGAGAAGACCGACCTAACACCACCGTACCGACCAGCTCACCGCCGAACTCATGACCACCGAGCTCACTCCACCAGCTCACACCTCAAACCGAACTCATGACCACCGAGCTCACTCCACCAGCTCACACCTCAAACCGAACTCATGACTACAAATTCATGACCACACAAGAGAGCACGTACTTACAACGACAACGGGAGAACCGACCTCATGCCACCGACCTCATCATCATTCGAGCAAAGGGAGTTAACCGAGCTCATACCGTATACCGAGCTCATTCATCATCACCGACCTCGCCATCTCCGAAGAGAACCGACCTCACTTGCCGACATGAAGACCACCATGATTAGAGAAGGATGGTAACTTGCATGGCAAGTAACATGCATGGACACCATAGTCACGTACCATAATCACGGAAGGAAGACGAGCTCACTCACGACCGCAACTACGACGAAGATGAGCTCACGACCTCAGTCTCGCCACGAGCCGATATCCGACCACACGCGTGCACGTCACCACCTCACCGACCTATCCGAGCTCAACAAACACTCACCGCCGACCTCACGGGCTCATAAAACATGCCGACCGCGACGTCACTTCTTCGTCAACAACGAACTACGAATGGCTTGATTCCCAACCAGGGGTACGTAGGCAGCCCTTCGGGGCACAACTATAAATCATTTCTTCCTCCTCATTTGCCGACCGGAACACAACCGGCTCTATCTTAACAGAAAATCCCCGAACTTCCCCGATACAAATTGATTTGTGGGAGACGTGCTCAAACACGTTCCAACAATTAGCGCTAGAAGGAGGGGTTTGAAGATTTTTCTACACGCAAAGAGTAGCTCGGCAAATGTCGGGAACATCGCCCTCATCTCCGAACAACTCCATACAGATAAGTGCCAAGCTTATTTCATTTTTTATTTTACTATTTTCTTTCTCTTTGAACCAATCTCATCTCGCTATACACTCGACAAGATAAGTACCGAGCCCAACCTCGTACTTAAGCTTAAGAGTCAGCAAAGCCGAGCTCACACTCGACAAGATAAGTACCGAGCCTAGCCTCGTACTTAAGCTTAAGAGTCAGCAAAGTCGAGCTCATCTCGCATCAAACTCGACAAGATAAGTGCCGAGGCTAGCCTCGTACTTAAGCTTAAGAGTCATCAAAAGCCGAGCTCATCTCGCAATGCATACGATCAACAAGTGCCGAACCTAGTCTCGCACTTACGCATAAGATTTTAAACACTAATCAAGTTCACCCTTACTTGCAGGTTAACATATACCGAGCTAAGACTTGTTTCGTCCGCCGACTTCGACACTCGTTCGCCGAACTTGGGGGAGGGCTATTGTAGGTGTGGGGATGAGCACACCCCCTTTCTTTTTTGGTCATGGTTAAGTAACTATGATTAAGTAACCATGGTGAGTAAATTGTTTAACTTTGAATAGAAAAAATTATTTAATAAATTTGAGACTCATACAGGCAAGACACATACACTAATAAAAAAATAACATTTTTTTCCTCTCAGTATAAATAAATTTGAGGTGTTCTTACTCTTAAGGGAGAAAAAAAGAAGAAAAATCTGAGTAGGGTTTGTAAAAGGGTATCTGTAAAAGGGCTATTGTAGGTGTGGGGATGAGCACACCCCCTCTCCGCCCACGCGAGGACGAGATCGCGGGATCCGGTCACGGTTCTGAGCTCACCACGCGAGGACGAGCTCGCGGGATCCGTGAACGAGCTCACCCAACACGATCTCAACAACACGACCTCACTCTCAACGCCGAGCTCACCCAACACGATCTCAACAACACGACCTCACTCTCAACGTCACGACCATGAACAAGACACCTCGCCAAACAAGAGACCGAACCCACCACTCACACTGAGCATAACGAGTCAGAGCTTGCGGAGGATCCGAGATCAAACTTGCCGAACTCCCAAGACCATAATCACCGACCTCATTCCACCGACCTCATCATCATACCAGCAAAGGAAGTTAACCGAGCTCATTCCATATACCGAGCTCATTCATCATCACCACTCGCCGACCTCACTCTTACGACGAGGAGGAGAGATACGACCACGATCACACGAGACCTCACTCACGATGAAGACGAGTCCACAATCACGATCATCACCGAAAGTCCGAGCTCATGACGAGCGACGATGTCACGGCAAAAAAGATACGACCATGAGAGGTGAAGCTCGCCGAAGAACATCGGCACAAGGAGAATAACGACAACAACAAAGAGAAAAATGGTAACTTGCATGACAAGTAATATGCATGGACACCATAATCACGTACCATAATCATGGGAGGAAGACGAGCTCATTCACACCATCGACCATGACGAAGAAAACGATCTCACTCACGACAACGAGAGACGATATCCGACCACACGCCATACACGTCGCACGTCGTCAACTACGAGACACAAGACATGCCGACCTCACAAGACACAAAACATGCCGACCTCACAAGACACAAAACATGCCGACCTTACAAGACACAAGACATGCCGACCTCACAAGACATGTCGACCTCGCTAACCCATGAGCCGACAATAACGCCACGATAAGCAATCTCACTCTTTCTTCTTGTCTAGCTCAACATTATGCCAAACTACTATTGTCTCTCCATCTTTGTAATTACAATCTACAATGAAGCTTTGTTCCTCTCATTTGCCGAACTGCTCTATTTAACTGAAAATCTCCGAACCTTCGATACAAATTGATTTGTTAAAGACGTGTGAAACAACGTTCCAACATTGGTGCTAGAAGGAAGGGGTTTGAGGATTTTCTACAGAGCAGCTCGGCCAATGTCAAGAACATCGTCCTCGCCTCCGAATGACGTCGGCAACCGACGAGTCCCTAACAGATAAGTGTCGAGCATATTCTTGTTTTTATTTAGTTTTTTTATTTACCTTAAAAAGCCGAGCTCCGGCTCGCAAAGGATAAGCAGAGCTTTCGCCTCGCACCTCGGGTCGAACCCAAAAGCCGAGCTCCGGCTCGCAAAGGATAAGCAGAGCTTTCGCCTCGCACCTCGGGTCGAACCCAAAAGCCGAGCTCCGGCTCGCAAAGGATAAGCAGAGCTTTCGCCTCGCACCTCGGGTCAAACCCAAAAGCCGAGCTCCGGCTCGCAAAGGATAAGCAGAGTTTTCGTCTCGCACCTCGGGTCGAACCCAAAAGCCGAGCTCCGGCTCGCAAAGGATAAACCGAGCTCTCGCCTCGCACCTCGGGTCGAACCCAAAAGCCGAGCTCCGGCTCGCAAAGGATAAGCCGAGCTCTCGCCTCGCACCTCGGGTCGAACCCAAAAGCCGAGCTCCGGCTCGCAAAGGATAAGCCGAGATCTCGCCTCGCACCTCGGGTCTAACCCAAAAGCCGAGCTCCGGCTCGCAAAGGATAAGCCGAGCTCCGGCTCGCAAAGGATAAGCCGAGCTCTCGCCGCACCTCGGGTCTAACCCAAAAGCCGAGCTCCGGCTCGCAAAGGATAAGCCGAGCTCTCGCCTCGCACCTCGGGTCGAATCCAAAAGCCGAGCTCCGGCTCGGAAAGGAAAAGCCGAGCTCTCGTCTCGCACCTCGGGTCGAACCCAAAAGCCGAGCTCCGGCTCGCAAAGGATAAGCCGAGCTCTCGCCTCGCACCTCGGTTCGAACCCAAAAGCCGAGCTCCGGCTCGCAAAGGATAAGCCGAGCTCTCGCCTCGCACCTCGGATCGAACCCAAAAGCCGAGCTCCGGCTCGCAAAGGATAAGCCGAGCTCTCGCCTCGCACCTCGGGTCGAACCCAAAAGCCGAGCTCCGGCTCGCAAAGGATAAGCCGAGCTCCGGCTCGCAAAGGATAAGCCGAGCTCTCGCCTCGCATCTCAGGTCGAACCCAAAAACCGAGTCCCATTTCGGCCCCTTGTTTGTTCATCAAACACAATTCAAGCAGCAATCGACAATTGACCGAATTCAAATTTCACCGAGCTAACTTACTTCGTCCGCCGACTTCGACACTCATTCGCCGAACTTGGGGGAGGGCTATTGTTAGTGGTGGGCTTAGCACATCACTCACCTAGCCCAATCCAAATCAAATTACGGCCCATCAAGATTGAAACCCATCTTCAAGCCATCATCACCTCCTAAACTCACACTATATAGAGGAATGATGACAAGCATCAGAGACACTCTGACACTCCCTCTCTCTCTCTAAATAACTTTCTCTCTCTAAATAACTTTTTCTCGCAGACCTCTCCGCCCACGCGAGGACGAGCTCGCGGGATCCGATCACGGTTCCGAGCTCACCACGCGAGGATGAGCTCGCGGGATCCGGTCACGGATCCGAGCTCACCCAACACGATCTCAACAACACGACCTCACTCTCAACGCCGAGCTCACCCAACACGATCTCAACAACACGACCTCACTCTCAACGTCACGACCATGAACAAGACACCTCGCCAAACAAGCGACCGAACCCACCACTCACACTGAGCATAACGAGTCAGAGCTTGCGGAGGATCCGAGATCAAACTTGCCGAACTCCCGAGACCATAATCACCGACCACATTTCACCGACCTCATCATCATACCAGCAAAGGAAGTTAACCGAGCTCATTCCATATACCGAGCTTATTCATCATCACCACTCGCCGACCTCACTCTCACGACGAGGAGGAGAGATACGACCACGATCACACGAGACCTCACTCACGACGAAGACGAGTCCACAATCACGATCATCACCGAAAGTCCGAGCTCATGACGAGCGACGACGTCACGCAAAAGAGATACGACCATGAGAGGTGAAGCTCGCCGAAGAACATCTGCACAAGGAGAATAACGACAACAACAAAGAGAAGAATGGTAACTTGCATGACAAGTAATATGCATGGACACCATAATCACGTACCATAATCATGGGAGGAAGACGAGCTCGTTCACACCATCGACCATGACGAAGAAAACGATCTCACTCACGACAACGAGAGACGATATCCGACCACACGCCATACACGTCGCACGTCGTCAACTACGAGACACAAGACATGCCGACCTCACAAGACACAAGACCATGCCGACCTTACAAGACACAAAACATGCCGACCTTACAAGACACAAGGCATGCCGACCTCACAAGACATGTCGACCTCGCTAACCCATGAGCCGACCATAATGCGACGATAAGCAATCTCACTCTTTCTTCTTGTCTAGCTCAACATTATGCCAAACTATTATTGTCTCTCCATCTTTGTAATTACAATCTACGATCAAGCTTTGTTCTTCTCATTTGCCGAACTGCTCTATTTAAGTGAAAATCTCCGAACCTTCGATACAAATTGATTTGTTAAAGACGTGTGAAACAACGTTCCAACACTAATCTAACTTTCGATGATTAGTTTAATTATCGGTTGTATTTTGGGCGATTTAAACTTGGTTTATTTTGGTTGTTTTCCTTGTTATTGGGGTTGTGCTTGTCTCGGGGGACGGTTTCTTTTGTTTGCTGGTTTTTACTTCGGCATGGTCTTATCCATGGTCGGCTTATTGTTTTATAACTTTGTATCACAAAACTGCATTCCTCCCTTGATTTGAAGGTTTTAATAAAATTTAGCTAGTATAAAAAAGAATTATTTTTGTAAGTAATACAATTCTGTAAAAGCTAAAGTATAAGAAAAATTCTATTTTATCAGCAAATATTTAATAGTTTTAATGGTAAAATGGTTACCTATTAATATGTTTCTTCAAAATCTTACGAAAAAGACAAAGAAAACAGAATAGGCAGAAAAATAGAAGATATGACTGTAGTAAAATATATAAAGTATTCTTTCATATCTGAATTTTGGTCACGAACAGGCCCGTCCCTGCAATTTTCCTTCTTTTTTTTTGAGTTTTTAATATTTCTTTTTAGATAATTAGAAAGTTAACTTTTCTCTTTGTTGTAAAAAAAAAAACCCTTATCCTATCCTCTTTTTCGTCGTTAATGTGTTAATTAAACTAAAAAAATTATTAGACTTCACTAATCTATTTTCATCAAAGCTAAATTATAATCCTATTTATTTCAGAAAATTCGTCTCGGTTTGACTGAATTTTTATGAATGTGTTTTTTTGTTTGTTATTATATATCTTCTTCTTCTTTACTTTGCATTGGAAGTGTATTAATGGATTCCAAAATTTGTTGGTTAAAGGTTAATAATCAATGATTATGGTGATAAAGTGTTGTTAGATTGAATTTGAAGAATAAATTATTGCTGTTGGTGATTGGTATTTACGAAACTAACACATGTTTGAGAATTGAGACGACCACATGAGTTTAGTCCTATTGGCTTGGGTTTTACAAACAAGAAAAAAGTATCTTCAAATTAAAGTTTAAGCACATGTGCTAAAATCTATTCGTTTCTTCATTTACTAGTTATTAATTTTATATGCTGATAATATGATTTGGCGATTTGCATCTACTATCAACTATGTCACAAGAAAAGTTGAATGGATTATCAATGATATCTATTGAAAAATATATGGTTGATAAACTCGATTACAAGAAAATTATGAATGAATTTACAGGGAGAAAAATTAGAAAATCTGTTTTTTTCCATAAATAGTATTTTGTTGTTACATTATTAATTTTTTGTTATTTTTAAATATTTTTAACTAGGGGTGGGCATTTCGGTTTAATTTCGGGTTCGGTTTGGGTTCGGTTCGGTTCGGTTAATTCGGGTTGAATAAAACTCTAGCCGAACTCAACCGAAATAAGTTTGGTTCGGTTTGGGTTTAGTTCAGTTTGGTTTAGTTCGGTTTGGTTTAGTTCGGTTCGGTTTAGTTCGGTTCGGTTGTACTTTGGTTTGTTTTTAGTTCGGTTTTAAAAAATCAACTTATAAAAACAAGAATCATAACGAAACGTAAACAAAACGTAAACAAAACGAAGTTATAAAAAAAACCATTCCCTAAAATTTTAAAACCAAACTGAAAGTATTACACTTAATCAAAATTAAAAAAAAAATTAAAAAATTTATGGTTTCGTCTTTCCATGCCACTAAAATGAATATACAACAAGTCAATAACTTAAATATAAGTTAATTATACAAGTTAATGTTTATTCATCTCTTATATGAGTTATTATAGGCTTATATCATTAATATAAAACTATCACCATATGTTTTATTATTTTTAATATTATTAATTAACTAATTAACAAAAACACATTGGTTTATCGGTTCGGTTCGGTTTTAAACCGAACCAAACCGAACCGTTCGGGTTGAGAAAAACTTCAACCAAATAGTTGGGTATTAACTATGGTTTGGTTTGAGTCGGTTTGGGTTTGGTTTGGGTCGGTTTGAGTTCGGTTTGGTTCGGTTGGTTCGGTTGCTTCGGTTCGGTTCGGTTAAAATGCCCATCCCTATTTTTAACTTTAGGCACAATCAAATTAGAAGTAAACTAAAATATGACAATTTTGATAATACTTACGTGTAACAGAAGTCACAAAACTATTTCCCAGGAGAAACTTTGTAAGATTTTTCAGGAAGGTAAATGGCAGATCCAATCGTCTTTGGTGGCTTCCTCCTCCTTAACATAATTTCACACCCGCATTATAATATACACACAATAATATCAATATTCAATACTTAATGATGTAATTAACTTTGGTGTGTTAGACATAATCGTAGTAAATGCGTGCCTTTTGCCAGAAGACTAAACCACACAGCAAGTTTTTTAAAAAAAAACACACAAAGATACTCAAAACACGTAAAACAAATTATATCCTGCAACTTGATTCGTTGAGCCAGAGATGATATAAACAACAGTTTAAAAAGTACAAGGATTGAGAAGATTAAAAATTCAGACTTTGACAAAAGCAGAAAATAAGACATTAACGCCATAAGAATGTGAGAGAGGATCAAGTTTCAAAATAGCATCGGACCATTCAATATTCCCCCAAATCTGGCCTCCGGGGCGTCTTTCCACTGAAATCTCGGCAGACCAAAGCTCCAAACTCTCAGGATCTTCAAGCTGCTTGTTAATCCAGAAGATGACAATGTTCCCATCAGAGTTGCTGGTAAGTCTAATGATATCATATTTAACCTTTTTTGGTGAACTATGCACTGAATTATGAGTATAATAATATAGTTTTTGTCGTCTAGAACCAGAGAGATAGTACTGTTGCAGCTTTTCTAAACCCTTTACTTCTTCCCAATCCAACTCATCTGGGTCACACCACAGTATTCTCCCGCGAGTACCACGACAGAATAACAGCTTCCCTATAGCACACCAATCGTTTCTGTTTCCTGGCTTAGAATCTGTTTTTGTTGTCATTGTCAAAAACATACTTTCACTTGGCGTAAAGTTGAAGCTTCTACGCTCCTCGTCCACCACGTAAACCTTCTTCTCCTCTACGACTACACTTTGGTGGATATTGTAGCTCAACTTGGGGATGTACAAGTTATCCCAAGTATGAGTCTTTGGATCGAATATCTCTGCCCAGTTTGAGTAATCAGCGTCCTCTCCACACCCTCCAAACACGTATATCTTCCCATCTACTAGATTTGCCGATGCGGAAGAGCGAGGGGTTTTCATGGACGGGACTCGGTGCCACGTGTGAAAGAAACAATCGAGGAACCAGACATCCGAAGTGGGTTTTCCGTTTATGAGTCCACCGAAAACGTAGATCCCACGATACACCACAACAAAAGAGGATGATTCCGGAGCTTGGTAATTGTTCGATGGGATTGGAATCAGTCGACGACAATTACGGTTAAGGATAAACCAACGTGGGGTTCGGTGAGGAAAGATGCGCAAGAATACGTAGAGATATGCATTGGTGTAACTCATTCTAGATCTCAAATACCATATCTCAGGGGAAGCTACGAGAGAGCGGTGGCACTTGGAGGTGATTGCTAAGGCTCCGAGGTCAAATCTCGAGACCTGAGCCAGGCAATTCAGAGCCAGCTCATCTGGCAGCAACGACCATAACCCAGACCACGATGGAGACATATCTTCCTCCTTCGTCTTCTTCCTCCTTTTATTGTGCGGCGGTGACACTTCGGCTGAACAGGAACCTGAAATAGCACATCTTCTTTCCATTGATTGATTACCGTAGGGATACATTCTACTTCTCGATTAATTTCAAAGTTTAGGGTTTTTGTGAGGAGTTAGTGAAGAGGAATTCTTACAGAAACTGATAGAATAGGAAACTCAATAATATAATTATTATACCGTATATTTTGTATTAACTCATATTGATTTAGATTGATTCCTGTAACCTTATATATTGATAATGCAATACACAAAGAAGGGCACGGTTTGTGCTTCTTACCAATTAACATGGTATCAAAGCTTTGTCTCTAACCTAAATTGTCTCTTCTCTCTCAGCCGCCACTCTCACAAAATCTCTCTCTCTTTTCTTGATTTTCTCTCTTTACCATTTTCTTCACCTGCTTTTCCTTATTCTATCTCTACTTGCTGCTCTTCTCTGTCTCTAATCTAATTTCTTTCTCCTCTTCCTGCAAACGAACGAAAAAAAAAAAAAAAATTTAAAATCTTCTCTCTGATTCTCCAGATCCTCCATCACCATCAAAAGAACAATCAATGGCAGCCGCTGCAACACCAACCGCTGCAAGTCTCACTCAGATTCGTGCTCACATTCCAATCATTCTTGACATGAATAAGATGAACTACGACCATTGGCGCATCCTCTTTGAAACTCATTGTTTCAGCTTCACCGTCACAGGCCACTTAGATGGCTCATCTCTCTCTACGGGACCAGAAGACACAGCTTGGAAACAACTTGACAACACGGTCAAAATGTGGATCTATGGTACGATTTCAGAATCTCTCCTCAGCTCTGTTCTTAAAAGCCAGTGTACTGCTCACGAACTATGGATCTCGCTCGAAGATCTCTTCCGCGACAACAAAGAAACTCAAGCAATTCAACTTGAAAATCAACTCCGCACTTTAGTAATCGGAGACCTCTCAGTTCATGATTACTGTCAAAAGCTGAAGTCAATCTCCGATACGCTCGCCAACGTTAACTCTCCGATTACAGATCGTGTCCTAGTCATGCACCTCCTCAATGGTCTCAGCAGCAAATTCGATAACTTAGTCAATGTTATCAAAATCGGACACCTCCTTGTACGTTTGGCAATGAAAGATCCATGCTCAAAGATGAAGAAGATCGTCTCAACACCAAACGCCAAACTATCTCAAACAACGACGACAACGCTTCATCGTCTCAGATTCTGCTTGCTACGACTCCTCAACAAAACTCTCAGCCTCCTGACTACTCCAATCACCGAGGATACAAAAATAATTACAGAGGCAATCGCAATAATAGAGGAAACATGGGTCGAGGTCGCGGACGCAACAATTATAATCACAATTGGAATAATCGCCAATCTTCTACACCTCCGTGGTCCTGGCCACAACAACAGCAACCCAATTGGCCGCAACAACAGCAACCCGTTTGGCCTCAACAACACCGACAGTTTCAACCTCCATTTACCTCTGCAAATTCTGGACTTCTCGGTGCAATGCCACAACATCAACGTGGTTCTGCCTACCTAACTCAAACATTCCAGCCTCACACACAAGGAGCAGTGACTCAGGAATTCATCCCAACTACTCTCGCAACTGCATTCAACACAATGACACTTCAAGACACGGCAGATTCTGGTTGGTACATGGATACTGGTGCCACTGCCCATCTCACGTCGCAACCAGGTATGATCTCTCTATCTTCGTCATCTCCGTCATCCTCTGTCTCTTCTCTTCCCTTAGTCACAGTGGGTAATGGGTTTAATTTACCTGTCACGGCTATGGGAAACTCTAAAATCTCAACCTCTTCTCGTCCTCTATATCTTCAAAACGTCTTACTTTGCCCTGGAATTTTAAAAAATCTTATTTATGTTCGTCAGTTTACTAAAGATAATTTTTGCTCTGTTGAATTTGACCCATTCGGTTTTCTTATCAAGGATTTTCAAACTCGAGCTCCTCTTCTCCGATGTGATAGTGATGGCCCTCTCTACTCCATCAATCGAACCGCATCTCATTTCCCGCAAGCTTTTGTTTCAACATCTCATTCTGCTTCTGTTTGGCATCGACGACTCGGTCACCCCGGGAACTCGACGCTTCGCTTTTTAGTGTCTTCTGGATTTCTCAAGTGTTCAAAACCGGATACGTCTCCCTTGTGCCACCTGTGTCAGTTAGGGAAACATACTCGGCAACCATTTTTATCTTCCTCATCGCAAGTTTTTTCTGCTTTTGATATTGTACACTCTGATATTTGGACATCCCCAGTTCCTAGTGTCAGTGGAATACGATATTACGTTATATTTTTGGATCAATTCAGCCATTTTCTTTGGATTTATCCTTTACGCCAAAAGAGTGAAGTTTTTTCAAAATTTTTGCATTTTTTCGCTATGTTCAAACTCAATTTCACAAAACAATTAAAGCTTTTCAATGCGATAAGGAGGTGAATACACAAGTCGTGAATTTCAAAATTTCATCTCCTCAAATGGCATCCAATCTCGCTTCTCTTGCCCTCATACATCTCAGCAAAATGGGCGTGCCGAACGTACTCTCCGAACTCTCAACAATCTTATTTGTGTTCTTCTTCTTCAAGCTCATATGCATCCTTCATATTGGGTGGAAGCTCTTCATATGGCAGTTCACATCTTCAACTTTCTTCCCTCTTCTTCAATAAACAATGAAATCCCCTTTACTCGTCTCTTTAAAAAAGGTGTCTCCTATGACCACCTTCGAATTTTTGGATGCCTTTGTTATCCAAATCTTCTTCCAACTTCCATTCATAAACTTTCCCCTCGCTCTACTAAATGCGTTTTTCTGGGTTATCCCTCTAATCATTGGGGATATCGATGCTTAGATATTAACACAAAACGAATAATCTTGTCCGTCATGTCATCTTTGAGGAAAACTCATTTCCCTTTCAAAACCTTTCTGAAATCTCTCCATCGACACCACATTCCCAAAACTCTTATTATCCCCTTCTCCAATCTCTTCCAGCTGCGATTTTGCCACCACCACAAGCTCCACCCTTTGTTCCTCCCATTGACGTAGCAACCACATCCACCGCCCCACCGCCCACCTCTGTAATTCCTCCAATAACTACAAACCCATCATCTTCATTCGAACCTTCAACCTCTACCATTCCCTCTACCTCTGTTCAGCCTCACTCAGCAGTCACTGCTGCAACTTCTGCTTCTCTCACGTCTCAAGGAATACAAACACGGAGTCGCAGTGGTATCACTAAAAAGAAACATATTTTCTCTCTTCATACAGATACGATTTCTCTTCTCCCTTTCTCTCATGTCCAAGCTCTAAAAGATAAATATTGGAACAATGCAATGAATGTTGAATATGATGCTCTTATTAAGAGTGGCACATTTATAATTGTCCCGAGGCCCTTAAACACTAACGTTGTGCGTTCTATGTGGCTCTTTAGACATGAATTTGATGCAGGTGATCGACTTTCTCGATACAAAGCTCGCCTCGTCGCGAATGGAAAATCACAACAAATTGGCATAGATTGTGATGAAACTTTCAGTCCCGTCGTCAAGCCCGCCACGATACGCACCGTACTCCATGTAGCTATTTCTCGTCAATGGGATGTGCGTCAACTCGACGTAAGAAATGCATTCCTATACGGAGACCTCGACGAAACAGTGTATATGCATCAACCTCCAGGATTCGTTGATCCCACAAGGCCTACGCACGTATGTCTCCTCAAAAAATCTCTCTACGGCCTTAAACAAGCCCCTCGCGCTTGGTACCAACGTTTCGCCAACTTCGCCACCAAAATCGGTTTAAACAAAGCAAATGCGATGCATCATTATTTGTTCTAAGCCGCGGGAAAGATTTGGCATACCTTCTTCTCTACGTTGATGACATTGGACTCACGGCATCTTCTACTTCACTATTACGGTCGATCATAACATCCCTTAACTCTGAATTTTCTATGACTGATCTAGGCGAACTTCACTATTTTCTTGGCATTGCTATTACCAGGGACAAAAAGGGGATGTTTTTAAGCCAACACAACTACGCTGCGGACATCATACATCGTGCCGGAATGACAGGCTGCAATACTTGCTCAACCCCGGTTGACACATCCTCCAAACTAGCTGCTGATGCCAGACCACCTGTCGCGGACCCAACTCTCTATCGCAGCCTCGCTGGTGCCCTCCAATACCTCACGTTCACGCGTCCGGACATAGCATATGCCGTTCAACAAGTTTGCCTTCATATGCATGACCCACGTGAGCCACATCTCAATGCTCTCAAACGAATAATCCGCTACATAAAAGGCACCATCATGCACGGTCTTCAGTTGACACCAACCAACATCTCTAAGATCACGGCTTATACCGATGCTGACTGGGCAGGCTGCATCACCACTCGCCGATCCACCTCAGGGTACTGCGTTTTCCTTGGCAACAATCTTGTATCTTGGTCGTCAAAACGACAACCCACTGTATCCCGTTCTAGCGCTGAAGCTGAGTACCGTGGGGTTGCAAATGCAGTAGCTGAAATAACTTGGCTCCGAAACCTTCTTCTTGAACTTCGTTGCCCAATCACCACTGCCACGATAGTCTACTGTGACAACGTCAGCGCAGTCTACCTTTCAACAAACCCAGTACAACACCAACGCACCAAACACGTGGAAATCGATATTCATTTTGTTCGAGAACGTGTTGCTCGTGGCAGTGTTCGCGTTCTCCATGTCCCCTCCGCTCACCAATACGCAGACATTTTTACTAAGGGGCTTCCATCCTCCCTTTTCACTAGTTTTCGGTCCAGTCTAAGCGTTCAACCACCTTACGCTATGACTGCGGGGGAGTGATAGAATAGGAAACTCAATAATATAATTATTATACCGTATATTTTGTATTCACTCATATTGATTTAGATTGATTCATGTAACCTTATATATTAATAATTCAATACACAAAGAAGGGCACGGTTTGTGCTTCTTACCAATTAACATAAACTATTTTATAGAATTGTATTGTTCCTTTTTCCACGACGACTACTTAAAATAATAAAACGTAATTTCCTTTTCCTTTTTTCACATCTAGTTTATATATATATAAAGGAGAATGATTCAAAATTAGTAACTCGCAAGATCGCGACACGTGTCGAGTTAATCCATTAGATTTTGACACGTATAAAAAAAATAACCAATTAGATTTTGACACATAATATTTAACAATAAATGAACAAAATATAATCTAGACCTATCCCTAAAGCTAAAAGTAAAGTTAGCAAAACAAAAATGAAAATAAGAGTTGCTTTTTGATTAAGGAAATCTATTTTAGAGTTTTTTTTTAAAATGAAAAAACAAATTCATGTTTATAATAAAGCAATTAAACAATAGATTGATATCCTAAAAAGAAAAGTAAACAAAGAAAAATTAAACCAACAAATATCCTAAAAGTTAAAGTTAAAAAAAACTAAAGTTTTTAAAAAGGAGATACAAAATTTCCTATTTTGATTAAGGAAATTAAAAAAAGAAAGAATAAAATCCTATAAAGAAAAGTAATTCTAATTCCTCACCTCTATATAATTAATTTGATAGTTTCTCAATTTTAAAACAAAAAACTTCATTATATACATCCGCTACACATAAGCTATACCCGAGGTAGTCTTCTGTGTAATCGAAATTATGATGTATGTTATGAAATATCTTCGTTATATACACCCGCTTCACATATATTCGTTATTCACACCCAAAATTATGTTGTACGTTATCTAAAATAAAAGTTAAATTATGTTGTATGTTATATTCGTTATGTTAGTGGAAATTATGCTTCGTTATGTTAGAAAATTATGCTTTGTTATGTACATAAGCAAGACTAATAGAAATCAAATATATTAGTACGTATTAATCGCTTGATAACTAAAAATCAAAGTTAAAAAAATTTAAAATCGATTAATAAAAAAATTTAAAAAAATCTGAAAAGTCAAAGTTGAAAATTTAATCTTAAAAGATAAGGTTACTAAAAAAATAAAATTAAAAAGTTAAAAATTAAATGTATCCTAAAAGGCAAAATTAATATAAAAAAGAAAAACATTCCTTAGTTTTTCTATTTAGATTAAGGAAATTAATCATAAAAGGAAAATAATTATAATTTCTCACTTCTATATAAACCAAAATTTGGTAGTGTGTCCATTACACACCAAAAAAGTAAAAGTCCAATAATCGTATCCAAAACTATTTACTTCATCTCTTCACCAAATTTTTCTTTTAAGGTATGTATTTATTTTATCGTAAACTTTGTTTCTAAATTTATGTATTATATATTTTCACGGGTGATCTAATTTTGATTTCCATTTTATCGTTTTTAATTTTTTTAACGGGTTATAAAATATTAAATTACAAACCCGTATATATGCTGGTACTTATCTAGTATATATATGAATATCTTTATAGAAATACTAGATAAGTTCCAACGGGTTTGTACCAAAATTGGAATAGATGAGAAGAAAGATCCGGGTGTTCCTGGACATGCTAGGCAACTCATGGTCCTGCACGGTTGGATATTGCCCATGTCTGCTACTCTTCAATTCCTCTGGAACTCGGGAAATTGCATAATTCGACAAGCAAGGTTAGATGCGCAATTCTGAGTCATCCATAGACTGATTTAAGCAGATTTTTCGGATGGAAAAGCTGACTAAATTTCATGGGCGTCAAGAAAACAAATTTAAATAGCAAAGAGGTTTGGAATATTATCAGGCCATCCAGGGGCAGAAGCTATGTTCAAGGTAGGGGTTTCACATGACCCCCATCAAAAAAATAGAGCTAAGTTGTTTAGTGTTTACTAGATTATGATAGATTGCTTCGATCGAAAAATGGTGGGCTCACCACGTTCTCTGAGATCTGCGTCTTAGGCTTTTTTGTGGGAAGTTTGTTGGGCTTTCCCTTCTCGGGAACTAAATCGAGCTGCTGATGAGGTCTGAACCGCTTCCGAGTTCACCGCGGAGTGAACTTAGGGCACTCTATGTTTAAGGGTGTCTGAAGCCAGGGCCGACTTCAGTTGTGATGGGGCATTGTTGAAATTGCCTGGGGAGCGAGGTTCAGTTCACCAGGGGAAAAATCTCCTGTTAAAAGACGAAATCACGTGAAGTCTATGGGAAAACACTATGGGTTTGTGTTTCTCGAAGATTCTCCGATGTTCAAGTCAATAAACAGACTATGAGACTGAGGTCGGGAACCAAAATGAAAGATCAGGAAAATGGGAGAAAAGGGGGAATGTGTTGACTCTGGGCCGGAAGAAAGAGTGGTCCACGGAGTACTCTGTCGCTTTAGGAGGTTGTTTAGTGGAAAGAAACAAAAAAACATAGCCTGAGGGTGGTGCCTGTAAGAATATTTATTCTTATATGTGACCTATGTGTCTAGGTTTAATATTAAAGATCAAATTCATATTAAACTTAGAGAAATTCTAATATAAAAGACGAACACCGTGATGGATCGGTTTCGATAACAGTTTTAGAATTTGGGTGTATTGATAACCCTCTTCCTTACCTTATGATATTTAAGTCTTTCATTAATGATCATCTGAAGTAACGAATAGATAGCTATGAAGTTACTTAGTTATGAAGTAACGAGGGAATTCTTACAGAAAATTAAGGAGTGTTCACAGTCGGATTTGGCTGATAAGTAAATTGTAGGAAGTTTAATGAATGATCTTACTACAAGAAAGTTTGACTGGTCTCAGCCAATCCATGATCATGTGACGCACATGTCTAATATGGCAGCAAAGTTAACGACCTTAGGAATGGAGCTTCGTGAACAGTTCTTGGTCCAGTTCATCATGAACTCTCTTCCTTTTAAGTTTAGTCAGTTCCAGGTGAATTACAACACCATTAAAGAAAAGTGGAACTTTAAGGAATTAAAGGCTATGCTAGTACAAGAGGAAAGGAGATTAAAGCAGATGAGGGATCAAGTTGCGAATCTCGTAGGTTTTGGAAGTGCCAGCAGCAGTAAAGGAAAACCAAGTAGAAAGGAAAAAGTGAAGGATAAAACTTTCGTTAAAGAACCTGAAAGTAAAATCCGTAAGGAAATGAAGTGTTTCTTTTGCAAGAAAAAGGGACACTTCAATAAAGATTGTCCAAACAAAAAGGCATGGTTCGAAAATAAAGGTAAACATAATGTTTTTGTTTGCTCTTAATTGAACCTTAAAGAAGTGCCTAATAATACTTGGTTGTTAGATTCTGATGCTACTACTCATGTGTCTCATACTTGAAAGTCGAGGCGTTAAGCGCATTTGATGAAAGTTCTGTTTTCTTGTGGCATCAAAGATTAGGTCACATTTCCAAAGAAAGGATTATGAGGTTGATAAAGAATGAGATTCTTCCTCAATTGGATTTTAGTGACCTAAATGTATATGTAGACTGCATTAAAGGAAAGCAGACTAAATATATTGTAAAGAAACCAGCCACTAGATGCACTCAGCTATTATAGTTAATACATACCGATGTATGTGGCCCTTTTGATGCTCCTTCTTGGAGCAGTGAAAAGTACTTCATCACCTTTATCGATGATTACTCACGTTATGGATATACATATCTACTGTATGAAAAGTCTAAATCAGTGAATGTCCTAGAGGTGTTCATTAATGAAGTGGAAAGGCAGTTAGATAGAAAAGTAAAGGTTGTGAGGTCTGATAGAGGTGGTGAGTATTATGGAAAATTTAATGAAAGTGGACAATGTCCAGGTCCATTTGCAAAGTTACTTGCAAGTAAAGGCATTTGTGCACAGTATACAATGCCGGGTACACCTCAGCAGAATGGTGTACCTGAGAGGCGGAATCGTACTTTAATGGATATGGTTAGGAACATGTTAAGTAATTGTTCATTACCTCTTTCGTTGTGGGTATATGCATTAAGGACTGCAACGTATGCGCTGAATAGGGTTCCTAGTAAGGCAGTTCCTAAGACCCCTTATGAACTGTGGACGGGAAGGAATCCTAGCTTAAGGCATTTACGTGTCTGGGGTTGTCCAGCGGAAGTAAGGCTATATAACCCACATGAAAAGAAACTTGATGTTAGGACTGTCAGTGGATTTTTCATTGGATATCCTGAAAAGTCAAAGGGGTATACTTTTTACTGTCCTAACCATAGTACGAGAATAGTTGAGACGGGAAATGCTCGGTTCATTGAGAATGGTGAAATTAGTGGGAGTGAATCACGAAAAGTTGACATTAAAGAAATAAAAGTTGGACTTTCTTCACCTGGTATTGCACCTAAGGTACTTGTTCCTATTGTTGCATTACAGTCCAATGACGCAATAGAACAACATGATGGTGTGCAAAATCCACTAGTTGAAAGTACAGTTGATGAACATGTCACAATTCAGGAAGGGAATAGTGTACCACAAGAACCATTAAGGCGATCTGAAATGGAAAGAAGATATGCCATTTCAAATGACTATGTGGTTTACACTATTGAAAATGAATGTGACTTAAGCATTGATGAAGACCCAAACTCATTCCAAAAGGCCATGGAAAGTGACAATTCTGAAAAAGTGGTTGATTGCTTCGAAAGAAGAAATAAAGTCCATGGATGATAATAAAGTATGGGACTTAGTAGAGTTGCCTAACGGTTTCAAGACCATTGGTTCTAAATGGGTCTTTAAGACTAAATGCGACTCGAAAGGTAACACTGAAAGGTACAAGGCTCGCCTTGTTGCTAAAGGTTTCACCCAAAAGGACGGTATCGACTACAAAGAGATCTTCTCTCCAGTTTCAAAGAAGGATTCCCTAAGAATTGTTTTGGCTTTGGTGGCTCAGTATGATCTTGAGCTTCACCAAATGGATGTGAAAACCGCCTTTCTGAATGGTGAGCTTGAGGAAGAAGTGTATATGGACCAACCTGAAAGATTTGTGGCCACAGGAAAAAAAAAACATCTAGTATGTAAGCTGAGAAAGTCAATATATGGACTAAAACAAGCTTCCAGACAATGGTATCTGAAATTTAATGATACCATCATGTCATATGGTTTTGTAGAGATCATCGTTGATCAGTGTATCTACATTAAGGCCAGTGAGAGCAAATTTGTGGTTTTAGTCTTATATGTTGATGATATTTTGCTTGCTACAAATGACATGGGCATGCTACATGATATAAAGAATGATATAAAGAAGTATCTCTCTAAGAACTTTGAAATGAAAGATATGGGTGAGGCATCCTATGTGATTGGAATAGAAATATTTAGAGATAGATCACAAGGATTGTTAAGTTTGTCTCAGAAAGGATATATCAATAAAATCTTAGAGAGATATAAAATGGAAAAAATGCTCCGCAGGGATAGCTCCAATTCAAAAAAGGGGACAAGTTCAGTAAAATGCAATATCCTAAAAATGAATTGGAGCGTAAAGAAATGGAAAGAATTCCTTACGCATCGGTGGTTAGGAGTTTGAACTATGTTCAGACATGTACTCGACCATATATCAACTTTGATGTTGGTATGTTGGATCGATATCAAAGTAATCCCGGAATGGACCACTGGAAAGCTGCAAAGAAAGTCCTCAGGTACTTGCAAGGCACCAAAGAGTACATGCTTACATATAGGAGATGCGATCATCTAGAGATCATTGGGTATTCAGATTCAGATTATGCCGGATACGTCGATTGCAGGAAATCGACGTTTGGATATTTGTTCCTATTAGTTGGAGGAGCAATATCATGGAAAAGTGGAAAGTAGTCTGTCATTGCTACTTCCACTATAGAGGCTGAATTCGTGGCATGCTTTGAGGCCACAATTTTGGTTGCGGAACATTATCTCAGGGCTTCAGATTGTCGACAGTATAGAGAAGCCGCTGAGAATTTATTGTGATAATTCTGCAGCTGTCTTTTTTTCAAAGTATGACAAGTACTCAAAGGGTGCTAAGCACATGGAGTTAAAGTACTTGTCTGTCAAAGAAGAAGTGCAGAAACGTAAAGTGTCTTTTGAGCATATAAAAACGGATATGATGGTAGCGGATCCGTTAACTAAATGATCACCACCCAAAGTGTTTATTGGCCATGCGGAAGGTATGGGTATTATAGATAAAGCCTTGCTATTTTAGTTATGGTTTGCTCATTATGGGTGTGACACTTTTGAATTCACTTATGGTTATGTTTCTGGTTTATAAAGTATGTTATCATTAAAGTGTGTACACGTAAGGTTCGTAGATAACATACGGTTGGTTTGAGAATAAAAGTTCTTCTCAACGTAAGGTTGGTTTGAGAATAAATGTTCTTCTCAACGTAAGGTTATTTTGAGAAAAAACGTTATTCTCAACGTAAGGCTAGCTTGAGAATTAAAGTTTTTATCAACATAAAGGAAGATATATATATATATATAAAATTTGGATTGGTTGTGATACATGGAAGGAATCATGTCGATTAAATGACTTGCGACCGCCATGATTCGATCTATTCTGATTTTATTGTTATAGTTAAAAGTTAAGTGAACTTGATATAAAATTGCGCATTAAAGTTAATTAAATCATCAAGTCGACACAAAGGTCAAGTGGGAGAATGTAAGAATATTTATTCTTATATGTGACCTATGTGTCTAGGTTTATATCAAGTTCATATTAAACTTACAAAAAATTTAATATAAAAGACGAACACCGTGATGGATCGGTTTCGATAACAGTATTAGAATTTGGGTGTATTGATAACCATTACCTTATGATATTTAAGTCTTTCATTAATGATCATCTGAAGTAACGAATAGATAGCTATGAAGTTATTTAGTTATGAAGTAACGAATGGATAGCAATGAATTTACTTAGCTATGAAGTAACGAATAGATAGCTATGAAGTAACGAATAGATAGCTATGAAGTTACTTAGTTATGAAGTAACGAATAGATAGCTATGAAGTTACTTAGTTATGAAGTAACGAATGGATATCTATGAAGTTACTTATTTATGAAGTAACAAATGGATAACTATGAAGTGAATTACTTAGCTATGAAGTAATGGATGGACGGTTAAGATTAAGTCTTAGCTATGAAGTAAATTACTTAGCTATGAAGTAATCTCCTACTATATATTGATGCTATATATAGATGCTTTAGCATCATTATTGAAAATCATCAGAAACGAAATGTTTACTTCAGAGAGAAAAGAAAGTTCGAAAGACTTAGATCTCTTCTTCATCAAAAGAGATCATAAAAGTGAAAGGTTAAGGCAAGAAGAAATCAATTCATAACAAGCCTAATCAAAGCATGGATCAAGGTTAGTGTTTCTTCTTTTATAATAAAATGATCATGGTAGGATTAAATCGAATCTAGTTCATCTTGGGATTGATTTCATGAACTGAAATCAGAAAAGTAATTTATAGTGCCTGGGCGAGAGTGACCAGAGAGAGTTTCGTCTCGAAGGAAAAGCAATTCCTCCAGAGAGACAAAGCAGAAAAACAGTGGTCTTGGACCGGAATCTCCTCAAAGGCGAGTATTTTATAAAAAGATCGGAACATTAAAGTGTTTTTAATGAAGAAATGTGTGAAATTTACGACAAAGGCCTCGACTTTGATTAAAGGACAACCGAAAGACTTCTTGGTTCGATTGTCATCGACGATTTCTACCGCATGATCATGCATATCGTTGGAGCATGACATTGTTTAGGAAGAACAAAAAAATATTTGATGGTCCATCTCCTGAGCTAGATGGGAATTACATCATGACTCAATTGAGAGATTTTGGTGTTAATTTTTATTTTGACACCCTATACCCTAAATGGTCGGAAATCCGTCAAAAATTCCCGACCGATTTCCGACTGATATAAAACATCCATCATGAATCCTTCGAGAATCATATCAATCCACACGATTTACGCTTAGCATTTTTTGGTTTTAGTCTTGAAAATCTTGAGATACGTCGGAAATTACCGACGAGTATAAAAAAAACACAGGAAATTCGGAGTTTTGACCGTCATTCGCAAAATTTGGGCGGTTATTTAATTTTCATTCCCGACGGATAAGCCCGTCAATATCAGTTCTATTCTTCTTCTCCTCATTTCTTTTCTTCGATACTCTTCTCCAAATTTCGATTCCCCTTGCTCGCCGCCGTCGGTCGTCGTCGCCGCTCCGCCACCGTCACCCTCTCCTCTTCTCTCCGTTGTCGCCCTCTCCTCTTCTCTTCACCATGTAAGTTTTTTTTTCTCTTGGTTTAGATTTAGATTTAGATTTAGATTGTTAGTAGATAGAATTTTTGTAGATTGTTAGTAGATTAGGTTGTTAGATTAGTTGGTTAGATTGATTAGTATAGAAATTTAGGGTCGACGATTTATTTTTCCATGAAAACTTTCATATACTAACACATGTACACAAAGTTTAGCCATATTGCTATTTCCTCATCATTTTTTCCCACGAAATCAAAGTTCGAAACCAGTTTCCCTCAAAAAGTGTGAGTTAATTTTGTTGTTATGTAATAGTACTCAAAAAATAATGCCAAAAAATGCTCAAGTTTGATTTGGAAATTCAGTAAAAACTTGTTTTAAATCATTTTAATTATATGAAAATGATGGAGAGAACCTTTAATGTGATATTAGAAAGAAAAAAAAAGTGTTTGTAGAGGAAAAAAAATACTCTAAATTTATCTAAATTTAATAGAAACCCCAATTTTCTTTTGAAAAAACATATGGAATCTATATATATATAAAGTTGAATATACTCTCTTCTTAGGTTGCCACATCATCTTTTCATAGTCTAAATTTGTGACACATCATCAACTTTTTGTTAATTTAAAACTTTTTATATATTATATTATTATGTTTGGTATTATTACACTTTAAGTCTCATGATAACTAACATCCATTAATATAGTAGTTTTAACTAGAATTTGAAAAGTTTATTTTTCTAAAGATATCTTATACATTGATATATTTCTTCATTATTATTGAGAATAATGTACTTAATCTAAATAAGTGGCATATATGGATAATAAACCATAACATTTTAGGATAATCCGAGAAACAAATTTTGGATCCAAATTATGGAACATCATAAGCTCATATCTTAAATTTTTGGGATATTATCAACTCATTTTTTAATTTTAAATTGTTTACTTGATATATTATGTTGTGCGTTATTAAACTTTAGTTCTTATTATAACTATCATCCATTAATATAATAGTTTTTCTAGATTGAAAAGATAATATTTATAAAAGATAACGTATATATTATTGATCTAAAGAGACTATAATTTAATCTTTTTAGTTTTATGATTTTATTTCCATAGTTTAGGAAAACATTTACCTTTAAATAAGTGCATAAAAGGAAAACATTCACCTTTAACTAAATACATCAAACATTAATATAATTACACTACCATATAAATTTAGCTTCTTATTACTATTAAAATTAGTGTTAATGTTTTTGATCCATATAAATATCAAGAGTTATGAGTCCATGTTATTATAGATATATAATTATTTAATTGATACAAGTAATGTATGATTAAAAGCATATATGATATTAGATAAGCATGAATTTGATAACATGATCCAGATCCGAATTTATTAAATATTAAAAATAAATCGCAGGAGTTTCTAGAACCTCGAATGACCACTCCAAACTTTTGAAGCATATATAAGAATGCATGCTATGAGAGGCAAAGTGTGGTATCCTAAAATAATTATCTAAATAAACTATAATTTAATCATTTTAGTTTTATGATTTTATCTATATAGTTTAGGAAAACATTTACCTTTAAATAAATACATAAAAGGAAAACATTCAGCTTTAACTAAATACATCAAATATTAATATAATTACACTAATATATAAATTTAGCTTCTTATTACTATTGAAATTAGTGTTAATGTTTTTGATCCATATAAATATCAAGAGTTATGAGTCTATATTATAATAAATATATAATATTTAATTGATACAAGTAATGTATGATTAAAAGTATATATGATATTAGATAAGCATGAATATGATAACATGATCCATATCCGGATTTATTAAATACTAAAGATAAATCGCATGAGTTTCTAAATTCTCGAATGGCAATTCCAAACTTTTGAAGAGTATGTAAGAATGCATGCTATGAGAGGCAATGTGTGGTATCCTAAAATAATAACATATTGAAGCTAATTATTGAGAGGACAAATATATGAAGTTCTCCCGAAAAATTTCCAACGCTCAAACCAAAAAGAGACACCAAAACTAGCCAGAAAAAGGGGAAATGAGAGGAAGAAAGTAAATATTAGATTTAAATCGGTTCAAAATGTGGTATGTGGTTCAGTGTGTTGCGTTCATGAGAGAGAGAGAGATAATTAGTGCATCTTGGAAACATGTTAGACGCTTCTGGAATGAGATTAATGTCAGCTGAATGTACATCTGAGAAGAGTAACATATATGTATCTATTATTCTCTAATGTGGGTTTTGAATCCTTAGGGCTTTATTCTCCTTCTCTATTTTTGAAATGTAAAAGTTTTTATAGGAGTTAATTGATCCATATATGCAAATTGAATTCAATTGCTGATTTGAGTCGTGTTTTGCTATGAGCATTAGGTGTCCAACTGTATGATGTTTTGGTGAATTGACTTAACTAACGAGGTTGAATAACTTTTATAGCACGTTTCATCTATAGAATATGGTATGCCTAGAGCTACAAAACAGTAATCATCATTTCCCATCTAACAATTACTGATACTAGGGATTGATCCCCGCGCTTCGCGCGGGCTTATTTTACATTCATGTTTTATCAATTTGTTTATATGCTATTTTTTAGGAAATAATTTCTTTTTTTAATTTCGAATTTTAGATTAATAGTCGGATTATGTTTATAGTTGCATTGTGTGTACGTACATGTGTTTTATTTTTTTCTCCTCATTAGTGTTTGTATATAACAACGATTTTCTCTTAATTATGTTGTTAACTTATGTTGAAATATTGTTTTTTATGTGTTTATATATTGTATGTGACTACTGTGTGATTCTAATTACAGTTTTATATTTATTTTTATTTAATACTATTTCAAATCTCTCATAAGTTACATATTTAGTTGAATGTATAATATTACATTGTTGTTCTGGAATCTATAGTTCATACTGAGGCCAATTATAACCTCATCAGCCCGTCTACACATTAACTTAACAAACCACTTACATTTGATGATAAATGATTTAAGTACATGTACATATTTGAGTATTTAAAATTATATCTTTATATACGTATAGTTTTAGGATGTTTAGAATTACACCTTCTAATAGGGAATCTTTTCTAATGTGTGAGCCTTTATGCGTATATAAATTTTGGCCCAAGTATTGCTTTCTTCGTGAAAAACCGCTGACAAAAGATATGTGATTTTTTCCTTGTTCCCCATCTCCGAAAAATATATCCTCTCTAACTTCTAAAAATCCAACCAATCTCACTCCCAGAAATGTATGCATGGAGCATGTCTATGTATGCATCTTTTATCCAAATATATATACTTTAGCAATTGTTGGTGACATATATAATTAGCTTACTGACTTTATGCTATAAAAAATATTCGTTACACTTTAGCTAAATCGTGGAAATATACTAAATCTTTTGTTAATCTGACTTAATGATATTGTGCATTTTATTACCTTTACTATATAGAAGATTGTAGTGATGACGTGGATAGCTAAAATTGAAATTAAATTCTCCCATTATATAATAAAGTAATTATATGCCCCGCGCGTTGCGCGAGATAACATTTTTAAACAGCTATCAATACGAATCGTTGAATATAAATATAATCATGTGAAGTTTTTAAAATCATTTATGTTAACATTTTTAGAAACAACAAACTTATTTTACCAAATGATATAAAATAGATATTGCCAAATATAACTATTTCCTTGAAAAAACAATAAATCCTTCAGGTAAAAACTTCCTAAGAGGAAGAAACTGCATCGACGACCATCTTATGACATTTTATCCTAGAGAAAATTTTTTCCAAATTCAGGTCCCGTGAAGATAACTTCTTAGAAGCTTTAATGTTTACTATTAACCTAATCATACATATGATTAAATACCAATGGGAACTTACCACCACCCCGAAATTAATGTAAATAGGCCAAGTTTAAATATCAGTAAATGCAAATGTGTAAACATTACACTCATGACGTTACAATAGGTTTGGTAAGCATGTTTTACCCACCGAAGCAAGTACATTGTGCCATATATATAGAAATTGTCGACCAAGTCATAAACGTTCCTATCTAATATCACCAATTACGTTGCATGGTCAAACAATTTAATATTTTTATATTAAAAAACTCATTAATTTTACTTGCTAAAAAAGATTAAAAAATATTTTTTATTTATTTTAGTTTTGTGCATACATATTTGATATTCTGAACTTTAGTCAATTTTCACACTTTTTACTGCCAATTCTTTTGTTATCTTGCACTCGTTCCCTTTCCGGCAGTTATTTCTTTTCACTTTCTCTTCACTCACATATAAAATATTGGAAAGTGAATTTATTTTCAACTCATTGTATAACTATTTTCTCCTTTTCATACACTATGCTTTCTCTTATCAGTTACATGAACTTTTTGCTGATTTGAGCGTCAAAAAATCTTACTGGTGATACACATTTGTCGTGGCGAGGATGTTCCCACCTATTGTGGTGCACGTCAAATCTGCTTATTAAATATAGATTCTTATATTTGACCCCGTTTCTATCTACCAGACATCATATATTATTGACACACCTTGCACTCTAACCTTACTATTTTTTTTTTTAAACAAAAATTCTCTCATGATATATTTTTTCATCTATATTATATTATGGTTTTAGGTACACATAATTTTTGAATTTGATTTTCTTAAAATGTGTAATTTGTTGCAAAAAAATGTAACTTAAAAACTCATCAAAAAATCTAAATTTTTCTTGGAAAATAATTATTCTTATTTTGAGTAAAAACAGTTTAAATTTTGTATTTATTATGACAATTAACTTGTAATTTTTTATTATCCTAAATAATTTGTAACTATTAGCAAAATGATTTTTGATCCATTTAATATATTTTAACGTGATAATTGGTTTCCATATTTCTTAAAAAGTAATAACTGCTCCATTAACTATATGTTAATATATAATTTTATATTCATCCAATCTCTATACAATTTTTTTTATTGTCTTATATTCTTCTCTCTTTTTTAATAAAAAAAAATAATTATTACAAAGTGTGAATTAATTGAATCATTAACTTTAGTTTTAGTTTTCTTTAGTTTTAATTTTCTTTTTTTTTATAATAGATTAGTTGTTTGGTTAGTCCCATTTATTTAGCTACGATATATTAAATTATTATTAATTTTTTTGGTTAAATACTAAATTTTATTAAATTTTTTCTTATAATCTAATTCCTTTCTAACTACATCAACGCGGCTAACCGACTAGTTAATCAAATATCGAGAGAGATGGAACCCCATCTAAAGAAGACAATGAAAACTACACTAGTCAAAGAGAGAGAGTTGATTAACTATTAACTTATATATAACAATGAGACAAAAACCTTTTTCTATATTTAATCTGTATGTTTTTTATGTTGTCGTCTCTTCAGCTTCCCTCTGCACTAAACTCGAAATCACACTATTCCGCTTTAATCTCCGGTTATTGCCAATTCGGTTCCGAGTTGATGAAAACCGGTCGACCCAGTTCTTGTCTTCTGCAACCGCTCGATTCCACCGTTCTTTAAAAGTTTGAAGCTCCCATGTTGACTGCCTCCGTATCTGCTCACAAAACACACACAAGTTACACGCTAATGCTCGAGAGACAAAAACCAATTTCGAAAGCAGATTCACCGCGTAATAACAACTCACCTCTGTTCTTGAATCAAAGGTCGCAGAACCACGTCTCTGTATATAACGAACATGACCAAAACATCAGAACAAAGTTATGAAATTTCTGTTTTTTTTTAATTTTTTTATTACAGTCAAGAAATGAGAATTTGGATGGTAAAATAGCTTTACCCTAGTGACTCCACTGCGAGCTGAGTTCTGTGGAAATTAGGAAAAGATCATTTGTTTATCGGGTTTTGGCATATACAACGAAAAAATAAGTGGGAAGTAGAGGATCTTACCTTCTTCACGGGATAACCACTTCCACCTAGAGTTTGAATGCCTTGATGGAAGATATATTCGCTGTCGACAATGCCAACTTTCTTGCTACGGTCACCCTATAACGACATTTTCAAAACCGACTCATATAAAGAATGCAATTGGCAAATGATGTTGCAAGGTCCTTTAAAAAATGAAACAAATTTTACCTGTGCACAGTACCCAAGTTTCATATCCATTCCCCACCCATGAACCAGATCATTCTGCAAACCGCAAAAAAATCAACAATAAGTTGGATGCAATTTCATTAGAAGTAAGTTTAAGGTGTGACAAATATTTAGCTTAAGTAGAAGTAGATGAACAGATCATCTCTTAAAATTACCTGTATTAGATTCCAAGTGCAAAACCACGCAGATCTCGAAAACACTGGAGCCATTCCTTCAACAAATCTGAAAAAAACAGAGAAACATAGACAAGCAATGACATTAATGTTTGACAATGCCCGGTATAGCAACAAACTAAAACTCTGTCTTTTAGTATATAAAAGCTCTTAAATTGTTATGTTACTTAAAAATATTACCCGGTGCATGGAGGCCCTTCACTAGCATTTGAGCACTTCATATTGCCTCTACTGTCGTAAACTCGTCTGCGGTTTTGTAACCATTTTGTGTAAGTAATACAAGTTATAAAGAGAACTCCTAAACAAGTGGTTGACAGGAATTCACCTATGAAATATTTTCGTTCTAGACCGGACAGTAATTCTATGGTGAACTTCGGTTGAATTTGGGTGCAAGGCCGGTTGAGATATCTCCAGTCCTGCTGATTTAACTATCCTCAGGTATCTGCAGAGAGACTGTTTAGGAACCAAGATTTACCTTTATGGGTTGTATATTTACAAGTGAAGGGATAGAATTTTACTTTTGCGGGTTGAAATTCTCCACTCCAAGATCTTCGTCCCAAAGAAAAACATAATCGTAAATGGAGACGATATCAGGATGGAGAAACCGTTTTGCGAACCACCTGAGTAGAATCAAATTTTGTTCAGCAAGCCATTATTACACTATGAAAATTAAATAGACATACACAAGATTCTACCATACTTAACCAAGCTATACAACTCATGGCTATAATCGATCTTACTAGATTTTCTATCGAACACATCATTATACCATTTTGTCTGGTTATGTGCAACTATGTGTATGGCTTTTGAGCTCCACTCCAGATCCCACCATTGATCCATGTTTCCGTCATAATGAAATAGAATAACAGTGAAATTCGCCGGAAGAAACTGAATACAGCAAACAAACTACCATTAGAAAGATAAACTTTTTTTGACCATCAATGATTTCACTAATTCACTGACACGGACAAACTACACCACCTTCTTTACAATAGCATCGACGTTATCCTTTAGCTTAAGTCCTACGGGCATTGCCAATAAGTTACGGTTGGTCAATTCGCCTCCCTGTTTGCATATAACAACAGATATCAGAAATTCCTCTAGCAACAAATATATTTGATTCCTCTTGCTAATTGAAGTTTACAGAAAAAAACTAACCTTTGACCTCAAACTACTTTTTGACCAAAGTGGCTTTAACTCCAAATCTGATCTAGGCTGTATGATACCAAAAGGTAAGCCTTTCAACTTTTCACTGACTGGTTCAGATTCCTGAACAAGAATCGCATTGTAATAAGAATCCCACACATCAACTTTATACCGTCGATGTATCAACATTAGAAACAAATAGAAAGGCGTTAACAATGTTACCTTTGCCATCTCAAAGGGATAATCTGTTTCTTCTATCTGAGTACCAAAAGAAAAGAGAGTCAATTATCAATAATCTTGTCGTCATATCAAAAGAGAAAGAAAAAAAACTCCTTTCGATGAAATCTTGCTCATAAGATCTCTTCCACCATACCTCTGTCTGTTCATACTGGATATTTGTGGTCTTATACCAAAAGATCAAAAGTATTATACACATGAGCGCCATAACCGGTTTCAATTTCCACGACGATTTACCCTGAAAATTATTTCCAACACTCCCACATCAAATCAACAGCATATAAACCCGGGAAACACGCTGAGATCATCCAGCATCACAAAAGAAAGATCTACTAAGAAAAAAAAGAAGAAGCCTTTTACCCCTTCTTGAGCGTTGTTTCTTCTCTTAACAAGTGATTTCCATGATTTAATAGACGGTAAATCATGTTCCATAATCTATTCACCGAGCTACAAAAGGCACACACAAGTAAAAATTATTAATTTCCATACAAAGACAAAGACATTACAATGTTTCAGCAGTTAGAAAACTCACCAGAGCCACCGTTCTTGGGTTCTCTTCACAAGGAGAAAATCAAATGCTCTCTCCACAAGAACAGAGAACAAAGAAATCAATTCGGACACCAAATGTCAGTTCTCTATAGGTTGATCTGGGCACATGCAAGAAGGTAATCTGTCTGAAAATCTACACAAGAACCCACATTACAAAGTGAACGAACACACAAAAATCAGAATCAGAGGCACCAGATACCAAAATAAGCAACTAAAAATCGAAACTTTTTTAGCATGTATAAGGCAAATAATTTAGAAAAGCATAAACGGGAGATATTTTTTCAAGATTATGAGAAGACAACAAGCTTAAGAAACAAACAGAGATTGCCCCTTTCAGAGTTTACTCACTCTCCCAGAAACTGACGAACAATCTGGGCCACTGCGAAAGCGAAACGGCTAAGGGAATCGAATAGAAACAAAGAGTTTTTAATGGATTATTATAATTTTCCAGATCTAGGGAAAGTAAATAAACATAAAACTGATGATATGGTTACACATAATCAATTAAAAAAAAAGTTGCTTTGGTTAATTATCAATTAATAAACATCAAAGCTTCTCTGTAGGAAGAAATCTTGGTCACGAACTCTTCAACAAATCACAAAAAAAAAAAAAAAAAATTAAAGGCGGTGCATTAAATTTCAAAGATGGGATCTTTAATTACAGGAGACAACAACATTAGGACAAAACACAAAAGAAAGAAACATAATAGTAGAAGAAAAGAAAAAAAACAGAGAATCGTCGATACTAAGAACAAAAAGGAATCGAGAAAAAAACCTTAAAGAGAAATCTGAAGATTGCAGAATCACTGTGATGAAGCAAACCCAGCTGGTAATGGCACCAAGCAGATAGCTTTAGATAGAGAGAGAGTCTTTACTTTTAAACTGGGATTTTTGGCAGAACAAATATCTAGAATCGATCTAAACCAAACCCAACAACAAATTTCTAAGAGGAATCGAAAAGAAGACAAAAAAGAAAAAGCTTGGTGGAGTGACTCGTGTCATCTACTGAATCTCTTTCTCTCTCTCTCTCCTTGTAATTATTTATAAGAAAACCAAATTAATTAATTAATCATATTTTGAGTGTTGGATTCTGCGACCGAATGAGAGAGAATTAGAGGAGTTCGAAGATTATATATAGTAGTAATGTATTTATATTAAACAAAATGAAATAAATATTTTCCATGTTTTGCGTTTCCTCAATTATTTAACAACAACTTCAATAGGAGACAGAACATAAGTGTGTGTGGTTTGTTCCTAAAGCAACTCCAAAGCACCATAAAGCTTTTTACTTCTCGAGTTGTTCAACTAGAACATGACTTATTTGGCCTAACTCGATTTCAATTGGCTTTATTTTCAATTTTGTCTAAAGATTGGTTAACTCAAGATGCTAAATCTTAAACCGGAGTAAATCATCTTTGGCATATTCAGGCCCGGCCCAACCAAAATTGGAACCTCTAGGCAAACAAATAATTTTGACCATTTTTGTTAAGAACAAAAAAAATCGGGCCCTTTTTTGTATGTAATTTTGTCAAAAAAATTTCGGGTCCTTGGGCCATGACATCTCTGCCCACCCTATTTGGGCCGGACCTAGGCTTATTGGATTGAGATTAGGTCTAACAAGCGGGTTAAATCCGTCCCGCGCATATTTTTTTTTTTTTTTGATCTGTGCGGCCAAATTCATGAACATAAATTTTTCGATTTGCATCCGCCCCGCTTGAATTCGCAGGTACCCGCGGGTAACCCATAAATATTTTTTTTTTTAAATTATAATGTTTTTAATAAAATAAATATATTTAATAAAATAAATTTCATATGATAAAACATAAATACACAATTTTTTTTTAAAAAATAAAAAAATAATTAATTAATTTATATATATTACAAAATATTTCAACATTTTAATAGTATTTAGTAAATAAAGATTATTTATTTATTTTTTTAAAAAAATTACGGTTAACTGGCTGGATCCGCTAAACAAAAAAAATCGACCCGCAGCCACCCAGCATTTTAAAAATTTCGACCTATATCCGCCCCGTTTTTTTGTAATTGAAAATTTTTCGATCTGCATCCATTCTGTAGAGGATTAAACGGGATAGGATCCGCAGGTAATGGATCAAATTGACAACCCTAAATTTGAGATACTGCGTGCGTGGGTCTATATATATATTTTTTATATAAATTATATTCAAATTAAAACAAGGCTACGACTAGTGGTCATACATTGTATCTCATAGTTTTGTAACTGGATTGTAGCTCATAGTTTTAGGAATTAGGAAGAGACAAGGCATACATTTATTAAACAAAAGTAAGGGAAAAGAGGTTGAGAAATATGTCAAAGTGTTTAGCGTAAAATGATTTTATTTATATGCGAATGTACAATATAGAGAGATCATATTGATTTTTTTTAATAATTATTATATGTAAATATTTTTTAAAATATTTTCTTTCAAATAGAAGCACGAAGGTTATAAATGTCTAACTTGGAAAGAAAGTGTTCGAACTAAACGCGATCAAGAGCTTTGGTGAAAATGTCAAATGATTTATCAAGAATACAAACATGTTGCGTTGAGGAAAAAAAAAACTATCTTGAACATAATCTTGGATGATAGTTGAGGAAAACTATCGACCGAGGAGACTCGTTCCCCGGACCCTGCGACGCCATGCCCTCTTGCCGGAAAGCAGAAGCGGCACCGGCGACGGCTTGAGCGAGACGGAAACCCTAAAAACCCTTAATCGTTAAAATTGTCTCCCTCAGAGCAAAACGGTGTCGTTGATAAGCTCAAATGTAATACCCTGAAGTACTAACAGCTTTGTCGATTGTAGTATTTAAGGGTCGAATCCACAAAGACTCAAGAATCACACAATAGATTATATAGGTTCAAATTAAGCTAAGTAAATCAATGAAATAAGAATAAAAACAAACAAGCAGAACTAGTGTGAATTCGATGGAGAGGAGATAGGTTCAGGGTATTTCTCAGAAAATCAGAGAATGCAGATAAACTAATTAGTTAGGATTCATGTTAAGCCCGGTTCTTGAACTCAAATCATTAAGCTATAATTAACCAAATGTCGTTGCGAGAATTATCTAAGTCTAAATCTCAGAATCCCAAATTTCTTTGCAAATCCTATAGACTAAACTAGTTTTAAGTCCATGTTCGATATGTTCACAAAAAACTAAACCAAATTTCTTTGCAGATAGTTATTTTGCTCACCCTAGGTTCTATCAGATCATCAATTGCATTGTCGTGCCTAATCGATCAACCTAAGATTTAAGTTCCGGTGATCAATCCAGAATTAGCTTTAAGAACAACCTATGGTGAATAACTAATTCAGATTATGAACCCTAACCAACTAATTAACCTAACATTCAAAGAGATCTTTTATTGAGAACCCTAAACCTAATAGGAGATCTACTCAGACATGGAGATTGAAACAAACAACATGATTGAATAAATCTCTGAAAATAATAATAAAGGAGAAAGAAAACAAGGGTTCGAAATCTTCTCTCGGACGAACAGAGTTTCAGACTTGTCTCCCTCAAAGCTCTCTCAACCAAATCAAAAGTAGAATAAAACTTTGCCAACCAAGGTGGCTGAAAAACCTAATTATAATGCTAAAACACGTTTTGGGGCTTCTTGTAATTATTAAAGTCTTATGGACCAAAGTTTAAAATCTTCAGACTTGTAAAAAGTCGTGATCCTTCTCTTCATGCGATCAGTATCGACCGACACCATAAGTGGTATCGATCGATACACAGCTTCTGTGTCGACTCTTCAAGCTGGTGTCGCTCGACACCAGGACTTCAACTTGATCCTTCAGCTGCATGATCTTGCTTGGCTCCAAAATGCTCCAATATCTCCAATTTAGCTCCAAACGTACCTAAACCTGTAAAGACTCGAAAAGACTCCAAAAATACTAGAATGACTCTATAAATAAGACCTATATCATGGTTAAAATCGGGTAAAAACCATGATATATCAACTCCCCCAGACTTAGCATTTGCTTGCCCTCAAGCAAACAGAAAGCTAAACAAGAGAAGGATGTTTGAAAAACACGGAGACTCACATGTTCTTGAAACACTGCAATGGCCTTTTTTCTTAGTGCTCCACATATTACTTAACCAGTTCTAAATCTAACCACCATGTACTTCTCAGTAGACATTCGCAGCCTTCCAGACTCCACACATACTTTCGCAGCATTGTCCAATAAAGTCCTCATTGCCAGTTTCATCGCTGTGATCAATGCATAGAACCTTTTAGACTCTTTCCCATAAAATATCATGACAAAAGAACCATCCAGTTTTCACACTTTTTGGTATTGTTTCCTCTCCCCCAGACTTATTTCTCATCATGTTCTTTCATTTTTTTTTAGATTCGCATATACATATTAAGGTTTGAGACGCGTGTATTGATGGTGTTTGCCACCGAATCCTCGGTTCTTCCCCTCTCTATGTATCAAAGGTGTAGGCGAATAATGGTATCACAGGAAATTTTCCTAACCTCGCTTCCAACCTTTGTGTGATCATTCCTTTCCAAGTAGAATAATGGGATTGCTGGAAATTTTTCTAGCCCTCTACTTAGAAGAAAATCATTTCATCTTTTCATGCCTTAACTTATAACAAGGGAGAAGAATACCATTACTTTTTACACATGGGTTCCTTTGTCAGATATGAATGAGGACTCAAGCTCTATGGACATCGACCACATCGATGAAGTGCAAAGAATTAGCTCAAACTTGAATGAACTCCGCTGGAAACATGGGTGTCTTCTAGTTAACTGGTCAGCCTTTGGATTATTCATTAGTCTGATCCAGAACTAATTCTGTAACAATGGTCGCTTAGAAGCAAAGTCAGAACAATAGATTCAAGAAAAAGATCATAATCTCCAACAAGTTTTGACTAAATAAAACGATTTTGACTCAAAAACGACTGACTCTAAGAAAAACAAACACACTGTCAGCAACCACCTCCCCCAGACTTAAACAACACTGTCTCCAGTGTTATATATTCTAGAGTCGGTAAAAGAAATCATAAGAGCTGAGTGGAGGCGTGAAAATCAAATAAGTTACATGATTGGGATAGTAGTGTCGACCGACACACAACACTGGTATCAAGCGATATCAGGCCTAGGCCAACACAGAAACTTCTTTTCATCGATATTGTCGCGTAATAAATACCCAGCTCATTTGTCGCGCGAGTGGTGTCGATCGATACCATTACTGGTATCGCTCGACACAACTCCTTTGTAACTGATTCACGCAAAACACAAGACACAAAACTAAAAATCAAAAGAAATAAAAGAACTTATGTACAGACTCACCAGTGGGTTGCCTCCCACCAAGCGCTTGTTTTCAGTCATTAGCTTGACTTTGGCTCATGTATTAGTTAGGATAAGAATGAGAACTTGTTCCAAAACAAGCTCCACAACTAGACATCTCCAGCTTCAGAATTCTGCTCAACATACCCTTCACAACATCCTTTCCTTTCTCTTTCAACTCTGAAGTGAGAATAACTCTAACCTTAGAGAATGGTTTCGAAGTTCCCTTGCACTTCACCTCATATTCAATCGAATCTCCATCACACTTCTGAGGGGTTAAAGTCATATAGGCATCACCCTTGACTCTTTTGCTCTTCACCTTCTTCTTTGCCTTAGCCATTTTGATGTCTCTGTTCGTGATGATAGAAGGACCATCTAAAACGTCTATGACATTTGGCTCATCATAAGGCTCTTCCAAAAGATCAACCATCAACGTCTCTCCTGTAACAACGGTGATGCAAGAGACATGTTTGGGAGCTCTTCCAGAAGGAATGACTTTGTAGGAGACCTCTTTGTCAATGTATGAGAACGAGATTCTCTTACTGAGCGTGTCTATAACTGCACCAACTGTAGCCATGAACGGTCTTCCAAGAATCAAAGGTATATTAGAACTTTCGCTCATCTCCACAATTTGAAAATCAGTAAGAATCAGACAATCTCCTAGTTTAACAAGAAAATCAGGGATGGTACCATATGGAATTGAGGTTGAAGAGTTCGCGAAGGCGAGAGTCATCTTAGTAGATCTAATATCACTAATTCTCAACCTCTCTGTAATTGCATTTGACATGACATTGACACTAGACCCTGAATCAACGAGAGACTCTTTGAATTCAACTCCAGAGATAAAGCATGGAACTGAAAATTTTCCTGGGCCTTCTCTCTTAGTCAACTGCTTCATTGGTGGTGGTGTGCTTCTTGCCTTGATAAAAAGTGTCTTGATCTCTTCTAGAGTTTCTCTGCAATCTCGGAAGTAACCAAGCAAAGGGCGGTTTTCCAAAGCTTCTTCAAAAGATATCGTATGGGGAACCCTCCTTACCATATTCTCAAAAGCGAGCAACTTCTCTGCAGTAATGGGATCTTTGAGATGTCTAGGTGGTTGTGGATATGGCACCTCAGGCTTGTAAACATTCTCATCAACAATCTTCGGTGTTTTCACAATTTCTAGCTCAGTCTGCGAGGGGTGTCGGCCGACACCAGATTGGTGTCGATCGACACAAGGCTTCTGTGTCGTCTTTTCAAGTTCGTGTCGATCGACACAAGTAGTGGTGTCGCTCGAAACAGGTTGGTGTCGATCGATACCATTACTGGTATCACTCGACACAGCCGTACCAGGCTCAAAATCACCTTCAACCTCTTCTAACTCCACGAATTTTTCTGCATTCAAACCCTTTTCTACCACTGCAGTGACCTCTTTAGCACTTCTTAAGGTGATTGCATTGACGTATTCATTCTATAAATGAATCATATTTCCCTTGACAGCTGCTGCAGTCTGAGCTATTTGAGTTTCCAGCATCTTCTGATGAGTGTTGAGAGCCTCGATTTTTCCATTCAAGTATGTGTATATAGCATCCATCTTCCCATTGAAGTCCACTGTCATTTTCTGTTGTCCCTGAAGAAGATGTTCAAGCATAGACTCAACCTTGCTCTCTGGGGTTTTAGCAGGTAGAGGTTGATAAGAAGAATTACCATAGGTGCGGGTGTAGCCACTGCTTTGGAATGGTTTCTGGACAAATTGATTAGTTCCAAAACCAATTGGATTGACTTCAGATTTGTACCCTCCTTGCTGAGCATTGTTGGTGAAGTTTCGATTGTTGTTCTGGTGGTATTGATTTCTCTGGCCTTGAAAACCAGACCCACCAATGTAGTTAACACCTTCCACTTCATCCTCATTGAAGTTCTTAACCTCATCAGCAAAATGAACAGCCTTCACCGTCTTTCCCATCAAGAGATTGTGCACTGAATCCAACTTAGCTTGAACCTCAGCAATCTGCGATCCATCCATGCTCTCAATCTGCTTCCTTCGCTTAAACTCTGCATTCTTGGTACTATTACTAGATGCCAAGTTCTCAATAAGCACATAAGCGTTGTCAAGATATCTGGTGTTGAAGTTCCCATTACTCGCAGCATCTAAGGCCATATGATACCTCCAATCAATCCCTCTGAAGAAGATACCCAGCAACTGAACCTTAGTGAACCCATGATGTGGACAATCCCTCTGATATGATCTGAATATGATCCAAGCAGCCTTAAACGCCTCAGTCGCTCCTTGAGAAAATTGGGAGATCTTATTTCTGAACTCCTCGGATCTTGCATCATCATAGAAATTGTTCAAGAATGAATTCTTAGTCTCCTTCCAAGTAGTCAGTGATCCAGGGGGCAACTGCTTAAGCCAATAAGCTGCATCTCCACCAAGAGAGTATGGGAAGAGCTTACAGAAAAGGAAATCATTGGACACTCTACTGTACATAATGCTAGTAACCAAGTCCTCAAACCTCTCAATGTGATCCATGGGGTGTTCATGAGAAAGACCATGAAAAGGGTGCTGACCCACAAGAGTATAGTATGCAGGTTTCAGCTCAAAGTCATTCCTCTGAAAAGCAGGAGGGCGAATCGCTGATCGATTGGCATAGAATTTATCAGGCCTGTTGTATTCACCAATTTTTCTACCACGATCAACCGCAGCATTCCCAACATTCCCCTCGTTGAAGCGCGCAGCTGGCGCAGCAATCTCACCAACAACAACTGGAGGGGCAATGACGTTTCCATCTCCATCAAGTCGTTGCCCTCTCTCATTGCACAAATAGATTATATAGGTTCGAATTAAGCTAAGTAAATCAATGAAATAAGAATAAAAACAAGCAAGCAGAACTAGTGTAAATTTGATGGAGAGGAGATAGGTTCAGGGTATTTCTCAGGAAATCAGAGAATGCAGATAAACTAATTAGTTAGGATTCAGGTTAAGCCCGATTCTTGAACTCAAATCACTAAGCTATAATTAACCAACTATTGTTGCGAGAATTATCTAAGTCTAAATCTCAGAATCCCAAATTTCTTTGCAAATCCTAAAGACTAAACTAGCTTTAAGTCCATGTTCGATATGTTCACAAAACAACTAAACCAATTTTCTTTGCAGATAGTTATTTTGCTCACCCTATGTTCTATCAGATCATCAATTGCACTGTCGTACCTAAGCGATCAACCTAAGATCTAAGTTCCAGGTGATCAATCCAGAATTAGCTTTAAGAACAACCTGTGGTGAAAAACTAATTCAGATTATGAACCCTAACCAACTAATTAACCTAACATTCAAAGAGATCATTTATTGAGAACCCTAAACCTAACATGAGATCTACTCAGACATGGAGATTGAAACAAACAACATGATTGAATAAATCTCTGAAATTAATAATAAATGAGAAAGAAAACAAGGGCTCGAAATCTTCTCTCGGACAAACAAATTTTCAGACTTGTCTCCCTCAAAGCTCTCTCAACCAAATCAAAAGTAGAATAAAACTTTGCCAACCAAAGTGGCTGAAAAACCTAATTATAATGCTAAAACACTTTTTGTTGCTTCTTGTAATTATTAAAGTCTTCTGGACCAAAGTGTAAAATCTTTAGACTTGTAAAAAGTCGTGATCCTTCTCTTCATGCGATTAGTATCGACCGACACCATAAGTGGTATCGATCGATACATAGCTTTTGTGTCGACTCTTTAGGCTGGTGTCGCTCGACACCAGGACTTCAACTTGATCATTCAGCTGCATGATCTTGCTTGGCTCCAAAATGCTCCAATATCTCCAATTTAGCTCCAAACGTACCTAAACCTGTAAAGACTCGAAAAGACTCCAAAAATATTAGAAATACTCTATAAATAAGACCTATATCATGGTTAAAAACGGGTAAAACCCATGATATATCAGCCGTTCAAAAGCAACCAAATCGCCTGTCAAATTTTCGAAGAAAGCTTGATCTAAAAATCGTAAGCATTTTCCCTCCTCCGTACACAAATTTGAAAATTCTCTATTATTAGTGGAGCTTTTGACTTAGCTTATGGAGATCAGTAATCAGTTTTGTGTTGGTCAGCTCTTGAAGTGTGAACCTATAAATGTTATGATGACTGATTTGAGAAGCTATCAGAACATGACGTGTTACAGATGCTAGACAGTATGAATATTTTATTCAGAGACTAAGACATAATCGACATACAAGGTGTGACAGTTCAGACAGAGACATGAAAGAACTGACACAGTTGCTAAGGCAATAATTGATGGAGGTGCTAGTGGAGCAAATGCAAAGGCAGCGCGTTATGCGAGTGATGATTAGTGATCGACGCATGATGGAAATACATTGTGGCGTTCAAGAAGACTGCAGTTGGATACATCAGAGGATGTATTAAACACGATGAGTCAGGTGATGAGTCAGAACGTGGTACATCAAAGGATGTATCAGACGTTGTATCAGGAGGCAAAAACTTGGCGTGGCGCAAAAGCTGATGTGGCGAGTGGCATGCTGAGATGGACGAAGTTGCTGGGACGTATATTTGTTGCAACAAATTTGGTTAGTAGATAAACTTGGGGAGCAAGTTGTATCTATCCGAATCGCTTGAAGATCCTAGGGTTTAAGGTCTTTATAAATACCAAGATGCGATCTCATAAAGACTTGACGCGCCTAGGGTATCATTGAGAGAGGCACACATGTGTGTGGCGTTGTCCTACCATACGAGATTTGTAGATCCTTTGGTGGTTTCTTCTATGGAGTACAATCACATCGGGTAGATGGTGTTGTATCGGTTGTAGCCGAGCGGTAGACTTTGTAGAGGTATTGTTTCCATAGGTCGTTGTCCATCTAGAAAAGAATGATATGCATTGTAGTGTTTGATATCATACGCAATTATAATTGTAATTTTGTTTTAGTGGATTTGTTCTAGACTAGGTCCCGGAGATGTAGGGAAACTGAACCTCGTTAACAAACTCTATGTGTTATTTACTTTATGCACATATATGCCCGTACGTATATTAGAACTCGTAGATCTACCCACATATATGGACTTTCAATTGGTATCATAGTGGGACTCGATAGAGATTCGTTCTTATTTTCGGGTATGATCCTGGATTTGTGGCTCGTAGAGAAAATTGATGCAGCTAAGAGACGGCGCTGGTGAGCAATAAAGATCACACTGCTAATCATAGTTTGAAACTGATTCTGGTTCGAGTTGATGTAGTTGTCGTGAGAAGAATAGAAGCACTCAGGAGAAGAAGTTTGTGGATTGGGGTAATTGAACCAAGTTAGAGTTTTTCTCAATGTGGGCCTATGTCGATTGTTGTAACAAATTCCCAATAATCAAGTTTTAAAGGAAAAATAAAAAAAGGGCGATCCTAGAAGGCGATGGATTGATGCAGAATTCTTGGGTGCTTTAGTCAAAGTTAAAGCTTCGGTCGACAAAATCAGCTCAAAGTCGATGTAAATTGTCTCTTAAGAAGACTTCGAAACCTGATAGAAGAAGAGTTGGTGTGAGGCTCATTAATTGATTTGAAGTCTCGCCGGAAATCTCAGAGATTCTGTCTGAGATGTCTTAGTTTTGGTGTTTAGAATCGGAGAAGCAAGTTTTTTCCTTCTCGCCATAGAGAGGCGAATCATCGGCGAATTATTCAGTGAATCTGGTTGATTCTGAGTTAAGATGAAAGCATTAAAAGGAGCTTTGGGAAGTATAAATATTGGGAGATCGATGAGATCGACCATACCAAGATTATGGAAATCATGAAGATCAATAAAGATCTATAAGATTCAGATATACGCAAATATCTAAATTAGAAAATTTATTTTTATCGCTAAATATATTATTTATATTTATGTTTATCTTAATTTAGGAAATATAGAAGATTTCTACCGCTATATAAGTTTATGCATTTTGTAACATTATTCGTATGAGGAAATATAGAATTTAGTTTTGTTGTTGTTGCAGTCAAATTAATCAGAAACTGATTAACTTCAATGCTCGGTTAGTTTACTGATGTGAAAACAAATTTAACGTGGATATCTCAAACAATCATCAAATAATGACAGGATTCCATGCCCGGATAGTTTTCATAATTATGTAAATCATCAAGTTTCTTTGAGTAATCCGACAACATAAAATCTTTAATAGATTTGGATCGTGGATGACATAATTTTTGACTAAACAAACAATCTTACATTTTAAAGCAGATTGAATCGTGAATAAATGGGAGATCATAAATGATTTTGGATAGAAGATTTTGTTATTGTTGATGTCGAATTAATTAGAAATTGATTCACTTACTGATGTGAAAACAAATTGAACATGGATATCCCTAACAAGCATCAAATAATGACAAGATTCCATGTCCGGTTAGTTTTCACAATTATGTAAATAATTGCTAAGTAATCCGGCAACTTAAAATCTCTAATATATTTAGATCATATATGAGATAATTTGTGAGTAAACAAAACAATTTTAGATTTCAAATCGGATTGAATCGTGAATAAATAGGGGATGAGAAATGATTTTCGATAGAAGATTTTGTTGTTGTTATTGATATTAAATTAATTAGAAACTGATTCACTTACTGATGTGAAAAAAATTGAACATGGATATCTCTAATACAACCTATGGTGAAGAACTAATTCAGATTATAAACCCTAACCAACTAATTAACCTAACATTCAAAGAGATCCTTTATTGAGAACCCTAAACCTAACATGAGATCTACTCATAAATGGAGATTGAAACAAATAACATGATTGAATAAATCTCTAAAATTAATAATAAAGGAGAAAGAAAACAAGAGTTCGAAATCTTCTCTCAGACGAACAGAGTTTCAGACTTGTCTCCCTCAAAGCTCTCTCAAACAAATCAAAAGTAGAATAAAACTTTGTCAACCAAGGTGGCTGAAAAACCTAATTATAATGCTAAAACACATTTTGGGGCTTCTTGTAATTATTAAAGTCTTCAGGACCAAAGTGTAAAATCTTCAGACTTGTAAAAAGTCGTGATCCTTCTCTTCATGCGATCAGTATCGATACACAGCTTCTGTGTCGCTCGACACCAGGACTTCAACTTGATCCTTCAGCTGCATGATCTTGCTTGGCTCCAAAATGCTCCAATATCTCCAATTTAGCTCCAAACGTACCTAAACCTGTAAAGACTCGAAAAGACTTTGTTGTTGTTGATATCAAATTAATTTGTGAGTAAACAAAACAATTTTAGATTTCAAATCGGATTGAATCGTGAATAAATAGAGGATGAGAAATGATTTTCGGTAGCCCAAAACCCTATACCGATTCAGTGAACCAAATCGGATTTGTTGTTGTTGTTGTTGTTGATATCAAATTAATTAGAAACTGGTTCACTTTTTTTTTTTTTTTGTCGACAGCCCAAAACCCTATACCGATTCAGTGAACCAAATCGGGGGTATTGAGTTTACATAAATAAAATCTGATGGGTAGACTCGAGCACCTCGTGCTAGCTTGTCTGCCACTGTGTTGTTCGTGCGTGGTATATGTGTGATAGAGAAGAAAGTGAATTCCTCATTACTCCTCTCGAACTCCTCCAAATGAATTGTAAAAGCCGGCCACTCCTTGGGTGTAGACACCATCTTCACCAACTCCGAGCAGTCTGTTGCAAAAGCTATCGCCATCTTCTGATTTGCAATCATACAATGCATCGCCCATATGAGCGCTTCCAGTTCTACGTGTAGCGGGGAAAGACCTCTTCTCAGATTTCGTGATCCCATGATGGCTCCTTCGACTCCCTCCTGAAAACATAGCATTTCAGTCCGTCGTATTCCTCATATTGAGCCTCCCCGTGTTAGAACCGATATGTTGGGGAAATCCCTCTGGTTCACTAAGATACGCCGTTTCCCAAGTTATTGCCTCTGTTTCCGCAATCCTTAGTATCTCCTGTGTGTTTCTATCCACATTTGAGAACACCTTATCGTTTCTTGCTTTCCAAATATTCCACACAATCCGAGGGAAAGTTGCGGCCTTGTCCTCTTTCGGTAGTCTCCAAAAAAGATAATCAAAATTTGAAAAAACTAATGCCATCGGGAAAACTCCCGGGGCCGATGGAATATGGGAGAGTGCCCATGCTTGTACCGCCGATGGGCATTCAAAAAGAGCATGATTAATCGTTTCCCCTTCCGCTCCACACCGTGCACATTGTGTGTCACAACTTATTCCTCTAGCGCGTAAATTTGCTGAAACCGAGAGGCATCCCAAAATGGCCTGCCAAATGAAATGTCGCAGTTTCGGTGGACAGACTAGTTTCCATACATGTGCATGTAGATTCTTCACATCCGGACCGTAAAGGTGCCCACCGTTTTCTGGGTTTTGTTGCGCTATCTGGTATCCCGATCTAACCGTATATTTTCCTGTTTTTGTAAAATGTCAGCCGAGTAGATCTGGTCGAAAAGTGTTGCTGATAGGTATACTGATAATTGCATTTATAAACTCCATATTCCACGATTGTGTCACTGGATCAACCAAATGATTGACCCTGAGATTTGGGTAATAATTGTACCCTTTGCATGTTGCTAACCTTGGGAAAGAAGATGGTATCCATGGGTCGTTCCATACTGAGATAGAACCACCCGAACCAACTCTTTTAATGAGCCCTTTTGCAACCAGAGGTCTAGCCGAGATAATACTCCTCCATTCAAAAGATGGTGAGTAAGATCTTATAGGATCCAATGGGTTTGTATTCCGGAAGTAACGACCTTTAAACACCTGAGTAAATAACGAATCCGGTTTGTCCATTAGCCGCCATAGTTGTTTTGCCAGCAGTGCTGTGTTAAAATCCTCTATTGTTCGAAACCCCATTCCGCCGTCTGATTTACTCCGACACATCTTCCTCCATGCTATCCAATGCATTCCTTTCTGTTGTCCGTCAGAGCTCCACCATAACCTTGCTGCCGCACTGGTTAATTTTGCGGTAATGGACTTAGGTAACCGAAAGCATGACATCACGAAAGTGGGCATAGCTGATGCTACCGATTTAATTAGAACCTCTTTGTCCCCTTTAGTTAGCAATCTCGATGTCCATCCATTGATTCTATCATTGTGTCTGTCGACGACAAAGTTAAAAATCTTACTCTTAGCTCCTCCTAGACTTTCCGGGAGACCCAGGTAAGAGCCCATCCCTCCCATATTTGGGATTCCTAACAATTGTTTAATCTCGTCCTGTATCCCAACTTGTACTGTATGTCCAAAATTTAGGGATGATTTTGAAAAGTTTATTTGTTGCCCTGAGGCCGCCTCGTATTGTTTAAGTAAGTGTAATATGGTTTGACACTCTTGTACCGTAGCCTTGCAAAAAAACAGACTATCATCCACAAATAGTAGGTGTGAGACTGTCGGGCCTGCCCTCGCCACTTTTAACCCCGTTAATGATTTTTCCCTCTCTGCTTTCCGTATATTGGCGATCAAAACCTCCGTGCAAAGTATGAATATATAGGGTGATAATGGATCACTTTGCCGCAGCCCTCTGTGGGGGGTTATTTGGCCTTTGGGTTGACCGTTGATAAGCACATTATATTGTACTGATTGGATGCACCACATCATCCATGAAATCCATTTTTCCGCAAAACCAAATTTCCTCAAGAGATTTTCAATAAAATGCCACTCTATCCGGTCATATGCTTTGCTCATATCTGTCTTAATTGCCATAAATTTGCTTTTGCAAGATTTATTGGTGCGTAGGCCGTGAAACATCTCTTGGGTAATCAAAATGTTATCGGAAATCAGTCTCCCTGATACGAAGGCTGATTGTGTCTCTGAGATCATATCCGGTAGCAATTTCTTTAATCTCTGACATAAGACCTTTGAAATAATATTGTAACCCATATTACATAGGCTTATAGGTCTTAATTCCGTCATTCGAGTGGGGCGTCCTATCTTCGGAATTAGACAAATATTTGTCATATTCAGCCGTTGATAAAAAAATCCTCTTTCCAGGAATCCGTTGACCAATCTCACTACATCTGCTTTAATAATTTGCCAAGATCGTTAGAAAAATAAAGGTGTCATACCATCCGGTCCCGGAGTCTTTTCTGGGTGCATCGTAAAAAGATCCCTTAGAACTTCCTCTTCCGTGGCCATTGCCGTGAGCATAACATTATTTTGTTCTGAAACTAGAGCCGGAATATCGCTTAGCGCATTCTCAAATTCCGTCGGAGAAGTTGTTGTGAATAATTCCTCAAAGAAGGTAACTGCCACTTGTTCCACCTCTTTATCGGAGGTGACCCAAGATCCAGATGCATTATGTAGACCGGTAATCCGATTTGTTGCCCGTATTTGTTTAACCTGCGCATGATAGAACTTTGTATTGATGTCCCCCGCTGTTGCCCATAAAGTACGGCTTTTCTGTTGCCAGAATGTTTCCTCATCTATATAAGCCTCTTGCAGTTTCCGTGTAATATCGATCAATTCTTCTTGAGTGCTATTGTCATCGTTCTGGATCTCCTCTAACGTTTGTTGTAAATCTCTAATTTTCTCCTTGCCGTATGGTAAGTTGTTTTTCCGCCATTTTGATAATTCACGCCGACAGTTCGTTATTTTTTCTATGAAAGATGAAGGGTTTTCGCCTGGGTTAATTTCCCAGCCTTTTGAAATTGTTTCCATTAAGCCATCCCGTCCAATCCACCATTTATCGAACCTAAATTGGCCCCGTTTCCGGGAGATTTTGTCGTCTATAGTAGCGACGATTGGCCTATGGTCCGATCCAATCATTGCTAAGTATTCTACATATGAATGAGAAAACCTTTCATGCCAATCCTCGTTTGCTAAGGCCCTATCCAGATGACACCGAACAATTTTTCAGTTCCGTCTACCCCTCCATGACATGGTATTTCCAAAACATTGAAATTCTAGAAGACCGCAATGTTGTATCATAAGATTAAAGGACAAGAAGGAGGATGCAGGTCTTAAGTTGCCTCCCTGTTTTTTGGCGTTGCTAGTGATTTCGTTTAAATCACCAATTATAAACCACGGTTCCACTCGAGTCAAACTAGTTTGAGTTAAACGTTCCCATACTAGATCTCGATTTTTCGGTACCGGATCTCCATATATGAACGAGATAAAAACCTTTTTTCCTTGTATGGTCGCCTCGATATCAATTATTCGATTATTTGAAAATAAAACCGTAACATCAAATGAATCATCATAATATAAAGCGAGTCCACCACTCGCACCGCACAGTTCCACCGTGTACAATTTATTGTAACCAAAATGAAATTGAAATTTTTGCATAAAACAAAAAGCTTGCTTGGTTTCTGAAAGAAATAAAAATCTGGTTTGTGTTTCGACCAAACCTCCCGTAGATAACCTATTGTGTACCGATTCCCGAGTCTCTGACAATTCCAACTCATAATTCTCATAAATTAAACTAATTCGGTTTTGCTGCATTAGTCTTCGGGTATGATGAACCCTTTGTGACCGCCGGCTTTATCTCTTCCCCACCACGGACCGAAGCCTTTGCCAATGTCTTCTTGCGTGGGGAGATCAGAGCTTGGACAATTCTCTTCTTTGACCCCCCCCCCCCCCCCCTATGCGAGTCTGGCTAATCTCTTTCCCTATGCGAGTCCCATGACCATTCTGATCCGATTCCCTGTTTCGATCTTCACCCGGAGCGACCATCGCTCTAAAGCTCGTTACATTTGGATCAAGCCCAGGGTCCTTGAAGTCTGAAGCATCACTCTCCTTTTTCTCCTCTGCTTCTCCTCTAGTTGGACATTTAAAGTGATCATGGCATAAGCTATTACAGGTCCGGCAATACCCAAAAAGTCTTTCGTACCTCAGCGTCCCTGTTGTCTCTTCACCGCTGTCAAACTCCACAGTTGTTGAGAAGACCAGTGGTTGAAAACCATCCACCACCACTTGTACTCTCCCATCCTCCAGATCCACCGCCTTAACCGTCCCAAGCGCCTCCCCAATGCAGCGAAATGTTGGGTCTGCCCAGAAGTGTAGTGGCACTCCCAGGACTCGGATCCAAAACGTTATAGCTGATGGATAGTTGCGATCCACCACCGGTTCCCAACGGACCAATGCTAACATCCAATAATCGAAATGGAATGGCTCCATTTTCATCACCTCTGTTATATCCTCCTCCTTGTCAAAATCAAACTGGAACCGTCCAAGCCCCAAGTCTGCACCAGCCACTCGATCTTCGACTTTCCAGATGTGTGGCAGCATAAACAACAAAGTCTTCATATCTTGCATCTTCGGGTTCATACATCTGCCGATTAAAGTCCGAGAGTAACTCGCGATTAGACTTGAGTTATCAAACTTTGGGACCACTATCTTCAATCTCTTCACGTTGAAATGGCCTTTGTTGCCGGACCCATACCCGTTCACCAGGCAGCTTTGCGACATGGTTTTTCTTATAAATAACCGGAAGGGAGAAGCAGATTGTTTGAGAGGTAAGTTTGATGTGAGAAGATATCGACAAAGGATATTGAACCTTTCACCTCACCCCGCATAAGTACCGTAAGAACCCAGGAGAAGATTGATTTCCTCTATCCCCTTGATTGCTGCTGTCGGAGATATCGATCGTTAATGTGAGATCAATCCCGATACGATTTCCAGAATCTTCTGCGAGATCGATCCTGATCTTGTGGATCCATGGAAATTTCTTCATTGGAATCTCTGACATATTATCCTTTCCTCCGTGGGATACCCAATCAAATATACTCTTCAAAAAGCCCGCTCTTCTTTCCATTTTCAAAATCCCGACCCGCAACCCTTGTAATCTCCATAGGAGAAAATCGAAATCTATCTTCATAATCCTTCCATTATCCCCCAAACAGCTGAATCCAAAAAAGAAAATCCATATTGGTCTCCATAACCGTGTCCAAATCCCCGAAGCTGTGGCCGCTGGTATCCCGTTTTCCTTTGCTAGAAATTCCGAAAATCGAATCCCCCCATTGCAACCTCTGATATCCCGAATCCACCTCCATAATTGTAGATACCATAGACCGAACCAGTATCCCCGATATCCTTTGAAAAGATCTGATCTCATCTCATACCGAGTCGCCGTCACAAACTTATTCACTTACTGATGTGAAAACAAATTGAACATGGATATCTCTAACAATCATCAAATAATGATGGGATTACATATCTCTAATAATTTTGGAAATGATTCAATTTTTTTTTAAATAATACGGCAACTTAAAATCTCTAATAAGTTTAGATCATGGATGAGATAATTTGTGAGCAAAAAAACAATCTAAATTTTTTTAAATCGGAATGAATCGTTATAACTGGGAAATGAGAAATGGTTTTCGGTAGAAGATTTTGTTGATGTTGATGTCAAATCAATTAGAAACTGATTTACTGATTTGAAAACAAATTATACATAGATATCTCTAAAAATCATCAAATAATGACGGGATTCTATGCTCGGTTAGTTTTCACAATTATGTAAATGATTCAAGTTTCTTTAAGTAATCCGGCAACTTAAAATTTCTTATAGGTTTAGATCGTGGATGAGATAATTTGTGAGTAAACAAAACAATCTTCGATTTCAAAGTGAATTGAATCGTGAATAAGTGAGGGATGAGAAATGATTTTCGATAGAGGATATTGTTGTTGTTGATGTCGAATTAATTTGAAACTTATTCACTTACTAATGTGAAAACAAATTGAACATGGATATCTCTAACAATTATTAAATAATGACATGATTACATGCCCGATTAGTTTTCACAATTATGTAAATGATTCAACAAATTTCTTTAAGTAATCCGGCAACTTAAAATCTCTAATAGGTTTAGACAGTGGATGAGATAATTTGTGAGTAAACAAAAAATCTTAGTTTTCAAAGCGGATTGAATCGTGAATACATGGGAGATCATAAATTATTTTCGATAGAATATTTTGTTGTTGTTGTTGAATTAATTAGAAACTGATTCACTTACTTACTTAAGTGAAAACAAATTGGACATGACTATCTCTAACAATCATAAAATAATGACAGGATTCCATGCGGTCAGTTTTCATAATTATGTAAATGATTCAAGTTCTTTTAAGTAATCCATCAACTTAAAATCTCTAAATAGGTTTAGATTGTGGATGAGATAATTTTTGACTAAACAAACAATTAATCTTAGATTTTAAAGCGGATTGAATCTTGAATAAAAGGGAGATCAAAAATGATTTTCGGTAGAAGATTTTGTTGTTGTCGAATTAATTAGAAACTGATTCACTTACTGATCTGAAAACAAATTGAACGTGGCTATCTCTAACAATCATCAAATAATGACAGGATTCCATGCCCGGTTAGTTTTCACAATTATGTAAATGTTTCAAAATTCTTTAAGTAATCCGGCAATTTAAAATCTCTAATAGGTTTAAAACGTGGATGTGATAATTTGTGACTTAACAAATAATATTAGATTTTAAAGCGGATTGAATCGTGAATAAAATGGGAGATCATAAATAATTTTGGATAGAAGATTTTGTTGTTGTCAAATTAATTAGAATTTGATTCACTTACTGATGTGAAAACAAATTGAACATGACTATCTCTAACAATCATCAAATAATGACGGGATTCCATGCTCGGTTAGTTTTCACAATTATGTAAATGATTCAAGTTTCTTTCGGTAATCCGACAACTTAAAATCTCTAATAGGTTTAGATAATGGATGAGATAATTTGTGAGTAAACAAAACAATCTTAGATTTCAAATCGGATTGAATCGTGAATAAGTGGGGGATGAGAAATGATTTTCGATAAAAAAAAATTGTTGTTGTTGATGTCGAATTAATTAGAAACTGATTCAGTTCCTGATGTGAAAACAAATTGAACATGACTATCTCTAACAATCATCAAATAATGACGGAATTCCATGCTCGGTTAGTTTTCACGATTCTGAAAATGATTCAAGTTTCGTTAATTAATCCGACAACTTAAAATCTCTAATAATATTAGATTTTAAAGCGGATTGAATCGTGAATAACAGGGAGATAAAAAAATAATTTTCGTTTAATTTTGAGGGTTAAATTGCCTTATTAATGTGAATTCAAATTGAATATGACTATTTCTAACTAATTCTAACTAATCCCAAGCTCGGTTAACTTTTACAATTATGTTTTATAAAATCTCTAATATGATTGGTTGAAAATTTAAAAATTGGTAAAAATAGACTATTATTTAGTTATCATAGTTTATTTTATAAGGTGCATTTGATTATTTATGGCTTTATTTTATTATTTCGTAACCAATTAAATCTATATTTTGATTTCGGTGACCAATTAACTTTATAGAAGGAACTGTTAAAAGTAAGGAAAAAGAAAACTAACATTTAACTTTGTAGCCGTCTAGCACTGAAACAACCATAGGAGAAGCATCTACAAAGACATCAACTGCAAGATCAATATTGATGCTTTCTCCATCTTTAAAAGTGATGAATGCAGCAATATGGAAAGGCCGTGACACAAACCAGGAAAGGGAAAAAAAAAACACAACTTGCACATGTCATACCATTGCTTTCATCTTCTTAATCTCACCGCATGACTCAACTCCAACTCTTCTTACACGACAACAACACGAGGTACTACAAAGTCTCACTCACATCGATGAAGTATTCTCCTGGAGGAAGATTAAGCTCCTGAAAGCCTCTTCACTCTGTAAATTAGAAGAAGAGATATCTATTTATATTTGTTAAAACCAGATCAAATGCATCTTCACTCTGTAAATTAGTGTGTGAATCTTCATTTCACATAGTAAAACAGAACGAAAGCAGAATATTTCCAGAACAACAAAAAGCACACAAACCCTAGAAATATTCACTTCAAATGCATGTTTCTCAACCACCACACCAACGAGTAGTGTAGCTCCGTCCTGGATATACAATGAGGTTTCCAGCTTCTTCATGATATTTCATTAACATTACACTAAACCTAGAACCAAGGATATCCGGTGAAAACCAACAAATTTGATCGGGACAGTAACCAATAACAGAGCAATATCAAGATTAAAAGGCAAAGAGGACTTGATTCCCTCTAACTAGTTACAACTAAAGGAAGTCTTACCAAACGAAACAACTAGGTTTTGTATTACAATCCAGGCAATCAGTTGGATTCTCCTAAACACTAACAACAGTTGAGGCAAACAGAAGATTAAATTGAAACTAATGTGCAAGGGATTGCACAGTATAATGCTGCAAATTTGGTACCAAACGCCATCAAATCTTGAAGATCTTGACTTTTTCTATTCCCATTTTCTAAGGCTTTGAGGAGTAAATAACATGGAACCTAACCCTTATAGTTAGTGAAAAAAAAATCAAAAGGCCTCACCTCGAAGAACACACCCATACCAAATGGACGAGCGTTTCCCGATCTGAACATCACCAATAACAGAGGCAGTCGGAGCCACGAACACATCCTTATCCACCAATGGAGATTTATCAACGTCCGATGCCTCGATACTGAAAACAGAAAACACCGGGAAATTTTCCATAAACTCAGGAATGAAAACGACTCCGATCAGACCCAAAATTTCCAGAATCGAAGTTATCAATCTAAAAATCAGAGCGATGTTAACAGATTTTATCCGAAATTAGAGAAATGGATTGGATCTAGGGTTCAAACTGGCTTACGGTGTTAATGGAAGTAAGGGCTCCCTTGAAGACGAGAACCGACGCGATCAAGAGCTTCGCCAGTCCCGCGGATCCAGTTACCCACAGTGTAAATTGCTCGTCCTAGGGTTCCCATTTTCGATTACCAAAGACACGAAAGAGAAAGCGATTCTCTTGAAATGAGAAAGAGAAAGCGAATTGTTTTTGAAATGAGTCGCTCCTGAGGTTTATGAGGCTAAAGTAGCCGTTGTTCGGATTTTGCTCAAGCGAATTGTTTTTTTTGTTTTTGTTTTTAAACCAAACCTTAGATAACCGGAACTGTAAGGAAGGTTTAAATTAAACTTTAAACCAAATAAATGGAATCTAATCTAAAGAACTGAAGACGATTCTTGTAAACCGAATCGAAGAAACCAATATTTATTAAAAGCTAATATTATAATTAAGTTAATGTTTCAAAGTTAGTAATTCAATCGTGACACGTATCAAGTCAATCGATCAAATTTCGATATATATATAAAAAAACAAAATTAGATTCGACAAATAGTATTATCAATAAAAAATATTATAATTAATTCATAAGGGTTAACTAAACTTACCTTTAAAAAAGTCTTAATTACTTGAAGAATGCAAATCTTTCTAAATTATTAGAATAACATAGGGCACCGATTTTGCCCTTTTGGCATTTGTTGACAAAAACGTAATTACGATATTGCCATTACTATTTTTAATCCACATTAGCGCGCTCAGATAAACAAGTCTACTGTTTTTTGACGGTATATTTAATTATTGTTGGTAGACTTATTTTTGGACCGATAGACTTATTTTTCGGCCGGTAGACTTATTTTGTGCTGGTAGACTTATTTCGGGACGGTAGATTTATTAATTTTTTGGTAGATTTATTTTAATGACGGTAGATTTGTTAAGAGTTGGTAGATTTAACAAGCGATCGGTTGACTATTTGGTAGACATTTGACCAAATTGGTAGATTTATTTCCTTTGATGGTAGATTTATCTCCTCCGTGGTAGACTTCTTTGTAATGGCGGCAGATTTCTTTGTAATGGCGGCAGACTTATCATCAGATGGTTCGTTTTTTGGTGACGGTAGATTTATTGTAATGACGGTAGACCAATATTGTCGTGGTAGACTTATTCTTAAAACGGTAGATTTATTTTTTAATGACGGTAGTTTTATTAAAGGTCGGTAGATTTATTTATAAAACGGTAGACTTATATAACTTTTTGGATACATGAAATTGGTAGATTTATCATAAGTTGGTAGATTTATCTGAAGTTGGTAGATATATCTGAATTTGGTAGATATATCTAACATTGATCATTTTTATTGACAGTAGACTTATTAAAAGTGGAGAATATCAAATGACAATTTTGCCCACCAAAGATCTTCAGATTTGCAAAAAAAAAACCGTGCACACACCTTCATCTAGGGTTGCGCCACCAACCCAGAAAAACCATGAAGTGTTTTCCAAGATGTTGAAGATCTTCAAGACCTTCAACATCCTCTCTTCTTCATCACAATATTTTTTCAAGATCTTCAACATCCTCTCTTCTTCATCACGATAATTCCAACAAATTTTATCTTGCAATTTTTGTTCTTCTTCATCATCTTCAACCATGGTAGTCCAAATTTAGATGTTATTAGAGGCATCAATATCCAAACACACATCGTATGCAAACAAGTTTACCGTATCGTATGAAACAAGTCTACCATATCGTATGCAAACAAGTTTACCATATCGTATGAAACAAGTCTACCATATCGTATGCAAACAAGTTTACCATATCGTGGGAAAAGTACTAAGAAGTTATCAACTTTGGTTATGTTTCTGTGTTTGGTGATGTAGACGCTGTCGACACTCGCTTGGGAAGAAGAACTTTGAATGTAACTTAACAACATTTTAACTGTAACGAAGAAGAACACGATTTTCGAACCACCAAATCGAACCACGAAGAGAAACCGGAGAGCTAATGAAGTAAGTCTACCTTTAACTAAAACAATTATACCACAAAATGAAGTAAGTCTACCACCAAATGAAACAAGTCTATTATTATTTGCAAATTAAAATAAGTCTACCACCAAATAAAACAAGTCTACCATTTATTTGCAAATTAAAACAACTCTACCACCAAATAACAATAAATCTACTGAACCGTATACATAAATCTACCACCATCAGTTAATAAATCTACCAAAACCTAAACGGAAATTGTTAACCACATCGACTAAATCTACTTTCGATTGAAAAGACAAATAATTGGGGAAAACTTGATTTTGAGTTTTACGACAACTTCGTCTTCTAGCTCAGTCCGATCAAAATCAGAGAATCACAAATTCGGTATCGATGAGATATAAAATATTTTATTCATAAAAACCAAGATTCCATACAGAGATTCATAAAATTAGACAATCACACCCAAAATCCTAAAGAATATCATAGCAAGAGACACCACATGAATATTTTTTATTGTCGTAAACTTAAATTTCAATTTTCACCAAACTCAAATCCAAACTCCCCAATCTCACGTCTTCTATCTCATCGATACCGAATTCGTACTCTAAACTCAAAATCAAGTTTTTCCCAATTATTTGTCGTGAAACATAGCTCAAACCGAATCTGTTTTTTTTTTCAAAAACGGGTCAGGTTTTTTTAAGTTGGATCGGGTTTTTTTTATTATGGACAATCACTATTGATTAGTGAGTAAATCTACCCACAAAATATTTTTCTCCTTCATAAACCGGTTCTTGTAACTACTACGTGTACACCATTAAATCCGATTAACACCTAGCGGTAAAAAGTAAAAACAAAAACGGAAAAACATGTAACAAACAAAACCCGGGAAAATAAAGAATCGTTGTTTCTTCATTTTTTCCAGACACGAACTCTACCATCGACCGAAGAAGTCAACATACAATCTTCCTTTGGGTGGTAACTCACGCTTGTCACCTGCCAGCAAATTAAACAATCGAAGAAAAAATCATTACTAGTCAGAAAAGTTATAAACGGATTAAGAAAAAAAAAAAGAGAGTGATTTTTTACCACTAAATCATGAGCTCGAAATATCGAAACCACTTTTGCATCTACCAAATCCTAAAAGAAAACCAATCCATCCTCCGATCCTCCAATCACATGTGCATCCAAATTAGTGAGGCAACAATCGGTTCACATCGGAAAAAAATCACTCTCTTAATGTTGTAACTACGATTGAAGTCATCATCAATCACGATATTGCTTGCTTTTATGTCTCTGTGGACTACTTTTGGTTCTATTGCTTATGCAGATAAGCAAGCATGTAAAATGTAGTTCAGAGCATGTCAATATCCCCTTCAAAGAGTTATATTTTAAATTTCAAGTCAAAGGTCCCACAACAGTCATATTTTAACCAACTTACGCTTGTGCAGTATCGATAAGGATTTTCATGCATGCCTCCCAAGTGAGAATGCTATGTTGCCCCATGGCTCCATGTAGCCATTGTTCTAAGTTACCACTATTCACATACTCATAAACAAGCATCCTGCATTACATCGACAAGGAAACAAATTCGTTGGACTAGTTTCTACTCATTGCATTATTAGTAATTGAATATATTCTTTCGGCGGTACTACAGGAAATCACCCATGAGATTAAATTAGTAGCATTCAGACTGATAAGAGGCAAGTGAGACTCACCGATGAACACCTTCTATGCAATATCTTAGAAGCCTTACAAGATTCTTGTGCCGTACATGACCAATAGCCTCAACTTCAACCCAGAATTCCTTCTCAGCCTATCCCCTAGAGACAAAATTATGATAGGATTATTATGTGAGTAAAAACGAAGCAAGCACATGGTTAACAAACATTTGATAATCCCAAACAAAAACTTACAGATTGTTAAGAAGCTTCTTTACAGCAACATCGTTACCGTTGATGAGTCTACCCTTATAAACTACTCCATAACCACCTTCGCCAATAACATTTTCTGCAGCAAAACGATTGGTGGCTAGCTGAAGATCCCTAAGAGTAAACCAGTGTCCCCAACCTTCGCCAATAAATCTACCTATAAGTGAAATCAAATTCTATCAAATGTTTCCATCATAGCCATTCAAACAAATCTACCAAAGCCTATAAATAAATCGACCACCATTCAGATAACCTACTCTACATAAAAAACTTTTATTCAACAAATCTACCAACAAATAACTTTCATAGATTTTCTCAAATCTCACCGGAAAATTTTCTCCTTTCACCGCAAACTTCTATCCTTTTACCGAAATCACCGCTTTTGTAAGATATCTGCAACACAAAAAATTAGGGTTTAGTTTTTTCTCGAAAACTGGACTGGATTCGCCGCCGCTACTCGAACTGCATTCGCCGAGAACTCGACTATGTCGCCCCTCAGACCCGTCGCCCCTCAGATCCGTCGCACGTCGCCTCGTCAAACTCGCCGAAGAAACTCGCAGAAGACCAAAAGACAGATTCTGGAAAGTCGCAGAAGAGCAAAAGACAGAGTCGCAGAGGATTTTCTTACCTAATCGACGCCGGAACTCGGAATCCACGCCGGAGTCGGCGACAAACTCGTCGAAGAAGACGATAGGTCTTCGAAATCGCCAATCGCCGGTTCTACAAAAGTCGTGACACACGATTTGTTTTTTAGGTTATATTTTAGTTTATTTTTTATTTTCATTTATTTTATTTTCTAACAAATATCAAAATTATTTTAAAAATTAAATATATATAATGGCATTTTCGTTATTAAAACGAAAAAACATATTTAAATGTATTTTACCAACTTTTGAAGGTTAGTTTAGTTAGAGGAACTTTTGTAAGAGTTATTCTAGTAACATCCATACTTTTGAAGGATATTATAGATAATTTTCTCAATGTAAAGTTACTAAAAAAAAAGAATAGAAAAATATATGTATCTTTGAATCCAAAATTAATTTTTGAAAAAATGAAAAAATAAAAAAATAAAAAATTGAAAAATTTCATAACCGATTTCTAATTTTAAAAGGTTAAGCTACTAAATATAAAAAAATATAAAGATTATATTTATCTTACAAAGGTAAAGTTAATCAAAAAAATAATAATAAAAAAAATTTCTAGTTTTGTATGGAAAAATAAATATATGAGTGTTTAAAAAATATCAAATTGTATAATCTTAATCATCCAACATATTAATTAACACAAAATATTTATATATAATTTTATTATATTTAAAAAGTTTAGAAATATCCCTAGCCCAAATTTTATATCCAATTGTTTGTTCTTAAATATCCAACGTATCTTTAAATTTAATTATATTTAAAATAAATTAGAAGTATCCTGGCCCAATTTTAATCAAACGCTGCCTCCAAATAAGGTTCGTGATACGACTCACAAATATATTTCTCTACAGTTAAATATGGAAGTCGTTTACAAAATGTATTTAAAAACAATAAAATTAAGAATCACAAACATATTTGACACAATAAATAGGATTAGAATCGTACATGAAACACTATATTCGATCTTTTAAAAAAACCAACTAATTACATAAAACGAAACATTTAAACCGTTTCTACGTTTCCAAATGTTTCGTTTCTACATACCCGTTTCTAATTTCATGCAACCTAGGAAACCCTTTTAAAGAAAAAGCATTTAATTTTCCTAATTTTTTCAAGATAAGTTATGTAAACCTTTTGCTAGATGTATAAGTTTCTCTTATGTAAATCAAAACAAAATTTGAGATTATTTAGGATAAAAAAATGTTCATGCTTTTTTTTTGTAACAGTTTTAACGATAAGATTAAGGGATGTACATTTAATTATATAAACAGTTTAGTTAGTTTCACCAGTGATCAAGAGTATCTATGCCTGCAGATCAAATTGACCCAAATATGAACTTCACTGATCAAATAAGGCTTTCTCTGCCTAACTACCAACAACATAAGGAAACAACCACTTCAAATGAGCAAAATCATCTCACCCGATTCCGCCTTCTCCCTGTCAATGCGGGAGAATCGAGTCCTCGATTCGCTTGTCTACCGTCCCTTCTTCTCTCTACTGCCGTCCCTTTCTTACCTGCCGCCGAGGATTTCGCAGCAGCAACAGGTGAATCCGTTACAAACCTTTTTTTACCTCCGCTTGAAGTCTTCACCACATCATCTTGCGCAACCATCTGAAGAGGGTGCGCCCCGGTTCTCGGTTTTTTAGCTGCCAAGCTCGTTCGGACAGCAGGAGATTTAGATGTCGAAAGGAGAACCGGAACCTTGGTGCTTGTAGTAATGCTGCTGCTGCGATGAGGATGATGATCTTCCGTCAGATAGTGTCTCAGAGACTTGGTGACAATGTCTCTAAGGCACACAGCGGATTTGTGCTCACGAGTGTTCTTAGAGTAAAAAATTGCTGCATTGTTCGCCACCAGAAGAAAGTCCATAAAAACCTCTTTCGCTGAAGATATCAAACAACCGTTGATTCTCGATTTTATTGTGTCTAAATCCATATGCCTCCGGACCAGTTTCTTGTATCTTCCCCTTTTCTGTTTAGTACAATAAAACGCACGATATTAGGCGAAAAAGGCGGTTTCAAGATGGCAAGAAGACTAAAGGATTACCGTATATAATAATCACCTGGCTATCAAGCCTTCTACGGAAGACGAGTGCACATTCGTTCTGTGCAATAGAGTTGTATATCTTCATAAGCTCCTCGGGTAAAGCCAATCCGTGACCTCGGCTTTGGCTGCTGCTAGTAGAAGCAGCTTCTTTACTCCTAGATATGCTAGCAATATCCACAGAAGAATCCAACACATCACTTTCCTCCACAGCGCTAACTTCCGCCACTTCTTTACCGCTGCTGCAATCTTTTCGTTTTCTCTTCCCTCGTTTCTTCCTCATATTCGGAAGCACTTGTCCTCCTCCTCCTACTCCGTACATAGATTCAAAAATGTCGCTGTGTAATAGGTTTCTCTTCTTCTCTTGCTCTATTATTGCTGGAGCTTCTGGTGGCCAGTTTGTTGTGGTCAGCTCTTGCTGTGTGAAACTACCAGCTGATGACAAATCTTTGGATGTGTCTTTGCTCGTGCATTCTCCTCCGCCTTCGGATTTTGGGGAGGGTTCGAGTGATACAGTTCGGCTAGAATCATAATTGTTTTGATGACATTCATCATTGCTTTCTGATTTCAGACTCTGAAGCTTTGATTCCAACGACCTGCAAACAGAATATTATAGCACCGGATTGAACAGTTTTGATTCCGTTTGAGACACTAGCAAGAACTTGGTAAGTGCTAACCCAATCGAGTCTTCGGATTTAAGTAAAGCTGCCTTAAGCTCAGCCACTCGTTTCTTCTTAAGCTCTTCAAACCAAGCTCTATAAGAACATTAACATATGCCAAAAAGACGGTAAATCGCTATCACAAGATTCTGGTATCAGGCAAGAAAAGGTGTTGATGAACTAGAAAGACAAATCAAATCTTTACTTGCATCCCAAATAACGTTCTCGCAAGTCCCTGTACTTGGCTCTACATATCTGCAATAAGAACAAGAAATCCATATTTTTTTTTGGAGTATCTTCAGTAGTTTAACAAGAACAAGAAATCCATATTTTTTTTACTCGACACTAAACGTTTCTTGACACACAAGTGATGAATCTAAAAAAGCTTATAAATCCACCGACAACAAACACTGTTTTTAACCCTCAAGCTTTGTCTCTTGTCTTTAAATTTTAAATTCCACAGTTTTGTTTTTTTTTTTGGCTTAATCCGATTTCTAAACAATAATCTGTTCGAAAATTTTCGAAATGGATTCTGAAATTAAAAGGAAATGAGGAGATTGAGAGAGAGAGAGGAAAATAACCTCAGGTGTGAAAATCTCAGGGAGAGAATGAGAACGAAGCTCGTCGGCGACAACGGTCCAGTCACCGGTTCCGTGGCGGAGAACAGCGCCGCCGAGAAGAAGCTCCTCCCATGTTCCCCAATCACTCGCCATCTTCTTCTTCGTCGTCGTCATCATCATTATCATAACCATCAAATCAAAACCCGCGTGTACGTTACGCGCTCCTCGATTTTGAAAATTAAAAAACCAAATTAAACTACGCGCACACGGCGCACGTTAGCGCGTTTAACAACCTAATCTTTCGTTTTCGTCCGACCACTCGATTTCCAGAAGAAAAAAAATGAAAACAGAGACAGAGACAACACAAGGAATAAAAATGGAAAACAAAAAAAAAACAATTAATCTGGTAAGATAAGACAAGAAACTCGAACAAAAAAAAAAAAAAAAGCCTTCTCGAGTAGGTTGATTTACACGAAAAACGGTTTTCCGACCAGAGATTGGGAAAACAAAACTAAATTAAATTCAAAAAATAGAAAGAAAATCTGAGGGTTGACGAAGAGTCTGTCTCTGTTCGACGCTTTGTAAATAGAAAATTGATGGTTTTGTTTTTTTTTTGTTTCAAAAGGCAAAGAGGAATTGTATGTTTTTTTTGAACGAAGACTTAAGACTAGATTTGTGTGCCTTTGTTTATTTGTTTTCCTAAATAAAGTAATTACTCATTTAATTAACAGATTTTTTTCTATCTTTTCTTTAATTTTTTTTTTTTTCCGTCATTTCCACAACTTGTAGAATATTATCTCCTATTATCCCAATACTATTTTTTTTTAGGCAATAGTGTTTTCTAAACCGGTTTCCAAACTTTTTTAAATGAGAGCATTAGCTCATAAATACAAATTAATAGTTTTTTTTGCTAAAGAATAATGAATTGTATGCATTAGGGATGTCAATTGGATGGTCGAGTCCGGCCTGAAATCCGTAAAGTTTGCATATATTTGGGTCTGGTGTAGTTCGGAAAAAATATCGAACCTATATTCTAAAGTTTGGTCCGGCCCGAACAGAACTATAGGGCTATTCCAAGTTTTTCTTAACTTTTTTTTTTATATGTATAAATCATATAAAAATATCACTGAAAATCTATTAGATAATGGTTTTGAAAATATAAAGTATATATGAATGATAATGTTACATGGATCACAAAACATAAACTCATTCAAGTAAGTGTTTGTACAAATCAATGTTTCAACGTGTTTTGGTAGAAGACGATTTCTATATTTGTTCAAGGCATGCGCACCAATACTAAATGTAGACTTTGAGATTTATAGTAAGTCACAACTAGTAAATTAGGATGTTCGATCTATGAACAAATATATAAAAAATACTCCATATTTTAAAAAGTTAAATTCTTAAACAGAACATCTAACTCAATTAAAATATTTCTTTCTGGACTTTCCGGGCTAGTCCGAGTTTGGTCGGGCTATGTTCGAAAAACCCACTAGCCCGAACGGGTTCAACCTGAAAGACCCGATATTTTTTATATTTATATTTCTAGGTCTGTATGCGATAATTTTCAGAGATAGACTGAATCAGGCTCCGCACTTTAGCCCTAATTGACATCTTTATCCCTAGTATGCATCAATATAACAAAATCAATACATCATTCCATTTAATTCCATCTTAAAAAGAAAAGAAATATTTTCGTCCATTCGGTTTAATCAATGGCCTAATTGGGAATGGTGACTATATTCGATAACCAAAACTAGCATCATAAATAATTATTGTTAGATTTAAGAATAGAATTCATAAAAGTCTTCTGATCATAATATATGTTCTTAAAACTAGATTGACTAATTTATTTCTAGAAATATTAATTGGAATCCAAAAATAATGAATAACAGAAACTAGTATCATGAATTACTAATTACTATATGTAAGACAGAGTCACTATCACATTAGGTAGATAAACAAATCTTTGACCCCCACTACATGACCATGCCAAAAATTAGATATTAGTCACTAAGATTTAATCCGCGCTAATTATATCATGCAATAAATTTTTTAAAAGAAATTGTTTTGAAATTTAAAAATTTTGCTTTTATCTAAATTTTGCAATATAGCTAACTAATTATTATAGATAAAGTTGTCAATTTGTAATAATTTATCTATTTAACCCGTTTTGCAGTGAACTAAAATATTATTCAGTCTAACCCACTAAAACTTATAATCTTAAAAACATATCTCTAATATACACCATTAAATGACTCTAATTTTTGTGGTTAGTCTACGAACTTTTTTTTTAAAAATAATTTTTTTGTGTTTAACTTTTTATAAAATTAATAAAAAAATTAAATTTTTTTTGATACATATTCAAAAAAATATAATAAATTATAGTGAAAATATAGCAAAATTTTGAATATATATTTTTTTGAATATATATGAATTGATTATAATTTAAAAATATATAATATTAAAACTAATTAATAAATTAAATGATAAATAACATTTTTAATACAAAATAAATACTTTTATATTCTAATCAATAATTTAAAAAATCTACTTTCTTATTTTATTTATTTTGTTATTTGTAATGACATGATAATTTTATTTTCAAAAATATCTGCTTAAATAATATTATAGAATATACCGATGTATCTTTCATTAGATAATTACATTCACTTGGAGAGAGAGACATTAATGTAATTTCCATTTCAGCTTAAACACTTAAGATTCACAGAATCAAGAATCTTTCAACCCCAGAGACAGACAGATCGATTTACAGCATATACCGATTTTTTGTGGGAGTGTTTTCCGCGTTCTTCCCGGGCGATTCTATCGCAAAAATCCGCCACGAGAAACTGCGATTTCTCAGCGAATCTTCAAAGCAACAGATGCAAAGTCGCTGGAAGGACCATGCAGACAGTTCTTGATAATATACAGATTGGAAAACTCAGGGAGAGGTTACGGGCTGCAAGTGATTCTGAGTGGTCTTGGATCTGAACCTGGAGCTATGGTGTCTGAAGAACTAGGTTTAGTTCTTGAGCCTTTCTTGCTATGAGACCTCCTCTTCTGTAATCAGATGGAAGAGAGCGAAAACAAGAGGGAACAAATTATACAACCGAAGCAAATACCGATCAACAACTGTGACATTGATGATTCAGAACTAAGTTTTAGATGTTTTAAGGGATTATTTTTACCTGGTGAGTAGTGGGAGAATCTTCTGAACCTTTTGCAATTCCGCAGAACAACTTTGGCAGATCTGTAACCTGCATTTTCTCAATTTGTTTAACTTTCTGATAAAAGAGAATAAATGTGAGAGAAGGTATGGCGTGAAGATAAAGGAGGAGCGGAAATTACCTTTCTTCTGCATGAAGATCAACGCCAACAATTCGTCGTGCTGAAACAGTTGAATGTACAACTGTACCAAACACTGCTACAAGCTTCAAGAGCATTTCCAAGGAGACAGTTACAGGCCTATGCCAAAAACAATTGAAAGCACAAGTGATTTTTGCTGATAAGACATTGTTGCTTTACTCTGTTGAATAATATTATCTCTCAAAACTCAAAGCAGACAGTCTACGGACAAATACAATACGATAATTTACCTTTCAGTTCTGCTGCCCAATAAGCCTGTGAGGACAGGTGCTAATTCGGAAAACAGATCCAATGTTAGAATCTCTGTTTTGTCTGTTAGAATACTGATCACATCTGCTTGAACCTGCTCCAGTTTAAGTGAGTCAGTTTCTTCTAAACATCTAAGCATTAAAAAAGACAGGAAAAAGCAATCTTACTGGGCTACTTACAGAGTGATCTGATAGCTTTCTCAAGGCCATGATCGCGCCTTTAATATCGCTACGCTCCCAAAAATGTCTTACAATCTGCACGTTTGTGATATATCAAGCACTTAATACACAAAAATAATCATATAGAAAAAGCCAAAAAAAAAAATAGAAGGGAAACAAGAACAAGAGAAAAAGATGACAAAGCGAATAGCAGAGCTAAATTTACCTGCAATTTTGTAAACCTTGATTGAAGAGTATTTAAGACCTCATTATGAGTTTGCATTAAAGTCTCACTGATGTCACCTTCATTCTCCCTCCCAGATATCTGAGGCTCTTCCTTCTGCACAAGCCAAACAAATTAAATACTTGTTATGTATACAGATTTCTACCATTTTGTCATCCTTGCAATTTCATATTTTTGTGTAGCATCGGAGACTACAAGATTCAATTATAGAACAAGATACATTTCAAAGATGGAGAAAGTAATGTCTATTCGCTGCCCAAAACTTAACATCTGAAGCTTACCTGGGTCGAGATATCATATTCTGGTTGAGTTTGTGTTATATGTGCCTCGTCCAGTGTCATATCAGTCGCATGATCAAGTACCCCAGGTGTTGCCAGCGTTTGAGTCTGGCTAAATCGCTGCCTGGATCTTATATGAGATGCATCAGATGTCACATCATTTGCTTGATTGAGTTTCACAGGAATTACACGAGCAGGAGAGCTCCTAGCTGCAGAGCTCCTAGCTGATTGTGTTAATGCAACTGGAGGCTCATAAGATGGCATATTATCTGCTTGATTGAGTTTCATAGGCATTACACGGGCTGGAGAAGTCCTAGCTGATCGTGTTGATGGTACAGGACGATCATCATGCATGTTAGTTGCTTGACTGAGTATCACAGGCAATACTCGCGCTGAAGAAGTTCTAAGTGGTCTTCTTGTTATTACAGGAGGCTCATCAGATTTCATGTTAGTCGACCGACTCCGACTGAGTATCATAGGTGTAACTGGGGCTGGAGAAGTCACTTGTAGTGTTGATGTTACAGGACACTCTTCAGATGTCAAATTTGTAGCCGAACTCCTATCAGGTCGTGTTGATGTCACATGAGGCTCATCAGATTTAATTTTTGTTGTCTGATTGAGTATCACATGCATAACTGGGGCTGGAGAAGACCTTGCTTGCCGTGTTGATGTTACACCAGACTCATCAGATGTCAAATTAGTAGCCGAAGAAGTCCTATCAGGTCGCGCTGATGTTACAGGAGGCGCATCAGTTGTCATGTTAGTCTCCCGACCGAGTACTACAGGCATTACTCTGGCTGGAATACTCCTAGTTCGTCGTGTTGATCCCACAGGAGCTTCGACTGTCATCACGTTAGTTGCCTGATCAAGTTTAACTGGCATTACCTGAGTAGGCGTCGTGCTAACTGCTGGTATCAGTGTTGTCTGGGGCTCTTCCTCCACAACATTAGTGCTCTGAACTATTGTTGCACTGGCTGCTTTATCTTCAGAAGGAGTAACTTTTTCTCCTCTCTCAAATTTCTCAACCAATGACCGAGTCCTCCCTGAAACAACTTTTACTGCAAACATAGCAGTTCTTAATGAATCAATAACCAGATGACTTACATGCTACCAAAGAAAATCAAAGACAGCAAACTTTGAATGGCTAACCTCCTCTAACAACCTTCACAGAGTCCGATTCTTTGCTACCTCCAGGGGATCCAACTACACGGCAGAATATTTATATCAATCACTTGCAGACTGATTGTAGACTCAAAACAAAGTAACTTCACCAAACCGAAAAAGAAAACTGTGAGGCAATTCGGTCCTAAATGTAGCTAAGGAATTATATGTAGCAACCTAGAAGCTATGCTATCACTTCTCTGCTGGCTCATCCATTAATCCTTTTCCAAGATTACATTATTTTGTAACTTCAAGCGGTAATGTAGCTCTTCTAGATTGATTTCATCTGGTGTTGTTTGCTGTCTTTTATTTAGTAACTCACTCATATTAAACAGTTTGCAAAGACAAGTGGAAGCCCAACACATAAAAATTGCATAAGTTTTAGCATTTACTTCATAATCGGAAATGCCCATTAATTAGTCAAATCTGATTTTGAATCAAGTAATAAACTACTTACTTTTTAGCTCATCAACAGCTTTCTCTGGAGATCGAACCCTTTCTGGCTTGCTTGAAATGATCTTGTTATTGAAATCCTCCTCACTCGGGTTACTACCTCTGTCATCCACAAGCCCTTTTGGCAAGTCTATGTCTCTTGCGTTCTCTAAACCAATCTGTTTACTGTCTAAAGTTTCAAAATCAACAGGCACCCCCCATCTTGTCTCATGGTGCTTAGTATTTGGTGATCTCTGTGCACGGGGCGGTTTCAGTAGCATACCTGAAACAAAATTGGAAGAGATTTCCAATAAGATAGGATTAGATAATCTGAAAGCTCAAATCTGATGAGTCTGAATTGTGAATTGGGAGAACTTACATTTCGCTTCATCAGTTGGTGTTTCTGGAAATAAAACTTTTTCAAACTTGTTGGTTATACTCTTGATGATAGAATCACTGGCATCAAATGTTTTTCTACCACTCTGTTCTGAATCAAACGCAGTCTTAGTATCCAGCTCTTTCTCACCGTCCAATCCGCTTTGTTTCGGAGTACCAGATTGAACAGCCACTGACTGCTTTGTTGGCGTTTTTCTTACATGAGCTGGTCTCAGTAGCATGCCCGGCTTCGTTTTTGAGAAAGTGATAGATTCCCTCCCGGACTCAGAAGAGTCTTTCCCAATATCACTATGCACTATGAACGATTTATCCCCTGCTTGCCCAGTAGATGTTGCATTGGCTTTAGGAATACTTAGTGATCCTGGCTTATGTGCAACAGTTGAATTTACACCTGTGGCTTTGAAGAAAAGAGAGAATATTAGACCAAATATAATCATAAGCATACAGAAGTGAGAGTACATAATTACGTTGATGCAGCACACAAACTGACATTAAAGACTGAAAATCACAATCCAGCTCACAATAGTTATGGCTATAATTTATTTTATTCAAAAAAGCAAACCACCATTTCAAACTCAATCAGTTTCAATAGCTACACTAAGGAATAAACACAACATGTACGGAAAATACATGACTAGAGCTAGTTAGAACGGTAGCATGACAGCAACTAGTAAGCTAGCGTACAGGGCCTTCCTACAAGTGATTGATTCTGAGAAATGAAAACCTAACCATAAACCTGCCATACCCTACTTGAAAGGACAAGCTTCAATAAATTCAAGGTGGAAAAGAAGAATTTGTGTACATCGAAACAAAGTTAACATTCACTCACAGTCAATGTATATATTTTTTATCTCTTTTGTCTCATAATCTGGAGACGAGCTGCGCCTGGGGTCACTCCTTATTCTCTGGGAAGACTGATCGTCCAGAACACTGAGTATTTTCTCCATGCATTCCTTTTTATCCACAGGTCCAATGCCATATGGTTCAATTTGCTGATTAAAATAAAGTATAAAAGAAAGTATGAGCCTTCGAAATTTTAATTATCAGCTTCACATAACACTCAAAAGGTTTGGAGAATCACAATAGCTGACATACTGATATATCTGAGACCCAAATCCCTACGGAATTTTGGTAGTATGAACAACCCAAGAGCTTCCCTTCGCTGATGGATAAGTCACCAAGCGTTGACCATCCCATATCAACACTATCATGGCAAACCACTGGTTCCCATGAATAAACCTGAATTATGAGCATCAGCTTATGATATCAATGTATTGACTCTGGAGATCTCTAAGTATGGTATAGCTCATCAAAAAGACAAATATTCAAAACCTTTAAGCCATCGTCCAAACCACAAAAAAGAGTTCGCCCATCCGGATGAAATTTCATTGAACGGACTCCAGTAGCCTGTGGGACAAGGAAAAGCACATGCCAAGAAAAAGATTGTAAATAAAATATTCCAAGACAATACTACAATGCCAGCTAAACGTCAAAACATTATTTCTTAAGATGATACTTTGTGGACTCCAGTTACTTTTATTTACTTTTTGACATCATTTTAAGAAGAACTAAACTATCACTTGGAAATTCTCTAAAACGCTCTTCAGAGAAGAGCCGAGAATAAGGAAATTTCTGATATTGTTAATGGTGTGAGGTTTCCCTTCAAGGTGACCATGGTTAAAGGTAATAAGGGTGAAAACACTTTGTGATAGATTCTCTTGGAAAACAGTATCTAGTGACACTTAAACTCTCAAAACAGGTTAGTACCTCTGGTTGGGTAGATCCAATCAATTCAAACGTTTCCAAATCCCAGAACTTTACTGTCCTGTCAGCAGAACCTGAATAATGAATAGGAAATGTATGAAATCACAAGACCTCAATATAACACTTGTGAGTAGAGAAACTACCAACTGAAAGCTGTGCCCCTAAAATGCCTAAAAATTAAAGAATCACAGACTAACCTGTGGCTAGGAGGAACTCAAGTGGGTGGAAGTCTAGCGAACGAATGGGTCCTTCATGAAACTTAAAATCATGTATAAGCTTTCCAGCAGTCAAATCCCATACCTATTCGATACGATCAATATTATATCGTTAAAAGAACATAGTTTGGGAAAAAGACAATGCACAAGATCTATTCACTGATATTGCAGTTCTTACCTTTACAACATTGTCAAGTCCTCCGGTCACTACCCAACGACCATCGGGAGTAAATTTGATAGTGTTGATGCCACGAGTATGACCCTTGTACGTCTGTATGCATCCCTTCTTTCTGATGTCCCAAATCTTTAGATTCGTGTCACTTGATCCCGATGCCAAAAATTCACCAAACGGATGAAATTCAACAGCAGAGCAGTTGGATCTATGTCCAGTAAAAGCTCGAACCACTACACTTCAAGAGCAAGAGTGAACATGTTAGACCTCATAATTCTAAAGTAAACGATAGATATAGTGTGGTACACTGCTCAAATGTCAGGACCCATAATCAACATCAACACTAACTCAATCGGTATTTCTATATGTTCCCATTTGATGAAACTAGCTAGGCGTATAAGGAGCAACAAATATTCTAAAGGAGAGCAGAAAATCAATCAACTAACTCTTTGCTTCTTCTAGATCCCACAGCTTTATCACACCCGAAGAAGCTCCACCAAGCACCAAAACTTCTGCCGAGTCAAAAGCTACTGAATCCACTGCACTAGTATGTCCACATAAACTCTGCATACAAGACAAGAAATGAATATAGCATCATTCTTCTATCCAGAAAAAAAACACAGTTTTTGATCAATGCTTCTCAAACTATGGCTATAAAATCATTTGGAGCAGTAAAAACAAAAGATCAACAGACCATTAAAGAAGTAGGCTTGCCGATCGCCCAAAGGTTGACCTTGTAATCATCACCGCCAGTTATAAGGAGCCGTGATGTCTTCTTTCCGATACATAGGCAATTTACATTTGCAGAATGCGCCAAAAACTCCTCTAATTTTCCAAATCAAGTCAAGGTACACACAAAATCCAGAGAAGAACAAATCAACAAATAAACAGCCTTTTGAAGCAACCCGACAGGAAAACATAAAGCAGGTCATAAATGGATAGAAGTACTTCCACATACAATTTACAAAACATATCCACCATTTTCTATCATGTTGAGCAGACAAAGATAGAAGCATTTTAGCAGAAATTAATTTCTGCTAAAATCTTTATATGCTAATAAAAACTGAAGCTCATCAATAGCATTTTGTTTACCAACAAACATATACTAAAGTTTGCTCTTGGGAGTTTTTAACATAAAAAACCCTAACCATTCAGTGATACAAAAAAAAAAAAAAAAAATCTCAGGATGGAGCTAAAAACCCAGAGTTTGTTCAATTTCATTCAGCTTAAGAATCAACAAAATCGCCAGAAAAATATAAGGATACGCAGCTTATATCCACGCTTCGCCATTTTCCCCTCGATTTCCAGCAAATCCGTAAGGAACAAATGGAATCTGAATCTCTAGCTTCGGTAATCGATCGGAGAAAACGGTGAATCGGAGCTGCGAAAAATCCCAATTGTCACTACACGACAGAGCTCGAGATTTTCGGGAGATTCAAAGGGAGAAACATGGAGAAGAAGGAGGTTGCTTCCCGTTGGGATATCAAATCTAAACGTGAGAGAGAATCAGATTCGAAGGAACAAGAATTTGAAGGAAACGAGATTCAAATAGTGACACGGAGCAGACTTTCTAGAAAAGAAGAAGAAGAAGAAGAAGAAGAAGAAGAAGAAATGGTAAAGCGAAGGAAGTTTTTTTCTCTTCTTTTCTTCAGAGTTTCACATTTTTTTTTTATTATTTATTTATTTATTTATCGGTCGGTCGTTCGTTTTAATTTTTTTAATTCAAAATTTTAAGCATTTTTCTTGGAAAGTGGACCTAGTTGACGGAAATACCCTTTTGTCTAGGCATTGAAATGAACATAAAATTACGAAAATATCCTTGCTATAAATTGACTCTATTGGTTACAGTTTTTTTTCTCCAACTCCATCATATTTAAACTTTCTTTTTTATTTTATGTTGTTATTGGTTAGGTGAGGAAACACGTCATCTTCATCTTCTCTTGGGTTTGTTTGTTTCCTAAAGACATTGTCAACCTTATGAATAAATAAGGTAATTATGCGTAGTGTTTTATTTGGTAAGACGTATATTAACACTTAAATACTCGAATCAGAGGCGCTTATATAGTTTATAGAGAATCAATTAGAGATGTAGAGAGCCTTGAATGATTGGATTTATCAAATTTTTATGGATTAAGAGCATCTGCATTGCTGAGACATTCATAAGTAGATATCTATAGGGGTGTGTCTCATCTCACTCTCTCTCTTCTTTTTTTTATTGAGACTAGGAGAGCACTCGCGTTACGCGCGGGTTTTCTTTTAACTCACTATGTACATCACGGTAAAGATTAGCCATCAGAAATTTTGGAGTATCGGGTCCATTGAAAACGTCGTAGACCCCAGCGAGAAGCCATCCTTGCTTCTCTTAAATCGCTAATTGCACTCTGTCCTCTCCTGCTTTCCCAAATGCCCATTGTAAATTGTTTTCGCTTCCGCCACTTGCCTTCACTCCAGCAGCTGCTAACGCAGTTTCGACGATAACGCCGCTGCCGCCGTCGGGTCTCACAGTGTTTTTCCTCTTAGAACCACGATGAAATTCGACACCGGAAGAACCCAGGGCCGTTGCTTCCTCTCCCTGGAAATCGGGTGCCAGGAAATGCGTTTCTTCCTTTTCTGGCTCTTCTTCGAGTATACGCTACCGAGCGGCGCCGAGAAATGCACGCCAGCGGAGTTAAATCTCGAAATCTCTCCGATCGGGTCCAACGGGCCTGAAGTCGCACCTCTCTCGGACCCGACATGATCGCCTCTCTCTCTCTTTGACTTGAAATAAAAATTTTAAAAAACTGAAAAAATCCAGAAAGGATGCATCTTCACGCGTCCTGGTCACCTCCCGATACACGCGTTTCTCTCTCACCTCAAACACTCTCTCTCTCTGTCACCCTCTATCAATTCCCTCCTCTCGCCGGTTCTGCAATGACGTCGGCGCGAACTTCTTTTTCGCCGACGCAAAATTCGACCACGTCCGCGACCAGTCATCGCCGTTCAAGTCACATAATTGATCGACGGCGTTTTCATCGGCTGCTCCGTTAACCACGCTGTGACTGACGGAACGTTGCTGTGGAATTTTATTTCGATTTCATATATTTCCATTATGGATGTAGTTGATAGGAATCTCATGATTTCCTTCGGTTTCATGATGCTCTGCATTATCATTGATTTTGTCGATCCAACTTGAAATTGATGATTCAATAATAAGACGAGTCAACATATTGAAAATGCATGTTAGGAATAATATCTCATAACGTTAAACAATATATAAGAGGCATATATCAATTTATTAATTGTCAATTAATTTTTAATATGTAATTAATTTAAAAAAAAATAAAAATAAAAAATTGACCAATAGGGAGGTGTTGAGGTGTCAAAGCTGGAGAGCACATCTTCTCTCTTCTCTCTTTATAAAGTAGACACCCTATTGAAGATGATCTAAGTAATTTAAACGAAAATTGTATTCATCGTTTTGCATGGTATTTCGAAACTCGAAAGTGGACTAAAATATGTAGGAAAAAAAAAATAAGAATCCACGACCGAGCTAAACGCGTCTTAAACACACACAAACACGAAAACACATTATGATTTAAAATTAAAAATGCATAACTTGAAGTTCAATGTGAGCTTTTGTCGTAAAATAATCAATTCACGATTGATACATCAGTCTCGCTTTCTCTGCACTTCAAATATGTATTACTCTCTGAGACATGACTACTTTCCACCCAGCGCTCAAGAAGATTCTCCAGCGATGATATATTGACTAGCTTTTGTTGAAAAATGTCAATCTCCATAACATTTATGCAGTTCGCCAACTTTCTATCGCCTAATATTTTCTCCAAACCCAACTCCGTAGATATGATTATGGTTAACACTTGTAGATGCTCCAAGAGCTGCAGCTCCTTCAATAAGCTAACATCTCCATGAACTTTAGAATATTGTAGTTTCAAAATTCTTAAACTCGACAACTTTGATATCCCACTGATACTACAAAGTCTTTGTGTACCAATCAAATTCAATTGACTTAACTTTTTCAACTCTTGGTAACCAACGGGCAGTTTCTCTATACTTGTATACGGCAAGTCAAGATACTGAAAAGATGCCAGCTCTGATATCTGCTCTGGAAGATCATTCAAGTTAAAATTACCGGATAGATCCAAAACAACTAGGTTTTGCATCGAGCGGATGAATTCACAAGAGAAATTCTTCAAATTATTACTCCGGAGGAACAGAGTTTTAAGTTCAGAACATTTGGAATCGCATATTATCTCCTTAATCTTATTCTTCATCAAAGACATCCTTCTCACTGTAGAAGGTATATATATGTAAAGGGTATAATAGACATTAGTGAATCCCTAAATACCATCGGTGTAATCTCTATATATATTTTGTAATCTCCTTATCAAATAATCATTCAGTCAACAATCTTATATGGTATCAGAGCATCGATACCTACAAACCTAAATTTTTTTCCTTGGCCGCCACTTTTCAATTTTTTTTTCAAAATCCTCTTCTTCTTCGTTTGGCTATGTCGGCATCCTCACTAACCTCGACTGAAATCATTGCGGTCTCTTCCGATGCTCAACATATTCTTCACGTCAACATGACGAATGTTACAAAACTCACTGCATCAAACTACTTGATGTGGAAACTCCAAGTTCATGCTCTTCTCGATGGGTTTGATCTTGCCGGCTATGTGAATGGATCAATGGTGGTGCCTCAATCGACCATCACGATCGATGGTGTTGTCTCTGTCAACACCGCCTACACTCAATGGAAAAGACAAGACAAACTGATTTTCAGTGCCTTGCTTGGTGCAATTTCTGTTTCGATCCAACCGATTCTCTCCAAATCCACTACTTCTGCTAAAATCTGGGAAAAGCTTGCATCGACGTATGCAGCACCAACTCGTGGCCATTGTCAACAACTTCGACAGCAAATCAAACAATGGAAGAAGGGTACTTGGTCCATAAATGAGTATATCCAAGGATTTACCACTCGTTTTGATCAACTGGCACTTCTCGGCAAAGCCATGGATCATGAAGATCAAGTCGAATACATTATGGAAGGGCTTCCCGAGGAATATCGTCAAGTGATGGATCAGATTCAGGGCCATGATACTGCTCCAACAATTACCGAAATACACGAGAAACTCATCAATTTTGAAGTCAAACTTCAGACTGCCGCCGATGCTTCTCCAATTCTGATCTCTGCAAATGTTGTTAAAACTCGAGGCAACAACAACAACAACAACAACTTTCGTGGCAACAACAATTTTCAGCCTCGACCTCCACAACACAACACACTTCGCAACACTCCGACTTGGCAACAACAACAATTTCAGCCACGACAGGAGAACTCCGGCCAGCGAGGATATCAAGATAGATGTCAACTTTGTGGCATTCACGGTCATAGTTCGAGGCGCTGCTCGAAGCTACAACTTTCGGGTGGTTCGTACAATCTCAATTCACCATCGTATTCCAATGCTACTGCTCAATGGCAACCGAGAGCACACATGGTGGCCGCGTCCTCCTCTTCACCAAATTGGTTCCTCGATAGTGGCACCACACATCATCTTACGAGTGATCTGAACAATCTCTCGCTCCATCAACTCTACAATGGAGGAGAAGAAGTTACTATTGATGATGGCTCACATCTCCTGATCTCGCATACTGGTTCCACACTTCTCCCAACACCCTCATCTTCCCATACTTTAAACAATTTCCTTTACGTTCCCAATATCCACAAAAATCTGATATCGGTTTATCGCTTGTGTAATACTAATCAAGTGTATGTGGAATTCTTTCCTGCTTCTTTTCAAGTGAAGGATCTCAGATTGTGGGCCCGATTGCTCCAAGGGAGCACTAGAGGCGAGTTGTATGAGTGGCAAGTCACCTCCAAAAACACCATTTCCCATTTTGCTTCCCCTATTCCATAAACTTCCCTTCTGTCATGGCATTCGAGACTTGGTCATCCATCACCTCCTAAATCCTAAATTTCATTACCTTGTTCTGATTCTTTCAACAAACAATTTCCGTGTTCTCATTGCTTTATTAATAAAAGCCATAAACTTCCGTTCTACTCAAACACTATCACCTCAAACAAACCTCTTGAATACATATATTCTGATGTCTGGATGTCTCCGATTATTTCAGTCGATGACTTCAAGTATTACATAATATTTGTTGATCACTATACGCGGTATACATGACTCTACCCGTTGAAGTACAAGTCGCATATTCGGGAAACGTTCATGGCGCTTAAAGCTTTGGTTGAAAACCGGTTTCGACAAAAGATTAGAACTCTCTACACGGATAATGGAGGTGAATATGTTGCATTACGAGAACTCTTATCAACCAGCGGTATCTCACATTTCACTTCTCCGCCACATACACCGGAGCATAATGGGATTTCTGAACGAAAACATCGTCATATTGTTGAAACGGGTCTAACGCTGATGCATCAAGCGTCGGTTCCCAAGTCATACTAGCCTTATGCGTTTGCCACAGCTATATACTTGATCAATCGCATGCCAACACCGGTGATCAACAACGTCTCTCCTTACGTGAAGCTCTTCGATCATCAGCCAAACTACTTGAAGATCAAGGTATTTGGAAGTTTGTGCTTCCCGTGGCTTCGTCCGTACACCAAACATAAACTCGATGATCGCTCCCTGCCATGTGTGTTTCTTGGGTACTCACTTACCCAGAGTGCGTATTTATGTCTACACATCAACTCCGGTCGAATTTACACCTCGCGCCATGTTCAGTTTGTAGAGACGGCATTCCCGTTTGCTTCACCAAAAGAGATCAATACCCAGACATCGATTCCAAGTTCGGATTCCTCTCCCATTCCTTCGTGCCCAATTCGTGTTCCACTTCAATCTCGGCCACTCATACCTGTCCCGCCACTCGCGCCCATGTGCTCGGATCTTCACCACACATTGTCCTCACCATCGCTGTCTTCACAGCCGCTGGTTGATGGTGAGTGTAACGATGGAGGTCCATCTTTATCAACTCAGAATTTGGGCCTTAATGAGTTTTCCACATGCCCACATGAATCTGCAAATCCATGTACAAACCAAAACCCAAGCCCACAAAATCCACACCCGATCCAATCCCTTAATCCCTTACCTTTGCCTTCGCCGGCGCCTTTACCAGAAATCACCGAGCCTTTACCCGAAATCATCCTGACAAACACTCACCCTATGCAAACTAGAAAGAAAAACAACATCATCAAACCAAAAACGAAACTTACCCTCACTGTTTCGACATCCAAACCTAATATCCCAACCACTGTTACTCAGGTGATGCGAGATCAGAGATGGCGTAATGCTATGGGAGCTGAGATGAATGCCCATATTTGGAATAATACTTTTGATTTGGTTCCTCCACACCCAAATAAAAATGTAATTCAAACCAAATGGATTTTTACGCTGAAATATTTGCCTAATGGTGCTCTTGACAGGTATAAGGCGCGTCTGGTTGCTCGTGGTTTCTATCAGCAATACGGACTTGATTATGCAGAAACTTTCAGTCCAGTAGTGAAATCGGTCATTATACGGACAGTACTGCATTTGGCTGTGACTAAATCATGAGCCATAAAGCAGCTTGACGTCAATAATGCATTCCTGCAAGGGACTCTGACTGATGTAGTATACGTTTCTCAGCCACCGGGGTTTATCGATAAGGATCAACCACATCACGTTTCTCGTCTCAACAAGGTCCTCTATGGGCTTAAACAAGCTCTGCGTGCCTGGTACCAAGAGTTGAAAAACTACCTTGTCGCTATTGGTTTTAAAAACTCTTTGGCGGATACGTCGGCATTCATATATGTTCGTGGTGATGATGTGCTTTATACTCTGGTTTATGTGGATGATATTGTTGTGACCGGCAGCAGTGAATCCCTGATTTCTGGGTTTATTCAAGCTCTTTCCAGTCGTTTCTCGTTGAAAGATCCGACAGATTTGACATATTTTCTTGGAATAGAGGCAACCCGCACAATAACGGGACTCTATTTGATGCTGCGTAAATATATTCGAGATCTCTTGACCAGGACTAATATGTTAGATGCCAAACCGGTATCAAGACCGATGTCTCCAACACCGCGACTGTCCTTACACTTCGGCTCCAAACTAGAGGATCCACTAAAATATCGTACGGTAATTGGTAGCCTACAATACTTGGCTCTTACGCGACCTGATATTGCGTTTGCGGTAAACCGCTTATCACAATTCATGCACCATCTCACTGATCTCCATTGGCAGGCAGCAAAGAGAGTTATACGATATCTTGCGGGAACGACTTCTCATGGGATTTTTCTGCGTGCTGACTCACCGTTGCATCTTCATGCTTTCTCTGATGCTGATTCGGCCGGAGATACGGATGATTTTGTGTCCACGAATGCTTATATTCTTTATCTCGGATCGACACCAATAGCGTGGTCTTCCAAGAAACAGAAAGGTGTTGCAAGATCGTCTACAGAAGCATAATACAGAGCCGTAGCTAACTCTGAATCGGAGCTACGCTGGATATGTTCCCTACTTACCGAACTCGGCCTGACGCTGCCTATGAAACCGGTAATTTATTGCGATAATATTGGTGCCACTTACTTATGTGCGAACCCCGTTTTCCACTCTCGGATGAAGCATTTAGCACTCGACTATCATTTTGTTCGGGATAATATCCAGTTAGATGCACTAAGCGTAACACACGTCTCAACGAAAGATCAACTCGCGGATGCACTCACCAAAGCACTGTCTCGATCACTGTTCATTGAACTCTATAACAAGATTGGAGTGATTCAACTCCCTCCATCTTGAGGGGGCGTGTAGAACGTATATATATGTAAAGGGTATAATAAACATTAGTGAATCCCTAAATACCATCTGTGTAATCTCTATATATACTTTGTAATCTCCTTATCAAATAATCATTCAGTCAACAATCTTATACGCACAGCTCCCCAATCATTGACTTTTGGTATTTCATGTAATTCGACATTTGCTTGCACGATAAAAGTCTCTTTATGTTTCCCAAAATAGGATGAAATCCATAGAGCCATTTCGCGAATCACGTCATGCATCACAACGTTATTTGTATCAATTTCTTTTAATAAATTTGCACGAATAAGGGTGCCAAGTACCTCATAACCCTTATTCATCGCTCTTTTTATAATTTGGTATTCCCCGATGAATCCCTCGCATATCCAGTACTCTATCAGCCTTTCATTATCTATTCAACCATCTTCCGGAAACAGAGCACAATAGAGAAAACATTACTTGATATGTTCATCCACGAAGCTATCGTAGCTGTACTTGAGAACTAGAATAATTTTATTCTCTGTTGGGCTTTGGTGATGAAAATCATGAGTATTAACTAGGCCCGCGACTTGGGTTAGTCAATTAGGAATGTGTTTTTCCTATTGGGTTTTGGTTTAGGTTTAAACTGTCTTAACTTTGTAATTGCCTTAGTCTATATAAAGACAGGCATGTGTGAGAGTTTTCTGTATCCTGGAAATTCTAGAGAGAAACTAGAGAGATCTTTCTTGTTCTTAGAGAGATTGTGAGGAACCCTAATTCTTTGTAATCCGTGGTGATAGTGGAATACTGGAAAGCTCCAGGCCGAGACGTAGGATCACACACCGTGATCTGAACTCGTTAATTCTCTGTGTCTTTTACTTATTGCTCAATTTTGTGATTATAGAGACATGGATCAAATCTCAAAAAAGTGGTATCAGAGCCTAGGTTTTAGGTTTGGGAGCAATTGGACAGAAAAGTTCTGCAGGGATCTAGGTTTCAGATCTGGATTGATAGCTGGAATCAAGGCATCAACTGGTTTAGGGTTTCAATCTGACAGCCCGTGAGAAAAAGCTGTTTGCGGCGCGAAGAAGAAGATCGCGCAGATCGCTCAAGTATCGATCGACACCCCTTCCTGGTATTGATCGATACGACTGTTACATATTCACAGAAAGTCAAAGAAAAGTTTGGTATCGATCGATACTCCATCTTGTATCGATCGACACGGTAGCAGAAGCGCGTTAAGATGTTGGTTTAATCAAGATGTCTTCAGAAAAGAAGCCGAAGGTGCAAATAGCCATCTTCGACGGACAAGGTGATTTCTGTATGTGGAAGAGAAGGATGTTAGTTCACATGAATCTTCGAGGATTGAAAGGCGAGCTAATAACACCAACCACTGAGCCGGATAAGCTGGTTATCAAGAAGGATGAATCAGCGGAGGATTTCGAACATAGACTTAAAGCAGAACAAGTCAAGAAAGGGGAACGAGCAGAGAAAGCAATGGATATTTTGACACTCCATCTAGGAGATCATGTCCTCAGGAAAACAGAGGAGTGCACAACAACACATGATCTTTGGGCAGCACTAGAAAGGTTATACAACACCAAGACTCTACCGAGTCGGATTCATCTTTTGTATACATTCTATACATTTAAGATGGATGAGTCTAAGTCAATCGATCAAAACGTCGATGACTACTTGAAGACTGTTTCGGGGTTGGCTAGTGTAAATGTTACAGTTGCGGATGAAGTGCAGGCAATTCTACTACTCAGTTCCTTGCCACCACAATATGACTCCATGAAGGAGACATTGAAGTATGGTAGAGAGTCCATCTCTATTGAAGATGTGGTGAATGCGGCAAAATCAAAGGAAACTGAGCTTAAAGCTAAGGAAATATCGACTTCACAAAGCACTGGTGAAGCGTATGTGGCTCGTGGGAGACAGCAAAATAGGGATCAACGAAATTCTGGGAATCGAAGAAGAAGCAGGTCGAAATCGGGAACAAAAGTCACATGCAGGTTCTGCAAGAAGGAAGGACATGTGAAGGCTGATTGCTATGCTTGGAAGAAGCGGAAGGGCGGCGATGATGAAGATGCCACGGCAGCGGTTGTCATCGAAAAATTAGTAGGAGTTGATGCGTTATCAGTCTCGGAAAATTGGCATCTAGAGAGGTGGGTGATTGATTCGGGTTGTTCATATCACATGACCTCAAGGAGAGATTGGTTTGATACATTTGTAAAAAAATATTTTACAAATGTGAATCCATATATACTAAATCAAACACTCATTAATACTTTTAAATTATTATATTTCTATTGTTAATAGAACAAGAAAAATATATCATAACCCTTATACCCTAAACCTCAAACCCTATGCCCTAAACTCTAAGTCAAAAACTCACTAACTTTTAGTTTTCTTTTTAATTTTGTAATAGTTGTTTCTATTATATTTTATGTACTGAAAAACAATAATTTGGTTCTGTGTACCAGAAAACGGTCGCAAAAATTAAAACAAGTCTAAAGCCAGACTTTTAATAAAGTCTAATTTAAAATCAAGTCGAAATTCAGACTTCTAAAAGAGTCTAATTCGGAAAAGTCTAATTTCATACTTCTTCTCAAGTCTAATTCGTACAAACTCAAATTTCAGACTTCTATCATAGTCTAATTAAATGAAAGTATAATTTCAGAGTTCTAATCGAGTCTAATTCAGATCAGGTCAAGTATCAGACTTCGTATCGAGTCTAATTCACTTTCAGACTTCTAATATACATTTGACTTTTTATTCAGACTTCTAATATAGTAATTTTCAGAGTCTAATTCACTTTCAGACTTCTAATATAGTAATTGAGAAAGAAAATTCATTCACTTAGAAACCCCCACCTGTCTACTAAGTGTATTTGGTTCAACGACCGTATTCCAAGAAAATGATTAAATCTCATAATGGTAGAGGATTCATCGACGGAAACTATGATAGATTTATGGCATTTTTGCAAAAATATCCTACAATTTGAAATCAAAGTTAAAAATATTTTTTTCCTCTAATCTTTTTTAGAATCCCATGAATTACCTTTTAAGAATTTGGGTATTCACGCAAATGTCATTACTCAGACTGCTGATAGAGTCTAACGTTTTTTTCAAAAGACAAAAAAAAATTTCAGATCTAACTTAATTACGGAAATGCCATTATCATCAATTCTCAACCTCCACGACAACCACCATCGTCGACGAGTTAATGCAGTACCTAACCCGTTTTCCGCCATTAAAGCTCAATAATAGAGCTCGTAAACACTTATCACGACTTCTCTCTCCGATTTCTCCCATTTTCCCACTGATTTTCCGATTCAAACGAACCGAAATCGCAAATTATGGCATAAAAACGGTAAAAAACGACTAGGCTTGCGGGATTTCGGTGATATTAGACATTCTGGGCGTTCGACGAGGGTGAAAACAAACTCTAAACGGATATAGGTACGAGTTTTTTCATATCGTCGATTTTCAGATCTGAGTTGTATACTCAGACTGCTTTAGAAGTCTGATGAAACCCATATGGTCAACGAGAGGGTAGTTTTGCAATTGACTTTTAATTACTCAGATTAAAATTGAAGTATGGTAATTTCCTTTGAAAACAAAAAAATCAAGAAAAATCTTCTAATCGAGACATAGGGTAGTTTTGCAATTGACCGAAAACTTGACTTTTTATTCAGACTTCATATCCAGTATGACGAAAAAATGAGTGACTTTGACCGGAAGTTGACTGTTTTTTCAGACGGAATCAGAAGTCTGAAAAAAAAACAGGGTTCGAATTTTAAGTCAAACTTTATGTTTACCAAAATGGGGGAAAAAGTAATAGACTTCTATGGCAGTCTGAATAGGAGGGAAAAAATTTCAGACTGCCATAAATGATGAAATCCGTCAGACTGCTAAAGAAGTCTGATATCGAAGATTTTGGTCAACGCAAAAAATACACCAATTTTTGTCAGACTTCTATCGCAGTCTGACGAATTTCTTCAGACTACGCTGGAAGTCTGGGAACGAAAGTCAAACTTCGGTCAATTGCAAAATTACCCCATAATATTTTCAGACTGCAGGAGAAGTCTGACAAAAAAAAAGTCAAAATTTTGGTCAATTGCAGAAATACATTTTTTTTTTCTAAGACATCTAATGCAGTCTGACAAAAAAGTCAACATTTGGGTCAATTGCAAAAATACCATTTTTGTCATATTGCGATAGAAGTCTGCTTTGATAACTTTTCGTCAGACGGCATCCGCAGTATGCTTTGTAACATTCTAATTGCAAAAATACCATCTTTTTCAGACTGCCATAGAGGTCTGACGTACTGTTTGTCAGACTTTTGTGGCAGTCTGAATTGAAATTTTTTTTAAAACTCTTTTTTGTATATTTGTGATGAATTTCGTTGATTTTAAATTTGTTATATGTGTGTTAGTTGTATATGTTCCTCCTGCGTTAGTTTTACATGTTTATGTTCGGTAATTATTTTTAAATAATGTTTTTAATAATTCTGGCAATGTAGCTAATAGAATCATACTTCGCGAAGAATTCTGATATTTCCACTAAATCAAACACTCATTAATACTTTAAAATTATTATATTTCTATTGTTAATAGAACAAGAAAAATATATCATAACCCTTATACCCTAAACCTCAAACCCTATGCCCTAAACTCTAAGTCAAAAACTCACTAACTTTTAGTTTTCATTTTAATTTTGTAATAGTTGTTTCTATTATATTTTTTGTACTGAAAAACAATAATTTGGTTCGTTGTACCAGAAAACGGTCGCAAAAATTAAAACAAGTCTAAAGCCAGACTTTTAATAAAGTCTAATTTAAAATCAAGTCAAAATTCAGACTTATAAAAGAGTCTAATTCGGAAAAGTCTAATTTCATACTTCTTCTCAAGTCTAATTCGTACAAACTCAAATTTCAGACTTCTATCAGAGTCTAATTAAATGAAAGTATAATTTCAGAGTTCTAATCGAATCTAATTCAGATCAGGTCAAGTATCAGACTTCGTATCGAGTCTAATTCACTTTCAGACTTCTAATATAGTAATTTTCAAGTTTTTTTGGACTGAATACAACCAAGCATCAAAATACATACCATACCTAGAACTTTTGTTTGACATAGAAAAATGGACTTCTATCTTGTTGATCTAAAACGGAATTAATTAAAAACCCATCTGTTTGTTTAGATATAGGCAAAGAACATGGAAAAATGGTCTTATTTCGTATAGATCTAAAAAATTTGCAGAAAAAGTAGAGTAGAAGGCGAAAAACTTGTTTCTAGGAAGCTTAACTCAGTTGCAAAGACGAAGTCGACGAAGCCCACCACCTGCGATCTAGCTCGGAGCGCGCCAGGGACGCCGAGTTCGAAGCCATGAAGGAAACAATTCGCGCGATGTCCTCCAAAATCCATCAGGCCACCAGCGCGGCACCGGAAATAGATCGCGTCCTCAGAGAGACGCAAAACACGCCGTTCACCCGCCGGATCGCCTCCGTCCCACTCCAGCACCTCGGGAAGCTCAAACTCCAGCCCTACGCGGGCACCACCGACCCGGCCCAGTATCTTACGGCGTTCACCATCGCCATGGGCCGCGCCCACTTCTCCCCAGACGAGCGCGAAGCCGCCCACTGCCAGCTCTTCATCGAGAACCTCACCGGCCCGGCCCTCACATGATTCTCTCGGCTGAAGACGCACTCCATAGACATCTTCAGAGATCTGTCGACTACCTTCCTCGAGCACTACTCCATCTACATCAGACAGTCCGCATCCAGCGCGGACCTCTGGGCGTTGAACCAAGGAGCGAAGGAGTCGCTCAGGTCCTTCATAGAACGCTTCAAAGCCACGGCCTCACAAAGCAACGTGACGGACGAGTCAGCGCTCCCCGCTCTAAGAAAGGGCCTCCGGGCTGATTCGGCCTTCAAGGACGACATGAAGCTCAACAAGCCGCGCTCGTTGGAAGACGCCCTACACCACGTTGGACTCTTCGTAGAGCACGAGGAGGAAAAGGCGGCTGAGTCAAGAAACAGCGCCCCGCACAGGGCCCCGGTCCCGAAGGAGCGGCCCCAAGAAAGATATCAGGAGCCTCGTCAACACTACGTTGACGAGTATCAGCGCAGCAAAGGAAAGCAGGCCGCCGCATTCCTCGTCAACGGACCGCCCGCCGGCCTCCGTCTGCGCGACCCTGTTTTTCCCCCCAACCCCGCGCCAAAGCTGCCCTGGAACAAGTACGTGCGAGATCCCTACCAGCAGGATCGGCGCCCCGATGAACCAAACGACGGGGACCCCCGACCAGACGAGTAGTATGACAGGTCGGCCTTCTGCGACTTCCACCAGAGAATGGGGCATCCGACCTCGCAATGTCGCGCACTCCAGGAAGTCCTGCTGAACCAATTCCAGAGGGGGGAAATCCGCGTTCCAGAGCGGCTACGTCCACGAACCCGGGACAGCGATCAGACACAACCCCGCGATAATCGCGGCCGCGAGGACAGCCGGGCTAGGCATGACAACCGCGCTCAAAACGACGATCGTCGGAGGCGATCCCCCTCGCGAGACCAAGAAAGGGGCAGGTCGCCTCCCCCGGCCCGGACTCTGATAGGAATGATCATGGGAGGTCTCCTCTCGTGCAGCGATTCAGTGCGGTCCATCAAGCGTCACAAGAGGAAGACCGACGCGTCCCTTAAATGGCACTCCGGCCCGGTGATCGATGCGCAGGACACGAGCAAAAGGGGGATATGTTTCTACGAGGCCGACGCGATCGGGGTCCACCAGCCCCACAACGACCCCCTCGTCGTACAAGTCCGCGTAGCCGACTGCGACGTCAACCGAGTCCTCGTCGATACGGGGAGCTCGGTCGATCTCATCTTCAAGGATACCCTCGCCAGGATGAATCTAAACGGGGTCGCAATCAAGCCGCTCTCAATCCCGCTAACCGGCTTCGCCGGAGACACCGTCAACGGAATCGGCACCATCGAACTACCGGTCTACGTAGGCCGGGTCACGAAAATCGTCAAGTTCGTGGTCTTCGATACCACCCCGATCTACAACATTATTCTCGGGACCCCTTGGCTGCATTCGATGGAGGCAGTCACTTCGACGTACCATCAATGTCTCAAGTTTCCAAACCAGGCCGGGACGTATACTCTTAGGAGCAACCAGAGGGTCTCTCGCGCCTGCTTCGCCATCGAACATAAGCTGCGCCACGCCGCGCCGGCCTGCTTGGCTGTCAGCGCATATCAGCCCGGTGAGACAACTGCCCGGGATCTCCCGGGAGAAGACCTCGTCACCCAGGTTAACATCGATCCAAGTGACCCCTCCCGTTGCGTTGGCATCGGAACCGACCTTGAAGGGGGCATCAAGAAAGAGCTGGTCCAATTCCTGGGGTAAAACGTCTCCACCTTCGCCTAGTCAACCGGCGACATGCCCGGCATTGACCCGGCCACGTGCAGCCACTAGCTCAACGTGGACCCGACCTGCAGACCAAACAAGCAGAAGCGGCGAAGGCTGGGCCCCGAGCGCGCGCAGGCAGTCAATGACGAGGTGGAAAGGCTCGCCGCAGCCGGCTCGATCACCGAGGTCAGATACCCGGACTGGTTGGCCAACCCGGTGCTAATCAAGAAAAAGAGTGGGAAATTGAGGGTCTGCGTGGACTTCACCGACCTCAACAAGGCGTGCCCAAAAGACAGCTTTCCCCTCCCCCGAATCGACCAAGTCGTCGAAGCCACCGCCGGGAACGAGCTGCTCTCTTTCATGGATGCCTTCTCAGGGTACAACCAGATCCCCATGCACCCCGACGACCAGGAGAAGACCTCGTTCATCATGGACCGAGGTATCTACTGCTACAAGGTAATGCCCTTCGGACTCAAAAACGCCGGGGCCACCTACCAACGGCTCGTCAACCGGATGTTCGCCGATCAAATAGGCCGCACTATGGAAGTATACATAGATGACATGCTGGTGAAATCCCTGGTAGCAACCGACCACGTCGCTCATCTCCGATCCTGCTTCCGGACGTTGAACGAATACAACATGAAGCTGAACCCAGCCAAGTGTTTATTCGGCGTCACGTCGGGCGAATTCCTCGGATATATCATCACCCAGCGCGGGATCGAAGCTAATCCCAAGCAAATCCGAGCTATCACCGACCACAAATCCCCAGAAAGCACGCGTCAAGTACAGCGACTCACCGGGAGAATAGCCGCGCTCAACCGGTTCATCTCCCGCTCTACCGATAGATGTCTACCGTTCTACCAGCTTCTTCGAGCTAACAAACGGTTCGAGTGGGATGACAAGTGCGACGAAGCCCTCCAACAGCTAAAAGAGTACATATCAACTCCTCCCGTCCTGTCCAAACCGGAAGAAGGCGAAACCCTCTACCTCTATATCACCATCTCTGCATCAGCGGTCAGCGGAGTACTAGTACGGGAAGCCCGGGGCGACCAGAGGTCCATCTCTTACATCAGTAAATCCCTAGACGACGCGGAGAGCAGGTACCCGACTTTGGAGAAGCTCGCCTTGGCGGTAGTCGTCGCAGCCAGAAAGCTCCGGCCTTATTTTCAATCCCACACGATCGTCGTCCTAAGCACCTACCCCCTCAGAACCATCCTCCACAGCCCGAGCCGATCTGGCCGGATAATGAAGTGGGCTGTTGAGCTGAACGAGTATGAAATCGAGTACCGAGGTCAGACCGCTATCAAATCTCAAGTTCTGGCCGATTTCCTAGTTGAGTTGGTACCAGAGCTAACAGTCGACGAAGTCCCCGAAGTGTGGAGCCTGCATGTCGACGGATCGGCCTCCAAACACGGCTCTGGCGTCGGCATACGCCTCGAGTCCCCGACCAAGGAGATCCTCGAGCAGCCTTTCCGTCTGGCCTTCCCGGCGTTAAATAACGAGGCCGAGTATGAAGCTCTGATTGCCGGCAATCCGAGCCTACTGCGACTCCCAGCTCGTCGCTAATCAATTCAGCGGGGAGTACGAGGCCAAGAATGATCGCATGGATGCTTACCTCAAGGTGACCCAAGGCTTGGCCGCAGACTTCTCCGAGTTCACCCTGACAAAGATCCCCCGAGGCGATAATACTTCCGCAGACGGCCTCGCCGCGCTGGCCTCCACCTCGGCCCCAGCCCAATGACGGGGTGATCCCAGTCGAGAGTATCGACTTCCCTAGCATCGAACTTCCAAAAGGGGCCTACCTGATCAACCCCCAGGCCGCGGACCCTGACGAAGACGTCCCACCTCCCGAAGATCTACCGCCACCCCCGGCCGAGCCCGAACTGCCAGACTGGCGAGTCGACCTACTGCTGTATATCGCACATGGCGTTCATCCGCCAGACCGGTGGGCCGCTCGCCGGCTAAGGAAGAAGTGCGCCCGATACACGATGCTGGACGGCAATCTGTTCCGATGGAGCGCCTCGGGAACCCTGCTCAGCTGCCTCCACGGGCAAGAAACCATTGACGTGATGAAGGAAATGCACGAAGGCGCCGACGTAAACCACTCCAGCGGCTGGGCTCTCGCCCTAAGAATACGAAACCAGGGACACTACTGGCCAACCATGCTTCAGGACTGCGAAAAATTCGCAGCCCGATGCGAGAAGTGCCAGCGTCACGGTCCCCTCATTCACTGCCCTACCGAGCTCCTCACCACCGCGGTGGCGCCCTACCCATTAATGCGATGGGCCATGGACATAGTCGGACCCCTTCCCCGATCTCGTCAAAAGCGCTTCATCCTAGTAATGACCGACTTCTTCACCAAGTGGGTTGAAGCCGAAGCTTACGCTAAGATCTCGGCAGAGGACGTCCAAAAGTTCATCTGGAAGTTTGTCATCTGCCGGCACGGGCTGCCTTACGAAATCGTGACCGACAACGGTGCCCAGTTCACGTCGATCCTCTTCGAAGACTTCTGCGCAAAGTGGAAAATCAGACTGAGTAAGTCCACCCCGAGATATCCACAAGGAAACGGACAAGCCGAGGCCACCAACAAGACCATCCTCGACGGCCTTAAAAAGCGACTAGACTACAAGAAAGGCTCCTGGGCCGACAAGCTGGACGGAGTCCTCTGGTCCCATCGCACAACGCTGAAGACGTCGACAGGTCGCACACCGTTCAGCCTCTCTCACGGTATGGAAGCAATGGCCCCATCCGAGGTCGGGCTCCCCACTCCTCGCCGCACTATGCTAACCCAGCAACCCGCACTGAACAACGCCGTCCTACTCAGCCAGCTGGATTTCTTTGAGGAACAGCGGGACCATTCCCTCCTACGAATCCAGAACTACCAGCAGCTCGCTTCCAAGTACTACAACAAAAAGGTTCGAGGCCGGTTCTTCGCCGAGGGTGACCTGGCCCCCCGCAAAGTCTTCGAAAACACCGCCGAGCTAAACGCAGGCAAGCTCGGTACAAAATGGGAAGGCCCTTACCTCATCTCCAAGATCGTGAAGCCCGGCGTCTACGAGCTAGTCACGACGAACGGCGACGCAATCCCGCGCTCATGGAACTCGATCAACCTCAAACGCTTCTACTATTGATCACCCGGGCTCCACTCCGCTATCTACCTCTGTAACCAAACGAACTACGATTGGCTTGATCCCTTCTACTAAAGGGTACGTAGGCAACCCCTAACCAGGGCTCAGTTATTATTCTAATAAAACCTTTTCAAAAAAAAAAAAAAGACGAGCTCAAACGCTCGCACCTCTACCATGCAAAAAAAAAGATGGGAGAAGCCGAGCTCCAACGCACGCACCCAAGCAAAAAAAAAAAAAAAAAAAAAAAAAAAAAAGTCGATCTCCAATGCTCGCACCCAAGCAAAAAAAAAAAAAACCGAGCTCCAATGCTCCCACTCAAGCAAAAAAGCCGAGCTCCAATGCTCGCACTCAAGCAAAAAAAAATGGGACCGAGCTCCAATGCCCGCTCTCCCCGGCACACAAGTTATAAGTGCTAAAGCCGAGATCCAATGCTCGCACTCACATAGTACACAAGCAATAAGTACTAAAGCCGAGCCCAAGGCTCGCACCTCTACCAGACACACAAGCATTAAGTGTCTTAAAGCCGAGCTCGCTACTCGCACCAAAAAAAGGTACACAAGCTTTAAGTACCTTAAGCCGAGAACACCTCGCAACAACAAAAAAATAATAATAAAGATACACAAGCATTAAGTATCTAAAGCCGAGTCGTACCTCGCACCCTATACGAAGACACAAGGGCCCGGTCTACGACCTGCGCCCACGACATCGATCAACAGGATACGGTCTACGACCTATTCTACCAGACATACGAATTCGGAAATACCATTTTTATTCCAAAAAAAAAAAAAAAAAAAAAAGCCTCGAAACGGCACTTACATAATTTTTACAAGGCCACATCAGCCGATAAGTCTTCACCCATGTCAGCACGGTTACCTTCCAGATCGCCGGGGCCCCCCATCCCCACTTCCGTACCATGCTCACCAAGGACGGGCGGCTCGGTCCACTCTTCCCCAACAGTGGCCTCAACAAGCGGCGCGGCAAGCCCGGCTTCATCAGCACCCGGGGCCGGGTCCTCCACAGGCATATCCGCTTGAACGGCCTCAGCAGCTGGCGGAGCGTCCGAGGTCAAATCCACCACGGGAGTGTCGGATGGAGCCACGGGCATAAGCCGCTCGAGCTGTACACCATGAGTGCGGTCCAGAGGGATGTCCAGATCTTCCGGGATCAAGTCCGGAAAATCCATTTCGTCCAGCTGGGCACCGAATGCCGCCTCGTCCTCGTCCAACTTCTGATATCGATACCAGGGCACCGACAGACCGTCCTCGGCCTCCATACTCTTGAGGCATGCCTTCACGCCGATCACCTGGTTGTACAACAGGTGAGGCTCTAAGGCCCGGGTGCGACCGTTGAGATTGGCGCATATCTTATCCATCTTCGCGGTACACTTCCGGTTCCGCGCCTCCCACCTGGCTGTTACCCGGTCGCTCTCCGCAGCCACGGCCACCTTCGCCCGGCCTATGGCAGCCTCCAGCCCCTTGACCCTAGAGCGGAGTGTCTCCCTCTCCCCCTTCAGGAGCCCGACCTCCTCCTCCAGAGCAGCCGACCGAGCCCTCTTAGCGGTAGATCGGGCCCTCTCAGCCTCCAGCTCGGCCTGAACGCTGTCCGCCTCTACAGCCTGGGCTCGTACTAGCGCCGCCTCGTTCTCCATCGCCGCAGACCGGGCCTTCTATTCCCTCAAGTCCTTCTCAAGACCGCGAATGAGAACGGACTGGATCTGCGCGCTCGACTCCTGGCGCGCCTTCAGGAAGTTGAGCGACGCGTCCTTCTCAGCAAGTTGCTTCTCGTAGGCCTCCCCAAGAAAGGCAGTAAGGGCCATCGTCTGCACCAAACCAGAGGTTAGCAACGAAGTACATCCCTTCGGGCTCGGTCCCGGGCTGTTCAGGCCGGACATCGTCCAGACCTGAAGCCGAAGACCCTCCCGTCTCGGCCCTCTTCTTCTTCTTGCCGGCCCTCCCGCCGGCGGTTACGGCCACCCTCTTCTTCGAGGGAACGGCCTCAGACACCTCCCCGCCAGCCCGCGGCGCCGGCTCTCGCCGGACCGGCACCTCAACAATTGGCGGCGGGGGCGCCACAAACGAGTCCGCGTATAGCGGACTGGCAAACCTTGATCGTCCTGCAATAGTGGCACTCGTCAGTTCGGCAAAAAAAAAAAAAAAAAAAAATTATATAAAAATCCCGACCTCCGGCCATCGCAGCTTCAATTCTCCCCGAGGTGAAGGACTTCCAATCTCTCTCCCGCACCGACCTGAGCACAGCAACGATACCCGCTTAGTCCGGCAACTTGAACCTGGAAGAGTGAGGACCTGAAAGCAGAACAAACAACATCAGTCAGACCAAAACTGAAGGAAAGGAAGGCAGTTCGATCTACAAACCCCTACCCGGGGAAAAATTCCAATCCCGGGTGTATCTCCCCGACGGATCGAGTCCAACCGCTTCGGCAGCCCGGATGTAGAAGTAGCTGCGAGACCAGTCCTTGACCTTGGACAGCTTTCTGGCCTTTGACCCCGAGCTGCTAGCCTCAAGGATGTTCGCCGCGGGCTTGAAAGCAGCATAGTAGGTCCCCGGGATCCCATGATTAACCTTCTGCTGGGTGAGGGCCTCAAACATGGGCACCGTCACCTCCACATCGCACTCATACCCCAGAGTCAGCAACACGATCATCCCTTGGATCGTGGACGGGCAGATCTGCGAGAAGGCCAAACCCCGCGCCCAGCAGTATTGGACGAACAGCCCGGGAAGAGGGAGACGCAGCCCGCACTTCAGGAATATTCCCTCGTACAAGCAAACGAAGCCCGCCGGAGGATTCCACGGGCGCTCGTCCGGTCTGGGCAGGCGAAGCTCTGCGGCAGCGGGGAAGTCGCACAACTCCCTCAACAGTCTAAGCGACTCCGCCGTGCTCCAAGTCGAACACCCGCCGTTCTCGTAAAGGACCAGGGGAGACCTCACCCTGGCCACTCGTACTCCGCCACCGCGACCGCCCTGACGACCACCCCGGTCGCCCAGACGCCCGGTTCCTCTCCCAATCTGGACGGCACCGCGACCACCAGAGGAGGACCCTACCACCGTCTTCTTTCGGAGATGGGTCCCAGGGAGCAGCGGGGCGGCCCTCGAAGTCGAATGAACAGGCTGTTCCCCACTGTCTGCGCCTCGACACGGAGAGGAGGCGTGCCCGGAACCATCGGAAGAAAAACTCGGAGAATCACTGCGGTTGTCACGGGATGCCGACTCGTCGCTCGACTCAACCCTAATTCCGTCTAACATCGGCGCCATTGCACAAAAGGAGGAAGAAATCGAAAGACACAGAGAAAGGAAGGGAAGAAGGGAATCGGAAAGATCAGAGAGAAAGAGTTACCTTGAGAGTATGCGCATAAGGTTTTAACAGGAGGAAGAAAGAGGGGTTAAATAGAGGAAGGGGACAACGAAGCGACGCCTGGACACGTGTCGAAAGGCGCGCGGCCTCCCAAAAACCTAATGATGGCGCCTCTTCAATTTTCCCACGCCAAAAGCAGGAGACGCCTCGATAAACGTGAAGCGTGCTTCGTACGCCGCGCGTGATGGGTACACGCCAAAAGCAGGAGAGCCGTTTCGTTTCCCCGCGTGATGGGTACGCGCCAACGATCTCCGGATCCTCGGAAAAACCGACGCGTGTGAGCGCGGGCTCGAATCCGAGCTACAACGCGCCGCCCTCATTCACTTAGATCTCAAAGTACCGTCTTAAGATGCGCCGAACTGACACCAGATCAACTTCGATGTGTACGCCTCACCTCATGCCACCGAACTGGGGGGGCTATTGTTGGAGGTGGGCCTAGCACCCCCATTTAGTTAGGCCCATATTAACAAGGGCCCTCCTCGATCCGTTCAGCTCGGCGTCAACCTCTGACCAGGGGTCACCGACCTGGAGTCCCGCGCCGAGCTCCGTCTAAAAGTCACGAGCTCCTAAGAGGCGCACCCCGGGTCTGAGCTGACGCTTCGCTGAAGATAAGGTGTCGAAAGGAAAGAGGACACGTATGAGTTGGCCGAACAGTGTACTGTCTGAGCAGGGGTATGGTCTGACCTCGACATCTCACCAACCCAGCAGAGTAAGCGAGGAAGAGAAAGACACGTGGAGGAGAGTTGGTTGAACAGTGCACTACTCTGCAGAGGTATGGCGCCGAGCTCATCATGACCTCTCTCCCCGAAGGCCGGAACACGCCTCCTAGGCCGCCTTACCCGCGAAACAGGCTGAAGATGCCACGTGGCCCAGGAATCCCGGGGAGCAGGAAGTCGACTCCCAGTATATATATCCCTTAGCATTCATTAAGAAACTATTTCTGGATTTTTGATCTTACCTACCACAAATAGACCCGACCTCTCTCTCTCGTTTGTAACAAAGCAGCACATTTAGAACGCCGAACTGGACGTCCGTCGGAAGCAGTTCGTAAATCTAAAATTGCTCGCTTCCTTCCCTCATCAATAAAAGCAATACGGCCCACGGCCTGTCCATCATTCACCCGACCTGCTTTAAACTGTGGTTGACTCGCTCTAATTAACGAAAATCTCACATCTCACTCCGTAATCAACTCTTAAACATCTTTAGTGATCCTCGGGATCAATAGTGATAAGGCTGCAGAGATACACAGAGTTTTAAAAGGGAAAAGATTTGTTTTAATGCTAGATGATATATGGGAGAAAGTGGATTTAGAAGTCATCGGAGTTCCGTCTCCGACCAGAGAAAATGGATGCAAAGTAGCATTCATCACTCGTTCTCGCGAAGTATGTATGCGGATGGGGGAGCATGAACCAATGCAAGTCAACTGTCTGGAACACGATGAAGCATGGGAATTGTTTAAAAACAAGGTCGGAGACAATATATTAAAAAGAGATCTCGTCATTGTCGAGCTTGCAAGAAAGGTCGCTGAAAAATGACGTGGTCTGCCACTAGCGCTCATTGTCATTGGTGAGACAATGACATCAAGAACTACGATACAAGAATGGGAGTATGCAATCGAAGTTTTGACTAGATCTGCTGCTGAATTTCCTGATATGGAGAATGTTGAGATTTGATCCTTGTCTCTATAATTACGGAATTGAGCAATAAGTAAAAGATACAGATAATTAACGAGTTCAGATCACGGTGTGTGATCCTACGTCTCGGCCTGGAGCTTTCTAGTAATCCCCTATCACCACGGATTACAAAGAATTAGGGTTCCTCACAATCTCTCTAAGAACAAGAAATATATCTCTAGTTTCTCTCTAGAATTTCCAGGAAACAGAAAACCCTCACACATGCCTGTCTTTATATAGACTAGGGCAATTACAAAGTTAAGACGGTTTAAACCTAAACCAAAGCCCAATAGGAAAAACAAATTCCTAATTGACTAACCCAAGTCGCGGGCCTAGTTAATACTCATGATTTTCATCACCAAAGCCTAACAAACTCCACCTTGATGACAATCATTTCCGAGTATAACTTCTTCATCTTTGCATTCATGTGCCGCTCCAGACAGTCCAACACCTTAGTGCTCTTCTAAGTTGAGAAAACTCAAAGCCTTCTCAAACTTATCCACATGAAGTACATTTGTCAGCATATCAGCCGGATTCCTCTCAATCGGATCTTCGACAGCTTCACTTCACCAGAAGCAGCAATATCCCTAATGAAATGCATCCTCCTGTTAATATGCTTTGTGCTCTCATGATGAACGTTATTCTTGGCTAAACTCAAGGCACTTTGAGAATCACACCAGATCTCTACCGTGTCTTGTTTGAATCCGAACTCCTCAGTCAAACCCCTTAGCCAAATAGCTTCTTTTACAGCTTCCACCAACGCCATATACTCTGCCTCAGTTGTAGACAGTGCGACGACATGTTGAAGACTCGATTTCCAGCTTATAGCCGTCCCACCAGCAGTGAAGACATAACCTAAAATCGATCTACTTCTGTCCAAATCCGATGCAAAGTCATAATCACAGAAACCTTCAACCTTAAGATCCTTTGTCTTCCTGAACACAATCTTTCGATCCTGGGCACCTGTCAAGTACCTTACCACCCACTTTACAGCAGTCCAATGTATCATGCTTGGTTTACTCATGAACGTACTAACCAAACCAACCGCATACGCGAGATCACACCTAGTTCCTAACATCGCATACATGATACTCCCAATAGCATTAGAGTATGGAATATCATCCAAAATTGTCTCTGCTTCATCATCTTTCACAGCAGACAACTTGAAGTGCGAACCGATAGGTGTAGAAACTGATCTACCTTCATCCATATTGAATACCTGCAGAATCTTCTTGATGTAACCAGATTGAGACAAGGTGAGAACTCCACCTTCACGATCCCTCGCTATATCCATCCCAAGAATCCTTCTTGCAGCTCCAAAATCTTTCATCTCAAATCTACTGCTCAACAAATCTTTCGGTCTTTTAACCAACCTCCAAGTCTTGTTCTTATCTAGAGAACTCTTCTCTTCAACCATACCTCCATTCCAGAAAAATTTATCCTTGCTTTCATCAGCTTCATGATAGTCCCTAGGTTCTTCAGAACTTATCTTGACAACAGCGATTAAGGCGAAACTCGCTAAATCATAATCACCAAGATATTCAGGTCGCCTTGTTACTCGTTTAGACCTGTTTCGAGCTAACTCCCAATCTTCTAGAGGTATATCATCTGTTTTTTTATCTCCAACAACTCGACCTGAAGATAAAATTTGCTCATTATCTTCAGTAACAGAAGTTGTCGCATCTGGTCCTCCTCGGTGTCGATTGATACTTGGGATGACATCGATCAACACCTCCTCAGAAGGCTCACGAGACTTTTCTTTTTCGTGTTCGTGTCTATCGATACTTGGGGTGGTATCGATCGATACATTCTCAGAAGTCGGGCTCCTCTGCGCAGTTTCTTCCACAGAAACTCTATTCTTCAAGTCTTTGAATACTGTATCTTCCACAAAGACCAAATTCCTGTTAATCACATATCTTGATTCATCCAGAAGCCATACCTTGTACCCTTTGACTCCCTGCGGATAGCTTATGAAAATTCCCTTCATAGCTCTTGGTCTTAACTTCCCTTGATCTACATGAACATAGACAAATGACCTAAATCTTCTCATGTGTCTATAACCCGGCTTTCTTCCCAGCCAAATTTCCTCAGGAATACTGCCATCTAAGGCCGATGATGGGCTTCTATTAATTTGGTACACAGCTGTGCTAACCGCCTCAGCCCAGAATTCTTCACCTAAGCCACTTTCATCCAGTATACAACGCATCTTCTCCATTATTGTTCGCTTCATGCGTCTGGCAACTCGATTTTGCTGTGGAGTATATGCACAAGTCTTGTGCCTCTCAATCCCATGCTGCTTGCAAAATCCGTCGAAGTCTTTGTTCACAAACTCCAACCCATTATCTGTTCTCAGACATTTCACTTTCTTGTTTATCTGATTCTCAACCAGTTTCTTCCATTCACAGAACTTTGTGAAAGTTTCACTCTTAACAGACAAGAAGAAGACCCACACCTTTCTAGTGTAATCATCAATGATAGACAGGAAATACTGCTTACCAGAGATACTTGGAGTGACCGATGGAGATCCCCAAAGATCTGAGTGAACATATCTCAGCTCTTCTCCTGAATTGTGTTTCCCAATGTTGAAGCTCAGTCTCTTGGTCTTCCCCATTACACAACTATCACAGAAATCCATCTCCCCAATCCTTCTCTTGTCAATGATGCCTCTTTTTACCAATATCATCAGATTCTGCATGCTCATGTGTCCCAACCTTCTATGCCACAAAGCTGTCTCGTCTTTGGCCGGTTTCCTGGTAACACTTATGTTTAATTGTCCTACCATAGTCTCTCCATCAAGCAAATACAAAGAACCGCATAGAGTGCCTTGAAGACCCATCTTCCCATTCTTATAAAATTTTGTTTTTCCTTTGCCTCCAGCATGATCAAAGCCAAGCTTATACAATGTACTTGTAGATACTAAATTTCTCTTCAGCTTAGGAATATACCTGACATTCGTCAATGTCTTCACCGTGCCACCACATGCTTTTATATTGATGGAACCTATTCCTTTAACCTCCACAGAATAGTCGTCCCCCAGTAGCACTTGTCCAGAGTTGAGCTCCTCAAATTTATCAAACCAGTCTATCCTTGAGGATATGTGATATGAACAACCCGAATCGATCACCCACCTCTCTAGATGCCAATTTTTCGAGACTGATAACGCATCAACTCCTACTGATTTTTCGATGACAACCGCTGCCGTGGCATCTTCATCATCGCCGCCCTTCCGCTTCTTCCAAGCATAGCAATCAGCCTTCACATGTCCTTCCTTCTTGCAGAACCAGCATGTGACTTTTGTTCCCGATTTCGACCTGCTTCTTCTTCGATTCCCAGAATTTCGTTGATCCCTATTTTGCTGTCTCCCACGAGCCACATACGCTTCACCAGTGCTTTGTGAAGTCGATATTTCCTTAGCTTTAAGCTCAGTTTCCTTTGATTTTGCCGCATTCACCACATCTTCAATAGAGATGGACTCTCTACCATACTTCAATGTCTCCTTCATGGAGTCATATTGTGGTGGCAAGGAACTGAGTAGTAGAATTGCCTGCACTTCATCCGCAACTGTAACATTTACACTAGCCAACTCCGAAACAGTCTTCAAGTAGTCATCGACGTTTTGATCGATTAACTTAGACCCATCCATCTTAAATGTATAGAATTTATACAAAAGATGAATCCGACTCGGTAGAGTCTTGGTGTTGTATAACCTATCTAGAGCTGCCCAAAGATCACGTGCTGTTGTGCACTCCTCTGTTTTTCTGAGGACATGATCTCCTAGATGGAGTGTCAAAATATCCATAGCATTCTCTGCTCGCTCCTCTTTCTCGATCAAACGAACTTCTTAACGCGCTTCTGCTACCGTGTCGATCGATACAAGATGGAGTATCGATCGATACCAAACTTTTCTTCGACTTTCTGCGAATACGTAACTGTCGTATCGATCGATACCAGGAATTGGTGTCGATCGATACTTGGGCAATCTGCGCGATCTTCTTCGCGCTGCTGAACCCCTTAAACCTGTTGATGATTTGATCCTGGCTATCAACCTGGATCTAAAACCTAGATCCCTGCAGAACTTCTCCGTCCAATTTCTCCCAAACCTAAAACCTAGGCTCAGATACCTTGGGCTCGGGTTTAGTACTTATTGCTTGTGTACTATGTGAGTGCGAGCATTGGAGCTCGGCTTTAGCACTTATAACTTGTGTGCCGGGGAGAGCGGGCATTGGAGCTCGGTCCCCTTTTTTTTTGCTTGAGTGCGAGCATTGGAGCTCGGCTTTTTTGCTTGAGTGGGAGCATTGGAGCTCGTTTTTTTTTTTTTTTGCTTGGGTGCGAGCATTGGATCTCGGCTTTTTTTTTTTTTTTTTTTTTTTTTTTGCTTGGGTGCGAGCGTTGGAGCTCAGCTTCTCCCCTCTTTTTTTTTTGCATGGTAGAGGTGCGAGCGTTGGAGCTCGGCTTTTTTTTTTTTTGAAAAGGTTTTATTAGAATAATAACTGGGCCCTGGTTAGGGGTTGCCTACGTACCCTTTAGTAGAAGGGATCAAGCCAATCGTAGTTCGTTTGGTTACAGAGGTAGATAGCGGAGTGGAGCCCGGGTGATCAATAGTAGAAGCGTTTGAGGTTGATCGAGTTCCATGAGCGCGGGATTGCGTCGCCGTTCGTCGTGACTAGCTCGTAGACGCCGGGCTTCACGATCTTGGAGATGAGGTAAGGGCCTTCCCAATTTGTACCGAGTTTGCCTGCGTTTAGCTCGGCGGTGTTTTCGAAGACTTTGCGGGGGGCCAGGTCACCCTCGGCGAAGAACCGGCCTCGAACCTTCTTGTTGTAGTACTTGGAGGCGAGCTGCTGGTAGTTCTGGATTCGGAGGAAGGAATGGTACCGCTGTTCCTCAAGGAAATCCAGCTGGCTGAGTAGGACGGCGTTGTTCAGTGCGGGTTGCTGGGTTAGCATAGTGCGGCGAGGAGTGGGGAGCCCGACCTCGGATGGGGCCATTGCTTCCATACCGTGAGAGAGGCTGAACGGTGTGCGACCTGTCGACGTCTTCGGCGTTGTGCGATGGGACCAGAGGACTCCGTCCAGCTCGTCGGCCCAGGAGCCTTTCTTGTTGTCTAGTCGCTTTTTAAGGCCGTCGAGGATGGTATTGTTGGTGGCCTCGGCTTGTCCGTTTCCTTGTGAATATCTCGGGGTGGACTTACTCAGTCTGATTTTCCACTTTGCGCAGAAGTCTTCGAAGAGGATCGACGTGAACTGGGCACCGTTTTCGGTCACGATTTCGTAAGGCAGCCCGTGCCGGCAGATGACAAACTTCCAGATGAACTTTTGGACGTCCTCTGCCGAGATCTTAGCGTAAGCTTCGGCTTCAACCCACTTGGTGAAGAAGTTGGTCATTACTAGGATGAAGCGCTTTTGACGAGATCGGGGAAGGGGTCCGACTATGTCCATGGCCCATCGAATGAATGGGTAGGGTGCCGCCGCGGTGGTGAGGAGCTCGGTAGGGCAGTGAATGAGGGGACCGTGACGCTGGCACTTCTCGCATCGGGCTGCGAATTTTTCGCAGTCCTGAAGCATGGTTGGCCAGTAGTGTCCCTGGTTTCGTATTCTTAGGGCGAGAGCCCAGCCGCTGGAGTGGTTTACGTCGGCGCCTTCGTGCATTTCCTTCATCACGTCAATGGTTTCTTGCCCGTGGAGGCAGCTGAGCAGGGTTCCCGAGGCGCTCCATCGGAACAGATTGCCGTCCAGCATCGTGTATCGGGCGCACTTCTTCCTTAGACGGCGAGCGGCCCACCGGTCTGGCGGATGAACGCCGTGTGCGATATACAGCAGTAGGTCGACTCGCCAGTCTGGCAGTTCGGGCTCGGCCGGGGGTGGCGGTAGATCTTCGGGAGGTGGGACGTCTTCGTCAGGGTCCGCGGCCTGGGGGTTGATCAGGTAGGCCCCTTTTGGCAGTTCGATGCAAGGGAAGTCGATACTCTAGACCGGGATCACCCCGTCATTGGGCTGGGGCCGAGGTGGAGGCCAGCGCGGCGAGGCCGTCTGCGGAAGTATTATCGCCTCGGGGGATCTTTGTCAGGGTGAACTCGGAGAAGTCTGCGGCCAAGCCTTGGGTCACCTTGAGGTAAGCATCCATGCGATCATTCTTGGCCTCGTACTCCCCGCTTAATTGATTAGCGACGAGCTGGGAGTCGCAGTAGGCTCGGATTTTCTTCGCGCCGACCTCCTTGGCAAGGCGCAGGCCGGCAATCAGAGCTTCGTACTCGGCCTCGTTATTTAACGCCGGGAAGGCCAGACAGAAAGGCTGCTCGAGGATCTCCTTGGTCGGGGACTCGAGGCTTATGCCGACGCCAGAGCCGTGTTTGGAGGCCGATCCGTCGACATGCAGGCTCCAAACTTCGGGGTCTTCGTCGACTGTTAGCTCTGGTACCAACTCAACTAGGAAATCGGCCAGAACTTGAGATTTGATAGCGGTCTGACCTCGGTACTCGATTTCATACTCGTTCAGCTCAACAGCCCACTTCATTATCCGGCCAGATCGGCTCGGGCTGTGGAGGATGGTTCTGAGGGGGTAGGTGCTTAGGACGACGATCGTGTGGGATTGAAAATAAGGCCGGAGCTTTCTGGCTGCGACGACTACCGCCAAGGCGAGCTTCTCCAAAGTCGGGTACCTGCTCTCCGCGTCGTCTAGGGATTTACTGATGTAAGAGATGGACCTCTGGTCGCCCCGGGCTTCCCGTACTAGTACTCCGCTGACCGCTGATGCAGAGATGGTGATATAGAGGTAGAGGGCTTCGCCTTCTTCCGGTTTGGACAGGACGGGAGGAGTTGATATGTACTCTTTTAGCTGTTGGAGGGCTTCGTCGCACTTGTCATCCCACTCGAACCGTTTGTTAGCTCGAAGAAGCTGGTAGAACGGTAGACATCTATCGGTAGAGCGGGAGATGAACCGGTTGAGCGCGGCTATTCTCCCGGTGAGTCGCTGTACTTGACGCGTGCTTTCTGGGGATTTGAGGTCGGTGATAGCTCGGATTTGCTTGGGATTAGCTTCGATCCCGCGCTGGGTGATGATATATCCGAGGAATTCGCCCGACGTGACGCCGAATGAACACTTGGCTGGGTTCAGCTTCATGTTGTATTCGTTCAACGTCCAGAAGCAGGATCGGAGATGAGCGACGTGGTCGGTTGCTACCAGGGATTTCACCAGCATGTCATCTATGTATACTTCCATAGTGCGGCCTATTTGATCGGCGAACATCCGGTTGACGAGCCGTTGGTAGGTGGCCCCGGCGTTTTTGAGTCCGAAGGGCATTACCTTGTAGCAGTAGATACCTCGGTCCGTGATGAACGAGGTTTCTCCTGGTCGTCGGGGTGCATGGGGATCTGGTTGTACCCTGAGAAGGCATCCATGAAAGAGAGCAGCTCGTTCCCGGCGGTGGCTTCGACGACTTGGTCGATTCGGGGGAGGGGAAAGCTGTCTTTTGGGCACGCCTTGTTGAGGTCGGTGAAGTCCACGCAGACCCTCCATTTCCCACTCTTTTTCTTGATTACCACCGGGTTGGCCAACCAGTCCGGGTATCTGACCTCGGTGATCGAGCCGGCTGCGGCTAGCTTTTCCACCTCGTCATTGACTGCCTGCGCGCGCTCGGGGCCCAGCTTTCGCCGCTTCCGCTTGATTGGTCTGCAGGTCGGGTCCACGTTGAGCTAGTGGCTGCACGTGGCCGGGTCAATGCCGGGCATGTCGCCGGTTGACTAGGCGAAGGTGGAGACGTTTTACCCCAGGAATTGGACCAGCTCTTTCTTGATGCCCCCTTCAAGGTCGGTTCCGATGCCAACGCAACGGGAGGGGTCACTTGGATCGATGTTAACCTGGGTGACGAGGTCTTCTCCCGGGAGATCCCGGGCAGTTGTCTCACCGGGCTGATATGCGCTGACAGCCAAGCAGGCCGGCGCGGCGTGGCGCAGCTTATGTTCGATGGCGAAGCAGGCGCGAGAGACCCTCTGGTTGCTCCTAAGAGTATACGTCCCGGCCTGGTTTGGAAACTTGAGACATTGATGGTACGTCGAAGTGACTGCCTTCATCGAATGCAGCCAAGGGGTCCCGAGAATGATGTTGTAGATCGGGGTGGTATCGAAGACCACGAACTTGACGATTTTCGTGACCCGGCCTACGTAGACCGGTAGTTCGATGGTGCCGATTCCGTTGACGGTGTCTCCGGCGAAGCCGGTTAGCGGGATTGAGAGCGGCTTGATTGCGACCCCGTTTAGATTCATCCTGGCGAGGGTATCCTTGAAGATGAGATCGACCGAGCTCCCCATATCGACGAGGACTCGGTTGACGTCGCAGTCGGCTACGCGGACTTGTACGACGAGGGGGTCATTGTGCGGCAGGTGGACCCCGATCGCGTCGGCCTCGGAGAAACATATCCCCCTTTTGCTCGTGTCCTGCGCATCGATGTTCGGGCCGGAGTGCCATTTAAGGGACGCGTCGGTCTTCCTCTTGTGACGCTTGATGGACCGCACTGAATCGCTGCACGAGAGGAGACCTCCCATGATCATTCCTATCAGAGTCCGGGCCGGGGGAGGCGACCTGCCCCTTTCCTGGTCTCGCGAGGGGGATCGCCTCCGACGATCGTCGTTTTGAGCGCGGTTGTCATGCCTAGCCCGGCTGTCCTCGCGGCCGCGATTATCGCGGGGTTGTGTCTGATCGCTGTCCCGGGCTCGTGGACGTAGCCGCTCTGGAACGCGGATTTCCCCCCTCTGTAATTGGTTCAGCAGGACTTCCTGGAGTGCGCGGCATTGCGAGGTCGGATGCCCCATTCTCTGGTGGAAGTCGCAGAAGGCCGACCTGTCATACTACTCGTCTGGTCGGGGGTCCCCGTCGTTTGGTTCATCGGGGCACCGATCTTGCTGGTAGGGATCTCGCACGTACTTGTTCCAGGGCAGCTTTGCCGCGGGGTTGGGGGGAAAAACAGGGTCGCGCAGACGGAGGCCGGCGGGCGGTCCGTTGACGAGGAATGCGGCGGCATGCTTTCCTTTGCTGCGCTGATACTCGTCATCGTAGTGTTGACGAGGCTCCTGATATCTTTCTTGGGGCCGCTCCTTCGGGACCGGGGCCCTGTGTGGGGCGCTGTTTCTTGACTCAGCCGCCTTTTCCTCCTCGTGCTCTACGAAGAGTCCAACGTGGTGTAGGGCGTCTTCCAACGAGCGCGGCTTGTTGAGCTTCATGTTGTCCTTGAAGGCCGAATCAGCCCGGAGGCCCTTTCTTAGAGCGGGGAGCGCTGACTCGTCCGTCACGTTGCTTTGTGAGGCTGTGGCTTTGAAGCGTTCTATGAAGGACCTGAGCGACTCCTTCGCTCCTTGGTTCAACGCCCAGAGGTCCGCGCTGGATGCGGACTGTCTGATGTAGTGCTCGAGGAAGGTAGTCGACAGATCTCTGAAGATGTCTATGGAGTGCGTCTTCAGCCGAGAGAACCATGTGAGGGCCGGGACGGTGAGGTTCTCGATGAAGAGCAGGCAGTGGGCGGCTTCGCGCTCGTCTGGGGAGAAGTGGACGCGGCCCATGGCGATGGTGAACGCCGTAAGATACTGGGCCGGGTCGGTGGTGCCCGCGTAGGGGTGGAGTTTGAGCTTCCCGAGGTGCTGGAGTGGGACGGAGGCGATCCGGCGGGTGAACGGCGTGTTTTGCGTCTCTCTGAGGACGCGATCTATTTCCGGTGCCGCGCTGGTGGCCTGATGGATTTTGGAGGACATCGCGCGAATTGTTTCCTTCATGGCTTCGAACTCGGCGTCCCTGGCGCGCTCCGAGCTAGATCGCAGGTGGTGGGCTTCGTCGTCCGGGGAGCTTCCTACCGCCGGGGCGAAACGTCCTCCCGTTCCCTCGGATCCTGATGGTGAGTCGCCGGGGAGGTTTCTCCGGGTGCGTGGGGTTTCTCCCCGAGAGGCTGGTTCTCTGAGGTGAATGTCGGGGGATCCGGCGTTGTCCGACCGGTCGCGGGAGGCTGCTAGCGTGGCGAACCGTTGATCGGTAGCTCGCGTAAGCTCGTCTATTCTGGCGAGCAGGGTCTGCATTACGGCGGACAGAGTGGGCTGGTCCTCCGGCGTTCGGGACGCGTTGTGGGTGGCGGGACCGCCGGAATGAGTGGGCGTTGGAGCCGGGGGCGGAGCCCTGAAGGACTGCTCTCGAGGAATCGCCTGGTTGGTAGCCGCCCGGGCTGACGGTGGGGCGGCCGCTGTTGTTTGAGTCGTCGGCGGGGCCGTTTTCTGGACCTGGGCCGTTGTTTGGGCCGGGGTCTCCTGGTCTAACAACACTCTTGGGGGCGGAATTGCCATCGTTGATGCGGTTGCGGTTGTGGTTGAACTGCTCCTTGCGTATAGAAGAATCTCTTCCCCTCCTTCTAGCGCCAATCGTTGCTGCGGGGGCTATTGTTGGAGGTGGGCCTAGCACCCCCATTTAGTTAGGCCCATCTTAACAAGGGCCCTCCTCGATCCGTTCAGCTCGGCGTCAACCTCTGACCAGGGGTCACCGACCTGGAGTCCCGCGCCGAGCTCTGTCTAAAAGTCCCGAGCTCCTAAGAGGCGCACCCCGGGTCCGAGCTGACGCTTCGCTGAAGATAAGGTGCCGAAAGGAAAGAGGACACGTAGGAGTTGGCCGAACAGTGTACTGTCTGAGCAGGGGTATGGTCTGACCTCGACATCTCACCAACCCAGCAGAGTAAGCGAGGAAGAGAAAGACACGTGGAGGAGAGTTGGTTGAACAGTGCACTACTCTGCAGAGGTATGGCGCCGAGCTCATCATGGCCTCTCTCCCCGAAGGCCGGAACACGCCTCCTAGGCCGCCTTACCCGCGAAACAGGCTGAAGATACCACGTGGCCCCGAAATCCCGGGGAGCAGGAAGTCGACTCCCAGTATATATATCCCTTAGCATTCATTAAGAAACTACTTCTGGATTTTTGATCTTACCTACCACAAATAGACCCGACCTCTCTCTCTCGTTTGTAACAAAGCAGCTTATTTAGAACGCCGAACTGGACGTCCGTCGGAACCAGTTCGTAAATCTAAAATTTCTCGCTTCCTTCCCTCATCAATAAAAGCAATACGGCCAACAGCCTGTCCATCATTCACCTGACCTGCTCTAAATTGTGGTTGACTCGCTCTAATTAACGAAAATCTCACCTCTCACTCCGTAATCAACTCTTAAACATCTTTAGTGATCCTCGGGATCAACAATTGGCGCTAGAAGGAGGGGGTTTTGAGGATTTTTCTACACGCAAAGAGTAGCTCGGCAAATGTCGGGAACATCGCCCTCATCTCTGAACAGCTGCATACAGATAAGTTCCAAGCTTATTTTATTTTTTACTCTTTTCATTCTCCTTGAGCCGAGCTCATCTCGCAAACACTCGACAAGATAAGTACCGAGCCTAGCCTCGTACTTAAGCTTAAGAGTCAGCAAAGCCGAGCTCATCTCGCAAACACTCGACAAGATAAGTGCCGAGCCCAGCCTTGTACTTAAGCTTAAGAGTCAGCAAAGCCGAGCTCATCTCGCAAACACTCGACAAGATAAGTGCCGAACCCAGCCTCGTACTTAAGCTTAAGAGTCAGCAAAGCCGAGCTCATCTCGCAAACAACACGATCAACAATTGCCGAGCCTAGTCTCGCACTTGCACATATATTTTTTTTTTAGCTCTAATCAAGTTCACCCTTACTCGCAGGTTAACATATACCGAGCTAAGACTTGTTTCGTCCGCCGACTTCGACACTCATTCGCCGAACTTGGGGGAGGGCTATTGTGGGTGTGGTGATGAGCACACCCCATTTTTAGCCCATTCCAAAGCAAAAGGCCCAACACCAAAAGCCCAACATCCACTATGCAGATACGGTACTGTCCCCGACCTGCCAGGCACTGTTCACGACGTGCCGGGTACTGTTCACGACCTGCCGGTACTGTTCCCGACCTGCCGGTACTGTTCCCGACCTGCTCGGCACTGTTCACGACGTGCCGGGTACTGTTCACGACCTGCATGGCACTGTTCACGACATGTCGGGTACTGTTCACGAACCATCACGTCGTCCCCAAAAACCGGAGAGCTGTCTGCTCAACTCCCACTATAAATACCCCATTTGGTATTCATTATCAGACACAAGAAAAACTCTCATTCTCTCTCTCTCTAAATAACTTTCCATCTCTAAAAAAGGAGCTCTCTCCAAGCTCTCCCAGCTCTCGGCAGCTCTCCCCAGCTCTCCGCAGCTCTGATGAGCTCCCAGCTCTCCCGACGACCCGACCTGACAGTCGACCGACGACCCGACCTGATGGTCGACCGGCGACCGACGACCTAACAGTCGACCGACGACCCGACCTGACGGCCGACCTGACAGTCGACCGATGACCCGACCTGACGATCGACCGGCGATCGACGACCCGACCTGGCGACCCGACCTGACAGTCGACCTGACTAGCTCTCAGCTCTCCAGTTCTCGTCTACCCGCCTCAGCAACGAACTACGAATGGCTTGATCCCCAATCCGGGGTACATAGGCAGCCCTCCGGGCACAGCTATAAATCACATCTTCCTCCTCATTTGCCGACCGGAACGCAACCGGCTCTACCTTAACAGAAAATCCCCGAACCTCCCCGATACAAATTGATTTGTGGGAAACGTTCTCAAACACGTTTCAACAATCACTTTCATTTTTGTTCGTCCACTCGACGCCACAAATGCGTAGCTTTTGTGCAATATCTTCTTTAAGTTTTGATATCTTTGCGCCTTGAGACACCACGACCCATATCATAACGTTAAACCTACCAGCTAATTTGACCAATCGTAGGTCGAGTAGGCCTCTCTTCCACTATAGATCTCGGAGCCGGCTCAGCAACCTCCTTAAAATTACCCTCCGATTTGAGAATCTTAACCTCTTCCAACAACGAGAATACCTTTTTCCCATATTTGTAGCTCGAACATACATTTTTTGAGCATAAACCGCAGAGACACAACTTTTGAAACTGAATTGAACTAGTACTAAGCAGATCATTGAACCGGTTGTCGATTCTCTCGACACGTGTAAGCCATACCTGGATAGCTTTATGCCTTTGTTGATGTTGTGTCTCCTCTCGTGCAACCTTGTTCTTCATCTCATCTTGAATTGCTCTGAGATCTTCCATCTCCCTCTTCAGAGCCCTGAGATTCTCCTTGAGGGTTCCAATATAACGTTTAACACATATGCATCTAAAGATACGATTCACCGTTTGATCACAACTAAGTTGGAAAGCCACACAGTTCCCCATGGTGTTAGAAAGAGAGAAAATTTTCACGAAGCTAATGCTGAAGCTGAAGAAGTGTTTTAGGTGAAATGCATTTTGCTAATGACGAAGGAAGAGATGACTTGTTAGATTTCAGTCCTCTTTGCTTTGGATTATTATAATATCTTTAGATGCAACTATGGGTTTGAATGATATATAGTTTTTTCACGTTTTGAAAACGTGATCCCACTATTTTTTACCATTCATACTATTCATCAAATTTTTACGTTTTTGAAAAGTGATTCTGCTATATACAATTAGCGTGTTAAAATTATAATTAGAAGAAAACGAAATGTGATTAATTTACTAAAACTAGCTTTTTAGTGTTTCATAATTATTCAGTGAAAATTTTATTCATTTCAGTTTGTCCCGGTAACAATTTTTCATGCTATTCATCTAACATACTAGTCATACCCTATGCTTAAGAGAAAAAAAAACTCAATGTTCAATCACCAACTTTGGATTATTATAATCACTATTGTTTTTAACAATTTTAAATTTCCACCGAAAATCATTCCCGAAGCAGAATAATTGTTTGTAATATTTTAAGAAGCTGCAGAAGCATAACTAATTTAAATCGGCTTATATTTAATATTTTTCTCCTTCCATATATTTCTTGCTGAACAAATGCGGAAGGAAAAGAAGAGAAAGAAGTGTTTAGCAAAAAGTTAAAACTGAATATTTCTTTGTGTCATGTTTGCAAAAATTATTTATTTTAACAGCATAGTGGTCGAAGTTCTACCGTAGACTAGAACCCATTAAGTCTTTTGTCACTCTGATCAGCCTCTACTCTGATGTCAAGTCTTGTAAGTACCAAAACCATTGAAACTAAAAACATTTAAAAAAAGGAAAGTGGGAGCCTGAGTTCATACCTGAGACTGCAATAATGAGCAGAGGTCTTGAGTTCATACCTGGGCTGCAATGATAACTGAAACTGGAGATAAAATGAAATCTGAAACTTGCAAAAGAGAATGAGATTGCAAGAACAACTTTTTTGTTTGTTTTTTTTTTTTGCTAAAATTTGGCAAGAACAACTTACAAGGGCTGCTTATGATTTAGAGAAAGAAAAAGGAAGAGTCTTGTAGATTGCGCAGATTAAGCTCCAAGAGACTAAAAAATAAATCTGCTTATGCTAAAAAAATGGTACAAAACAACTTGGATCATGTTCTAAGCATCAGTAAAGTTTACCATATTCCAGTGGCGTTTCCGGGCAATTCAGTTGTGGGAATGACCGGATCTTAGAATCGTTGGATTCTTTGTTATGAGCACTATGAGATAGTGTATTCATATGTGAAAGTTAGTTTGAATGAGAAATGGAGATCCAAAATAGGTGATTTGGAAAGGTTGTAAAGTTTCAAATTTTGGCTAATTGTAAAAATTAGCAAATGTCCCACATTGGAAGTTTGAGAATTTTCCCATTAGTATATATATTGGAGAACTCATAACAAAGTGCAATAGCCTTGGGCTACACTATGGTGTATGACAGAAATGAGATACCAAACCACACACGAACGCCGTGCCAAGTCGGGCCAGGCTCAGGTTTGGGTTTTGAATTTGGCAGTTGGGCCTACAGTCCATAAAAGATGAGAGCCTCTCCATCTCATTTTCGACACTCAACATAATACAACAACAATCTCATTCTTCTTCTTCCCTCTGGTTTTGAGTATGAGAGTACAACACAGAAAATCGTTCATTAGATTATATTCTTGAGTTGTGCAAGATAGAATAGTTGCAGTTGTATCCTGGGATTCAGAACGCCGTGCAACCGTCACACTATGAGGCGTTTACAGAATTAAGGAAAGAGATTCGTCTCGACTCTGCATATCTCTTTCCTAATTCGTGTATCGGTATTTTCTTATATAATTTACTTTACAATTCTCAGTTTGCACATATTGTAGAATTTGCATTCTTACAATCTTAATTCTGTAAATTTTTCGTTTATGATTATTGCACTAACGAAAAACTGATATTTTGCGAAGTGTTTTTGTTATAAGAACAGGTTTCATTCGATTAAACCGTGGAGATCTGTGTTGATCTATTCAACATAAATCTTAGAAAAATTGGTGATATTTTTCTAGAATTTGCAGTATTTATCTATTTATTTTGCTGAATTAAATCTGACATTATTTATTCTGATTTATGAATATAATTTACTTTATTTGCATATTTATTTTGGTTGAAAAAAATATGAAGTACTAGTCTGAAAATATTTTTTCCGATCGGATTTATTCCTTTCAGTTTCTGAAAAAAAATCGGAAGTACTAGAAAACAATTCACTAATTTGTTTCTGCGATGATTTATAAAATTCAACCCGTTTGGTGTTGAATGTTTTGCCAAAAATTAGAGAAAAAATAATTTACTTGGTCTGATACTTGTTGATTATTTCAACAAAATTTTGGAAGAAATTAATTTAGTTTTTGGTGATTTATTTGATTAAATTAAGGATTTTTCCAAAAATTTATATTCTAGAAAATTATTTTAATATATTTTTGCAATTTATTTAGGGGGGTGTATTCAATATGATATTTAGGAGATATTTGGAGAGATTTGAGTTTTAGTGAGTTTTTAGATGATTTGAGTGATTTATGAAAGTTGTTATGATTTGTTTTTAAATAACTTTGAAATCTCACCTAAAACCATGAGATTTGGATTTTTATTTTTTAACTAAGAAACTCCATCAAAACACCTTCAAATCACTAAAAATCTCTTAAAACCCATTACTTCAAATATTTCCAATAACAGTGGATTTGAAGGTTCATTTAGAAATCACTAGTTCAATAACATGAGATTTTAAAAGACTTTTTAAAATTCATGTTTGAATAACATAGGATTTGTGATTTAAATACAAATCACTCCAAATGCTAAATTGAATACACCCCCCTTAATTGCTGGTTTGAACTTCTATTATTTTTAGTATACTTGTTTGAATTTGCTTGTGAACAAAATGAAACAAAAAGTATCACTAAAATGAGAACGTTTACAAGAATGTGCCTAATGGTGACAAGTCTAGTGAGTCGATATCCCATGTTGGGAGTGGTTAGCTACCTATGACTTTGTCTTGCTTCGAAGAGCAAAATGCTTAAAAAAAGTTCAATGGAAAATGTCACAAGTGTGGCATGATGGGTCACAAGGCTGACGCATGTCGTAGTAATGCTAACGAATGTTTTCGTAGCAAAATTGACTCACGCATAAACAATGGAAAGTCTCATACCTAAAGGAGTTGCGGAACAAATTCTGAACTCTTCGAGAGATGATGAATGCTATAATGCATAAGTCAAAATTATCTCAGAAAATATGGGGGGAAGCGTTTCTTACCACATAAAGTTATTGGCAAGACACCATATGAACTTATGGAGAGGTAATGTACATCCGTACAAATACCCAAAAGTGTTGGGGTGCCTAGCAAAAGTCGCAGTGCCACCTCCTAAAAAGGTCAAATTTGGACCTAAAACAATAATAGTAAATCTCATCATATAAGAAGATGGCAAAAAAAAAACCATCATTAGACACTTGATCTAAACTGGTGTAATCACAGTATATTACATCAAGTTGAATGACAACCTAGCGGATCCATTCACTAAAGGTTTGTCTCGATATCAAGTTGTGAAATCATCAAGAGGAATGAGATTAAAGCATATGACTTAAGAGGAGGTTTGGCGGTAACCCCACCTACGGACTATAGATCCCAAGATGTAGGTTCAAAGGGAAAATCTGCTAAGAGCACTGTGAGACTCTTGTCTCTTCCCAGTTCCTAGGATGATTTACATTGCTTCATGTATGTGTAGAGGATAAGCGATTGCTTTTAATGGTTTGAGTCCATAGCTTTGAGATATTAGTGAAGTATTACAGGATACTCCTTAAAACAAAGCTAATGGCAAATCACCTTGTGAGTGTGGAATGGGGCCGTTTCTAGGAGAATGAAGGTCAGGCTATATTCTCCAAGTTCACTCATGATTAACTAGGCATGTTCAAGGCCAAAATGAACACAATAGAGAACCTAGTTCTGTGAGAAAATGAAGTTGTGTTATAGATATTGTCTCGGTTTACATCAAAGTCCGGGAGGTTCAAGACATCATGTTCACTTCCTGGTCGAGTAAATCTAATAGCTATTAACAGTGACTGGTTCAAGGCTGAAAAATGCTACCAACTCATATACAATGAATTTTTTGCTTATACTCTCAAAATTCCGTCTGTCGAGTCTTGTCTAGGAAGTCAAGTATGTCAATTCTGTTGAGTCGTCCAGTGTCTAGAGTCATTTCTATTCATGTGGGGGTTTGTTGGAACTCGTTTTTGGACTAATGGTTGTAGACCATACTCCGGTGGCGTTTCCGGGCAACTCAGTTGTCGGAATTACCGGATCTTAAAATCGTTGAATTCTTTGTTATGAGCACTATGAGATAGTGTATTCATATGTGAAAAACGGAATTAGTTTGAATGAGAAATAGAGATCCAAAGTGGGTGACTTGGAAAGTTTGGCTAAGTGTAAAAACTAGCAAATGTCCCACATTGGAAGTTTGTGAATTTTCCCATTAGAATATATATTGGAGAACTCATAACAAAGTGCAATAGCCTTGGGATACACTATGGTGTATGAGTGAAAGGAGATACCGAACCACACACGAGCGCCGTGCAAAGTCGGGCCGGGCTCGGGTTTGGGTTTGGGTTTTGAATTTGGCAGTTGGGCCTACGGTCCATAAAGATTATTCTTTTGGGCCAAATCCATATTGATGTTTTGTGGTTATTGTACAACACATATATCTTTCACCCAATTTTCCGTAACCTACGGAATAATATGGTTAATGAGCCATTAACTCGACAGGGTTAATGTCGTGGTTAATGACAATTCATCTACTCTCCAAGATCGGTCAAAGAGCCATAAACGCAACCATTAATGTGTTGGTTCCTCTCCAGGTCTTGTAAGACTATAAGAGGAGAGTCTCTTGATATGCTCAAATTAATACCCTAAAAGTACTAAAGCAGTAGTTGTAGTAAAGTAGGGGTCGAACACAAGAACTTAAGAAATCACACAATAGATTATTTAGTATCGAATCAAGCTAAACAATTCAGTTGAAATAAAAAGCAATAAAGAGTAAAAGAGTTGTAAAATCGATGGAAGAATATAGGCCCAGGGTATTTCTCAGGAGATCAATGAATGCAGATAACAAATCAGTCAGGATTCAGATTTAGCGCGGTTCTTGAACTCAAATCACTAAAGTATAATTAACCAACTCTCGTTGCGAGAATTATCTAAGTCTAAATCCTAGAATTCCAAATCTCTTTGCGAATCCTAAAGTCTAAACCAGCTTTTAATTCAAGTTTGATTTGTTCACAAAACAACTAAACCAAATCTCTTTGCGAATAGTTATTTTGGGGAAAAGGGTCAAAACCAACCTGTACTAAAATCGGTGTGCCAAAAAAAACCCGAACTAAAATATAGTGTTAATTCCTACCTAAACTATAACAAAATTCAAATTATCTATCCCAACTATCGAATGAGGGCTAAATCCTACATTGACTATTAATCCGTTAGTCAACCATCACGGAATGCTGACAAGGCAGACACTGTGGCAATTATAGCAAAACGACGTCGTTTTAATCAGTCTGAGTCAAAAAAAAAAAAAAAATAGCAAAACGACGTCGTTTTCTTTTGGGAGAAACTCTTTTTTTTTTTGAACATTATTTCCATTTGGGAGAAACTCTAAAATCTCAAAATTGATATAGAGTTTCTGACACAAAACATATATTTCTTTAACTAAAAATATAAAAAAGAAAAAAGAAAACGAGAGCAAATTATTGTAATATGCCGCATCAAGTAATCTAATCACCGTGTAACTACCATCGCTCTTATTTCCTCTTCTTCTTCTTCTCAAACGGTTGAATCTGTCCAGATCCAAACTTTTTTTTTGGCAATTCTGAGATCTCATTTACCGGCGACGAAGCTCTATCGGAGACGATGAAGAAGCTTCACAAGCAAATGAACTCGAAGCGCGACGAGGAAATGATTCCCATGAGCCATTCTAGTCCTTACTCTCCCAAGGCCTTAAAGCATCCCAGATCCCTTCCTATATCGCTACACTACCTCTTCCGTGAACACCGACTCCTCTTCATCCTCGTCAGGATCTTGATCGGATCCACTTTCTTCATCCTCCAGCCTTCTCTCTCCCGTTTAGGCGCCACCGAATCCAATTCGCTCATCACCAGATATGTTTCCACCGCCGTCGTGGATAGTTATTCGCCTTCCAGGATGAGTTTTAATTCAGGCAGAGGTAAAACCGGTCGGGTTCCCGTCGGTATCGGATGGCGGAGATTAAGGATCGTGGTGACCGGTGGAGCTGGATTCGTCGATAACCATCTCGTCGATAAGCTTATCGAGAGGGGAGATGAAGTGATCGAGATTGATAACTTCTTCACGGGTAGGCAGGATAATTTGGTTAATCTGTTCTCCAAATCGATTTTGAGATTTAGAGTTTTCCCCAAAATGAAAACGACGCCGTTTTGCTATATGTTTTTTTTTACTCAAGTAGATTAAAACGACGTCGTTTTGCTATAATTGTCACAATGTCTGCTTTATCAGCATTCCGTGATGGTTGACTAACAGATTAATAATCAATGTAGGATTTAGCTCTGATTTGATAGTTGGGGTAGGTAATTTGAATTTTGTTATAATTTAGGTAGGAATTAGCACCCTATTTTAGTCCGGGTTTTTTTGGCAAACCGATTTTAGTACATGTTGGTTTTGACCCTTTTCCCAGTTATTTTGCTCACCCTAAGTTCTATCAGGTAATTAATCGCACTCTCGTGCCTAATCAATTATCCTAAGATCTAAGTTCCAGATTCGTCAACCTAGAATTAGCTTTGAGAACAACCTATGGTGAAGAAATAATTCAGATGGTGAATCCTAACTAATCAATTACCAGCAATCAGAGAAAACCCTTAACCTAAAGTGGATCTACTCAGACATGGAAATTGAGACAATAGACATGACTGAATAAATACTCAAATAAAATAAAAAAGAGTAACAAGAGTGTTCGAAATCTTATCTCGGACGAACAGAGTTTCAGACTTGTCTCCCTTCCAAAGCTCTCTCACAAAACCAAAGTAAAATAAAATATAGAATAAAGCATAGCTCACAAAAGTGGCTGAAAAACCTAATAAATAACATAAGTCACGTTTTGGGGCTTTTTGTAAATAATAAAGTCTTCTGGGCAATTTTGCAATTCTTCAACTCTTGGAAAAGTCGCGATCGTGTCTTGCTGCAGTGAGTATCGACCGATACTAGTCAGTGCTTCAAATTGGGTACTCAGCTACACGAGCTTCAGCTTTGATCCAAAATGCTCCAGAAAACTCTAATATTTTCAATTATGCTCCAAAAGTGCTAAAACCTGTAAAAGACTCTAAAACACTACAAAATAGTAGAAAGACTCTATAAAACGGACTTATATCATGACTTAAAAGGGGTAAAAATCATGATGTATCAAATCCCCCAGACTTAGTCTTTGCTTGCCCTCAAGCAAATAGAAGACTAAACCAGAGAAAGAGGTTTGAAAACGTAGAGACTCATATGTTCTTGAAACATTGCAATTACCTTTTTCCTTAGTGCTCTACGTATTACATAACCAGTTTCAAATTCAACCATCATGTACTTCTCCGTAGACATTCGTAGTTTCCCAAACTACACATATTATTTCATAACATTACCCAATAAAGCCCTCATCGCCAGTTTCATTGCTGTGATTAATACCAAGAACCTTCTAGATTCTTTCCCATACAGTATCATGACAAGGAACCATCCAATTTCACACTTTCTGGTATTGTTTTCTCTCCCCTAGACTTATTTCTTATTATATTCTCGCATATGCTTATTAAGGTTTGAGACGCGAGTATTGATGGTGTTTGCCACCGAATTCCAGGTTCTTCCCTTAAAAAATAATCAAAGGTGTAGATGAATAATGGTATCACAGGAAATTTTCCTAACCTTGCTTCCACCTTTGTGTGATCATTCCCTCTAAAGTAGAATAATGGGATCGCTGAAAATTTTCCTAACCCTCTACTTAGAAGAAAATTATTTCATCTTTTAATGCATCTTATTTATTAACTTGTAATAGGGAGAGAAATACCATCACTTTAAACACGTGGGTTCCTTTGTCAGATACGAATGAGGAATCAAGCTCTATGGACATCAATCTCATCAATGAAGTGCAAAAATTTGGCTCAGGCTTTAAAGAACTTTGCTGGAAATATGAGTGTCTTCTAGTTAACTGGTGTAACTGATTCTGTAACAATGGTCACTTAGAAGCAAGGTCAGATCAATATATTCAAGAAAAAGATCACAGTCTCCAACAAATTTTGACTCAATAAAACAACGAATGACTCTAAGAAAAACAAAAACAATGTCAGCGACTACCTCCCCCAGACTTAAACAACACTGTCCCCAGTGTTATCTAGTCTAGAGTTGGTGAAACAAAACAAAGCAGCGGAGTGAATACGTGAAAATCAGAGAACTTACCTGTGCGTTGGGTATCGACCGATACCATTACTGGTATCGATCGATACAAGGACCATTGGTCGATGCAACGTCTGTATCTCCTGGTGTCGATCGATACCAGTGATGGTATTGATCGAAACAGACCTTTTTCATCCAATTCACACGAAAACACAAGACACAAAAACGAAAAATACAAAAATTAAAGACCTACGTACAGACTCACCAGTGGGTTGCCTCCCACTAAGCGCTTGTTTTAAGTCAGTAGCTTGACTCTGGCTCAAGCGATTAGTCAGGAAAATATTGAGAACTTACTCTCAGGCAAGTTCTAATACTAGACACTTCCAGCTTCAGAGTTCTGCTCAACATGCTCTCCATAACCTCATTTCCTTTCTCTTTCAGCTCCGAAGTAAGAATGACTCTAGCCTTATAGAATGGTTTTGAGGTTCCTTTGCACTTCACCTTATATTCAATCGAATCCCCATCACACTTCTGAGGGATTAAAGTCATAGAAGCAACACCCTTCACTCATTTGCTCTTCACCTTCTTCTTTGCCTTAGATGTTTTGACGTCTTTCTCGGTGATGACAGAAGGACTATCTAGAAGGTCTATGACAGTTGGCTCGTCAGGAGGCTCTTCCAAAAGATCAACTACCAACGTCTCTCTTGTAACAATGGTGATGCAAGAGATATGTGTGGGAGTTCCTCTAGTAGGAATGGCTTTGTAGGAGACATGTTCGTCAATGTATGAGAACGAGATTCTCTTACTGGGCGTGTCCATAATTGCACCAACCGTAGCCATGAACGATCTTCCAAGAATCAAATGTGTACTAGACCTTGCATGCATCTCCACAACCTCAAAATCAGTAAGAACCAGACTGTCTCCTACTTTAACCATCAAATCAGGGATTGTACCGTATGGAACCGATGTGGAAGAGTTCGCGAATGTGATAGATGTCTTGGGAGATCGAATATCAGCTCCCAATCCTTCTGCAATTGCCCTTGATATGACATTTACGCTAGCCCCCGAGTCAACGAGAGACTCTTTGAATTCAACGCCAGAGATATAGCATGGAACTGAGAATATTCCTGGGTCTTCCCTCTTAGTCAGCTGATTCATCGGTGGTGGTGTGTTTCTTGCCTTGATGAAAATTGCCTTGATCTCTTCCTCAGTTTCTCGGCAATTTCGGAAGTAACATTTACAAAGGGCGGTTGTCAAAAGCTTCTTCAAAAGATATAGTATGGAGAATTTTCTTAACCATCTTCTCAAAAGCTAGCAACTTCTCCGCAGTAATAGGGTTCATGAGATGTCTAGGTGGTCGAGGGTATGGTATCTTAGGCTTATAAACACGTTCCTCAGTCATCCTTGGTGTTTTCGCAATTTCTGGGTCGGTCTGCGAGGAGTATCGATCGATACAAGGTTGGTGTCGGTCGATATTGGGTTTTTGTGTCGCTTCTGCATACTGGTATCGATCGATACAGGGTGAGTGTCGATCGATACTAGTGGTGGATACGAACACAGCCACCTCAGGCTCAAAATCATCTTCAATCTCTGCGAATTTTTCTCATTTAGACCCTTTTTAACCACTGGAATGACCTCTTCAGCACTTCTTACTGTGATTACATTGACGTATTCATTTTGTGGATGAATCATCTTTCCCTTGACAGCTGCTGCAGTCTGAGCTATCTAAGTTTCCAGCATCTTCTGATGAGTACTGAGAGCCTCGATCTTTCCACTCAGATCCTTGTACATAGCATCCATCTTTCCATTTAGATCCACTGTGATCTGCTGCTGTCATTGAACCAGCTGTTCAAACATAGACTCGATCTTGCTATCTGGGAGCTTAGCAGGTATAGGTTGATAAAATGAATTTCCATAGTTCCTTCCATAGTTCCTGGTATACCCACTGTTCTGATATGGTTTCTGGCCAAGCTGATTCGACCCTCCTTGCTGAGAATTGTTGTTGAATTGATTCCTCTGACCTTGAAAACCAGAACCACCAATGTAGTTAACATCCTCTACTTCATCCTCATTGAACACCTCAACATCTTCAGCAAAATGAACGGCCTTCGTTGTCTTGCCCATCAGAAGACTGTGCATAGAATCTAACTTGGCTTGAACCTCAACAATATGTGAACCGTCCATGCTACCAGCATGCTTCTTGCGCTCAAAGCCTGCATTCTTGGTGCTATTGCTAGACGTCAAATTCTCAATCAGCACATAAGCATCTTCAGGATATCTGGTGTTGAAGTTTCCATTGCTCGAAGCATCCAAAGCCATCTGGTATCTCCAATCAATCCCTCTGTAGAAAGTACCCAGCAACTGAACCTGAGTGAACCCATGGTGCGGACAATCTCTCTGATATGACCTGAAACGAATCCAAGAAGCCTTAAGTGCCTTTGTCGGACCTTGAGAAAACTGAGAAATCTTGTTCCTGAGCTCTTCGGATCTCGCATTATCATAAACATTATTCAGGAACGCATTCTTCGTCTCTTCCCAAGTAGTTAGTGATCCAGCTGGCAACTGCTTCAGCCAATAAGTTGCATCCCCACCAAAAGAGTATGGGAAGAGCTTACAGAAAAGTCCTCAAACCTCTCAATGTGATCCATAGGGTGTTCATGAGAAAGACCATGAAAAGGGTGTTGATCCACAAGAGTGAAGTATGCAGGTTTCAGCTCAAAGTCATTCCTCTGAAAAGCAGGAGGGCGAATCGCTGATCGATTCGCATAAAACTGATCAGACATGTTGTACTCACCAATCGTTCTACCACGATTAACCACATCATTCCCAACATTCACAGCAACTGCAGGGACAATGATGTTTCCACCTTCATCAAATCGCTGCCCTCTCTCATTGCACAATTGACCTTGGTGGTCTCTCAAATCTCCAACATCATCACGAATCAATACCACTGGATTGTTCATCTCTGCTGGCTTCTGTGCTTTCCTGTTTGCACGTTCTAAATTTGCTAGCTCCTTGTTGGAAAGATCAACTAGCTGAGTGCTCTTGTTCCTCATGGTTTCGCGAGTGGACATACACTTGAAACACACTAGACAAGGCACGTAAGTAACAATACGATGAGTATCGACCAACACTGGGTGGTGTCGATCGATACCAACAAACTTAAACGACGAGTATCGACCGCTACTGACTAGTATCGATCGATACCGACGAACTTAGTCAAAATTCTAGACTAAAATCTAATGGCGAAATTTAGGGTCCCCGGCAACGGCGCCAAATTTGACATGCTCAAATTAATACCCTAAAAGTACTAAAGCAGTAGTTGTAGTAAAGTAGGGGTCGAACACAAGAACTCAAGAAATCACACAATAGATTATTTAGTATCGAATCAAGCTAAGCAATTCAGTTGAAATAAAAAGCAATAAACAGTAAAAGAGTTGTAAAATCGATGGAAGAATATAGGCCCAGGGTATTTCTCAGGAGATCAATGAATGCAGATAACAAATCAGTCAGGATTCAGATTTAGAGCGGTTCTTGAACTCAAATCACTAAAGTATAATTAACCAACTCTCGTTGCGAGAATTATCTAAGTCTAAATCCTAGAATTCCAAATCTCTTTGCGAATCCTAAAGTCTAAACCAGCTTTTAATTCAAGTTTGATTTGTTCACAAAACGACTAAACCAAATCTCTTTGCGAATAGTTATTTTGCTCACCCTAAGTTCTATCAGGTAATTAATCGCACTCTCGTGCCTAATCAATTATCCTAAGATCTAAGTTCCAGATTCGTCAACCTAGAATTAGCTTTGAGAATAACATATGGTGAAGAACTAATTCAGATGGTGAATCCTAACTAATCAATTACCAGCAATCAGAGAAAACCCTATGAGAAAACCATAAACCTAAAGTGGATCTACTCAGACATGGAAATTGAGACAATAGACATGACTGAATAAATACTCAAATAAAATAAGAAAGAGTAACAAGAGGGTTCGAAATCTTCTCTCGGACGAACAGAGATTCAGACTTGTCTCCCTTCCAAAGCTCTCTCACAAAACCACAGTAAAATAAAGTATAGAATAAAGCATAGCTCACAAAAGTGGCTGAAAAACCTAATAAATAAGTTAAGTCACGTTTTGGGGCTTCTTGTAAATAATAAAGTCTTCTGTGCAATTTTGCAATTCTTCAACTCTTGGAAAAGTCGCGATCATGTCTTGCTGCAGTGAGTATCGACCGATACTAGTCAGTATCGATCGATACTGAAGCTTCAAATCGGGTACTCAGCTACACGAGCTTCAGCTTTGATCCAAAATGCTCCAGAAAGCTCCAATATTTCTAATTATGCTCCAAACGTGCTAAAACCTGTAAAAGACTCTAAAACACTACAAAATAGTAGAAAGACTCTATAAAACAGACTTATATCATGGCTTAAAAGGGGTAAAAACCATGATATATTATCTCTCCATCTCATTTTTGACATTCAACATAATACAACAACAATCTCCTTGTTCTTCTTCCCTTTGGTTTTGAATCTGAGAGTACAACACAGAAAAGCGTTCGTTAGATTATGTTCTTGAGCTGTGCAAAACAGAATAGTTGCAGTTGTATCCTGGGATTCGGAACGCCGTCCAACCGTCATACTACGGGACGTTTACAGAACTAAGGAAAGAGATTCGTCTCGACTCTGCATATCTCTTTCTTAATTCGTGTATCGATATTTTCTTATATAATTTACTTTACAATTATCAGTTTGCCCATATTATAGAATTTTTCGTTCTTACAGAAAAAGCAACCATGGACTTGTATTTAAGAAAAGAGACCGTATTTGCACCTGGAATAGTGCAGATAGAGGAAAAGTCCAAGGAGCTTGTCAAGACTGATTTGAAGCGTGTGGCTGATGATCCAGCAAGAACTGCACCATACCAAGCAAAAAAACAAAAAAATATATAAGTCAGGTAATAACAAATAACAGTAAGGAAAACCCATTAAGATTCAAAAAGAGTGTGTTCAAAAGGAAAGAATTGTATAACAATGATATATGCCATTTTGCATCGAATTGTGTCGAAGTTACATGGAATCTTCTTGACGGAGGTACTAAGGTCAAAACAGGATTTCACTACTGAAAAGCAACACACGCCTATACCAAGACTTAGGATTTCAAAATAGATTTTTCTACGTTAGTCTCTGAAGTATCGTTGCATCTCTTTCTGAAGACTCGATTGAGCCTCTTCGATTTAGACATTGTATGTTAATGATTTTCACTTGGATTCATGTTTCTTTTTTTAGCACTCTGCTTGGGTTTGAGGATTTATGATGTTCTATTTCGGGAAAAAAGTTTGAGTTTTGAGTTCTTTAATTGCTCAATCATGGAGTTAGGTGTATTGAATTTAATATTTGGGAAGATTTGGAAGGATTTGAGTTTTAATAAGTATTTTAGATGATTTGGGTGAATTAGTTAATTTGTTATGATTTGTTTTTAAAATTTTATGAAATCTCACCTAAAACCATGTGATTTGAATTTTTATATTTTTAAATAAGAAAATCTATCAAAACATTTTCAAATTACTAAAAATCTTCTAAAATCTACTACTTAAAATATTTACAATAACCGTGAATTTGAAAATTCATTTACAAATCACTAGTTCAATAACATGAGATTTAAAATAAATAAAAATCATCATTGAATAACATATGATTTGTAATTTTAATACAAATCACTCCAAATACTAGATTGAATTATCAGCCTTACGGATTTTTTTAGTTATCTAATTTGGGAGATTTCATGGCTTATGATGAATATTATGGGATTAGCTGAAATTGAGTTCGGGTTTAATTAAGACTGGTTATTTCATTAATTCTCCCAACCGGTTAAAGAATCAGTATGTTTCTGTTTTGAAAGCGGGTTCACTTAAATTGAACCAATAGCTCTTAATTTGATGGAGATTGCGTTGAGGCTGGTGCACAAAATTTGAACAGAAAAATACCGGTTCGATTACAATGATTTAATTAGGATTAGAGATTTTATAGTCTCTTGTTGAAAGAGTAAAAGTCTATGAAATGTAAACTTCAAGCCTTAATCCAAGTTCGAGATGGTTCCCTTCTCCCCGTCAACTTGAGTTGCTTGAAGATAAATTCAATAATGTGAAGACGTATCTCAGCCCAACTGAAGCTCAAGCCTTTGCGACAAAGATTTCACCGTTTGGACGCTTCAGAATTTCGGGTAGTCATATCATTAGGTGGTTCAAGAATCGGCGCTTCAGAGATAACCAATGAAAAGTGTTTGCATCTTATGTTTCATTCTTCATTTAGGTGTTTGTGAATCGTGATTGTGCATTTATTTCTGTTTGTTTTAAACTTTGTGATGGTTTGTTACTTAGATTTTTGGATTTTGTGTTAAATGATACTTCCCAAAAGTTTAGAATTCTTGAATGCTCATGGTTTTACGCATCTGAAGTCGGTTTGTTTGGACTTTGAGCAGCTTCAGTAACTGTGACAACTTTTCTTCATAAGTGGTCGCTGAGTTGTTAGATACAAAATTTTGCTAGGAACCTGGAGATGCAATCTGTGGAAGGAGACGACCTGAGATCAAAAACAGAGTTCGAGATAGGACGAGAAGGTGACGAGGAGGACGAGAAGGTGACGAGGAGGACGACAAGGAGGTCATTATGAGTCTAACCGAAGTTAAAAGCTATCAATTGAAGGGTGGGATTGCAATTGATGGGATTGAAGTAATGCTTAAATCCCCTCAAAATCCCCCTCATATTTGTATTTAGTTTGGGTCAACAAAAGAGATGGATGAGAAGAAAGAAAATGTAAACTTCAAAGCCATTAGATTAATATCATGCTCTTTCAAAAAACAAAACAAAAAAACCATTAAAAAAATAGGGAAAGTTTTATAAAAGGAGCAACGTTCATATGTAGAAAAGCAAACTTTTGAATAAATATGACTTGTATTATTTTATTTTTGAAAGAAAAAACTATAAAATTTCAAAGCGAGTGTAAAAGGGATCCCACTTTCTTTCGACAGAAAAAGCATTCCACTTTCAGTGCCGGTGACTTCAGTGCTGGTGACCTAAATGACGATCCCAAATAGTATGAGGATTTTCAATTTTAACAAACGTTAAAGTAATAACTGAAAGAATTATTTTAATTCAAATGATTATTATTAAACCGGTGATCACTTAATTTCTCGTATGGCCCGATTCGAATATAATTAGTGCATTCACCTTGTCTTTTAAAACTAAAGATATTTAAAGAAAACCGGCCATGAGAAATTGAGAATAAACAATTCTTCATAAAATTGGTAAATCAGATGGTGACATGTGTCATAATAGAATATACGTTTGGTTAATCTAAAATATTTTATTTTTATTTTTTGTTCCGCTCATTTTTATTTCATTCATCATAATTCAACTTATTCCTTATGTTGACATGTGTCATAATAGAATAGACGTTTGGTTAACCTAAATTCAATTTATTTCCCCTAATTTTAGTAAACCTATATACATCTCTCGTTATTCATGGAATAAAACACAATAATTTTCTGTTAATTTATTCACAACATATTCATATATAATCTTAACTTTTCCTTACTTGGCCATTACATCATTCAAGCACATTATAACTAATTAATATCATTCAAGCAAATTACAACTTTGGATAAGCACAAAAATAGAACACTCAAATGAATTACAGAGGTATGGTAAGTAGCTTTACGAATTACAATCCAATGTTAAAATGAGAAAGATTACTTGAAAACAAATAAAATGAGAATTTTCACACACAAAAAAAACAAATAAAATGAGAAATATGATTCCCAGGAATATTCTCTTTCAGAGAAATATGAAACACTCTAACGAAACAAGCGGGTTCTCTAACAATTCCTCAGTGGTATAACCGTAATTCTGATATTGCTGCTGATCTGACCCGTTTTTATTCGGATCTAGCCTAACCCGACCCGGAGACTGATTGTGTTTCCTAGTCCTTGCCTCACCCACCCGACTCTGATTCGAATCCATCACGGATCTGTTCGTCGCCGGCGACCTCGACCTTCTTCCGGATCTCTCAGCCGGGTCTCTCATACCCGACCCGAATCTCGCTCCATTACACGTACCGGTGTTTCTCTTACGAGGAGATTGATCGGTTCTTCGGGTCGGATAATTATTACCCGTGACCCGTGTCCGAGATTTAGCCGGAGATCTCTGAGATTTCCTCTGCTTCACTTCTTCCTCATCGTACACATTCATCACAGCCGTCGAAGAAACACTCTCGCTCAAGCTCAAGCTACAAATCTCCGAAACCTCCGATCCTTCTTCCGGGTCATGCGAATCGGGTCGGATCATAACCGAGTCCGGAGCAATTTTGAGTTTTTTCTCCTCCGTTTTCACCGGATCATCGATCGCCGGATTGTGGAGATTCGAGGAAGTAGTGAGCAAGGTTGTCTCCGACAACACTTCTTTGACGACCGTTTCTTCTTCGACAATGGTCGTCGTGTTCTTGTCGGTAACGTTCTGGTCTTCCCGATCAGTGGTGCCGGAGCTGACGCAGCAACCCATGTGTGTGTGTGAGAGAGAGAGAGGACGACGTCGTTTGGTCGGAGATAGAGAGAGTAGTGCTCTTTGGTTGTGTGTGTGTGTGATGACAGCAAGAAGATGATTGTGAAGTGAGAGACTTATAAAAAGAGTATTTATTGTTTTAAGTTTTGGGACAGTTGACACCTAAAGTGGCTTTAATTTATAATAAGCTCCATGCAAATCTCAATTTCTTGAATCTTGATTTTGATTATTACGTTAATAAAGTTATGATTACTTTTAGACAAAAAAATATTCACATCTTTTCAGCTGAGAGACATTTACATCCTTTGAAATTTGATTAAATAAAAATACTTTTAAAAAACGAGTGTAGATGTCGTCAAAAAATTGTCTAAAGATCATATCTACAACTTTTCTAGTCACATGCATTAAATGGTTACAGATCTAACTAAACATCCCCAAAGACAGTTCATTACCTTTATTTATATATCCTCGAGCTTCCAGACAATAAATTTCTTAGTTTTTGATGATACGTAAGCTCTAAAAAAAAACATTTTGACAAAAATAAAGCTCTATAAAAGCAGATGATAGTTTAGTAGTGTAACTATATATGATAATTCATGAAATCCAAATAGCTGACACACCAGTTCGGAGTTTTTAGAGAACCTGATTATAATAAGATAATGTTTAATAAAAAAACAATAGTAATAATGAAGGCGATAGATAAAGGTTATGTCAGAGATCTAAGACCATATCATAACATAAGACGAATCTATTGTTAGAACAAAATTTATTTGAGTTTGTGAACTTTATAAATATGTGTATGTGTGAATTGAAATGAGATATTTGGGTTAAGTGAAAAGCCTTGTCAATGTGAAAAGTAAAAATTTTCAAAAATGAAAAGCCTAAAAAAAAGAAAAGCCTTAAAAAAAGAAAAAACCTAAAAAAGAAAAAATCTTAAAAAAGAAAAAGTGAAAAACATGTAAAAAATCCCACATTGCTAGTTGGAAATAATTTCCTCTATGATCTTCTCCTATATATAGGATCGCCTCTCTTGAGAGAAAGGTATCCGATCACACACAGAAAACACACATACAAAAGAAAAAGTTCTTTCAATTCTCTACTGCTAAGAGTAAGTCTTTTATTTCGAGAGTATCGTAGTATTAAGTTCGCATTGATCGATTATGTGCAAAATTCTCTTGCATCGATCGATTATGTGCAAAATTCTCTTGCATCGATCGACACCGTGTGTGCATAGATCGACACCTACAGTCGCATCGATCGAGTCTGTGCAAAATTCTCTTGTATCGACACCGTGTGTGCATCGATCGATTTCAGATTCTCTGAAATTTTGTATCGACCGGGTTAGGGTTTGCGAACGCCTAACATCAAACACATTGGAGAACGATTTGAAGAACGCTCTGCGGAGGTTACTGTTAAACGCTTTATCGCGTCTCTCATAAACGCCTTCAAAAGGTTTAAAATTGCGTCTAAAACGCTAATCAAACGCGTTTCGAGAAACCGTTTGACGAACGCTCTGAGGAGGTTCGAACTTGAATGCGCGTTTGCGGTTCAAACTTTAGAACGCGCACATGCGGTTCTAGTCGATTCGATTAGCAGATTTTTAAATTGGAATCTAATTCCGTATCGATATTTAAAGATATTCACCGACTGTATCGGTTTTGACTTCCGATTATTTTGTCAATCGGTTATTTGCAAAGACGATCACTTTTGTTTGTCAAAAGCTGTTGGATTGTTTTCTTGGTTTAAAGATGTCGGTCTGGTTACTGAATCTTGATCAAGTGGTTTAATTAATTGGTAGACACTATGTTAGTGGGCCAATTAACATTTGGTAATTGTTTATGCAATACGTTTCTTTTTTATTAAAATGAAACATTTACTGTTTATGCAGTTCAAATATTATTTGAGCCTCTATTGGGTTCTTGGTTAGTATATTAATTTGGTTTGTTTCTCTTGAACAAAATCAAATTTCAATATGACTAACAACACCGATGTGATAATTGTTAGATTCGATGGTGTAAAAGACAATGGAATGGCTCAAGCCAATTTAGTCGAGATATACATGTGTAATGTCATCCTCGGAGTCAATGTGGTTGAGTATAACCCACATAAGTGGTGGTATGATACCAGTGTGATGGTTCATATATGTGAGAATGACAAGAAGTTATTCAGAGACAACAATGCACTTTCAAAGGTTGCAAGTTGTGGATAAGTGGTTCTGAAGTTGACTTCTCGAAAGAAGCTCACTCTCACCAATGTAAAGCATGTGGCAGAGATGCAGAAAAATCTGATTTATGGCACAATGCTAACTAGGCACGATTCACCGTCAATTTCGAGGCTGATTAGCTTGTATTGACAAAGAATGGTGTCTATGTAGGCAAATGTTTTGTTAAGGACGGACTGGTCCAAATTAACTTTGAGACAGTCTTACTTAAAATTAATGTAACCAATGTTATTGAGATTAATGAGAAAGAACCAGTTGCTTATGTTGCTGAATCTCTTACTATTTGACCCAAACGTTTCGGTCATGTTATATTCGAATCTATGAGTATATTGAATGAGATCCCGAAATACAAAATAAGCAAAGATAAGTGTGAGGCTTGCGTTCAAACCAAACTCACTAAAACGCCATCATCGAACGAACTTCTTGGTTTGATTCATGCAAGAGGTGGTGAGAAATATTTCGTGACTTTCATTGAGGATTGTACGAGATATAGTTATGTCTACTTGCTAAGAAACAAATACGAGACCTTGGAAAACTCAAGGAGTATAAACTCGAGGTTGAAACCAAATCGAGAGAAGTATCAACATAGTTTGAAGTGATAGAGGACATGAACATGGTATTATCCATCAAACGATTGATTCCTATTCACTTGAATCTAATTGAGTTTCATAACGAAATACCGAATTCTTTGATGAACTCATTATTGCAGGAATCTGGGTTAGTCCAGAAATGTGGGGGGAAGCATTGCTTACTGCAAGTTATATCCTGAACTAAATACTGCACAAAGTCACTGGAAATGCTTCATGTGAACTTTAGAAAGGTAAAGTGTTTTGATACAAATACACAAAAGTGTGGGGGTGTCTAACAAAAGTTGCAGTGCCACCTCCTAAAAAGGTCACAATTGGACCTATGACAGTGGATTGTATTTTCATCGGATATGCACACAATAGTAGTGCAAATCGGTTTCTGGTTCATAAATCAGTACCAGATATCCATGTTAATACAGCCATAAAATCAAGGAATGCTTCTTTCTTTGAGCACGTGTTTCCGTATAAAGATAAAAATCTGAAACGAACTCGTGAAGAAAGAGATGCAATTACCTCTGTAAATGAGGCGAGCACTTCTGGCACATTTATAGATGATGCAGAAGAGGTTGAAGATGAACCTAGATGTAGCAAAAGATCTCGTAAGGAAAAATCTTATGGTGAAGATTTCTTAATGGTCGTTCTTTTAGAGAATGAACCGAGAAATTTCACTGAAGCCATGTCTACACCAGAGGCTCATTTTTGGAAGGAAGCCGTTAATTGTGAGATCGAGTCCATTATGCAAAATATTACATATGAGATAACCGATCTACCACAAGGGTTCATAGCCCTAGGGTGTAAATGGATTTTCAAAACAAAGTTGAAAACCAATAGCTCAATCGATAAGTACAAGGCTAGGCTTGTGGTGCAAGAATTCCGGCAAAAAGAAGGCATGGATTTAGTTGACACCTATTCTCCGGTAACGAGAATAACTTCAATTCGAATGTTGATTGGAATTACAACATTAAGATACCTAGAAATCCATGAAATGGATGTGAAAACTGCCTTTCTAAATGGTGATTTAGAAGATGAGATTTATATGAAACAACCCGAAGGGTTTGTTATCCCAGGACAAGAACACAAAGTCTGTCGACTTGTGAAGTCATTGTATGGACCTAAACAAGCTCCAAAACAATGGCATGAAAATTTTTACAACATAATGATGTCAAATGATTTCAGCATTAATGAATGTTATAAGTGCATATACATCAAAAGTACTCCACACGGATACATTTTGCTCTGTTTGTACGTTGATAACATGCTCATTATTGGTAGCAATAAAAACATGATCAGTCAAATTAAGAACATGCTAAGTAGCAAGTTTGATATGAAAGACATGAGATTAACGGATGTCATTCTAGGGATTAAGATCACTAGAACTTCCGAATGAATAATCTTGTCTCAAATTCATTATGCTGAAAAGATGCTTGATAGATTCAAAATCTACTCAAGTGGGATTGCAAAAACTCCCGTAGACCCTAGTCTTCACCTAACAAAAAATTCAGGTGAAGCAGTGTCACAAGTGGAGTATGCACGTGTAATTGGAAGTCTGATGTACTTAAAGAATTGTACTAGACCTAATTTAGCGCACACAATTAATGTACTGAGTCGCTACACTAGTAATCCATGACATAAACACTGGAAAGCCATAACAAGAGTATTGGACTATGTACGTCATACTAAAAATTATGGGCTGCACTATGGTAAAGAACCATCAGTTTTGGAAGGATACAGTGATGCCAACTGGATTTCCGACTCCAAAAACTCAAAATCCATGAGTGGATATGTCTTTACGCTTGGTGGTGCAACAGTGTCTTGGAAATCATCCAAACAAACTCTGTTCGCCTGATCAACCATGGAGTGGCTTCATAATTTTTTGGAAGATATCCCAATGTGGATAAAAACCAGTGCTAAAAATGTGTACACTGCGATAGTTAGTGAGCTATCTCTCGGGCACTGAGTAAGTTATAAAATGGCAAATCTCGAGAATGACATAAGACCATTAGACAACTGATCTCAAAACGGCTGATAACTTAGCGGATCCGTTTCTCAAAAGTTAGCCTCGAGATCGAGTTTGTTAAATCATCAAAAGGAATGAGTTTAAAGCCTATAGACAAAGATGACGTTTGACGGACACCCCACCTATGTGACTGGAGATCCCAAGATCTAGGTTCAAAGGAAAAACAAAGTTGAGCTGATTCAGAATTGAGCACTGTGAGACTATGTCTCAGCCCAGTTCCTAGGATGATAAAAGAGTGCTACCTGTGAATATTGAGGATAAGCGTTGACTTTTAATGATTCCATAGCTTTGTAATAGTATGACAGGATACTTCTGAAAACAAGTTGATGGCAGATCACCTAGTGAGTGTGAAATGAGGGCCGTTTCTAGGAGAATGAAAGAGAAGCTATATTCTCCAAGTTCACTCACGAAAAACCATGAATGTTCAAGGCCAAAATGAACACAGTAGAGAACAAAGTTCTACGAGAAAATGTCGATGTGCGATATATGTTGTCTAGGTTTACATCAAAGTCCGGGTGGTTCAAGACATCATGTTCACCTCCTGGCCGAGTAAACCCGACAGGTATTAAAAATGATTGGTTCAAAGCTGAAAAATGATACCTCTCATATACAGTTACATTTTCGTATACTCTCGAAAAGCCTGTCTAGTCTAGTGAGTCAAGTCTAGTCTAGTCAAGTATGTCTAGTAAAGTCTAGTCAAGTATGTTCAGTCATCATATGTTTAGAGTCATTTCTATTCATGTGGGGGATTGTTGGAACAAAATTTATAAGAGCTTGTGGGCTTTATAAATATGTGTATGTGTGAATTTAAATGAGACATTTGGGCTAAGTGAAAAAGCCTTGTGAATGTGAAAAGAAAAACCTTAAAAAAGGAAAAGCCTAAAAAAAGGAAAAGCCTAAAAAAATGAAAAGCCTTAAAAAAGGAAAAACCTAAAAAAAGAAAAACTTTAAAAAAGAAAAAGTGAGGGACATGTAAAAAATCTCACATTGCTAGTTGGAAATAATTTTTTCTATGATCTTCTCCTATATATAGGATCGCCTCTCTTGAGAGAAAGGTATCCGATCACACACAGAAAACACACATACAAAAGAAAAAGTTCTTTCAATTCTCTACTGCTAAGAGTAAGTCTTTTATTTCGAGAGTATCGTAGTATTAAGTTTGACAGATCCGTTATCGAGTGTTCGCGATAACGGTTTCAATGGTTGTATCCTGGGACTCATGAATCGAATATTATACCGTCGCACTACGGGAGATTCTTTGAGTTAAGGAAAGAGAGTTCTCTCGCCTCCATTGTTTCGTTTTAATTTTGTCGTTTTTATATCGTTTTTAAACTCGTCTTTCCTTAACGTTTATTTATATATTCGTGATTAAATCGCTATCTTGTTATTGTGCGAATTTTTGGTCCTACATCTATCGATTTAGATTTTTTTTTTTTTTTTGGTTCTTCCCGTTTCTCATATCTTTTGGTTCAGTTCCGGTGATTACATGCTCTTTGGAAAAGATCATAGGTGAGTTTTGGTTCAGCTATTTGATTTAGTATCCTTGTTTCATTAGCGGTTTTACCAAACTTTTAATACTTTTGCTTCTTTTTCATAGAGTTTTGTTTCTGGAGAAAATTTGTTTTTCACCGACTTTGTTTCTGGAGATATTTTCTTGTTCCGCCGGCGTTATGTATTAAAACCGTATATCACTTTTGTATTATATAATGAAAAAGATTCATATATAAAAAAAAATCTATTTCTTTTTGGGATCAAATGTTCAGTTAATAACTTGTCAGATTCCTCTTACATTTTATCATTTACTATGAAAACATAAAAATTCTAGAGGAAAAAACTGAATTTATTCACAAATTTTTAAAAAGTTGTTCCTCTACTGTTTTTAAAAGGAATGAGTAGAACAAAATTATTTATCTATCATTCCAATTATAATCATCTTTATTCTATTTATTCGTCTAATGCTCACCATTTGGACCCATAATATGCCAGCTTGAATTTGGATAGTAACACAATAACATCATTAGCACAAATAACTAGGCTACCTGGTCTACCATTTAGATTTCCAGAATGATTAGTACATTTTGAGTTAAGTATGAAACTATGAATTAGATTCATAATCTAATTTTGAGAACATGGTCTAACATGTTACCACAACTATATACTTTAAATTGAGAACATGGTCTAACATGTTACCACAACTATATACTTTAAACAATTTAATGCTTATTGGGTTCGGGCTTAAAGATTGGGCAGGCCGACAATAACATATTCATGACCACTAAAGTTCACACCGACAGTGAAACACATTCTTCTCTACAACTCATTTCCTTGTAACAAGAAAATGACACTAAACAAAAACAAAACCGGGCATATCTTGAATACATATATACTTCAGCCATGGATTTTGCAGTTTTTGGTTCCTCTAATTATATATACATCAAATACTCATAACAACTTCCTCGAATCTAAGCAATGGAACTGACATAATCGTAGTAAAACAAAACATCGAATAATGCGAAACTCGAATTGTTAACATTCTTGAATGGAGTTTGAGCTGGGACTTTGAGTGTTGGAATTTCCGGGCGCGGGTGCAGGTGCGGGTACGGGGTGAGCGATGAATGTGGGTATGTTGTCTCCTGGCATTAACACCGAGACCCCTTTTGAGTACACACCTATCTGCAAATCGATATAATCGCAGAAAAAAACAATTTCCGATCTAAGAAATTGTTATCGAAACAGTTTCATTGAGAACATATGTTCCTCAAAACAGAAGTTGATGTTAGCACAAAGTAACACACTTGTCTTGAATTGAGAGGACTTAAAGATTCACATTCTATGGGTCCTCCTATGTTTGAATGATTCTAGTTTTGATCACATGGTAGGTTCCTTTGTGAAAATGTAATATGCCAATTAATTTCTAACTCCCAAATGACTATTCCTAACCAAAAATAGAAGAAATAAACAAATATTTTCAACGGATAATCAAGACAAAGGATCAAGATTTCACCCAAATGACAGTTTACAACCCAATTTCCAGATCAAGTTCAAGTATCATATCACTTGGCGTTCCAAGAACCAAATCCTCTCTTAAGCAAGTTCGGTCTAGATTCAATCAAAATTTGTGACCTTAACCAATACTATCAAATCCGAAACAAACCTGACCACCTTAATTGGTTAAGCTAAAGCTTATTGCATTAAAACCTAAAGAGATGAGAGACAAAGGGAAACTGTAATCTCTAAGAAACTCCACTATTCCCAAGAACATGTAAAAGAAGAAGACACTATCTGATCTCAATTAAACAAAGGGACAAAGCCAGTGGGCCATTTTGTGTTCCTAGGAAATGTAAAGTCAGATTGGTAGAGACCACATCTTTTATCTCCATATGCATAGAATTTATTTTGAACGACTTTTTGGTTTCGGCGGGGTTAATTAACGATTCTACATTTAATTTCCTTTGACCGTAGATGTTCACTCTGATAGGCCTTTCAGCTCGGGCCGTCATCTTATTACTATTTTGACCTCATTTGGCTCCTTTGACTTCACCGGACCTTTTAACCATAGGTTTACTAGACCCAATTTACTGAACCAGGATTTTAATCCCCACACTTACAAACCAATTACATTTATTTTACTTTTTTTCCATAATCTTTCGCCAATATGAAAAAAAAAAACAGAGATGATGACGAATGATTTCAATGAATGCATCACCATAATTATCCGTGTGTGTGTGTGTGACAAAACTTATGAGACAGTTTTTAATAGTGATGATGCCAAAGCATGTGTGTGGGTCATTTTATACCAATGAGTACCCAAACCCTATGATGTTTTCTTGTTTTACTTTTGGGACAAAAGAAGTATTCAAATCAATTAAAGAACTATCTGGATCACATCTCTATCACATTAAAAAATCAAAAACATAAGAAGAAAAAATGTAATATTTTTGGCTAATTAATCTAAAGGGTTGAACTTTGATACCAAATACGCATTATCCAACACAAAGATCCAAACTTTCAAGGAAAAGAAACTCCAATTTCATCAAACACTCAAAGAGTAGACAAAACTGCGAGAATGAAGAAACTTTTAAGAGAAGGGAAAAGAAAAAATACTAACCTTGGGAGATTGGTAACCAAGCTTAGAAGAAGCAGTGTCATTGAACCCGACCCGAGAGTCCAGACCCGGAAGGACCCGACCCGGAGAAGAATCTAAGTGTGTGGTGGTGGTTCGAATCAGCCTCTCGAAGATGGCCATGACGAGGAACATTGAGATGAGAATGGCGGTGGCGACGAAACCGAAGGAAACAGCGTTGACTGAGTCGTCGAACTGAGATCTCCATGGCTCCTCTCGCCGGAGATTCGTCGGAGCTCCAACGGGTGGCCATTGATGATGATTCTGATTCAATGACGTCGTTCTGAAGCTCTTTAGCTCTCTCATGTCGTTTTTTTCTTCTTGTGGTTGTGATTTTTCGTTAAGGATTTTGTTAGATGTATTCACTGACACTGTGTTTCGTTCTTGGCTTAGCCATGTCGAATGGAGAGAGAGATGTGGGGGCTAAGGTGGGAGAATGTGAAAGCTTTGGGGTTTGAAAATAGTTTTTAAATAAACTCGTAGTAGCTTTTTGGGATACACAGGGGGATACACATGTTTCCCTTTATTGGACTCTCATACACATTTTTTTTAACTACAATAACATAAATAGACACTTTCAAGATATAGCACACTTTCACCATACTTTATATGTGTGGTTTGACCTTTATACCTTTATATCAAGAGATAATTAGTTTCCCCTACTTTCTCACTATTTTTATTATTATTCTTTTTTAACACCCCATATATTTTGTTTTGTTTATTTTCTTCTCATAAAAAAATAATAGAACAATTTTTTTTACACTATCAATTATATTTATATTTCTTTTTTCTCTATACTTTGATACCCATTTCATATTTTTTACTTACATGTGGGTCGAACATTGTGGATAGAACACATGCGTATCCATATAGTTGCATACACGTATACCATATATGCGTGGATACGCATGCATATCCATTTAAATGTGTACACATGTATCATATCCACATGAATACGTATGCACATATATGAAACACATGTACACAGCTAAATAGTTTTGCATGCGTTCTATCCACAAGGTTTGAACCACATGTAAGTAAAATATTGTGAAATGGGTATCAAAGTATATAGAAAAAAAATATATAGTTTGTAGTGCAAAAATAATTGTTTATAAATTTTTTATGAGAAAAAATAAGCAAACAACATATGTGAGATGGGTATAAAAGAATAGTTAAAAAATGAATGGGATATTTTCTCTCTTCCTGAAACCATTAGTTAAAGGGTAATTATGAAATTTCATATGTCAAAAGCAATAAAAATGTGTCTAAACTCCAAAAGTGTCTATCTTGTAAACCAAACTTACTTTCGTGCCTCAAAATGTAACTTACTCTGATTGCAGAGCTTTTCTTGAAACATTTTCAACGAAAGAAGTGGAAAATTGTAAATTTTTTAACAAGATTATAATGAGGCATTATTAAAAAAAAACACTAAAAAGTGGCACTCATGGGAACATACACGCTCAGTGGCGGATGTAGAGCAAAAAGGGGTGTGGCATGTGCCCCATCCTAATTTTTTTTTTCATAAGGAATTAGTGTTAATCTATGTAAAATGCATTTAGTTTAAATATTAGTTATAAAAAATTATTCATATGCCTCATGCTAAATTAAGTTCTGAATCCGCCCCTGTACACGCTCGATGTTGTCCACGAGAATGGACCGAGACCAGTTGCCGAGCGAGAGACAAACTTGCCCCTAAACCCTTCGCCAGAGAGAATACAGATAGGGATGTGACTTAAGGTTTTGGTTAAGCAAACCTTATCACCTAAGCCACCATGTCCCATGAGCTTTGTTTTTTTTTTCTTCTAGAATATCTGGAGTTTATAAAACTTAAACCGATCCGATTACAAATAATGGAAGAACAAAGGAGGAAACAAAAAAAAAAGAAACTTGCCTTACAAAGACAATGCTAACCCGGTGAGAACAAGCCCGGGGCAAGAACAAGAAACGCTATCGAGAAGAAGAGTCTCGAAACCACAATGCGAGAGCATCTTGAAATCGAGGAATGTGCTTTCTTGCCAAGCAAGTGTTGCGAATACCACGATCAATCATTTTGAGCAAACCATTTGCCGGCGTTTTGATACCTTTGAAGATCCGAGCATTTCTTTCTTGCCATATGGAGTATATAATTTCTTGTGCCGCAATGAGCCTAAGGAAGGCCAATGGAGAATCCTGCGATGGCACCAAAAGCCAATCTAGAAAGTGAGTCCAAGTGCTGAATCCTATGAAAGGGCACACTAACCTTCTAGAACACCATCTCCACAACTCATGACCAAAATGGCACCTCAAAAGAATATGATCCCTGTTTTCTCCATATAATTCACAAAGATAACAAGTATCATCTCCCCAGATTCCCCAAAAAAGGAGACAAGAAAGAGTCGGTAATCTGTCTAAGCAAGCAAGCTACATAGTGAAGGAGTGCTTAGGAACCGAACCAGAGAACCAAACTTGACGATGCCAAATAACCTCTTGCCTCGCAGGCCTGATCAAATTCCAAGTATCCGCGAAGGTGAAGGAGTTTTTAGCCTCACCGGAGCTACGAGCCCACAAGTACTTATCCGGTGCATGAGAAGATGTTTGGACTGTGGTAAGGAAGCACATGAGCTGTTCAGTCTTGTCGCTTCGAGCCCCTCTGAAAATCCAGCCATCTTCAGTTCTTGCTTGAGCTACTTTTGCGTCTAGAGGAATACCAAGTAGCATGTGCCCTGCTACTCCCAGGAAAGTATATAATTGACCAAATGGAGTCCATCAATCATACCAGAATGAGCAGTGAAGTCCATGACCAACAGCGCAGGTAAGGTATTTGGTAGCTAACGGTCTCAATTTCAGAAGTTGTTTCCACATGGACGAGCCTCTGCCCTTAGAACACAGCTCCCAAAAACCCTTCCTCCTCATTTTATTTTTTCGACACAACGCAACCCATAAGGAACCAGTAGAAGAGAACAAGAGCCAGATCAATTTTAGACCGTAGACTTTGTTCCAAAGACCAATGTTCTTGAGCCCGAGACCCCCTTCTTTCTTTGGAGAACACACTTTTTCCCAACTCACTTTTGCCTGCTTTGGGATATCAACTGAAAATGACCACAAAAACCTGCGACAAAACTTGTTGAGGTCCTTAATGCATTTCTTTGGGAGAATGAAAGTCGCACACTAGTATCCAACTATGCTTTGGATCACTGAAGTCAAGAGTTGCAATCTCCCCGCATAAGAGAGATGTTTCACATGCCACGCCTCAATCCTGTTTCGCACTCTCAGAATAAGGGGTTCGCAATCAGCACGAGAGAGGGGATTAGGCAGTAAAGGTAATCCGAGATACCTGACTGGAAGAGAGCCCATCGGAAAACTAGAGAAGCTGCTAAGCGATGATTCCTCCGAAGCAGAAGACCCAGCAAGGAATAAATCAGTCTTATTTTTGTTAAGAATCAGACCTGAAATGCTGGAGAAGTAATCTAGCAATTTTAAAATTTCTCTTAAAGATGCTTGCTCTCCGTCAAAGAAAACCATAACGTCATCTGCAAATATCAAATGAGTGACATTCGGGTTCTGCGTCCTCGGGTGAAAACCTATGAGACCATTAGTATAACGGAGATCAAGAAGTCGGGAGAAGATGTCCATACCAATGACGAAGAGGTATGGTGAGAGTAAATCTCCTTGTCTTAATCCTTTCTTCCCCTTAAAATACCCGTATAGCTCACCGTTAACTGTTATGGAGAATCTTGTTGAGCTTATACATTGACTGATCCACATAATATACTTCTGTGGGAAATTTGTTGCTCTTAAAATATCAAGAATAAAGCTCCACTCAATGGAATCAAAAGCCTTCTGAAGGTCGATTTTTATCATACCCCTTTTTGAAGTACCAATATTGTTATAACCTTGGACCAATTCCGAAGCTAAAAGAACGTTCTCCACAATCTGCCTTTTTTTGACAAAAGCAGTTTGGTTTTCTTGGATCATTTCAGGAAGCAAACACTCAAGGCGGCGAGCAAGCAGCTTTGCTATCACTTTATACATTGCGTTTAGCAGGGAGATAGGCCTGTACTCTGATACTCTTTCAGCATTTGTAACTTTCGGGGTCATAGTAATGGCTGTAGAGTTCCAACTAGGCTCCATTTTCCCTGAGGTAAATAAGTCCAGCACAGCAAATGAAATTTCCTGACCCACTATCTCCCAACAACGCTTGAAGAATTCTCCCGAATATCCATCAGGACCTGGCGCTTTGTCCGATGGTAGAGCAAAGAATTCAGCTTTAATTTGAGCCATCGAGAAAGGACGGTCAAGGGCTTCTCTCTGGAATTCTGAGCATCTAAAGGAATGAACAGAATCAATAGCAGGGATTAGGTTTGATGGAGAGTGATTAGAAGTCCCCAACAGCCTTGTATAATACCCGACACACTCAGACTTGATATCTACTTGCTCAGAGATGATTGAATTATTATCCAACCTAAGTATCTTAATCCCATTTATCGAAATTCTGACTGCCACACTTCTATGGTAGAACTTGGTATTCTGATCTCCATCTTTAAGGTTTTGAATCCTAGATTTCTGCCGCAAAAAGGTCTCCTCCGCAATAGAAAGCTCCTTCCATTTAGAAAAAACTTGAGACTCACGCTCTGCAGCATCAACAGAGGGAGAGTTTAACATTTCAAATTGTACCTCTTTCAAAGCCAAAGTTGCCTCCACCACTCTATTTTGGATACCCGAGTAAGCTGACCTATTGAGTTCCCTCAATTTGTACTTCAAAGCTTTTATTTTTGGCCAATCCTTACCATCAAAGAGCCATGGGTTTGCGTGGCTGCCCAAGATTCCGCCACCACCTCTAAGAAACTTGAGTGCGGAAAGAGATGATGATTTAGTTTGAAAGGCTTTGCCACTCGAGGTCCTTCAACTGGAAATCTGACACAACAACAAGCATGATCTGAAAACAGAGTTTCCTCAAATGTGATAGATGCATTCGGAAATCCCATAACCCAGTAATCATTCCCTAAAGCTCTGTCTAACTTTTCTGCGATGGGGTTACTAACTTGGTGATTCCACCATGTGTAAATTGGCCCATGAGCAGGAAGGTCCAGCAAATCAGCGTTAGTTAGACACCTTCTAAACTCTCTAGCCCCACCAGAAAGCAAGTCGAAGTCTGTTCTTCTCGAGTGCTCCGAAGGGTTAAGAGTTTGATTGAAATCCCCTAGCACTATCCAAGGGGAGCTTCTCAAAGGAGTGTTACTTGCCATAACCTTCTCCTCTCATATATGTGATTAGAGCCATACACAAAAGACGCCGAGAAGCTAAGATCACGGCTTGGAACTGAAATACCACAAGTAATTTGTTGACGGGTCTTATTAAAGACCATAACCGAAACTTCTGAACTCCACACAACCCAGATTCTTCCCAAGTGGGAGTGCTCATAATTCGAAACTAAGCTCCAATGCGGAAGGATATTATTTACAATACTCAACGCATTTTGCTCCAAAACATGTGTCTCAAGAAGACACCCAAAATTGGTCGATGCTGGTGACACCAATTCTTAAACCTCTGCTGCTTATCAGGGTCATTTATCCCTCTTACGTTCCAACAAAACATCAGCATTACAAAAAGAGGTGGTGGTGGGATTTATCGACGGAGGGAAAACCCTCCCATGTTAACAGGCCCGTTCATAAATTTGGCCTTACTCTTCTTGCTTTTCTTGGAGACTACCGGTGTAAAACCATCAGAATCCACTGTTTGATGCTTCGCTATCTGTGAGTCACCCGAGCAATAATCTGAAATTATCAAAGACTTGTTCTGAGCAATCTCTGGTGGAACCGTAGTGGTCTCCTTCTCAACTACAGAGCTTTCACCAACAACCTTAACTGCGTAAACCTGGAGCTTGGACTTGCTTTTTGGTTTTTACGGTGTCTCTGTTGGAGCGGAATAAGCAGCCATTTTACCTTTTGTAACTTTTGGACAGACTTCCTCAACGTGGAAAGCCTCTTTGCATTGTTGACAAAGCGGAGGGCTTAGCGGACAACGCTTAGAATTATGGCCTGGCTCAGAGCAAAGCTGACATATAGGAGGAAGGTGGGGACAAGATACTTCAACCCTTTTGATATCACCACTCTCGAATCGAACACATACTGATTCTGGAATGGGGCTATGGAGATCGATAATTTTGAAGACCTTAGCCACCTCAAAGTTAGTCATTTCCTCAGTTTCCTTGTGAAGGAACTTTGGGTGACCAACCATACTCGCAATGCGACTTAGACTCTTCAGATTGTAGAATTCAAACGGAACTTTACGGAATTCAAGCCACACAGGAGCTGTTTGAAGAGCAGGTTTCGAAGGTTTGTTGTCCGGAGTCCATTCCGCAACAAACATTGAGCTGCAGTCTATCGACCAAAGACCCTCACGCAGAACCCTTTGTCGAGCAGAAGCACTCAGTATCTTGAAGAGATAGGTGTTTTCCTCAAGCTATGTAACACCTATCTACTCCACATAAGATTTACCACCGCTTTGATTTTTCCATAAGAAGGAGCCTTCCGATAGAACTGGCCAACCACAAAATCTTTCCAAAGAACTTTACTTTCTTCAATCAACTGGTTTGGAATAGTTACACAGCGCTCACCAGAATCAAGGAGAAACGGTGAGCCACACTTTTCGAGGGGCTTCGACCCACCTTGGACTCGGTCAACCCAAGTTAGGGGAGGTTTATGCCTCCGCCGAAGGATTCTCCTGCTAACCCTTGAAGAGAGGGAGAAGCTTTTGAAGCTAGATCTGGAGGAGACGCCGTGGAGAGTGAAGTCTCAGAAGTCTCCACCAAAGAGGGCTTAGATGTCCGTGAATGGACGGGGAAGACGCCGGTATCTCCGTAGTAGCTTTGGAGCTGAGTGACGATCGAATTTGGGCAATTGTCATTCATCTTCACCGGAGGGGATACCGCACTAGAGGATTTACGAGCGAGGAGGATAGGAGATAGAAAGTAGAAGGGGGGTTTCTTTTTGTTTATGGCCATGGTGGTTAAGAACCGCCGGCGGTGGCCACCACCGACTCTGCTTTTTCGTAATAGACAGGGAGACGAGATCGAAGTCAACCCCCATGAGATTTGTTAATATGTAATAATCATCAACTGTTTATATACTCATGATCGACACGATAATTAACCGATGTGGGACATAATTAGTTAGAATTCCCATTATTTAGATCATCCTTCATTTAATTATATCACGTGATGCGTCATCTCTCCCATTGTCTTTGAAACCCTAATTTCAATTTTTTGGGTATTCTCCTCAATTCACGATCCGTAAATATTTAGTCTTTTACGGTGAACTTTTATTTTCTCTGGCGATGACTCCTTCTACTTCTTCAGACACTAGTCTTTCTGTGCCACATAATGAACAGAGGAGGAAGGAGACGATGTGGTGTTTCTTGGTGCGTAAGCAATGTCGTAAAGGGTTCAAGATGAGAGATTCGCCTGATAGCAAGACTAGGGTTTAGAATAACGTCAGACTTCCGATTGAACGCCAAGAAGATCAATGTCGTTTCGGGAATCAGGATAATCTCTCCACATTCACTACAAATGGAATCGCATAATCTCTCCGCTTTGAGTTCTAAGTTAAGATCGCTTGTAAATCCTCTTTGTATAATATGTATCTTTTTGAATGAAATACCATTCAACTTGCTCATTTGTATAATCGACTTCATTTTATCTTCGATTTGACTAATGTAACTCATTGTCTGCAACAGCTTTATGTTCCCCCTCGACATGATCCTAAACAATTCCGGGTCCAACAAATCCCGATGCAGAAGAAAAGGGAAAGCGGAAAGCATTCGCTAAACATATGAATCTTATGTTATTTGAGATTGAGGGGAAGAGAAGGGCACCATTTATTGTTCCCTTTTGCAGCATTTTCTAATTGCTGAAAGAAGTATGGAATTATTCTGACGGGTCTTCGAGCTGACCAGTAGACAAATCATTTATGTGTGGATACACTGCCTTCTCATCCAGTTGATTTTGCGCCCAAATCAACATCTTCAACAAGCTTGGAAGTTTGGGATCTGTTTGTTCACAAAAATTAAGTAGGTACATCAACCTCTGAGTGAAGACATGAATGAAATATTCTGATTGCCTTTTATATATACTTTGATCTTTAGATTAGAAATGAATGATGCTCGAGATAAAAGCAATTTGTGGCTACTAAAACATAACCAGTATAACATCGATCATACCTTTTTCATGACTCTGGCTTGTAAGAATAGCTGCATTCACTTCACTTGCTGTCTTAAGGCGGTGGGAAATGTCAAGAAGCTCTTTAACCGGGCAGTTAGATGCATCTTCAAAAACAAGCAGGGCTACAGTTTTTTCCAATTCAGCCAGAAACGATTGCTGCAGAACGAATCAACAAATTGTACGAATGGTGTTTCAGCATCAGCAAGAAGAGTATAAAACAGGTATTGCGCAGTCAATGATCAATATATAAGATGTTTCACATGTAAAACGCCATCTTCAAAGACAATCAATGAGCAATATACACAGACTTACGTTTTCTTCTCCACGTGGCGCAAGTTCCTCCTGAGCAAACTCCAAGGCTTCTTCTGTCCTCCCTTGTCGAATAAGTTCTATCAACCTTTGCTGCTGAAGATGAAAAAACAGCTCTGGATTTGTGTCTAGTATCTGCAAGCATGGGTTCACAGAAAGATCAGATTTTGATTCTTAATATCTAGGAAAAAGATTCGCCAAAGCAGTTTATCTCTCAAATAGAAACTGTTCACACAATAATCGAACATATGCATATGATGAAGAAGCACTGTACCTCAGGATTCAAGTCATTCACTTTTTCAATAGCATCCTCGACATTTCCGTTTTGAACCGCCTTTTTAACAGCCATTCGATCTGTGATGGTCGCAAGATCTATCTCTGCTGTTTCTCGATAAGGAAAAAAAAACTAATATCTAACGCACCAGTTTCACAAAGAAACTGAGAATAAGAAGAAAAAACTCAATTGGAATCAAGAAAAGGATACGTTTGGTTCCAGACTCTCTTTGGAATTTCTCAGCAGCTTCTACATATCCCTCAGTCACAAGAAAATTCATCACCAAAGTGTTCATGTCTTGTTTCCTAAGCTTCACAGCATTAAGTTTCTTCTCCCATTCTTCACGTGTGATCACTTTCTTCGAAGTAGCCTATGAGAGTACAAAGAGATTCAATTTTTTTCCAAGAACACATCATCAAGCTTTGGATCAAAGAACAGACTCATAGCAAAACAACAAGTGAAAGAAGGCATCTGTTACCATTTCTTCGTCGTCTTCCTCAAGCTGATTAATGAAAATCCGAAACAGTGACATTAGAACGCCAGTGTGGCTCTCATCTTGAATCTGATCAACTCAATAAAACTTATTACCTGAAAATAAAAACACTCTCCGATCAGAGTTATTCGAAACGAGATTGACTAAGAAATTCACTTTGAGATCAAACGAAAATCCCGAGTAATTTAAGGGTTTAATCAAAGTTCGAGCAGCGATCCCAAAACAGCACAAGAACCGTAGTTCTAACGTCTATTGAAAGAGTGTGCGCCGATTTTCCTGGAAAACCGAGTAGAAATTATCCGGGAAAGAGTACCTGGAGAAAAGGAAAATCTTCTTCTGGCAAATAAGACGGAGATTTGGGGATCGATTGATTCTTAGATTGCCTGCGAAATTTTCTTCCCTAATTCTACAATCTGATAAAAGAAAAAATGGAGGTTTTCGAGTCTTTCGATTTTCGATAGAGAAGAGATCGGGTTTCGTTTCTTAGAGAGGATGTTGGCGAACCGTCGATGAACCGATCCGGTTTCCTCGCTCGTTTATTTGTCAACCGGAAAATATTGTTCCAAGTTCGAACTATATAGAGGTCGGCACGGGAATTTCTTCTATTCGGGATTTGCTCCGTTTTTATCGAATATCTAATTTTGTTATTTGTTTTGTTCCAGAAAAATACGGATATCCAAAAATTCGGATATCTGGAAAATTTACGGATATCTATTGCGCTCCATTAGATTATAATGCATTTTTAATCCAATATGAACTAACAAGTAGAAAACAAGTGAAATCATCTAGTTTCATTTTTTATATAAAGAATGATAGACAAAATAATCATACAAAAAATTAATATTTTCACTTAAACTTCAGTATAAACATTTTTATTAATATTCAATTAATTATTATAAAGTTTATATATTTTTATCGTGCATATTTTCTATTTGAATTTTTTTATTTATTAAAAAAATAAAGAAAATGTAAATAAACATTATAAATTTATAACATATTATGTATATATATATGATCTACGGATCGGAGCGGATATCCGGCCTTCCTAAACTTAGTATTTGTAAATTGCTTTGTTTTAGACAGATACTACATTTTAGTATTTGCTTTGGTTCGAATCTTTACGGATATCCAGATTTTTCGGATCAAATCGAGACGAATACCGGATCGAAGCGAATCTAACGGATAATTTGCCCAGCCCTAGTACATATATGCTAATTTTCTGAAATTTTGTAGCATTTCCGATTTATTAAATTATACTAAATGATATTTTTTTGTTAAAATTTTAATTTTTTTTTTGGCATACATCATTTAACTAATTTTAGTGGGGTTATTGGTTCATGAATTTTAATGGATTTGGAAATCCAAACCAAATCCAGTGTTATTGGTTCTATAATTTTAAAATTTATGTTTAAATGCAGTGTTATTGGGTTTATGATTTAAAAATCTAAGTTCAAATCTAGTGTTATTGGTTCTATGATTTATAAATACTAATTCAAATCATGTGTTATTCAATCATACATGGGTGGACAAAAAACCGAACCAAACCAAATCAACAAAACTTAAACTGGCCCAAATCAAACCATATTCTATATTTAACCCAATCGGTTGAAGTTTTTCTCAACCCGAAGGATTCGGATTGGTTCGGTTTAAAATCGAATCGAACCGATAAACAAATGTGTTTTTCTGTTAATTAGTTAAGTAATAGTATTAAAAATATAAACACATATGGTGGGTTCATATAAGAGATGAATAAACATTGGCTTCTATAATTAACTTATATTTAAATTATTGACTTGTTGTAAGTTCATTTTAGTGGGCATGGGAGAGACGAACTCATGGATTTTTTATTTTGATTAAGTGGGATAATTTCATTTTGGTTTTAGACTTTAAGGGAATATGTTTTTTATGGCTTCGTTTTATTTACGTTTCGTTAGGATTCTTGTTTTTATAAGTTGATTTTTTAAAAACCGAACTAAAACCAAACCAAATTACAACCGAACCGAACTAAACCCAAACCGAACCAAACTTATTTCGGTTGATTTCGGCTAGAATTTTATTCAACCCGAATCAACCAAACCGAACTGAACCCAAACCGAACCCAAAACGAACCCAAACTTAAACCGGATGGCCCACCCTACGATCTAATTTTTTATATGATTTTACAATGAATTTTAGTGGATTTGGAAGGATTTCAATGTTAAAAATACAAAGAATCAAACCAGAGAGAAACCTACATATTTAAAAATATTAATTAAAATCCACTAAATTTTACAAGAATTTATAAATCCTATATGAAGGATTTATAAATCCTATACATATTTTCAATAAATCAAGACCATGAATCTGACTCATTGCAACATTAAAAAAATTATGAAGGAGCTTATGGCTTTAAAAGAGTCAAGGGGTCTGGGCGATGGGAATTTGGACATGAGTATTTTGTTAGAGGTCAAACCTGAGCTTTTGGAGAAGATGATGCTCAAAACTGGGATGGCTAGCTTGTGAAAGCCAAAGCTAAACGTAAAGAAGCTAAAGCGGAAGTTGAGGTTCGCTTGCAACGTTTACTAATTTGATCAAAATCGATCTTTGTCTTTATATAAAATAAAAACCCTTTTGTATCATCAAAATTTAGTGGTGTAATGATATTTGGGATTTTTCAGAAACGATATCTTGTTTTGTAGCCTCTTGTTTTGTGTTTGTGTTTTGGTCTATTGCGATTCTATGTGTTTATTCATGTTGATGTAACATTTATCTCTGAAGTGTTTTTGATCCCATTCTCTCTCATTCTCTTCTCTTCCTATACATTGTGTGTTCCAGATTGTCTTCATCGATCACTTTACTCCGATCAGATGAAAGATGATCATAAATTCCTTCTAAACGGCTTTGTACTTTTTTTCTTTCAAGATGGATATGTCTACTAAAGTAGTTTTTGTACTGAGCTTTCAAGTCTTTTAGGACTGTTACAAGTCTGCTCCTCTGATGCACAAGGCTAAACATGTGGTCCTCTTGTGGAGTTTTCAACATGATTTGGACTTGTGGTATGGTGTGCTAGTGAAGAATTAATAATGAAAACTTTGGCTTGTAGAATCTCTTATCTTGTTTTTGCCCCCAAAAAAAAAAATCTCTTATCTTGTTCACTTATTTTTACAATTGTTGGTTGCTCAATTCAAGTTGCATTTCAGTTTCGATTTGGGGTTTTCGATTTTCTTAGTTTAGTAAGAATATAATTAAGTTTTTATTGGTTTACCTTGTGTAAAGTAAATCCCATCTTGTCTAGCATCCCAAAAGTTCTTTTTACCATAATGAACGAAGAAACCGCCAGCTTTATATGCCCTAAACTTTGCATGAAACCTAAAACCAAGTCCTTGCCATAAGTCACAATCGACCTTTGTTTTTGTAATACTTTCATAAAAACTAAAATCATACGTTTGTCCAGGGCGTAAAAAGTGGAAGCCTAGGTCGTCTTGGTCCAATATACAATGAATTTTGAGAACGTTAGTTACATTGTTAAATTGATAAGATTAAAAGTTTGAAAGAGATAAGATTGAAAGTTTAATTATTGACAAAATAAAACCTAAAATTATTTAAATCTTTATTTTTGTCTTTAAAACGAAAGAGGAAAGAAACAAATCAACGTCATAGCTAGTCAAAGCTTTCTTTTTGGTTACATTGTTAAATTTATTAGTTAATTGACATAACTTCATTGAAGTTAGCTTTAGACAGTGATTAATTAAAAATTTGTAGGTCCTCAACCAAAAAAAAGTAAAAAAAATATAGAGAAGCATTTGCTCTCGGAATCTTCCAACATTCTCTGATCGATGAAACTCCTCCTCTTCCTCTCTCTTGTTTGGTAATTTACAATCATCTTGTAGCTCCCATCACAACGTAGTATTTCAAAATAATTCAAATCCATGAGTATTTCTTAAATCTTTTAAAATTATTTTTTATTTGTTGGCAGGAGAAATCAATAGAGTACTTGAGGCTTCATATATCAGACCAATGAAACTTTTTGTGTTCGGAGATTCTTACTGTTAGTAGTGAGTTGAGCACTCTCCGGTTTAGATCAGTTTAGACCGAGAAGAAATCGGGTTCATGGCTCAACGCGAATCGGCTTTCAAGCCCAGTAAAGGTCCAACACGTCGTAACACCGACTCCCGGGCCCAAAGAAGGCCCAACCCGTCTAAAGTTAATAACCGACTTCCAAGATTTACGGAGTATTTCCTGATCTCGGAGAGAAATCATGAGACTTTCCGAATTCTGAAGGAATTAGGAAAAAGAAATCTTCCTGTTCGCAACTGACATCAATTCGTATAAATAGCAGGGCCACGATCACATCTCATTCATTCACAATCTTCTACAAGCGAGACAGAGGAAATAGAGAGCTCGAGCATATCGACATTTGTTTCCTTAGTTTCCTTAGTCGTTTTACCAATCTTAAAATCATTCTGTACTATTTACCGAGTTCGATATCAATAAACAAGATCCCGGATTAAGTTTACCGTTTTGTCCCTTGTGTGATTTTCATAATCAACAATTGGCGCCGTCTGTGCGGACTAAAGGGCAACCTAACTTATTCGGATCTCAGAGAATACCTCGGTAATGGCTGAACTACATGACGATCAGATGGATAACCGTAACCTTGAACAAAACGACAACCGTGATGATCTCAACAACGACAACCGTAATGATCTCCAAAACAACAACCGTGATGATCTCAACAACGAAGTCCGTGATGATCTCAACAACAACTTACCACCTCCAGCTGTGATCGATGCTGAAGCCACCACAACAGCTCGGCCCGATCAATACACACTCATGCAAGCAATGACAACACAGCTTACCGAACTCACTAAGAAGAACGATGAAAGGTTCAATTCCTTATTGATAAACCAAACTGAGCTACGTAACCAAATCGGAGAAATCAGACAAACACCAAGGTCTCCCCGATTTGAAGAATCAACCCCCCCCCCTCTTCAACGCAATCTCTTCACCGAATTAAACCAACCTCGTAGCACGACAAACCAACCCCCTATCATACCTAGTGCTGAGCATAATAACCTAACCAAATGAAACCGAACCGAAATTAATGGTTCGGTTTGGTTATGGTTACTTCATTATAACCGAATGGTTATTTTTTTTTATATCCATTGGTTATGATAACCGAATGGTTATTAACCGATAACCAATAGGTATCCATGGATATCAAAAAAAAAAATTATGTTTATTTTCCCTAATTAACCGAAATAACCGAAAAATAACCGAACCGAAATATTTCCGAAATAACCGAAACATTTTGAAATGTAACCGAAATAACCAAAATATTTTGAAATTTAACCGAAACTTAACCGAAATAACCGAAACTAACCGAAAATATTTGAAATTTAACCAAAAATAACCGAAACCATTCGGTTAACCAAAAATAACCGAAAGATTCCGGTTACCAAATGGTTATTAATTTTGATATCCATACCGAACCGAACCGAATGGTAACCGAACTGAAACCGAACCAAAAACTGTTACTAACCGAATGGATAGTAAAAAACATAACCGAACGTAACCGAAAACCGAAATAACCGAACCGAACCGAACCGAATAACCATATGCCCATCCCTAATCATACCGACTACCGGCAGTCACGGAACGCGCATAACAGATCAAGCGTCTTTAGATCAGGAGTTCGATAACTTCAAGAATCAACTTCAGGACATGAGATCAAAATTTCATCAAGCTACAAGCTCGGCACCCGAGATCGATCGCGTAATCCAAGAGACACAAAAACACCATTCACTCATCGGATCATCAATACATCAGTTTGGCGCTTGGACAAAATCACAGCGTACGACGGACATACAGATCCGCGACACTTTATGACCTCGTTCGGCATAATGATGAACCGTTTCCGAATTCAAACCGAAGAAGAAAAGGATGCCGCCACATGCCAGCTCTTCGTGGAAAATCTCTGCGGAACCGCACTCGACTGGTTCTCCCAGTTAGACGCCCACTCGGTCGATAGCTATACCGAACTCTCAACCAAATTTCTCAAGCGCTTCACAATGTTCATCAAGTAAAAAACCCGGAACGCCGATCTATGGGCCCTTGAGCAAAAAAGTGACGAGCCACTACGAGATTTCATGAACCGGTTCAAAGCAGTGGTGTCTCATTGCAACATCGATGACGAAGCCGCAATCGAAGCCTTATACAAAGCAACATGGTATAAGTCTGATTTCCACAAAGAAATCAAACGCAATTGGCCCAATACTCTCGAGGATATTTTGCACAAGTCACATATCTACATCCTTGAAGAAGAAGAAGAAGAAACCGCAAAAGATAAACAACACGCTATCTTCAAGCCAATCGCTCCAAAAGACAAACCAAGAGAAGACAATCGCGAGGCCCGAAATTACTACGACAGACGACCTGCAGCTCAGCAAGTTTGTAGCATCCAGCCACAACAAACATGGAACACCTGGATCCGACCCGATAATCCCCCTCCGAAAATCCGAGCGAACCGACCAGCAACGACGGACCCTTCTGTCAATTTCACAACAGAAAGTGTCATAACACGGAAGAATGCAGGTATCTTAAGGATTTCATGTTGTTAAAATTCAGGAAAGGCGAAATCCCCGTCGAAGGAGTGTTCCGCCCCAGCAACAGGTTTCACCGAAATGATAACCAAGGAGCTCGTCGACCGAACCCCACCAAGAATCCCGATCAAACAAATACCAATACTATCGAATAATCAAAACGAGACTGCGACGACGATAACAAAAACCGTAACATTCCTCAAGTTCGGAAGCGGGTGAACATGATAATGGGGGCACTAGAATCCTGCAATTATTCAGTCCGAGCAATCAGAGAAGTAATCGCCGCACGACGTCAGAAAATAGTAACAACAGGCGGAATGCCTGTAACCTTTTCCGAACCCGATACAAAGGGACTCCATATGCCGCACAACGACCCTCTAGTCGTTAACTTACTCATCGGAGACATCGCAGTCAGAAGAATCCTAGTGGACACAGGCAGCTCGGTTAACGTAATATTTAGACATACACTAAGAGACATGGATTTCCCGGACTCCGAGATCAAAACAAAAATCGAACCGCTTACTGGCTTTATAGGCGAGCAGACAATGACCGTGGGAACAGTCAAAATACCCATCTACGTCGGCAGACTTATAAGAATGGTCAAATTTTTGGTCCTCGACAGACCAGCGATCTACAACGTCATACTCGGAACACCCTGGATCTATGCAATGAAAGCCATCGTCTCCACCTACCACCAATGTCTGAAGTTCCCAACACCATTCGGAGTATTTACACTAAAAGGCGATCAGCTGATGTCCCGAACCTGTTATATCAACGAATTCAAACTCCGGACAGTATCCCGAACATGTGTTATCAACACGACATTGAAAGATCCACTTAACACAAATCTCAACCGCGACATACCAAGGCAAGAGAACATCATCCAAATCAACATTGACGAACTCAATCCTGACAGATGCGTAGGGGTAGGAGCCGAACTGGACTAAGAAATCAAAAACGACCTCGTCTGCTTTCTCAAAAGAAATGTCTCGACATTCGCCTGGTCTATCAAAGACATGCCCGGAATCAACCCAAAAGTACCGTTCCATGAACTCAATATAGATCCGACCTTCAAACCAATTAAGAAAAAACGATGCAAGCTCGGCCCAGAGAAAGCTCAAGCCATCAATGACGAGGTCGAACGACTACTCAGCGCAGGATCAATAACAGAAGTTCGGTATCTGGACTGGTTAGCCAACCCAGTCGTCGTAAAAAATAAGAACGGTAAATGGAGAATTTGTGTCGACTTCGCCGATCTCAACAAAGCTTGCCCAAAAGATAACTTCCCGTTACCCCATATCGATAGATTAGTCGAAGCTACCGCCGGGAACGAACTCATGCATCAAAACGATCGCGATAAGACGTCCTTCATCACCTATCGCGATATTTATTGCTACAAAGTCATGCCATTTGGATTAAAAAAACGTTGGCGCAACTTACCAACGCCTTGTGAATCGAATGTTCGCAAGCCAGCTCGGCAAAACCATGGAAGTATACATCGACGATATGCTCGACAAATCACTCATCGCCAAAGATCACATCGGTCATCTGAACACATGCTTCGATATACTGAACGAGTACGGCATGAAACTCAACCCTACCAAATGCATGTTTGGAGTAACATCCGGAGAATTCCTCAGCTATATCGTAACACAGAGAGGAATCGAAGCTAACCCCAAACAGATCTCGGCAATCATATATCTTCCCTCCCCAAAAACGAAACGTGAAGTTCAGCGGTTAACCGGCCGCACTGCAGCCCTTAATCGTTTTATCGCTCGATCAATTGATAAATGTATGCCCTTCTACCAACTTCTTCGGGGAAACAAAGACCTCAAATGGGACGAGAGATGCGAGGAAGCATTCAAACGACATAAGGAATACCTCTCGACTCCTCCAATCTTGGCAAAACCTGAAGACGGCGAAACCCTTTACCTATACATCGCAGTTTCAAACTCGGCAGTTAGCGCCGTCCTCGTTCGAGAAGACCGAGGTGAGTAAAAACCGATATTCTATATCAACAAGTCTTTAGACGGAGCCGAAACAAGATACCCCACGCTCGAGAAACTCGCCATCGCCGTAATTACTGCAGCCAGAAAGCTTCGTCCATACTTCCAATCGCACTCAATTGTCGCTCTTACCGACCAACCCTTGCGAACCATCTTGCACAGCCCCAGTCAGTCTGGTAAACTCGCCAAATGGGCAATCGAGCTGAGCGAATACGATATCGAATATAAAAATCGGATAAGTGCCAAATCACAAGTCCTGACCGACTTCCTCATCGAACTACCCCAAGAGTTGATAAATACCGACACCCCCACCATTGATAAATGGATTCTACACGTAGACGGATCATCATCGTGTCGAGGGTCGGGAGTAGGCATACACCACCTGTCCCCAACCGGGGAGCTTTTATAACAATCATTCCGCCTGGAATTTAACGCCTCAAACAACGAGGCCGAATACGAAGCATTGCTCGCCGGTCTACGCTTAGCCAGAGCCATCGGGGCAATCCACATACATGCATACTGCGATTCCCAGCTCGTTGCAAGCCAGTACATCGGAGAGTACGACGCTAAAAATGAACGGATGGACGCATACCTCAAACTCGTCAAGAAGTTCGCCTCTAAGTTTGAAACTTTCAACCTTACAAAAATACCACGAGGCGATAACGCACCAGCCGACGCACTTGCGTCCAGCTCGGATCCCCATCTCAAACGAACTATCCAGGTCGAGAGCATCATAAAACCAAGTATCGAAACATCAGAAACATGCAACGTAGCGACACGCAAACGTAACTATGAAGAAAAACCAGCAACCATTCCCGAACCAGGAAGGACAAAGAAAAAGACAACACATAGTACCGAACTCGACACCGAGCCTGAGTCAAACATCGTAAATGATCCCGAACTGTGAAATACATCCGACAATGACAAAAAATCTGAGGGATTACACGTACCGATAGACATCGAGGCCGAAGATGAAGAAGAGCCAAAGGATTGGACGATCGAGCTCAAAATGTACATTCACGATGGAATAATCCCGTCAAACAGATGGGAAGCTCGGCGAGTTAAAATGCGGGCTGCCTCTTACATCGCTCACAAGGGGGATTTATACTGATGGAGTGCTGCAGGAGTCATGGTCATGAGAAAAGTACACGAAGGATCGGGCGGCAATCATGCCGAAGGTCGATCTCTATCCCTAAAAAAAAGCCGGCTACTATTGGCCGACCATGTTAACAGACTGTGAAATATTTGTGGCTAAATGCGACAAATATCAGCGACACGATCCGATGATCAATTTACCTACCGAACTACTAACAACTTCAACAACACCTTACCCCTTTATGCGATGGTCGATGGACATAATCGGCCCATTCCGACGCTCTACGACACAGAAACAATTTATCCTCGTCATGACCGATTACTTCACCAAATAGGTTGAAGCAGAGTCATACACCAAAATACACGCCCTCGACATCCAAAATTTTTTCTGTAAGTTCATCATATGCCGATATGGAATACTATACGAAATCGTAACAGACAACAGACCACAATTCATTTCGATATTATTTGGCGATTTCTGCGCTAAGGGGAAGATCCAACTAAGTTTTTCCACACCGAGATACCCACAAGGCAATGGTCAAGCCGATGCAACTAATAAAACCATCATAGACGGACTCAAGAAACGATTGGATACGAAGAAAGGACGTTGGGCTAACGAACTCGATGGAGTCCTCTGGTCGCACCGAACTACACCCCGAAGATCCACCGGACAATCACCATTTTTCTTATCCTACGGCATGGAGGCTCTATGCCCAACCGAACTTGTTGTCTCGACAATACGACGAACGATGCTGGTATCCAACCCCGGCCTCAACGAAGAAATGATGTTCGACAACCTAGACCCACTCGAGGAACAGCGCGGACAAGCATTACTCATAATTCAAAATTATCAGCATTTAATGGCTCTGTACTACAATAAAAAAGTTCGAGGTCGGCACTTTGAAGATGGCGACCTTGTCTTACAAAAAGTTTTTCAAGGCACCGAAGAAACGAATGCCGGCAAACTTGACACTAATTGGGAGGGTCCCTACCAGATAATGCGGGTCGTCAAGCCTGGTGTGTACGAACTCATGAAGATGGATGGACCTCCAATCCTGAGATCGTGAACTCGATGAACCTCAAACGTTACTATTATTAGCAGCTCGGCGCAAAAAAAAAAAAAAAAAAAAGAAAGAGAGACCTCGCCGAACTCGTTTTTGACTCCGTTGTAATTTGAACTACGGACGGCTTGATCCTTCTTATAAAGGTACGTAGGCAGCCCTAGCGGGTTCAGCTGTGACTTCAATAAAATAAATCTTTCAAACAAACTCGAATGGATCGTATCCATGATAATCTGATCTTACATGGATCATATCCATAAAATCCGAACTCGAATGGATCGTATCCATGACAACCGAACTCATTCAACAAACTCTCATTCACGTTAGAACAAATGTAGATTCGCACATCGACGTCCTGGCATGACGATCGAGAAACTGAAATAAGCCGAGCTTCGTCTCGCATGCATCCTCATGGTGCTATGGATAACACATTTTCCATGTAAAGTCGGGATCAGTCTCGCACCAAATACACTCTTAGATCATCCGAGCTAAATAAGCCGAGTCCATCTTGCACACTCCGATTCGATCTACGAAGACCTGAAGTATCTTAAGACGAGCTCCCTACGCACTCTTCTGCTAAGCTCCATGGTATAGCTGAATGATTTCTCTCGCAAAAGAAAGCCGATTTCTCAATAATCGCAACTTAGTAAGCCGATCTCCTAATGATTACCGACCTCAAAAAGGCCGACGAGTCGATCTCACCCTCTACAATCAGGCTAAGATCGTACTAAGTACGGCCCCAATTCTTGTATGGTGAAATCGAGAGGTTCGTATAATATTACGACCTCACAAATAGCCGAATTCGAAATAAAAATGGACAAAATAAATCAATCATACAAAGAAAATACCGATATCAATTATGCAATATCATAACGAAATAATAAAAGGTTCGGAGGATAATGTTACATAAAGCCCCTTGGGCAAAACACCGAACAAACAAAAAAACAAAGGAAGAGATAAAATGCCGACATGACAATCAAGAGGCTTGCTCCCTCATAACACTTGCATGTTCTCCCGAAATCGCCGGATGATTCGAACCGAACATATCAAGACCGCCTGGGACCTCCATCCCGACCGGCAAAGAAACTTCTGAATGGATAGTCTCGGTAAAAGGCGACACTGAAAGGTCCTCGTTAGTCAGATCGCAGGGAGTAATCGCATCACACTCAGCCGACTTCTCAGCTTTAAGCTTCTCGATACGAGCCGGCGCTATAGAAAGACCATCTTTCTTAAAAACTTCGTAGAAACTGAGGACCCCGTGAAGATGATTGACCATAAGGAATGGCTTCTTCATCTCGGCGAGATGATCTTTCACCTTCTGGAGGCGAACTTGGCACTTTTCGGTTACCTCTTTGCGCTTCATGATCTCCTGCGTACGAGTTGCCCTCAAACGACATGTCTCTCTTTTTAGAGTGCGAACAACGGAGTCCCTATCCGCAGCAAGTTCGGTGTTAGACGCCTTCAACTCGGCATTAGCCGCCTTCATCGCAGCAACTTCTTCCTTGAGCCCAGCCACGGCTAGGTCCGCAGTGTATGACCTAGTTCATTCTAAAACTAGCGCGGCTTGCAACTCTTTAGGAGTCGGGCTGACATCAAGAGTCTCACGACGCATCCATCTTAGCTCACGTTCATATGCACCGACAAGGTCATTGGTCTGCGCCACCATCTGAGAAAGGGGAAAGATATAAGCCTGGAGGGAAAGGAATACGGAAAATCAAAAGAAATAAGCTCCACTTACATCAGCTGTGGTGCGAGCAAACTTCTTATATGCCTTGGACTTAAAGATCTCTTCGGTCGAAGGCAGATTCTGAGAACCGAAGGTCAACTGGCGGTAGAGTTTGGCACACGCCACCTCGTCATCTACAACTGGCTCATCCTTGTCATAGTCGAACTTGACAGAATGAGCAGAACGGCCAGAGGGACGCTGCCTTTGCCAAGCAGCCGATCGACCTGAACAGCTGCCCTCAGCAGTCTCAGTTCGCACCGATACCTGAAGATTGGCACCCTTATCCTGTCCATCGTCTCCGTGAACAACCGTTATGTTCACATCATCGACCGGACCTCGGTCAGCATGTTTTGATGAACGTCGGGTCGTGTTCTTCCTTTTTCATTTCTTCTCCCTCTCGGCCTCCAGTTCGGCCCCGGGATTCACCCCATCAACCGGAGCCTGATCCTCTTCCACGACAGGGCGTTATCCCCTGAAGCCTGGTTATCATCGACGATCTCAACCGGAGAAACACCGGCATGATCTTGTTGCTCGTCAAGACCGTAATCAAGGTCGGGAATATCATCGATCTTCATCCTCCTCTTTCGGCTGTTTAGGTTAACTACACAAAAGGGGTTCGAACATCATAAAACACGAAAAGTATATATATATACAAGAGATAACAATACCGAAGCCAACCTCTAAGCGCTCGCTTTGCTTTCAAATTGATCTTTTCCTAATACGCTTCTGGCCAACGACATTTTCCAGCCGAACTCAACTGCTTCACGTGCTCAAAAGTAAAACCCGGGATCGTTGTGAGAAAACTCGGGATATGACGAACTGAAATAAGAGACGAAAAACAGTCAGGAAGGAAACCGAGGAACGTAATAAAGAATAAATCTTTCCTCTACCAATAGGAACCCTCCATTGACTCCGGTAAGTCCCGTCAGGCCGTGAAACAGAGAGCTCGTCAATCCGAACATAAAAGTAACGAGATCCCCAGTTGTTGACCTTGCTTGGTTTGTTTCCCGTGACGAGATCGTATTTTGGCTACGCATTTGCCGATAAGAACCACGGTTTCTGTTTTGTAATATTTACCCATAATAGTCTCTCGAAGATCTTCGCATTAATTGGTATGTTACATTCTTCCCTGAGAGTCAGAAGGCCAACAAGGTTAATAACCGTGGCGGGTTGAAGCTGAGAGATGGCGATACGTCGGCGCTTGCAGTAGCTGTATAACAGCTCGGGAAGAGGGAACTCGAGACCACAACTTCTGAAATAGTCCTCATACACGCAAATGAAACCTTCAGGCGCATCCCATGGTCTTTGACTAGCGTTAGGAATGCCGAATACGATATCATCTGAAGCCCCGCATTGCTCCAAAGTATTTAAGATAGTCTTCCTTTGAGATCGGGTCGGCCCCACACATGCCGGTGTCACAACCTTACGAGTCGAGTTCGGAGTAGCGTCCTCACAGTGATGGACTCCCTCTTCTCCGATCTCAGCCATTGGAGCAGCGAGAGCGGTCTCAACCTGACCCGGAGCGATCTCACCTACGTTGTGTCCGTCATTGAGCCGAACTTGAGCATCTGTCTCACGCACATTTTCCACCATGGCGAACATAACCCGAGTAGCAGCCCGGGAACTGCAGGACTCGCACGAGAGTTGCGACGAATTAACTTTTGCCGAACACCACTGAGCCCATCATAGGATGAATCATTAGGATATGACGACCTGATAAACAACTCCAGATCAGCACAGTCTTCTCTAAGAGTGGGAGCTTGGTCGTTCACAGAAGACGAAGAGGAACTTGAACTCATCTCGATCAAATAGATAAACCAAACAATAAAACACGGAAGAACAACTTGAAGATAGATCGGAAAACTCAAGGATCTTCGGCGAAGTCACAGCAACAGTTGACCGGAAAACTCTAAAAACAAAATAAAAATCTAGAGAGAAGGGAGAGAGCTAGAGAGAGAAAGTAGGCGTACCTTGTAAAAAGCAGAAGTGAAGCCGGTTATACGATAATCAAGCGATATTTATAAATAAAAAGCAATCATGACGACTCCTCGATTCCCGCGCCAAAACGATACGCCATCAAAACTGTTGCATGGATTTGAATTTTGAGGCAACTCTTCGATTTCCGCAAAATCATTAAAAGCAACACCCGGATACGAAACCTACCGAAGCCGAAGAAACCAATCGTCAAAATAGCCAAGGCAGTATACCGAATTCGAACCAGCAAGCCGAACTCTAAAAAATTCAGTCTTGAGTTCAGAAATAAGAAGATCCCACCATCAAATTTACCAAGCTCGGCTCATAACCAATCTAAACCAATTCATGAATTCCGCCGAACTCAAGAAATTCCTTAGACGAACTAAGGGGGGGGGGGGGTTATTGTTAGTGGTAAGTTAAGCACTCCTCGGTTTAGATCGATTTAGACCGAGAAGAAATCGGATCCATGGCTCAATGCGAATCGGCATTCAAGCCCAGTAAAGGCCTAACACGTCATAACACCGACTCCCGGGCCCAAAGAAGGCCCAACCCGTCTAAAGTTAATAACCGACCTCCAAGATTTACGAAGTATTTCCTGATCTCGGAGAGAAATCAGGAGACTTTCCGATTTCTGAAGGAATTAGGAAAAAGAAATCTTCATGTTCGCAACCGACATCGATTCATATAAATAGGAGGACCACGATCACATCTCATTCATTCACAATCTTCTACAAGCGAGACAGGGGAAATAGAGAGCTCGAGCATATCGACCTTTGTTTTCTTAGTTTCCTTTGTCGTTTTACCGATCTTAAAATCATTATGTACTATTTACCGAGTTTGATATCAATAAACGAGATCTCGGATTAGGTTTACCGTTTTGTCCCTTGTGTGATTTTCATAATCAACACTTACGTTGATACCGGAAATATACGAAAGCATGACGATGTGTCTAGGAAATTCTCTTACGGTATCACTTTCCCCCGTAAACCCTCCGGCCGTTTCTCGGACGGTTGTGTCGCCACATATTTTATAGGTATCTTTCTTTTTCTCTCTACCCTTTAAGGTTTTGCCTTGTCGGTTTTTTTTTTTTAATTTTGTTGGAAATCCATCAGAATTTTCGACGAATTTTAATTTTTGATGAGATAGATCTGACGGCCAAAATCCGTCAGAAATCTTTCATAAAAACCTTTTCTGAAGGATTTTCAATGGAACTGGCCGTCAAAAATAGGCTATTAACTTGTAGTGGTTAGGACCGATCTTTAGTCTATTGGTTCTAATAAAGAACATTATGTAACGTATTAGAGAGTGCAAATATTGCGCTCCACAATGACATGCAGTATCTTCATGTAGTGAGTTTAAGAAGATAACTTAATGTATCATGTTATCCGTTATGGATCCCGAAAATCCTGTTAGTTCTCGGAAATGTTGTAGGCATCTCTCTATTGAAGTTTGAGGGCTGCCCTCGGGATGATGCTCGTGGCAACAAAGATGAGAACTCTAGTTCTTTTGAGCTGCAGCAAAAATGGGATGGTCCGCGTTTGGCGTGTGACTGCTGCTTTCTCGTCTGGTTTTGTTTTCGTTTTCGTTTTCCTTGTTTCACTAGCCGTTTTCTTAGTCATTCCATGTTGTTTGTTGCATTTTTTTGTCGTTGTCAGTAGTTTTTTTCCGGTTAATCTGCTTTTTTAGTTTCCCGGTAACTTCTGTCAAAAATTCGAAAATTGGTAATATAATCTTTACATTTTACCCCAAAATTTTTTTTTTTTTCTATGTAATTAAGCATTGGTCTAAGAAAATTTCCTTCTCAAATTCATCAAGATATATATGGTTTTATCATTTGTACTATTAAACCTAAAAGTTAAAAATTATTGTGTTTGTGATGGATTGGATTATAGGTACAAATGATGGCTATAAAGTCACCGACTCCATTCCGTGGGAAAGGAACAGTTGCAATACGGTATAATTTTTGCGTACGGAGGAACAGAAGTGTTCAACACTCAGGTCTCATTTCCCAATATGACCACTCAAATCGATTTCTTCCAAAAGGTTCTCACTTCTGACGACGTCTATTCTCCTTCCGACCTTAATTCCTCTGTCGGTCTCGTCTACTCCAATTTCATCGCCCAAAACCGCTCTTTCGTTGTAAAAAAGCATCCTTTTATAGTGGTTCGTTCTTGATTTGAGATCTAACAACGTTCATTTTCTCCTATTGTGTATTTTACCTATAATCGAATCAGGGAGTTTACTTTTCATTTCTTACCTCCTCCATTGCATTTTTTCGGGAACTTCCTACGTTCATAAAGAAAGTCGTGGATCAAACAGAGGTAAATTTGCGGCGGATCCACGCTTTGGGAATGCCCGCACGTCTGTGGTCGGGTGGTACACTACCAAAAAAAGTGTGTTTCACATCATTTATTTTACAAATTTGCATTATTTATAAATGATGTAAAAAAAATTTACATCACTTAAATAAGTAACTCTGAAAGTGGTGATGCAAATATTTACATCAGTTGTGAAAATATTTTACATCAGTTTAAGCAACTGATATAAATATTTGCATCAGTTTAAAAAATTGATATAAATATTTGCATCGATTATTTTAATCAATGTTAATTTGTGTCGGTTTCAAAAAAATGATGTTAAAAATTTGCATCAATTAATATAAATGATGGTAATATTATATTATAATTATCAACTTTAAAATATGTGTAATAATTTAATAATTTAATAATTTAAAATTAGTACTAACTTTTATAAATTATTTTAATATTATATTATAAATTATTTGTGAAATAATTTATTTATTTTAATATTATATTATAAATTAGTAAAATATGTGTAGATAAATTGTGCTTATTTATAATAAACAAAACTTCTCACTTCCTTCCTTAGTTCTCGATATGGAACAAACATCAAATGTAATTAAAAATATATTTAATTAATTGAAAATTTATTAGCATCATTTTTTTATTGATGTAATATTTGTATCATTTTCTTAAATGATGTTAACAAAAAATCGTAGATGCATCGATTATCTAATTGATGTGCATTCATATTTTTGTATCACTTCTCATAAAGTAATCCAAATTAATAAAATTTTGTATCATTTAGGATTGAATCGATGCATCTACGATTTAGGATTGAATCGATGAATCGATGCATCTACGATGTTAAATTAACTAATAGTAAAATCAGTTATCAACTGATGTTAAACTACATTTTTTATATCAATTGCTAATAAATGATTCAAAAGTATATCATTTATTTTTGTGATACAATTTAAGTGATGTAATACATGCTTTTTGTAGTGGTAAGAGGAAGACTTGGGACTTTGCTCCAGCGCAGCCTGGGTTCAAATCTCCCCTGAAACAAAAACACGTTCGTGTGTGAAAGTCTGGGTCTGGGCCTAAAAAACCCATGCAGTTTACATGGTAGTCCAGTAACTGGCGATCTGGCTATCCCCTGGCATTAGTAGGAAGACATTCCAAACTCGGGACAGGCGGTGTGGTGGCCCATATGGATCTCATGGCCCGTGGACAACCAAACAAAGCTGTGAGCTCATGGTGTCCGTTGAACCGTTGGGAGAAGTTCACTTTGTAGCAATTCGGTGTGTTCCTACCGGGGTTTACCGGATCAACCGATAGAGTTTAAAAAAAAAGAAGATAAGAATAGCGTCGCTACAACCACTTGGATGCCTTCCACGTGTCACCATCGTATCTTCGTTTCATCATTGCAATGAGTCAAAAAACGCGTTGGTGAACCTACACAACAACTTGTTACACCAAGTAGTGGCAAAGCTCAACAATGAGACCTGGCTTTCGTGTTTCTTGATTACTACAACGCATTCTTGAGCGTTTTCAAGAACAAAGGAGCTAATATTGGTGACAAAAGTTTCACATTTGATCCTTAAAAACCCCATTCATTTTCTATTTTAGGCTTTCGTGTGATCGTTTTTTTTTGTTTTAAATATAGGAAGTACGAAGTTTGAAAATCCGTTGAAACCGTGTTACGAAGGTGTTTAAAAATCCGTTGAAACCGTGTTAAGAAGGGTGTGACGAAGTATACCTTATGTGATGATCCTAATTCTGTTTTCTTCTGGGATGATCTTCACCCTAGCCAAGAAGGATGGAGTTCGGTTTACTCGGTATTAAGCAAACGTCTAAACCAGTTTTTGACTAGCTAAAGCGTAAAACAACTTTGAGTGGTTTTTGGATTTTTGGATTTTAGATTTTGGTTTTCGAGTTTTTGGTTTTTGATTTTGAATGGTGATTTTTTTGTTTTTAGATTTTGTCTATTTTATTTTGGTTATTTGTTTTGAAATATTAAAAATATTTAATTAAAACTTGGTTAACAACAAAATAAAAAATATAAAAATTATCGTATAAGAAAATAAAACTCAAAAAAATATTTCTAGATAATAAACTGAAATTATCAATAAAATACGTATAAATTTATATTACTTTCTTACTATTAAAATGCATTAAAAGCGGTAAAAATATATTAAACTTTATGATTTTTATTTTTAATAGAAAATAAAAGTAAAAGAATATTTAAATTATATTTTTAAGATTATTTATTTTCTGAGTAAAAAAAAATATTATATTTAAATTTAAAACTTATAAAATATTTATAAATAATACAAAAAATTACTTATAAAATGATATATGCTTACATTAAAAAGTATATATACTTCATTGAATACGAAAATAAGATTTAGTTTTAGCCTTTTAATTAAATGTTGATGGATTATTGGATTTACTCTTATTTACAAAAACTACCAATATATATATATATATATATATATATATATATATATATATATATATATATATATATATATATATATATATATAAAGAGGTAGTCGATGGCTTTTTTTAAGAGAAACACAAACATATAGATTTTGGTTTTTCTTTGAAAAATGGTTTGAAACACTCAAAACTAGTTTCCTTATTTTGTGGAATTTTTTTTTCAAAGTCTTGAATGGCTATAAAATTAGTTTTTGGAAAAACTAAAACCAAAAACCACTTTAAAAACTGCAAACATTCAAGGCAATGTATTGGAGATTTTTTGATTCTTCTTCTAAAATCCACTGTGATTTCCGCTTACTCGCTCTCTCTCTATTGTTAATTTACAGGGTTTTGTGCTTATAAAATCTACAAGTTTGAGATCTTGAATAGAATTTGTCTAATTTGTTTGAAGTTTTTTATGTTTAAAAATATATAATGATTGGTATTTGGTTGGCTACATCATCATTTAAAAAATATATAATGATTGTGTATTTGGTCGGATATCCGTTTATATATTTTTTTAAAAACCTTATAAAAAAGCCCAAAACCCATAAAGAGTAATATCAAATTCTCCTAACCTAATATCACTTTCTCGCTGCTTCTCTCTCTCTCTCCCTCTCCCTCTCCCTCTCACTCTCCCTCTCCCTCTCCCTGCGGCGTTCCTCTGCTAGTCTGCTGCTCCATCTCCATCATTGTCTTCATCTTGGGCGATCCTTCTACAAAAACTACAAAACAAAAGCTGAGGTTAGTTCCAAATTTATACAATCTAATATCTAATTTTAAGGGTTTCACAAAACAACCCAAAACGATGAATTTGCATCAATTTGGGCTTCGTTTATAATGAATTTTTTTGGGTTTCATACTTTTGTTTTTGTTTTTTTGGGTTTCACTCTCTTACTCTCACTCTCTGTTTATAATGAGTTTGTTTTCTCTGTTTATATGGATTCTACAGAAGAGACAATAAATTCCACAGCCAATTATGATCATGCGGGTGAAAGTTATCAACCAGAGACGGATGAAAAAACGCAAGAGACTAATTCTTGATCCTCGATACAAAATAAGATGGGTAAGGTGGATGATTGAAGGAACTTACCCTAAATCTGATGCTGGTCGTTTGATTGACATGATCACTGATGCTTTGAACAAGTTATTTGAATATTATACATCTGTGCAGTCACAAGATTCAGTGGTATCTCCTCAAGAGAAGAGAAATGTAAGCTCGTGTTCTAAGGAAAAGAGAAGAAACATTCATTGATGGATGTAATGTTTGATGATGCTGAGGAAAGTGAAGAGGCTGCTATTTCAAAATCAGAGGTAGAATATTATTTGGATGATATTTGAGAGAACCGAAAGAATCCAAGTTTTGACATCTTACATTTGTGGAAGACAACGGGGTCTAAGTACAAGATTTTGTCACTTATGGCGAGAGACTTGTTAGCTATACATGTGTCAACAGTTGCATCAGAATCTGCGTTTAGTACAGGTACTCGGGTACTAGATCGTTTCCGTAGTTCTTTGACACCAAGAACCGTGGAAGCTCTTATTTGCACCCAAGATTGATATCGTGATGATGAAGAAGATTTAAGAGTAGAAGAATTGATTGCTAAACTTGAGAATATAGAATCAGGTATTTATGCTTTGTTTTTTATCTTCTAGTTAATGAATTTTAATAATTGTTTTAGGGAAAATCGCATTTTAAACCTTCAGAGATGAAAAAAGTAACACTTTAAACCTTAAGAGATTTGCACTACTATTTTAAACCTTCAAAATAACAAAACTAACACATTAAACTTTTATTGTGACAAATTTGTTTGCGCCGCCAAAAATATGACTGGAACTGTTCAGTTTCCGGTAAAAATAATTTTAATTTTAATTGTTTATTTAATTTAATTAAAAAATTTAAAAAAATACCAAACAAAAAAAAAAATCTCGCATCCGCTTCGTCTGTTCTTCTTCTCCGCTTCGCTAAAAAAAAAAAATTTTAGTCCCCACACAAAACCAATTGGTCTCAGCTTTTTGGAGGAATCAAAAGTTACATTGCAACCTTTCAGGTTTAACGATCTGTGTTTCATCCGATCATAGAAGTGAAAGAAAACTCCTTGCACAGAGTCAATCTCAAAGTATCGTTTCTCAGAGGCGATTGATTCACTATCCTCTCCTCAATTGCAACAAATCCGTTTTTGATTTCATTCAAGCTGTTCCCAGAAATCGGTTCCTTGCACGCTGCTCTCCTTTTTCTTAAATTCCATGGCTTCACCGGAGAAATCTCCATCTCCCTCTCTTTCTCTTGGCCGGACTCGTCGGTTTTCCGTTCTTCGTCTTGCTCCTCGATAGCCTCTTTCCTAAACATCGATTGTGTGATCTTATCCCTCACCGTCCTCAGATCCGACATAATCTTCACCCTGAACTCCTCGATCCCTTCCTCCTTGCCGCCGTTTTCCACCGATTTGAACGGTGCGTCCCTCAACCGGTGATGTTGGTTATTGCTGCTCCGATGTTCAACCTCGCCGAATCAAAACGGGATCGATCGAAACAGAGGAGTCGGCGCCGCTTCCGCTGCTCATAGAGTCGATCTTCATATCGTTGACTATTTTTTTTAGTTTTTAGTTTTTAGTTTTTTTATAATTAAAATAAATTAATAATTAAAATTATTTTTACCCGAAACGGAACAGTTTCGGTCACATTTTTGGCGACGCAAAACAAAGTTGCCACATTGAAGGTTTAATATGTTAGTTTCGTTACTTTGAATGTTTAAAATGTTAATGCAAATCTCTCAAAGTTTAAAGTGTTACTTTTTTCATCCATAGAGGTTTAAAATACGATTTACGTACTAATGATTATTATCATTTACAGAAGTATCATTTACAGAAGTGAACACATTAAATATCCAGCCATGATCAGATTGAGTGTGAAGTTTGGATGAGGTAAGAATCAGTTTAGAAATCATTGGACATGCATTCATTTTAACCTTATAAAGCCAATTTTACGTTTCAATTACGCTTGAAAGTTGTTGTTTTTTAAAGTCATATTGCATGATAATTTTCTGTTTCAGATTGTGAGGGAAGAACATGAAGATGGATGACATGAAGATAAATCAACTTTCTCTTTTACTATTTTCTCTTTTTCTACTTAAACTTTTTGCTATTTGTATGCTTCTTGAACCTTTGCTATTTCTAATTTTTGCTATCATGATACATTTTTATTATATATGTTTTTTGTTTCAGATTTTTCTAATTTTAATTAAATAGGCCGGATCGGATCTGGATATCCGCGAATATCCGAGTTTTTCAACAGATATTCGGAATCCAGATATCCGGAGTTTTCGGATCCGGATTCGAATAATGAATTTGATTATCCGGCAGATACGGATACGGATACAGATACCTTAAAAATTACGGATATCTGCTCCGTTCCCAGACCTATCAACAACAATGTAATAATGTTCCAAGAAAAAACAATGTACGTACCTTTAATTTGTGTTATACTATACTGTATTATTTTGCACCATAATTTATCTTGGATTGTGAGGCCGGATTATGATCATTAAAACAATTAATGTAAATCTCCACAACTTGAATACTGTTCATTTTTCTTCCTTTTTATTTGTTTTCTTATAATTTAAAGTACTTTTTTTTTCGTTTTGTTTGTTTAATTGTGATTTGCTTTAACAATAAACCTAGTGTTAAGGAAAAAGATGACGGCGCATATATTAAAATAAAATCAAAATAAAAAAAATCAGGAAAATGAAAAGATTTTTTTTGACGGTTCCTTATTCAATATATTTTCGAGCTCTATAATTACTATTGCTTTATTTCATATTTTTTATGAATAATATTGATTGTAATTTTCTTTTTTGATTGGTCGAAAACATAACATTATTGTTATATTTGTGTTTGATTTTTTTATCAGTAACAAAATTAATAATTTAATTATGTGATTAGTTTATGAAACCACACGGACTAAACACGTAGTATTAAAATAAAAACAAAATGAAAAAAGGAAAATGAAAAGATTTTGTTTGACCGTTCCTTATTTAAGTCGAAAATACTAATGAACAGATTTTGAGTATTTAAATTGTTCTTGAATTACCAAAATTTGAGATTTCATATATATTTTTTTTGATAATTTTTTCAAAAAAAAAAAAGGAAAATGAAAAGATTTTGTTCGACCGTTCCTTATTTAAGTCGAAGAAGTCTCTTCATCCTTACCTTTTCCAATTCGGAGAAAGCCAAATTAAAAAGAGAGCACCGTCGCGAGAAAAGTCGCGTTTTCTGTACCCAACTGCTCTCTACCTTTCCTGGAAAATTCCCGTGCTCTTCAAAACCCAATTCACAAGCCTTCTTCTTCCTTGAATCATCCCTGAAATCGCAAATCCCTCGATCTACGCTTCCGTGTTCTTGCGATTGATATATTGATTGATTGATCGATTGGTTTTCGGGAGGATAATTGCGGTTTCTCGTTCTGGGTTTTCCGATTTAGGGTTTGTTTTTCCCCCCTTTTCGTTCTTCTTCTTTCTCGGTTTAGGGTTTTTTTTGTTTGTTCGTGATGGGTGATGAGGGTTCAGTGTTTGGCCTGGGCGATGGATTTCCCCCTGATGATTGTGATGGTGGTTTTGATGAGTTTGAAGACGACGACGAGGATCTCACTATTGACATCGACACTATTTACCGGATTCTAGATGAGAAGCCGGATTCTGCCGAGGTAATTTTGCTTCTGGGATTCATTTGGAGGTGCTTGAGAATTTCGAAATCACGATTATGATTAAACTGCGTTGTAATTTGTGGATTAAAGGATTGTTTTTGTTTTTCTTCTGCATTTGAAACTAAACTTGTGAGTGACTACTTTTAGGGTAGCCAAGAAAATTCATCTCCAGTTGGTTCTTCTGCTGGCGAGCTCAAGGATTCACAGTTGCAAAATGGTTAGTAGTTGTTAAGGGTACTTTTTTTGTTTGGGTAATGACCTAGAGCTACCTTTTATGGTCAGTGATAGCTCTTGAGCTGTTCGAGGTAATTGTGCATTAACGTCACTTTGGTTATGTATTTTTCTTGATTAGGATCTCAGATGGTTGATTGGTTTCCTTCTCGGGATTCATATAGCTTAAGAGCCTCGCACCCCGGGACAGGGGTTTCTGGTTCATTCGATGACCATGTGAAAGTGGACCCTGGGCTGAGCCCTTCACCTGCTCATACTTTCTCTGCAAGTCTTAAAGATTGGTTTTCAGTAAGTCAGGACGAGCAGCCTGTCGAAACATGTGGAGTAGCTCAATCTGAGATGACTAGTTGTAGTATATCTTCTAGTTCCATCGACAGATACAATACTTGTTTCTCTGATCATGGTGGCAATGTGGCCTTCAATCCTGTGAATTGTGACGCTGAGACTGTATCCAAGCAGGCCGACAAGATAAGCGATTCCAAATGTATGCACCTTATCTACTAAAATTTCAGGTTATTTTTTGTAAATTTCCACACTACTCATCTTTCTGTTGTTAATTTCCACATTCCTCATTGATGTTACATCATATTGCAGTTACATCGTGCATCCCCACAACATATTTCGACCAAGTTCCTGGATATGGAGTCATTAATAATTCCTCTGTCATGTCTGGTTTTTGTCATAATTCCAATTCTCTCAGTGACGGTGCGGATAACTGTCTCTCTTCTGCACAAAATTGCTACAATACAAGTGGTGCATCCTTATCAGAACATACCCCCAACTTTGTCCAGAATTTCGCTTTTCAGTTCTTTCCCAGTAAAGAAGAAGCTGTTAATGATGTTGACAGTGGAGTAAGTGAGTGTCAGTCGGATGGTGCTACTCGGATGATTTTTGATAGACACGGGAGAGTAGATAATGGATCTTTAGAGAGGAAACGTGATGTTGATTTCTCCAGCGCAAGAGGGATCAGTTTCAAGCGTGAAAGTAATCCTTCAATTTCTCCTGCCTGTGTCAAACCGTACAATAGTTTTGACAATCATTTAGCTGATAATGACCTTGACCGGCCTGATAATTGTTCAAGCAGTTATCAGGATAATAAAGCTGTCCGTGTGAAGGTTAAGCCAGAGGCTGAGTCAGAGAAAGTGGTTTACAGCTCAGTTCCAGAGGAAGATAGTGTTAGGGACGCTGTTTATACACCTGGGGAAACCAATCATTGGTGGTCTGGTGCATCTAGCTGTTCAGTCTCCTATCAAACAGATATTGATAATGGATTCTCATTTATGGCACCGCAAGCTGCTTTCCCTAGTCAAGACAGTGGCAACTCCAATAAATTTTATGATTCAAAAGCATGTTTGCAATATGTTGCAGCAGATCCCAGCCCAGCGACACAAATCAATGAGTATTTAGACTCTCTAACACAACAAGGAGACCAAGAACATGTTCAACCAAGGAGCATTGAGTCTAATTTCTCAAACGCCAGCTTTGAATCTGTTCAAAGTCTTTCTTCAGAATGTATATCGGATAGTGATGATGATTCTGACATCTGCATAATAGAAACTAATGGTTATTCTGCAAACCCACATCGACCTGTAGCTATGAAAAAGCCGGTGGTTTCTTCAGAATATTATACTATTGGTAATACATTTAATCAATCTGCAAACCCACATCGACCTCTAGCTATGAAAATGCCGGTGGTTTCTTCAGAACATTCTACAATTGGTCATACTTTTAATCAATTTGGAGGCCTGAAGCTTCAGTCAAACAAAGAAAATATGATATTTCAAGCTGCATTGCAGGTTAGCAGCTGTTAGCTTTATCTTTGTAAGGGAGTAGCGTTCTGCCTGATTGCCATTGTATACCTTGTTGATTGTGTCATACTCTTTCACAGGAACCAACAGTCCAACACATTAGTTTTTGCTGAGATGTGGATACATATTTATCGAAAAATCTGTTCTGCAACTCTGTACATGATTTAGTTGACAATGTTGTATGGGGCTATTATGTACAAGAATAAAGGTTCCTGATGGTCTCCTGTTATTGGATGTGTCATGAGTGATATATACTGCAATTAATGACAGTTCCATACTAACCTTTATTCTTGGTTTTACTCCAAACTCATTTGGTCCAATGACATTGTCTGACTTGACAGGATCTCTCTCTGCCTAATGCTGAAGCAAGTCCTCCTGATGGTGTCATGGCAGTCCCGCTTATGAGACATCAGGTATGTATGAAATTATTAAAATTAAAACATTCCCTGTAGATGTCCAAAACACAAGCTGTAGAACTTAAACGCCTGGTGTACTTTATGGATGTATTGTATGCTTTACTGAGATGATTTGACCCCGAAATGAGAAATGGAATTCTATTCAGTTGATATGATTTTCCAACATGATGGTTGTTTGTTTTGGTTAATGTTAGTAGATATATTATTATTGTATTGACTTGACTGTATCTTACTCATGGACAGCGAATTGCGTTGTCATGGATGGCCCAAAAGGAGACAAGTGGCTTCCCCTGTTCAGGAGGAATTCTTGCTGATGATCAGGTTATTGTCTTCTGTTGTAATCTTTCTCATGTCAATAGTTTAATAAACAATCAGCTTAAATTATCTCAAATTACCTTATGCTTTTTTGAATTTTCTCGTATAATTATTTTTTGCAGGGACTTGGGAAGACAATTTCTACTATAGCACTTATTCTGAAGGAACGGTCTACACCTTCCCGAGCATGTGAAGAGAGTATCAAGAAAGAATTTTTTGACTTAGAAAGCGAGGGTGTAGAATGTGCGTCTTTAAAACCCAATGGAAGGAGCGAGCAATTTGATCACTCTCAATTGATTTTCAATGAAGACAAAGTTGATGGAAATAGCGTGGGTAAGGTGAGGGGAAGGCCAGCTGCTGGAACGCTTGTTGTCTGTCCCACTAGTGTTATGCGACAGTGGGCTGATGAATTACACAAGAAGGTGACTAGTGAAGCGAATCTCTCTGTACTTGTATACCATGGGTCCAGCAGAACAAAGGATCCTCATGAGTTGGCTAAATATGATGTTGTTGTTACTACATATTCTATCGTGAGCATGGAAGTGCCGAAGCAGCCTCTTGTTGATGATGAGGACGAAGAGAAGGTTGATGTACATGATGGTGGAGTTGCAGCCGCTGGCTTTTGCTCAAACAAGAAGCGAAAATATCCTCCAGATTCTCAAAAGAGGGGCTCAAAGAAGAAGAAACAGGTTGATCGTGCATCGGTTGAGGCTCAGTCAGGCCCTCTTGCGAAAGTTTCATGGTTCAGAGTTGTTCTAGATGAGGCACAGAGCATCAAGAATTACAAAACCCAAGTTGCAAGAGCATGCTGGGGCCTTCGTGCTAAACGACGGTGGTGCTTGTCCGGTACTCCAATCCAGAATTCAATCGATGACCTCTACAGCTACTTTCGGTTCCTCAAATATGATCCTTATTCTTCCTACGTATTGTTCTGTGGCACAATTAAGAATCCTATAGCTAGGAACCCGGTGAAAGGATATCAGAAGCTGCAGGCTATCCTTAAAACAGTGATGCTTCGCCGAACTAAAGGTCAGTCTACTGATATTGAAGCTTAATTTGCTTTGAATGTTCATCTAAATTTTTGTTTTTATGGTTTTTGACTGGTTAACACATTAGGTTCACTTCTTGACGGGAAACCCATAATCTCTTTACCTCCGAAGTCCATTGAGTTGAGAAAAGTGGATTTCACTGAGGAGGAACGTGATTTCTACTCCAACTTAGAGCGTGAATCTCGTAGTCAATTCCAGGTATGGCTGTGGACTCTATATACCTTTACGTGGATGATATTTTGGTTTGTTTATAAAATTTGGCAATATACCATGAATAAATGTGTGTAGTTATACGCTTGACAATGTATGTATGCATATCGATGTTTAAACTTTTCTATTATTTTTCAGGAGTATAAAGAAGCTGGAACAGTGAAGCAAAATTATGTAAATATTCTGTTGATGCTCTTGCGCCTTCGCCAAGCTTGTGATCACCCTCTTCTCGTGAAAGGTGAATACAGTTTTACCTGGGAATCCTCGCTGGAATTAGCTAAGAAGCAAAATTTCTCAGAAGCTTCATTGGCAATTTGTGGTATCTGCAATGTAAGATTTTTTTGTCTCCTAAAGTATCAGTTTTCTCTTTTGTATTTTCTGATGAATGTGAAATTGAAGCCCTGAAACATTATTGACGAAAATCAAAATTTGAAATTAAAAATTGAGTTGTTATCTTATCTCTTGTCACCATTTGTTGCCAAACCATCGTATAGTTTTCTTGGCTAGTAGTTCTGAATCTATATCCCTACTTTACCTGCAGGATGCACCTGAAGATGCTGTTGTGTCAGTCTGTGGTCACGTTTTCTGTAAGCAGTGCTTTTATGAATGCCTTACGGGTGATAATAATCGGTGCCCCCTTGCAAACTGCAATGTCAGACTCACTGCAATGCCTTCCATGCATGATAGTGTCACTTCAGTTAAAGTTGAGACTGTTGACCCTTGTTCTGAAGGTGTTACATATGAGTCATCTAAAATCAAGGCTGCTCTAGAGATCTTACAATCACTTGCCAGACCGCAGGATTTGACAGATATCAATCAGATCTCTCATAATGGAGAGGACTCCAGTCTTCCTATAACCCCAGTTAAGAATGAGGGTAGTAGTGTTGATGGTCCGATGAAGGTAGTTGGAGAAAAAGCCATTGTGTTTTCCCAATGGACAAAGATGCTAGACCTACTTGAAGCTTCTCTTAAAAGTTCGCGTATTCAGTATAGAAGGCTTGATGGAACAATGTCAGTTGCTGCTCGAGATAAAGCAGTGCAGGATTTCAACACTCTTCCCGAGGTACATAGCCATTAGTGGAATCTTGAAGACTTGGGCTGGCTCGCTGTATATGATATGCCAAGACTGATGATGATATATTTGTTCACTTTTTTTTTGTTACTTGTTAGGTATCTGTAATGATAATGTCTCTCAAGGCTGCTAGTCTAGGACTAAACATGGTGGCAGCTTGTCATGTTCTGATGCTGGACTTGTGGTGGAACCCAACAACCGAGGATCAGGCTATCGATAGAGCACATCGCATAGGACAGACACGACCGGTAACAGTGGTTCGGTTCACAGTAAAAGATACAGTCGAAGATCGCATATTAGCCCTTCAGGTATGTGAATTTGGTTCTCTTTCAGTTCTGTATAAGCTTTAAGCCCCATTCCTCACATTTGATCTCTGAAAATGTTTTGTCGATGCAGCAAAAGAAGAGAATGATGGTAGCCTCTGCATTTGGTGAAGATGAAAACGGAAGCCGGCAGTCTCACCTCACCGTGGAGGACTTGAGCTATCTGTTTATGGCGGATTAATGAGAGCGATTCAAGCTCTTTTTGACCAGTGCGCTCGGGCGGGTACATATGATAGGATTTTCTTTGGTGTTTGTGCAGTTTCATGGAGGAAGAAACTCTTCTTTTTAACTGACAACAGGTTTGGGATATGAAAATAGGAAGCTGATTCGATTGATTATGATTCCATTTATAGACGTTTAGGTATTGCAATGAATGGATAGGAAAGCCTTTGCTTTTGAATTACTCATTGTAACGTCACAACTTTATTGGTCCGCCGATTTATATCTTACTTCTCTAAGATCTTCTCTTCCCTCGTACATTGTTGCTTATAAGTAGTTTTCACAAATGTTGACAAAAAAAAAGAAGGTAGTTTTCACAAATAGTTTTGGAAATTTCGATTAAAATATGGTTAAGCATTATAAACAGGTCAATTGACAAAATTATTAATCCAGATCACAAGCCCCATAATCCTCTACGATTGTTTTCATATTAACCGGTCAAAGTACCCAATCAAATTGAACCGGGCATATAAAGCGACAGTTGGACCACTAGTTTAACTCCTTTTAGAGTAATGGAGAAGAAACAAAAACCAGGGGAAACAAAAATGTTGGCTAGGGTTTGGAGTAGATTGGAATCTACTGTTACTGCTTCGTCTGCTAGATTGATCTGTACAAGACTGATTCATCGTAGTGTTGCTAATACAGGTGCGTTTAGAAGGAGTCGTCTACGCTCTTTTGAAGGAGAGGTATTGAAGTTGAGAAGTGGGTTTCATTAGACGATGCGCTTGGTTTGTTCGACCAAATGGTTGTATCTCGTCCCTTACCTTCCGTGATTGATATCTCTAAACTAATGGCTGTCATCGTGAGAATGAAAGAGCACGATGTTGTGATTTCTCTCCACAAGAAGATGGAAACGCTCCGGATTCCATGTAACAGTATCTACACCATGAATATTCTGATACATTGTTTCTGCCGCTGTTTTGAGTTTCCCTTTGCTTTGTCTACGCTTGCGAAGATCATAAAACTTGGTTTTCAGCCCGACATTGTCACGTTTAACACGCTGCTCCGCGGATCAAGTTTCGCAAATAGGTTTTCTAGAGCGGTATCGAACAAAGAAATTATGATGTTTCAAGCTGCATTGCAGGTTAGTTGATGTTAAGCACCTTTTTAAGGGAGTAAAGCTGATATTCGGACACATAGTTATTTTAACTCTGCATGGTTTTGCCGATAATGTTGTATGAGGCTATAATGGGACTAAAAGATGGTCTCCTGTTATTGGATGTGTCATGATTGATATATACTGCAACTAATGACAGTTTCTATATTCTTGGTTTTAATTCAGACTCATTATGTCTGACTTGACAGGATCTCTCTCAGCCTAAAGCTGAAGCAAGTGTTCCTGATGGTGTCTTGACAGTCCCGCTTATGAGACATCAGGTATGCATGTAATTATCAAAATTAAAACATTCCCTGTACATGTCCAAAACACAATCTGTAGAAATTAAAGGCCTAGTGTACTTCATGGATGTATTGTATGCTTTACTGAGATGATTTGAATTGATTGTGTATCTTACTCTTGGACAGCGAATTGCATTGTCATGGATGGCTGAGAAGGAGACAAGCGGCTTCCCTTGTTCTGGAGGTTTCCTTGCTGATGATCAGGTTATTGTCTTCTGTAGTAATCTTTCTCATCTTAAATTTTTCTCAAATGACCTTTATGTTTTTCTAAGTTTTTCTGGTATAATTATCTTTTGCAGGGACTTGGGAAGACAGTTTCCACTATAGCTCTTATACTGAAGGAACGGTTTACACCTGCCAAAGCATGTGAAGAAAGTGCAAGAAGTGAACAATTTGATCACACTCAATTGCTTTTCAATGAAAACAAAGTTGGTGGAGACAGTACTGTGGTTAAGGTGATGGAAAGGCCAGATGGTGGAACACTTGTTGTCTGTCCCACTAGTGTTATGCGACAGTGGGATGATGAATTACATAATAAAGTGGCTAGTAAAGCCAATCTCTCTGTACTTGTATACCATGGGCCCGGAAGAACAAAGGATCCTCATGAGTTGGCTAAATATGATGTTGTGGTTACCACATATTCTATCGTAACTAAGGAAGTGCCCAAGGAGGAGGAGGAGCTGACATTTAGGGAGAAGAGAAAGGATGATGAGGATGAAGAGAAGGCGGATGCTGCTGATTCTCAGAAGAGGGGATTAAAGAAGAAGAAACATGTTGAGTCAGGTCCTCTTGCAAAAGTTTCATGGTTCAGAGTAGTTCTAGATGAGGCACAAACAATCAAGAATCACAAAACCCAAGTTGCAAGAGCATGCTGGGGCCTCCATGCTAAACGGAGGTGGTGTTTGTCTGGCACTCCAATACAGAACACGATCGACGACCTCTACAGCTACTTCCGGTTCCGCAAATATGTTCCTTATAATTCCTACATAACTTTCTGTTCAATTAAGAACCCTATAGGTTGGAACCCGATGAACGGATACCAGAAGCTGCAGGCTATCCTTAAAGATGTTATGCTTCGCCGAACTAAAGGTCAGTCTACTGATATAGAAGCTTAATTTGCTTTGAATGATCATCAGGTTTTTGACTGGTTAACACATTTAGGTTCACTTCTTGACGGGAAACCCATAATCTCTCTACCTCCGAAGTACATTGAGTTGAGAAAACTGGATTTTACTGAGGAGGAACGTGACTTCTACTCCAAACTAGAGGCTGAATCTCGTATTGAGTTCAGTGTATGGATGTGGACTCTATATACCCTTAAGTGGAATACGTATTTGTTTGTTTATAAAATTTCACAATAAATGTGTGTACCTTATGCATTTGACTATGTATGTAGAGGTATGCAGAAGCAGGGACAGTAAGGAAAAATTATCCAAATATTTTGTCGATGCTCTTGCGCCTTCGCCAAGCTTGTGATCACCCTCTTCTCGTTAAAGGTGAACACAGTTTTAACTGGGAATCCTCGGTCAAATTAGCTAAGAAGCAGAATTTCTCAGAAGCTTCATTGGGAATTTGCGGTATCTGCAATGTAAGATTCTTTTGTCTCGTAAAGTCTCAGACAACCTGATGAATGTGAAAGTGAAGTCCTGAAACAATATCTAAGAAAAATCAAAATTTGGAATTAAAAGCATCAGTGAATGTTAAAAACCATAAGGCAGATTGTTATCTTATCTCTTGTCACCATTTGTTGCCAAACCATTGTATAGTTTTCTTGGCTAGTAGATCTGAATCTATCGATATCTTCCCTACTTTACCCGCAGGATTCACCTGAAGATGCTGTTGTGTCAGTCTGTGGTCACGTTTTCTGTAAGCAGTGCTTTTATGAAAGCCTTACGGGCGATAATGATCGGTGCCCCCTTGAAAACTGCAATGTCAGACTCGCTGCTATGCCTTCCATGCATGATAGTGCCACTTCAGTTCATGTTGAGACTGTTGACCCTTGTTCTGAAGGTCTTACATATGAGTCAACTAAAATCAAGGCTGCTCTGGAGATCTTACAATCACTTGCCAGACCGCAGGAATTGACGGATATGAATCAGTTGTCTCAAAAGGGAGAGAACCTTGATGGTCCAATTAAAGTAGTTCACTTTTTGTTTTTTTGTTACTTGTTAGGTATCTGTAATGATAATGTCTCTCAAGGCTGCTAGTCTAGGACTAAACATGGTGGCAGCTTGTCATGTTCTGATGCTGGACTTGTGGTGTGTTGAGGCTCAAAGGCGTCACCTTTACAGAGCTTAGACCCCAACAAACCAAGACCTGAAACAGTTGCTGACATACTACAGAGGTTAGTACAGAAAGTAGTACAAAACAGAGTATAGAGAGAAAGAGAAGGGAGAAGGGAGCACACACAAGACTTAACGAGTTCACGCCCATAACAGGGTCGCTACATCTCGCCGAGACTCACCTCGGAATCCACTAGAGCACATAGGTTACAAAAGAGATCCACAAACCATCCCAAAACCCTCTTACTAGAGCCTCTCTTGGTTCTCACTCTTTACCTATGTCTACATTGTGTTGTAACTCTCTTAGCTCACTCTCTCTCATGTCTACCTCTACATTTATATATTAGGAGACATCCTTAAACCTAGTGCAGCTGCCCAAACGCCAAAGTGAGCTTCAATCACGTTTGCTTTGGCCAAACAAGCCTTAGTCACAAGATGACAAAGTGTCCTTCTTGACCATTTAATGCAAAGGCTTTTCCTTGTGGTCCCAAGTTCTTAACTCAACCCATGTTTAATCTTTATAGACATGAGTTAGTTCTTGAAACCAGCTCATCACGTTCACATCTTCACAAATCTCCACCTGTGAACAAGATGATCACACAAACAACCTGCACATGCTTGAGAGAGAGTACCTTCTTCTAGTTCCTTGGATTCCAGTCTCGGTTCCTGAGTATACTTACTCAGCCTTGATCCTTAGCCGTTTAAACACCATAAACCAGCTTGATCCTTGTTGCATTTAACATCCCGTTCAATGCACTTCAGCTGTGACTACTCACAATGCTGAACCTGAGCCATCAGCACATCTTCAGCTCACTTAGAGTTGTGAAAACCAGCTTCAATACAATCTTGTATTTAGCTCAACTCTTCTGTGACACTTCCTGAAGCATTCAACACTTGAATACCTGATACAGCCGCTCAACAAACTCCATTAACAAGTTCAGAAACCCCTCCAACCTGTTAACTCAACAGAAAACCCCACAAGCTTCACCACTTGTGACTCCTTCAATCACACAGTATCCTCTACAGCTTCTGTCCAAAACCATAGACCTGTTGCAGTGACTGAACAAACAATTATCCATCTGCAGAACCTTGATTCCCTTGCTAGCTTCTAGGATTTCCTCATGCGCATTGAGACCAAAACCCTTTGAATTTACTTGAATCAAATGCAGAAAACTGAACCACCTTTGTTTCAGAACCTGAAACCCTTTTGATTCATCCTTGTAGACAATCTCTGCAGCTTCTTAAGAACCACTGCATAACCTGAGATTACCCTTAAACATGTCTCATAGCAACAAAGCCTTGTGCTATACCTGAGACAATCCTGTACAGCCTTTACACATCAATTCTAGAATACCTGATGCACTTCCTGCTGTACCAGCAGCCTGCTACACATGCAGACTCCACCAGACGACTTGAACCTTGCTTCATTCAGTTTCCAGACTTAAACCAAAGCCTTCTTCATCCCTATCATCGCCAGATACTTGAAGAAACTTCACTGAATGACATGCAAGCACCTGTCCCTGAGAAGATACTTACATAAACTCCTCATGGTGCGACAAATAACTAGAAACTCCTTAGTTGTTGTCTTCCAAATGCAGCTTGCTTCTCTGCATTTGCGTCCCTTTAGGACTCCTTTAAGTTGCATACTTCAGTCTTGAGATGACCCTTCTTGTCATGCTTTGAGCATAGCAATTTGTGACTGTCTTGAAGTGAATAACCCTGATACAGATTTTTCTGTACCAGCACTTGTCTCATTCAACAACTTCTTATGAAGACCCACTGAACCACTTCAATAACCTCATCTCAACTCACACTGTAGTATCTTCTCTGAATTTTCAGAAACCTGCAACTCCTTCAATCCAGAAAACCTGCAACTCTGTTATAAAACCTGCAGTCATTTCTGAGATCCCTTACCAACAATCAGCTTCAAAACCAAAACCTGTAAACTGCCTTGAACCTTCAGATTACACCCTGTATCAGCTGAATACCCGTCGATAAGAACTTGTTCTTGGCTTCCTTGTCTTCCTTGTCTTCCTTGCACACTGAACTTCCATGAATCATGTTAAACAACGAGTTGTGCATCCTGTTAACTCTTCTGTTTTGAGCTAACCATACTCAGATCAGTTTGAGCTAGACACCCGAGATAACCTCCAAGAATAAACTGCTCCACCAGGAACCATAAACATTTGGATGTTACTCTGTCTTTGAAATCTCATCTTCACCAATCCGATTCAAAGCACTCTTCACTGTCTCTTTGATCCACTCACACGTTCTGATGTATCAGATGAATTACCATGGCATCTTGCTTCAGAATGTGTGTCAGAACTTATGACACAACCTCTTTCTTCTTGCAGCCACTCCAAACTGATTCTTGTACCCGAAGACCCACCAAAGAACCTTACTGAGCTTCAGCAACACTGTCTCTTCTTTACTTAGAGCATTCACCATGATATAACAATGCAACAACTTATGCCGATACACCATCAAACCATGCTTCCATCACAGAAACCACAAACCATAACTTAGCATTCTCTTGCAGCCAAAACACAACACATACTGATCTTGTACCGCTGAAATAAACAGAACACGCCGCCTAACTCCCTTAGCTAGGAAGACTTTCGATACTCGATTGTAGTATATCCTGTTGCACAACAAACATTTAGAGACACTCCTCATGACACATGACGTCTCCAATGTCTTAGGCTTTAAGACCATCAGATTCTTCTTTAATGCTTGAAGATCTGAACCAAATGCAAAATATTCTTTGAAAATTTCCTGTGAAACATTGCTCCACCTGAGACAAGAACACCTTGTTCTCTCAGATTCACTCCAACAGACTTTCCATGTGTTGTACACAACACAAATCTGCACAAACATGAATCTGTGCTACTGACTCCATGTCAAGAGCATACACTCCTGAAACAACAGCTCATACACCTTTCGGCCATACACTCCAGCTCACACTAGCTGAGTGTTACTCCTTCTGTTTCCACAGAACATTTCAGACTACAACAAAGTCATACAACTTCACTGCATTCCATCTGAAACAACAACCTTGTAACTTCACGTTCTCTGAAAATCCACCAACCGTAGACTCTCATATTCACTGAACAGATAGCTACCCACTGAGACAAAACCTGAGACAGAACCTGCAGCAGAAAACCCTTTCAAACTCAACCAAAAGCCACTGAAGTCTTCAAAACCATTCCTGTATTTTAACCAAAACAGAACACTTCAATTGCTTCATAACCATCCTGCAACACCCTTTAGACTGAATCCAGAATACCCTTACTGATACTCAAACAGCCATAAACACGAAAGCTTTAACACAGCCTGAACCTGTCCTTGCTGCACTGAATTACCCCCAAAAAACAGAATGAAACCCATCACTGAATCTTGTCCAATACATAGCAAAACCAGTACAAACCCCTTTGTGTTGCAACAAGCTTTCGATTCCAAAGAAATGCAGAACTAAAGCAACCTGAAACTTCAATACAGAGCATCACAAGATACCCTGTGATCGCAGCGGAATCAGACTTAATTAGTCCCAAACTTGAGTCTTGAAGTTGATGTTTCGATTCTGATGTACACACTTTGAGTCACACAACTTGAACTCATGTGTTACACAATCAAATTCCAGCTGATTCTTGTAAAAGACCTTCAGCTTACACCAACCTTTAACCGGCTTCTTCAGCAATGATCAAGAGCATCCATCTTCGATCATATGCAGCCTGCTTCTATCTCTGAATTTCTCTTGTGCTTGCAACACTTCCACTTGTGAGTAATCTGAAATTCTTCTCACTGTGTTGCATAACTTGTACCTTGAAGAGCTTAGAGGCAACCTGATTTTATAACCTTGAAATCACCTCATCCGATTCAAACTTCTGTTCTGAATCACTCCTTGTAGTACCCGCAATATCACATCTCAATTCCACACTCAGTTAAACACCATAACCAAAGATTCTCCTTTGCTTCTTCTGTTGCTCCTTGTTACTAACTCTGTAACTGGAACAGAAAACCTGTAGCTGAACCAGTAAACCTGCAACTGCATCAGATGACCCTGTAGCTACAACAGTAACCCTGCAACTATGACAGAAAACATGTAGCTGAACCAGAACACCTGTAGCTGCACCAGAAAAACCCAGCAACTGAACCAGAAGACCCTGCAATCAAACCCGAAACCCTGTAGCTGTAACTGTAACTTTGCAACTGCATCAGAAGACTGCACCAGCAACTGCATCAGAAACCCCGCAGTTTCAACAGAAAACCTGCAATTGCTCAAACCTTCTTGATGCATGACATGCTTCGAATGAGATGTTTCTTGCTTCACCAGAATGAGTCTTACAACTCCTTCCCCTCAGATTCGTGCTGTTCACCAAGAGATATAGCTTGGCATTCAGCCTGAGACACTCAAGTCTCCCTTTCTCAACACCTGAGAAAACACAAATGATGCTCACCAATGAAGAACCTTACAGAAACTTCATCTCCTCTGCACCATTTACCAAGAGCTCCTGATTTTGTTGCTTCACCTGAGACATGTCTTGTCTCCCACAACAGAGCTCTACCAAAGAAAAGAACGTGGATGCTTAAGGAAAATGAGCCTTACTGCCCCAACCTTCCAAAGATCCAACCTTTCCTCATTTTCTTCACTTTCCTTCTTTCTCTAGATCCTTTTCTCTACAGATCTGGATCTTCTTTCTCTCTTTCTGGTTTTGCTTCTTCTAAATCTGAGACTTTCCTTACTGAAATCTCAGTCATCCTCAAAGCTTCACTCATGCCTAGAATCTCCACCTAAGCCACGAGTTCCTGCTTCCACAAAACACAGCCTCTATGACGAACACACTCTTCCGCTTCACTTCTTGTCAAAGCATGATTCTTGGCTTGAGAGAACCACGAAACACAGAACCTTGGCTCTGATACCACTCTGTTGAGAATCCAGAGGCTCAAAGGCGTCACCTTTACAGAGCTTAGACCCCAACAAACCAAGACCTGAAGCAGTTGCTGACATACTACAGAGGCTAGTACAGAAAGTATTACAAAACAGAGTATAGAGAGAAAGAGAAGGGAGAAGGGAGCACACACAAGACTTAACGAGTTCACGCCCATAACAGGGTCGCTACATCTCGCCGAGACTCACCTCGGAATCCACTAGAGCACATAAGTTACAAAATAGATCCACAAACCATCCCAAAACCCTCTTACAAGAGCCTCTCTTGGTTCTCACTCTTTACCTATGTCTACATTGTGTTGTAACTCTCTTAGCTCACTCTCTCTCATGTCTACCTCTACATTTATATATTAGGAGACATCCTTAAATCTAGTGCAGCTGCCCAAACGCCAAAGTGAGCTTCAATCACGTTTGCTTTGGCCAAACAAGCCTTAGTCACAAGATGACAAAGTGTCCTTCTTGACCATTTAATGCAAAGGCTTTTCCTTGTGGTCCCAAGTTCTTAACTCAACCCATGTTTAATCTTTATAGACATGAGTTAGTTCTTGAAACCAGCTCATCACGTTCACATCTTCACATGGTGGAACCCAACAACCGAGGATCAGGCTATCGATAGAGCACATCGCATAGGACAGACACGACCGGTAACAGTGGTTCGGTTCACAGTAAAAGATACAGTCGAAGATCGCATATTGGACCTTCAGGTATATGAACTAGTTAGTTTGATTCTCTTTAGTTTCAAGCAATTTCTCACATTCGATGTCTAAACACTTTTGATCAACGCAGGAAAAGAAGAGAATTATGGTAGCCTCTGCATTTGGAGAAGGTGCAAAGGGAAGCGGACAGTCTCATCTTACTGTAGAGGACTTGAGCTATCTGTTTATGGCGGATTATTAGAGCATGATTAACGGTAGAGACCCTTTTGGGTCTCTTAGGCATTGTTTAATATTAAATTGGATGAAGAGATTTATGTAGGAGACTCTCCTTTTTTGGTATGTCCAATGGTAATACCCAAATGGGTCTCTTAAGCAATTGTTTAATATTAAAAAAAATTACATGTTGATGTGCTAAGACACTTCCATTGCTAGTGAAGTTTTACAGATATTGGTAGCTATGAATATAAAGTGCTCATTTCACTCTGCAAGTTATTGATCTCCAAACCAAAGTTTACAAGAGACTTTGCTTCAGGAAATGATGACAACCAAATGACAAAAGGGCATATGCAAAAGATATCAACATCAAAGACTCGAGAAACAGGAGAACACAAACAGAAAAGAGACGATGACATCATTTGGGTTGCAAGTGACTCAAATCTTAATGCAAAAGAGACCCCATTCTAAACCCCGATTTCAATTTCGATTTTGTGGCAAAATTGATTTGAATCCTCTTTGAAATTGACGATTCGCAAAAATCAACCAATATAAGACCATATCAAAAAACGAAGAGTACTTATCAACAGAAAGAAAATCAACCGATGCATCACAAATCATCAACAGAAGGAAGAAAACACTGCAACATCCTTTAATGATGAGATCATGAGAGAGAAAAGAAAACATGGGACCGAAAAAAGAAAGAGAGCCACGGTTGGTGGTCGCCGCCATACCCTGCATACTGAGGAGAGTCGGAGAAGGAAAAATCTGACGGAGAGAACGAGGAGAGTCGGAGAAGAAAGAAAGAAAAAACAAAGAAAAAACAAAATTTCCCCCAATCACCTAATGCCACGTCGAGTATAACAACCGTCTCTCGCGTGGCTTAATTTAGAGACGTCTTTTTTTTTTTTTTCTGCTGATTAAAAAAATCAAAAATATTCACAAGAACCTTTCAATATATGCCGTTAATCATGGTCTTAGTGAGAGCTTCAAGCTATTTTTTTGACCAAATAGCGCAGGTGGGTACATATGATAGGATTTTCTTTGGTTTTTGTGCAGTTTTTGGAGGAAGAAACTATTAGTTTAAGTGACTACAGGTTTGTGCAAAAGAAAGATTAGAAAAGACTTTTGGGGTTTGGGATATGAAAATAGGAAGTTGATCCGACTGATTATGATTCCATTTTATAGACGTTTTGGTATTGCAATGAATGGAAACACGATTGGTTCATCGCCATGATGCCAAGGCATACGATTAGAAGGGAAGTTCTTTGAGGCTGAAGAATTATATAAGGAGATGATCCCTAGGGGTATATTTCCTTATACGATCGGGTTTTCTGCAAAAAAAACATTTACAGTGACATACATTATAGTTTCTTATATTTGGAGTCCTCGTCGTGAGGGCTACGATTTGATATATAATTTAACAAACTTGATGACAGTAACGATGTTATATTGAGTTAAGGCAAACTTGCCAAAAATGTCATTTGGAGGATTTTTTGTTTTTTTTGGCAGAAAACTCATAGAAAACAAAATCTACCATATAAAAAGAAAAAATGTGCTCTCCAGAGCTCACACATGCCTCCCCTTATTGGTCATTTTTTCTTCTTTAAATTAATTGTATATTAAAAATTAATTGACAATTAATAAATCGATACATGCCTCTTATATATTATATAACGTTATGAGATATTATTCGTAACATGCATTTTCAATATGTTGGCTCGTCTTATTATTAAATAAATTTCAAGTTGGATCGACAAAATCAATGATAATGCAAAGCACCATGAAACCGAAGAAAATCATGAGATTCCTATCAACTACTATAATGGAAAGATATGGAATCGGAATAAAATTACACGGCAACGTTCCGTCAGTCACGGCGCGTGGTTAACGGAGCAGCAGATGAAAACACCGTCGATCAATTACGTGACTTGAACGGCAAGAATTGGTCGCGGACGTGGTCGGATTTTGCGTCGGCGAAAAAGAAATTCGCGCCGGCGTCATTGTAGAGCCGGCGAGAGGAGGGAAGTGAGAGAGAGTGAGAGAGAGAGAGAGAGAGTGTTTGAGGTGAGAGAGAAGCGCGTGTGTGGGGAGGTGACCATGACGCGTGAAGAGGTATTTTTTCTGGATTTTTCCAGTTTTTTTAAAAATTTTATTTCAAGTCAAAGAGAAAGAGGTGATCATGTCGGGTTCGAAAGAGGCGCGACTTCAGGCCCGTTGGATCCGGCCGGAGAGATTTCGAGATCTAACTCCGCCGGCATGCAGTTTTCGGCGCCGCTCGGTAGTGTATACTCGAAGAAGAGCTAGAAAAAGAAGAAGCGTCTTTCCTAGCACCCGATTTTCGGGGAGAAGAAGCAACGGCCCTGGGTTATTCCGGTGTCGAGTTTCGTCGTGGTTCTAAGAGGGAAAACATTGTGAGACCTGACGGCGGCAACGGCGTTATCGTCGAAGCTGCGTTAGCGGCTACCGAAGTGAAGGCAAGTGGCGGAAGCGAGAACAATTTACAGTGGGCATTGGGGAAATCAGGAAATGACATAGTGCAATTAGCGGTTTAAGAAAAGCAATGATGGCTTCTCGCTGGGATCTACGACGTTTTAATGGACCCGACGCTCCAAAATTTTTGATGGTTAATTTTTACCGTGATGTTCATAGTGAATTAAAAGAAAATTTGTGCTACGTACGGGTGCTCTCCTAATCTAAATAAATAAAGAATTGTTATGTTTCTCTCGGTGGTTTTGCTTCAGCGCTTTCAATTTCTTTTATGTCTTTTACGGATGATTTGATTTATTTTATTTTCCACTTTTTGGTTTTGGTTTCTAAACTTGGGTCCTAATCTTGTTTTATTGACTCAAGTAATCCAAATAAATTTTGAACGATGAGAACAAAAAATCGAACAAGCCAAACAAATTTATACAATTTTTAAAGTATCCAAATAAAATCGATTATAATTATATTTGGGTTTATTTGGGTCCAACTAAGTATTACTTAAACAGAACCCTACTTAAACTTAAATTACTTGATCAGGAGTTTGTTTGGGTTTAATTTAGTTTTTTTTGTACGAATTTGTTTGGGTTTTAATTTGATACAAAAATTCTTAACTCAGTTAACTCAAATCCCCCAACCCAACCCCACAAAATAAATTCCTATTCTATATTTTGAATTGGAATGTTCACTTTTAAGTCTCCTTCAACTTGTAATGTCCTCGTACAAAATATTCCATATATCGGCTTCGAGTCTCTCACTTGCATGATTTCACTGTATTTTTCAGACACATAGACACATCACATGGGACGACTATACAATATAGAACATACGATTAAACATCTCAATTTAGAGAATCCGAGTTATGTCACATCTATGGCTAGATATAATGCAAACACAAAACCGAATAATTTCTAGACCGGTCGACTCGATGATGATAACTAAACCTTCATAGAACATTTTAGATATTCTATATGCTCAAAATATCATATTTTCCAAGTAATATCACAAAAGGTTGAATTGATACATTCCCTTTCTTTGACTACAAATTATCTAAAGCCAATTTTCCAAGTAATAACCATTTGAAGATTATTAAACAGAAAAAAGAAATATCTTAGAGAAAAAAGATGATTCACGCATTATATTTTTCTCAGATGTTAAAAGCATTATATTCACGCATTCCAAATATATATAACCTATGAGTTACAATCTATAAGTTACAATCTAGTGGCTATTCAGTATTCACCAACTTAGGGTTCTACGGAAAAGGATTATTGGACTTCATAGTTTAAATAATATCACATGCGTGAAACCAATTTTCTATGATACAAAAGATAGCACAATATACAAATTAAATATATAGACTAATAGGGATACAAGATACCAAATGTCACACGGAAGATTTTAATGCGAATAAGATTCCCATTTAGTTCCTTAAAATAGTAAGTTGAATTCCATGTCATAACCATTCAACAAAGCACACAAAAAAAAAAAAATTCAACAAAGCACTATTTTTTTTGTTTGTTCAGTCTTCGCCACCTAATTAATTATTTTAAATTAATAATTATATCGAGTTTTAAACAAAATGACATTGTTCATGGACACCCATATGGATATGGCTCCATGTTTACGATCTATTTGAAATTTTGGGGAAAGGCTTATCCGTGGGTTGCTTTCCCCTCAAGAATTAGTCTAGATCTCTCTATGGAGCTGGGATTTACCCTGAGTTATCAAAAAAAAAAAAAAACTATATCAAGTTTTATTGAAGAATCAAAACGCATTAGGTTCGCCACGAATGACAAAAAGTTCAATTTTCTTATGGCAGTTTGCGAAATCATCTGAGTTTGTTGAAACCATTTATTTTTTCGGAAGAACATAAATTATATATTAATTGAAGGACACCACCAATTTAGAATATATATATCTCATTTTTCTTTCGCAAAGATCAATTGTTCAAAGATATTTCAACGTGCCATGTCTTTTTCTTTTCTCGAATGTATGAATCATATCTTATGTTGTAATTAGAATATCCCATAAATAACCTATAACCCTTTTCTCTTTATGACGTTAGAGCTAACTAGTTGTGCATGAGGGAAAAAAAAAACTAGTTGTGAGATTTTGTTTTTCATTTTCTATTATGAATGTTTCGTTCTTGCGAATCCAAGCTCAATGGTATACAAATGATGATTCTTTACCTATGTTTTAAAATAATTATTTACGTATGTCAATTTGCTAATATTTTTTTATCAAAAGCTATTTATAAATCTACAAAAAATATATATACAAATAGAAGCTAATTATATATATATATATATCTACATAAATTAATGTAGAAGAAAGTTCTCAGGTTATACGGGTCCAACCATGAGAAACTTATTCCCCATGATCATAGCCATATGTTTTTTTTTTATAACCATAAGTTAAATTTGTGCAATTCAACGATTCAATATTTCTTTTAAAAATAATACCCACCGTTATACATAATTATATATGCCTTCTCCTTCATCGTGTTTAATTTATCAAAACCATTTACCCTGACGCTCATTTATTACAAATCCTACAAACCACAATTTGTTGATACAAGTTACATACAAAAATCGTTTGTATGCTAACTTGGGTGCATGTGCGAATATACAACGATTCATATGTTATATATACGCACATTCCATATATATAATATATATAATGTCTATATTATGCACTAATGCTATTGTGGGGCTAATTAATTCTCCTATCTCCACAGGTTTAATATGATAAAAATTTGCTTTATTTCATTACTTTTAGCCATTTCGTGATTAAATCCCATCAAAGAGAAAGTGCTTCATCCGCTCCATAAAAGTCCTAGTATATAGTTTTTCTAGAAAGAATGTCAATACACTTGAACAGATTCATTCAAAAAAAAAATTTCCATTAATTTGACCTGATACTTATCTATTATCTGATAATGGATCATACTAAATTTTAATAAACATAGTGTTGCTAATTATAATACAAGTAAAACTAAATTATCCAATTACTAATTTCAAAAGTATATCAAAATTTCTTACTACGGGAACATATGTTTTTTTTTAGAATAAACTGGAACATATGTTAAACGTAATTATTTCTGGTTAATTCTTGTAGAACTTTAGGATGAATTTTTTTCCTATCATTACTAATTGATAATTTTGGAAGAATTTGAGAAAAGCTAATAATTTTGTTTTAAGAAAAAAAATTATTTATAATCTTTGGATTTCAATAAGTCGACATAAATTCCAGATTAGATTAGGTTATAGTTTTTCAATATGCCCAAAATAAGCACGAGAATGGAAATTTTTTTATACACATTACAAAAAAAAACAGATTTTAAGATAATTTTTAAAATTCATACTGCATTAAATAACGGTAGTTCTTGATGCAGTTAATGGGCTGATACATTTATGCAATGTTGGTTTAGGTCACAATCACCTAATTACGTTCTTCCCATTAACTGTGTGAGGACTTTATTTTGTGTCAACTACCATGGCTAACCCTTGTTCCATTGGGCTTTAAGTTAAGTTAGGTTTGTTTTGTAAGTAACTATTAATTACGCTCTATTATGTGTGTTTTCCCAATTTATAAGAAACCAAAAGAAAACAGGTAAATTTTAAAATTAAATAAAAAAAACTACACAATATTTGCTCAAAAAAATTCTGATTAAATTATTCATCCAAATCCATTAATTTCCACATAGGATAGTATTCTTTTTTAAGAAAATAAAGAAAACTAAAATTCCCCTTGGTACAAGAATCGAGTCACGATCTTTCCTTATAAATAGATAGACATCATCAAAGCCTTCCACATCTCATCCCATTAAAACTTCTTACTAGCTTCTTTTGAAAATCTTTATCAATGATTCATCAAACTATGATGAACATTTTCAATGTGTCCATTGCTTTGTGTCTTTGCACTCTTTTCGCGTTTGTTTTGTCTGATAGTCCCGAAGCAATGAGAGATATCGTGACAAACTTTCCTGGCCAACCAAAAGTGAGCTTCAGACATTACGCCGGTTATGTCACCGTCAATGAAACCAATGGGAGGGCTTTGTTTTATTGGTTCTTCGAGGCTATGAATCAACCAAACGTGAAGCCTTTAGTACTTTGGCTTAATGGAGGTAATCAAACGCACATTTTGACTTATGAGGAAACATAATTATGCTAATTTCACATAATTTTAATTATAAATATTTTTCATTAATCATAACTATATAATACATATATATAGGTCCTGGATGTTCTTCTGTGGGATACGGAGCAACACAAGAGATTGGTCCATTTCTTGTGGATAACAAAGGAAACAGTATTAAGTTTAATCCCTACGCATGGAACAAAGGTATATTAAAATATCATAATCAACCCTATGTATTAGAGCATCTGCAACCGTTCAGAACCTTTATTGGGTATCTAAAGAATAAAATATTAATATTTTAATATAATATAATTATATTATTAAATTTTAATTTTAAAATAAAAAATAAACTAATGAAAAATGAACAAATGGCATCCGATCGTTTATTTGATTATTTTAATGCTGAGATTATAACGTCCCGACCGCCCCTACCTGTGGGCCCCACCCTTCTCTCGGCCCGTGGGCCCCACCCTTGTCCGACGGCCGGTGCGTTAGTCCGGGAGGCTTGTAATACTTGTTTACTGACCCTGCAATCACCACGTGATCTTTCCCCGTGTTTTGTCCTCACTCACACGATACCGCGAATCACTTCCCGGTAGGTCACCCATCCTTAAATTGCTCCAGCTCAAGCACGCTTAACTCTTGAGTTCTCTTTGGACAAGTTCCCGAAAAGATAAGTGCACTTTGGTGACATAGGTAGCCAAATCAATTCTTATAAGCCTCTCCGCATATACAAGAAATCGGGATGTTACAATCACCCCCACTCATAGAGCGCAACGTCCTCGTTGTGCACTAAGATCGTCACCCTAGACGGTGTGGGCCCACCTGACTCCACACACGTGTTTGGGTTCGGCTCTGATACCACTTATAACGCCCCGACCGCCCCTACCTGTGGGCCCCACCCTTCTCTCGGCCCGTGGGCCCCACCCTTGTCCGACGGCCGGTGCGTTAGTCCGGGAGGCTTGTAATACTTGTTTACTGACCCTGCAATCACCACGTGATCTTTCCCCGTGTTTTGTCCTCACTCACACGATACCGCGAATCACTTCCCGGTAGGTCACCCATCCTTAAATTGCTCCAGCTCAAGCACGCTTAACTCTGGAGTTCTCTTTGGACAAGTTCCCGAAAAGATAAGTGCACTTTGGTGACATAAGTAGCCAAATCAATTCTTATAAGCCTCTCCGCATATACAAGAAATCGGGATGTTACAGAGATATCTTGTAAGATACTGCCGTTGTGGATGCTCTTATATATATATATATATACAAGATTAAATTGGTTAAATTTGGTGATGCAGAGGGCAACGTACTATTTCTTGAATCTCCTGCTGGTGTTGGGTTTTCGTATTCAAACACAAGTAGTGATTATGGAAAACTTGGCGATGACTTTACAGGTAATAATATATTTATAATGAAATTATATCTATGTATTTTGATGTCGGTTGATTGTTTTTATTTACAATCAACAGCGAGAGACTCATACGCTTTTCTCCAAAAGTGGTTCCAGAGATTCCCTGCTTACAAAGAAAACAAATTCTTTATCGCAGGAGAGAGCTATGCAGGTTTTAATTTTAATATAAAATAAACATTATATTATACGTCATCTAGGGTTCTGCTTTGTGCTGATTTTTGTTTTTCTTCTAAATATATATATACATCGAAATATATAAACAATCACTAATGTCCAGGAAAATACGTACCAGAGCTTGCAGAGGTTATTTATGACAAAAACAAGGAACACAAGAACAACTTGTCACTTCACATTAATCTGAAGGGTATTTTGGTAATTACCACGTTTGATTCTCATAAACAAAACAAAAAACGTAAGAGCATGTCCAATGGTGAGATTCTAAAAATGGGTATCTAAAATTTTTAGAACCTCACATTTTAGAACCCCAACATTTTGTATGTTAATTTTTAGAATCTGTATCTAAAAGTTCTAACTTTAGAACCCTTCTCTCTTCTTTTTAGAACCTCTCCAATATTTATCAATTATATATCATTATAATTTTTTAGAACTCTTCTATTTAGAACCCCCATTGAACATGCTCTAAGAGTACATTCTCTCAATCCTCGAGGGGCATTTTAGTGTGACTGATTCTCATAACACTAAACAAATTTACATTGCACATTTATCGGTACCCGATCTATATAGAGATCTGATAAACCTGATGTTTGAACCTTATCTGAATCTTATATATGGTATATCACTACACATAAACCATCGTACATTGCTCAATTCTTTGTAGTAACATGTTTGATTCTCATAAAAACTAAACAGACACAAAGTACCTGCATTGTCCCATTTTCCATTCAAGACATGATAGTAATTGCTTATTTACTTATGGACGTACGCAGCTTGGAAATCCATTGACAACATACGCAGAAGATTGGACAGGATGGGTGGATTATGCATGGAGCCATGCAGTGATATCGGACGAGACGTATAGAACCATTAAAAGAAGTTGCAATTTCAGTAGTAGTACTACTTGGGAGTTTAAAGAATGCAAAGACGGCGTAGACGAAATACTCAAACAGTACAAAGAGATCGATCAATTCAGCATCTATACTCCTATCTGCATCCACCATTCATCAAAACTTGATTCCTACGCCAGTTACAAGACGGTAAAACTACTTATAATAACACATTAATCGTGTTTTTTACGACCACAACTTACCTGAAACACTTAAACAGATACCGATCGAGGCTTTTCGATGGATTTGACCCGTGTTTGGATGATTACTCAAGAGTATTCTACAACAGAGCTAATGTTCAGAAGTCTCTACACGCAACTGATGGTGTTCATCTCAAGAACTGGACCATTTGCAAGTATTATTTCCTCTCTTTTTTTTTTGCGGATAATTTATGATAAATTTTATCTAAATTCATATGTTTTTTTTTTCTTTTCTTGAGGAACAGCACTGATATTCTTAGTCATTGGAACTGGACTGATTCAAAGCCTTCGGTTTTGCCTATATATAAGAAACTCATAGCCGGAGGATTTAGAGTTTGGGTTTACAGGTAAATTTTCGGCAAACAAGACTTTAAAAAATATTAATTATTTAAGTTTTATCCATTTGATACTTCAAATTCAATAAGAACATATGAGTAATGAGGCTTAAAACATACATTTTAAACATGGTTGCTTCCCACCCAAGCAAACTGTTTTATCCATGCATGCATGTATTTTCCTTTGATCATATAACGATAATTAATTAACTTAACCCTACTACTTATTATTCTCCTCGGTGGTGATTCAGTGGCGATACTGACGGAAGAGTTCCGGTACTCTCAACAAGGTATTGGATAAATAAACTGGAACTACCAATCAAGACAACTTGGAGGCCATGGTACCACGAGAAACAGGTCACAATCCGATCATCACATTTCAAAATATTACTAAGTCATTTCATAGTAATATTTGTTTATGAAGCGCGGTTAATTAATAGAATGTTGTTAATTTATGTATGATAAATAGGTAAGTGGATGGTTTCAAGAGTACGAAGGTCTAACATTCGCAACGTTCAAAGGAGCAGGACATGATGTACCTTCCTTCAAGCCTAGCGAATCCCTCGCCTTCTTCTCTGCATTCCTTAACGGAGTTCCTCCTCCTTCGCGACAGAACTAGCTCGAAGCAATTTTAAAATATCGACGAGTTTAAAATAGAAAAAAACGATATTCAGATAATGATCGCATTACAGTATATGGATAAATATACTATATATTTAGGTTTATATGTTACCTTTTCGTTCACGGTAGGGTAAATTATAAACTTATGTAGTGCTAGCACACCTTCTATATGTACGAAACTCATTTCAACCACGTTTATGATTATTATTAATAACATAAATATTTATATATGCGTTCGACCAAAATAAAAAATATTTATATATGTATATCTATAGCATTTTTTATATGAATGTAAATTACATTAAGGAATAAAGAGGTTGTAAAGACAAAAGACATACATGTAATGACCGATAAAAGATTAGGATCCAGAGAGCCAGATTTGCTATATACACTACAAGAATACACTCGATTTCCGACGGGTATATTGGTCGGAAAACGGTCGGAAAACGTCATTCCCGACGAATTTCCGACCAATATCGCCCGTCGGAACTATAGCGTCGGAAATCAAATATGGTCGGAAATTGGTCGGTAATTCCCGACCGATTCCCGACCAGATTATTCCCGACGATTTACCGACCAAAGACCGATGCAACCATTCCCGACTAAATACCGACCAAAAACCGACCGAACTAAGTTCCGACCATATTCCGACCATAATAATACCCGACGATTTACCGACAACATTCCGATAACTTTGTTTCCGACCAAATGCCGACCAAATGCCAACGTTACTAATATCCGACCAAACTCCGACTATAATAATTTCCGACCAAATTCCGACAAATGTCCGATGACCAAATTCCGACCAAATGCCGACGTGTTTCATTTCCGACCGATTTCCGACCGATCTAATTTCCGACCAAATTCCGACAAAATATTTTATTTTGTATTTTAAAAATTTTGAATATTAAAATTAAAATTAAACATTTTTCGAAAATGAAATTAAATTTATTCGAAAATTAAAATTAATATTAAACATTAAACATTAATATTAAACATTAATATATTTAAAATTAAAATAGTTTAGAAATAAATAAAAAAGTGTTTTTAAAACATTAAAAATTAACATTATTAAACATTTGCAAATCCGGATTCGGATCCGGATCACGTTCCCGGAAAATCCGGAAACTTCGCTTTCATCCACGACGACATGCTAGCGATATCTGACCTCGCCTCCGAAAGCTCATCTTGCGTGGCACCTAACCTGAATTCGGTGTCCGTTTTCGCCGCCTCCAAAGCTTCTACTTTGGACTTGAGCTCTTCATTCTGGTGGATGAGATCTTCAGAGAAAAATGAACCAGAAGAAGACCGGTCGTCCATAAACGGGATCGTACCCAAACCGCCACGACGTCGCCCTTTTTTATCAAGGGGAAATTCCTGTATAAAATATAAATAAATTAAAACATAATAAAATTATAATGTAAAACTATAAGAAAAAAAAAACTTACGTTCAAAACGAGTTGGTTGACCGCTTCCCGCGACATCTCGAAGGAGGAGGAGGAGTCACCTTGTGACTGTTGGGTCAGCTCAATGTCGGTCTTCTGCTTCGTCACGTTCTCGTAGATCTCCCTTATGAGGGGATCTTGAATAAACCCGGTTGTCTTGTTCGTGTGGCACCTCTTCATTAAGTCTAAATGATTCGGACGCACCCCTCCGGCCTCATTAGTCTATAAAAACAAATAAATTTAAATATGAATAAATAATTTAATAATTAATTAAGTAAAGAAAACAATGTAAACAATAAAATATTACCATTTGAATTTCTCGGGTCTGGAAGCTGCTCGATCCGGAGTTGTGGATGTATTGGCCCTTCCCGTTGCGATCACTCTTTCGGTTTCCCGAATTAGTCTTCGAGACTTTCTCTGTCTCCGGTTGTTGCCAATAGGGTCCGTAGTGATTCCAAACCTCCAAATTCAAGCCTTTCGGCTTGTCTGCCCCTTTCCTCCACTTTTTCTTCCACTCGTTCATGTGTCTCTTGAACTGCGTACTCGCTTCCTTCATAAATAATTTTTCCACCGTGGCAGTATGAGAATGATGCCATGTAAACTCTTGCTACGAAAACATAAATAAAAATGCTTAGTAAAATATTAAAAAAATACTTATAAATATAAGAAAAAATATAGTAATTGACAACTTACCGCAAATTGTCTAAACCAAAGTTGCTTCTCATCATACGGGACTTCTGAAAACTTCTTGTACGGTTTGTCGAGGATCGAATGGAACATCCTCATAATAGCCTTGCTAATCCCGTTGTTCGATATACCAAACCTACAAAAAAAGATAAAATATAAACAATTTGATATTAAATATATATATATATATATATATATGAACTAAAGGTTTTTACCATGTCGATCTTCCAACGAGATGTGGATCAAGCCGGATGTGCAAGTCCCGGCCCGGTTGTTGGACTAACTCCTCGATGGTCATGATTCGAGGAGCTTGACTCTGCGACTCTGGGATATTCGATGCGGCCGGACTGGTATGTCGAGGTTGTTGCATCCCTTGAGAAGAACCACCGATGGTAAGGTTCGCGAAACCCTCGTACGCCCTGAAAAAAAAACGCAAAATTTGTTAGATATTAAACGCAAACGCAAACTATAAATAAAACGCAAACTATAATATTGATTCGCAAAAGAAAAAACGAATACTATTAAAATATTCAGAATAACGCGAAACAATGACCAAAAACCGTAACAATTACCAAAAATCCAAAATATTACGAAAAACCCGAAAAAACTATGAAAATTAGACAAAAAGTTTTTATGAAAATTTCAAAAATTCATAAAATTATAAGAAATTTATGAAAAAGAGTAATAATAAATTCATTAATTATACAAATGATTAAATTAAAAAAAATCCGAAAAATCTTAAAAATATCTTAGATTTAAAAATGTGTTATATACATGATTTCTATAACATTTAAAAAATAGATTTTTGTATTTTTAATCTAAAAATTATCTATTAAAGTTTATATTTATAACAAAAATCCAAAAATCCAAAAAATCCAATTGTGTAAAAAACCCAACAAATCCAAAAAATCTAATTAAACCAAAAAATCCAAAAAAATTATGAAAAACACTATGTGTAAACAACAAATCCAAAAACTATAATCTAACAACAAATCCTAAAAATCTAACCCACAAATCTCACAAATCTAACCACAAATCATAAGAACTAACATCCTAATCTCCAATCTAACCCACAAATCTCACAAATCTAACCACAAAGCATAAGAACTATGATCCTAATTATCTCTAATCTAACCACAAAACTCAAACTAAACAACGACATCCTTACGTGGCTCAGCCGCAAAACTAGGATACACCTCTTGAAAATGTTTCCACGCTTCTGCATCTGAAGGATGCGCAATCTCTCCATATGAGTTATGTTCTGCATGCCATCTCATAGCTCCTGCCGTGCGCTCGGATTGATATAACCTCTTCAACCTATCTGTTAACGGCAAATACCACATCCGTTTATGTGGAACTGGTACTCTTCCACCCGTTTCCTGATACCGAGGTTTCCCACAAAAACGACACTTGCGACGGTTTTCGTCCTTTCTCCAGTATATCATACAATTGTCGATGCACACATCTATCATCTGATACGGCAATCCAAGACCAGCTACAAGTTTCTGAACCTCGTAGTATGAAGCCGGTGAGAGATTATCTTCAGGTAAAAGATCTTTCACAAAATCAGCTATCGCATCCACACAATCCTCTGCCAAGTTGAAATCGGTCTTTATTGTCATCAACCTGCTTGCAGTTGATAAAGGCGATATTCCCTCTCTACATCCTTCGTATAGTGGATGTTTAGCTGCATCTAGCATATCAAAAAACTTCCGAGCTTCTAAATTAGGTTCCTCTATTCTAATACCATCTGGAACATACGATGCTACGTTTTCGCGATACGCATCATTCACCATCTGAACGTTTGCATCTACTTCCGGTGTTGATTCCTCTATTCTACCCGAATAATTAAAACCACTACAATGATGTTGCACCATTGCATCAGTTTCTCCATGCGTATACCAAATCTTATAACTCGGCATTAACCCATTCCTATAAAGATGCTTCCATACATCCCCAACAGAGACTAATCTATGATTCCGACATTTAGGACAAGGACAATACAATTTACCGTATTCCGACGTCATGCTATTGTTTGTCGCAAATGTCATGAATTCCTCAACACCTTGTGCATACTCATCCGTCAGTAAATTCGTCGCTGGATCTTGCCGTGGTCTATCCATCCACGATCGAAAATAATCTCTAGTAGTGTTTGGATTTGAAGAAGACATTTTCAGTTTTTTTTTTTTTGTTGTAAATTGTGAATGAGGGTGGTGTTGTATTTATAATTAAAATTTCCGCGGCTTTCCGACCGATTTCCGACCAATTTCCGACCAATGTAAAATTCTAACGGCTATGAAACGGCTAGTGCAACGGGTAGATTAACGTATATATTTCGTCGGAATTTAGTCGGATTCCTTACTGGTCGGAATTTGGTCGGAAATGTGATTAAATTTCCAACCACGTTCCGACTATACTAATATTCACCAACGGCTTTAAACGGTTAATTCAACGGGTATACTAACGTATATATCTCGTCGGAAAATGGTCGGAAAATGGTCTGAAATTTCCGACCATTTTCCGACGAGTTTAATCGGTCTCCAATACGTCGTCGGAATTTAGTCGGATTATGTGATGGTCGGAAATCGGTCGGAAATTGGATTCAATTCCCGACTAATTTCCGACCGATATCCGACTATTATAATAACGTATTTATCATCGGAAAACAGTCGGAAAATTGGTCGGAAATGCCGACTAATTTCCGACGATTCTTAGTCAGTCTCCAATACGTCGGAAATCCGTCGGTATTTCCGACCAATTTTCCGACCAACATAAAATTGTCGGGAATTACCGACCAATTTCCGACGGGTGTGTTTTAATCGGAATATCGTCGGAATATGGTCGGAAATTCCCGACCATTTTAAATTGGTCGGAAATGTGGTCGGAAATCGTGATGTTTTCTTGTAGTGTGATCGGAGTACAAGCACATCAGGAAGATGGTGTTTGTATCGGTTGTAACCGAGCGGTAGACTTTGTATGAGATATCGTGTCCACAGATTATTCATCTAGAAAAGAATGGTAGGCATTGTAGTGTTGAATACCATACATAATTGTAATTGTAATCTTGTTCTAGTGGGTTTGTTCCGGACTAGGTCCCGGGGATGTAGGACAACCAAACCTTGTGAAAATTTTTTATGTGTTCTTTACTTTACGCATTTACATACTCGTTACGCTTACGTATAGATCTAGCCGCAAATATGAACTTTCATTTACTCTTCTCATCATCTGATAAAGATGAAACTTCTTACCACATTTTTTGTGAGACTGTTCATGTTGTTCATTGGGGTTTTTTATAGGGACAAAGTTCATGATACGCGAGTACTGATGGTTTTTGCCACCGAATCCCCGGTTCACTTCAGCGCTATTTATCTTTTCTGCATCGAAGAATTATTTATAGAACAGGGAGAGGAGAACCATATTTTAACACATGTTGTTTTTGTCAGATACGAATGAGGATTCAAGCTCTGAAGACACTAATCATAATGGTGAGGTAAAAGGAAGAGCTCAGAAATTAGCTCAGGCTATTTGAAATGCTCTGGAAACATGGAAGCCTCTGATTAACTGGTCAGCCTTTGGATTTTTTATTAGTCTGATCTGAAGCTAATTATGCAACAATTGTCACTTAGATGAAAGTCAGAACAGTAAATCCAAGAAAATGATCATAGTCTCCAACAAGTTTTGACTTAATAAAACATACTGACTCAAGAAAAACATCAAGATGACTCAAAAGAAAACAATGTTAGTAACGATAAGTACCTTCCCCCAGACTTACTTTACACCGTCTCGGTGTGAAAATAAACCAGAGAAAAGGCGAAAACATACTCGAAAAAAGAAAATAAAGGTTTTGTTTTTTTACCTGGGTTGAATGATCGATCGATCGGGATCCCGACCGATCGGTCGTTTTTCTTCCTGTCCGGACTGTGAGTTTTCGATCGATCGATCGATCATGGGACCGATCAATCGATTTTCTTCCTGTCCAGCTTGCTCTTGTTCGATCGATCGGTCGAAATGGGGACCGATCGATCGAGTTCTAGATCATTTTTTTAATGAACCTGAAACAAAGAGAACTAAAAACAAAGATCAATGGCAAAAGGAAAAGAAAATAGAAGTATGTACACTTACCGGTGTGTTGCCTCCACCAAACGCTTGTTTAAAGTCGCTAGCTCGACTTTGGCTCAGGTATCAGTCAGGAAGAGCGTGAGAACTTGCCTCGAAACAAGTCCCACAGTAAAACATCTCCAACTTCAGAATTCTGCTCATCATACCCTTCACAGCATCTTTTTCTTTCTCCTTAAGCTCCGAAGTGATAATTGCTCTAACCTTAGAGAATGGCTTCGAGGTTCCTTTGCACTTCACCTCATACTCAATCGAGTCTCCATCACACCTCCGAGGGATCAAAGTCATATGAGAATCGCCCTTGACTCTTTTGCTCTTCACCTTCCCCTTTGCCTTAGCCTTAGCATTTTTGATGTCTATCTTGCTGATGAAAGGATGATCATCTAAGACTTTCTTGACTTCGTTCTCCTCATAAGGCTCTGTCGAAGGATCAACCACCAACGTCTCTCCTGCGACAACAGTGATGCAAGAGACGTGTTTTGGAGCTCCTCTGGTGGGGATGGCTTTGTAGAAGACCTTTTTATCTATGTTAGAGAATGAAATTCTCTTATTGGGAATCTCCAGAACTGCATCCACTGTGGCCATGAATGGTCTTCTAAGGATCAAAGGCATATTCGAACTTTCACTCATCTCCACAACCTGAAAATCAATAGGAACCAGATAATCGCCTACTTTAACAAGCAAATCAGGGATAGTACCATATGGAATCGTGGTGGAAGAGTTTGCAAATGCGAGAGTCACATTAGGAGGTCTTATATCAGCAATCTCCAACCTCTCTGCAACAACATTTGACATGAGATTCACGCTAGATCCAGAATCAACAAGAGTCTCTCTAAATTCAACCCAGAGATAGTGCATGGAACATAAAACTTTCCAGGGTCTTCAATCTTAGACAACTGCTTCATTGGTGCTAGTGTGCTCTTTGCCTTGATGAAGAGTGCCTAAACCTATTCTAGAGTTTTTCTGCAATTCTTAAAGAATTATAACAAAAGTCGGTCTTTCAAGGCCTCTTCAAACGAGATCTCGTGGGGAATCCTTCTCACCAACTTATCAAAACCAGACAGCTTCTCTGCACTAATAGGATTCCTGAGGTGTCTAGGGAGCATAGGATAGGGGATCTTGGGTACACATTGTCATGGGGTGATGGAAACGTGCTTCTCCTTTGCTACAACATCATGTGCTTCTTGATCATCCAACAACCCAGGTGCATTTTCCATCTTATTATCATCATCCATTACCGCGCTGCAATGCTCTCTAGGATTTATCTATGGTTTTCCAGAAAGATTTCCTGGTTGTCTCTTGATAGCATTTGCAATATGTGCTACATGTGTGTCGAGCTTCTTCACGTGAGTGGCAATGGACTCATACTTGATATCGATGCTCTCAATCTTGTTGTTGGGATCATGATACATCCCATCGACCTTGACATGAATCTCCTTTGCAGTCATCTGCTGATTAATCAAGACTTGTTGCATCATCACCTCAAGTTTAGACTCCTGGGTAGCTGGAATAAAACCATTCTGATTCTGATATCTATTCTGACCCTGATTTTGCACGAATGATTGTCCCTGAAAATTCTGCACAAATGGCTTATGTCCCTGATTTTGCACGCATGTTTGCTGAAATCCCTTAGAAAATATGCTGACCCCCTGATTTTGCACGGACGAATTCGGCTGAAAACTGTGCAGTCCCTGATTTTGCCCATACGAATTCGGTTGAAAACTATGCAGTCCCTGATTTTGTACGTAATTCACCTCTTCCTGTTTTTCTGGTTCGCCATCAGCAGCTTCCTGATAGAACTGGCCATCCCCATTGCCTTCACAGTAGTTCACGCCCTTGGTGTGGATTTGCAGAAGGGTAGTAAAGTTGTTAAACTTGGCTGTCAATTCGTCTATCTTCCTGGACTCAATGCTGTTGACGCGCCTCGTCCTATCATACTCAGGACTCCGATGACTAGAACTTGCAGCTAGGTTCTCAATCAAGGTGTAAGCTTCCTCCTTGGTCCTTGTCATGAAATCACCATTGCTAGCTGCATTCAGAGAGTTCTTGAAGTCCCAATCTACTCCATCATAGAAGATATTTAGCATCTGCTCATCTGAGTAGCCATAATGAGGACACTCTCTAAGGTATTCTCTTAATCTTTCCCAAGCTTCATTGAATGGCTCACCCACATTCTGCTGAAACTGAGTGATCTTCATCCTGAGTAAAGCTGTTTTGAACTTGGTGTAGAATTGATCAAGGAAGGCTGATCTGGTGGCTTCCCAAGAGGTCAACGAGCCAGGAGCTAATGACTTGAGCCACCTCAGTGCTCTATCGCTCAAAGACCAAGAGAAAAATTTACATTTCAAGAAGTCCACATGGACTCCATTCGAGCTTGTCGAGCTACAAATCTCCTCGAATGTCTCTATATGATCCATGGGATTTTCTGAAGCTTTCCCATAGAATAGATGCTGTTGGACAAGAGAGATGATCTGAGATTTGATCTCAAAGTCTTGCCTCTGAATAGGCGGTGTGCGAATAGCAGCTCTGTCTTGATAGAACGCATGAGGAGTATTGACAGCACCAATGGCCTGGCGTGGATGTTGTCTACCATTCCTTTGGACTGGTGCATGCTGGAATACAACATATTGAGGTTGCACTCGTCCAAGCAGAGCTGCAGCAGCAGCTGGATCAACGACATCATTACGAGCATGAAGAGGAGGGTTTATGGGATTCCCTTCCTCGTTATACTCGTTCTGATCGTTGTTATCAACACGTAGATTTTGGAAGTCACGGTTAGCCATGTCTCTCCTTCTCCTATTGTTTTCTCGTTCTATTCGTGCTAACTCTTCGTTGTTCACCTCAAGCAGGTTTTCAGAACCTTCGCTTCTGGTCATATACCTGAAACACGCGAGAGAGAGAGCAAAAATAAAACTAGTTAGTAACGACAAAAAGTAACTCTTTGTCTGAACTTTCGTCCAAGACTCGTAGGTAACGCAAGTTATCCCCGGCAACGATGCCAAATTGATTCAAGTTTTTTTACACAGTCAATTAATAACTAAAGTGCACACTACCGCAATCGTAACGGTATATCGATGTAATACTTTAGGATCAAATCCACAGAGATCAAGTGAAACACTACGAGAATGTAGGAGGACAGTAAAGTTAAGACGAATAAGAATGTTTTGTGGTTTTATGAACTAACTAACACTAAGAATGCAGATAAAACGATGTAAGTTTGATGGAGGGAAACGCTAGGTCTTTGGGTAATTCGCATGAGATCAAGAATCACAAATCATAGAATTAAACAAGGAAATCATTAAGCACGTTCTAGAACTCAAATCACTGTTTTATAATCAACCTACTGTCGTAGTATTAATTACTATGCCTAATAACCTAATATTATAAACTGTCGTTTGGATTCAGAAAACTAAACATACTTTAAGATCGAGTTTGATATTTTCACAAAACGCCTTAACATCAACTATTGTTGGTTAAGGATGTTTTGCTTATCTATGTTCTTTCAGGCTTTTAAACAAACACTTTTGATGCGTTAAACAACCTAAGATCAGAAACTAGGTAGCTAATCAAGTTTCAGCACTAAGAACAACAATAGATGAAGAACTAGAAGATAGATCCCTATTCTAACCAATCTGATTCAACGATTCATGAAATTCCTTTGAAACCCTAAAACCTAACTATGAGATTACTTAGACATAGAATCAGAGAAACCACAAAGAGATGAATAAGAAATCATAATCCAATAGAAAGTAATAAACTAGGGTTCATAAATCTTCTCAAAAGCCTGTAGAGTCAGAGATTCGTCTCCCCAAGGAAGAGATGTAAAAGTCTGTAGAAAATAAAGCTTAGCCTAAACAATAGCTGAAAAATAGAATATATAGGTCTAAGACACGTTTTTCTCCAATCTCTAGGCGAAACCGGTCCAAAATAAGGAAAACCGAAATTTCTTTTTTCTTCTGCGTCGCCTAACCGGCCGGTTTAGAAAATGATCGATCGATCGAAAAGCTTTCTGTGATCTTTTGGGAAAAGGATCGATCGATCCTTTTAAGGACCGATCGATCGTTTTTGCCTGCTGGTTACATTCCTGCACATGCTTCTTCTTCTCGCCAGACTAGACTATCTTCACTAAACCCGGCATAACTGTTGATCTCACCGTTAGAATGACCTCAAAATACTTTCAAATGAAAGCTAATGCATTCCTATATCTTGTATCCAAATTTGAGATCAATCCATCGGTGGGAAGGTCTTCAACGAATACCAAAGTTCTGACGTCTCTGCATGATTCCGCATCTCCATATGCTCATTTTCACCCAAAACGGCTTCTTTTCTCTCAAAGTCACCTAAAACCTGAAAAGACTCGATAAAGGACTAAAAGACTCTTAAAACAAACTTTGACTCTATAAAATACACAAAACAAAGGTTAGAAACCGGTAAAAACACGGTTTATTATCTTCTTTGATGAAAAACTCTATCCCAAGTCTCCAAATGCATTTTCTAGCCTCCAAGTATGTTTCCAAGCTCTAAAGTCACCTAAGAGCATACCAAAAACATCGAAAACCTTTTACATGTTCAGGAATTTCAGAAATTTGCTCTCTCACTGGTTCACTTATGAGTAGTTAACACTGTAGGTTTTATCTATAACCTTTTACATGTTTTCAATAGGCTTTTTATTCTTTTTTTGGGCCCTTTGTAACGTATTAGCTCCGCGAGCAATTGTAAAAAACTCGTTCCCTTTTGGTAATATAAATTTACAGTTTATCAAAAAAAAAAACATATCGAAAACAAAATAAATTAGCCTAGGACTCTAAGACACATAAAAGATACAAAACAGGACTCAATTGCTTAAAAGGAAATAAAGGACTCACAAAATGACTCAAATGAAGAAGAAACAATATTTGAAAGATAGTAAAATCCAACAGTATCAGTTTGAGTTGTTGTTTCTCCTGATGGTGCTGTGATGGTGTTGTTATTGCTAATGTTTAAGTTAAATACAGGTTTTTTGAAGGAAAAAAAAGAAAATTTAGTATGAAACAATATTGTTACTTCATACAGGAACTGTAAGCATATGATATTTTTATTAAAAAATAGATATATTAATTTTGATTGTTTTCCAAACAATTTATTAGCGATTGCAGAATATAATATTATTCCACAAAAATAAAATTTTGCTAAAAACAGAACCGTTCCAGCATAGTAGGTTATGCGTGTCAAGGATAAAACTGTCCATCGTGAGCGTAGTGCAGGTAGAACCGTCTGTTGTGAATCATTGTAAACGGATAAAATTGTATGTTGTAGAATCATCTATCTAATTGTTTTCATAATTTGTAATAGATAATAATTCAAACGACAAAAAAACATAACTAAATTTTAATCTCTATATTATTTTTTAAGGAGCCATTTAAGAAAATAAATTTTATTTTGTAAGTTATTACATATTATGCCATTACAAATAAGAAAATATGATTAAAACAAGAAAAGATATAACTTTGTTTCAAAGTTATTGAATAAAATATGAAAATTTGTTTTTTACTTCAACACACATTTAATATTGTATTTAGTTTCTTTACTTATTAAGATATTAAAATATATTCTATTATTTTAAATAATAATCAATCTATATATATTCAAAGAAAAAATATATTCAAAATTTTACAATATTTTTCATTTGTATTTTTATAATTAATTTGTATTATATTCTGAAATTAAATCAATTATTTTTTTGAATAATAAAAATTAAATCAAAATGTGTTTTAAAATTACTTTTATGGCTTTTTTATAATGTTGATTAATATATTATATTATTTATTTCTAAAAATAATATTCTAAGTAAATCTATTCAATATTTTTTAATAATTCTATTTATTTTTCAATTAAGAGTGTCATTTCGAGCTGATGACATGTGGATTAGATATAAACTGCTTTGCCATGAGACGGATTATGACTCTAATTTTTAAATAGCCACAAAAGCGGATCTTGTAAGTCAAAATATTATTTTTTAGTTTTAAAGATAGATGTTATAGTCACTTCACTAAATAATACAAAACTTTCTTTGAAAATTAACAATAGTTTGTTATATTAATTGAGTATATATCAAAACTAAATTTGATAAAATATTCTACTACTTTATGTTAGAAACAAGAAAATTGATTTTTCAAGAGTTCGCGAACCGACCACAAAACCAATATTCATTAAACAATGCATATTAGATTTTGTGTTTTCAAAATTCAAGATTGTAGTTCTTTGCGGCATAACCCGCCTATTGCGAAACAGATTAAGTAGACTGATTAGGCCGATTTGACAATCCTATCTATAATTATTAGTAAATCATATTGTAGAATTCATTAACCGAATGTGATAGTCTGAGCTCAAATAAAAAATTCACAGCCAAATTCATATTTTACGGATATAGATATTTAGGTTCTAATTTATATTGATATGTATATAAGTACGTGTATATTAATATCACATCACTTTCACAACTTAAATTTACTTATATATTAACTCGTACAACGAAACTAACTCTAATTCCTATTCGACGGATATTATATACGTAAATTTTGGTTATGTGATGTTAATATATACATATTTGTCTATGTGACAACTAATTTTAACTTAACCAAAATTTTTAAATTAAAAATTTTTAAAACAATTTTTTAAAAAAAAATTACCCCGCGCGCGTACAACACAGATTAAATCCTAGTTGGCATTTAATTAGAAAGATTCTAGGTATTGTTCTACGTATTAGTTTTTTTTTTTGTTAAAGTTGTTCTACGTATTAGTTATACAATTGTTTCAATAAAACGAATTCATATCAAGCAAAACCAGTCTCTTTATGAGCAAAGTCGTACTCATTAAAAGTGCATTTTTGTTGATGCTTGTGAGAGCCATCACCATCGTAATGCATAACGAGTTCAAACATACTTCAACAAAAAAGTTTACATAATTCGAGCTGTTTTATCTACTTCAATAAAAAAATTAATGAAAGTTATTCAAAAGCAAATAAATCGAAGAATTCTAGTGCGGTGTAAGTAGAACCATTCGTCGTGGTCCAGCGTGTTTAGGGTAAGGTTGTCCATCACGAATATGGTATAAGTAGAACCGTTGATCATGGATCATTATAGGCATATATATATAATTATTTTTTGTAAAATCGTCTATGTAATTGTTCTCATGATTTGTAATAAATAATATTTTAGACGGTAAAAAAAAATATTGATTTCGACGAGTCTAGAGATTAGTTTGAATTTCAGTTTAAAATGATCCCAGTTATATAAAAAGTAACTTGGGACGGAGCGGATATGTCGAGAAATTTTACTATTTGTGATTTGCTCCATTTTTTTATCGAATATCTAATTTTGTGATTTGCTCCGTTTTATCGAATATCTAATTTTGTGATTTGCTTTCCTCAGGAAAAATACGGATATCCGGATTTCCGGATATCCGGAAAACTTACAGATATTTGCGGATATCCGCGGATATCTATTGCGCTCCATTCAATACAAATAAAATTTTTTTTAAAAAATGTTTAGTGTATTTTTTATTTAATATAAACTAACAAGAGGAAAAAAGTGAAATCATCTAGTTTTTTCGTATATAAAGAATGATGGACAAAATAAACATACAAAAATTAATATATTCATTTAAACTCCAATATAAACATTTTTATTAATATTTTATTAATTAGTTTAGAGTTTATATATTTTTATCATGCATATTTTCTTTTGACATTTTTTATTTATTAAAGAGATACAGAAAATGTAAATAAACATTATAAATTTATATTAATATATTATGTATATATATATGATCTACGGATCGGAGCGGATATCTGACTTTCTTAAAATTATTATTTGTGATTTGCTTTATTTTAGACGGATACTATATTTTAGTATTTGCTTTGCTTCGAATCTTTACGGATATCCGGAATTTTCGGATCGAATCTAGCTGAATACCGGATCGAAGCGAATCTAACGAATAATTTGCCCATCCCTAGTATTCAATGCAGCCACCAAAAAATCCAAATTTGCCGAAAAATATTTATAGCAGTAAGGTAGAGTCGAACCCATTTTCTCTTCATAAGATAGAAAAAACACTGAACCACTTTCGGCCGATTGCATATATAATAACACAAAAACCGGAAGCCCATGTTTATCTTGCTTTGGGCCACGGCCGGTTCTGGTATTACATCCAAAGTCACTTTGGTTTTGCATCTCAAATTTCCATGTTTGTAATAACCAAAAGAATAGTATTTGGTGCATTTGCATCTAATTAATGATACATCTGAACGCAAAACGAACATTGCTTTATACACTTGTGATTCGGGTCATCATACTACGATAAAGTTCTTCTACTTTTTAAAAAAATATATAATTAAGGAAAAAATTGTAAATTATGATAGTATATTAGGGATGTCAATTAGAGCTAAAACCCGAAGCCCGATCCGGCACAACCCTGAAAATTACTGGACTCGAGCTTAAAAATATAAGACAAAAAATATCGGGTCTTTCGGGCTAGACGGTTTTTTCGGGTTTAGTCGGACCGGGCTCGGACCGGTCCGTAAAGCCCATAAATAAATATTTTGATTGAGTTAGACTATGTACATTGGTTTGTTTATTCAACACCCTACTTTTTCTCTTTTAACACTCCACATCATCTTCTCTCTCTTCCACCTAATAATTCAACACTCACTCAATTTTTACATTCTACAATGGTTTTGTTTATAAAAATTTAACACCCTATCCCACCATTTTTTTTTCTTTTATGTTTTTGTTTTTGCGATTACATATTATTAATAACAATTACCGATTGAAATTAAATTAAAACAATTAAGAGTTATATAATTTTGAATAATAATTTTTTTATTTTATATATTAATTAAAAATTGCAATTAATAAAAACAGTAATTTGATGAATAACATGGACCATAGTTTGGAATAGCTGACGACGTGAAAAAATTTGGTGGATAACCATAATTTGATATATTTTGGGGTTGGTTGGAAGATTGATTTTGAAATTGATAATTGTTGGAATTTGAATAGTTAAAAGGGTAATTAGAAGAATTTTGGGTGTTAAAAATGTTATTGTTGGGATCCCTTTCACTAAAACGATGTTTAAAACTAAAAACAAAAGTTTATTAGATGCTAATTGAAAAAGTATAGTAAAAAAATGAGTTTTTTTCTGTGTCTAAATCAAATGAAACAAATCTCTATTTATAGAGTATGAAAAATGATGAATTTTAGTATAAAATATATATATAAAATATAATTTATTATGAAATAATTGATCTTAAATGATTCGGATGAAGAAAATATATCAAGAATTTTAACGGCCAATGAGAACATAACACATGTCTCTATTCATATATCATTATCTAATAATTGTTTTTAACCAATAGCCACGTGACATGTGGCAAACCTTCTCCACTCACCAGAAAATTCACGGTGTTGATAAATTACAACACCAAATTTGTCACCTCAGATTCAACAAGTAATTTCAACACCCATTGCACTCTTACAACAGTTGAAAAAAAAATTCACCACCACCATTGTATGTAGTCTTAGAGGTTTTGTTTAAGAACTTAACTGTTTAAAATATGGAGTATTTTCTATTTTTTTGTTTTTTGATCGAAAACCCTAGTTTCCTAGTTGTGCCTTACTATAAATATGGAGTCTACATTTATTATTTGTGTGCATGTCTTGAATAAATAGAGAAATTGTCTTCTACCTAGACACGTTCAAGCATTGATTTGTACACGCACTTTATTGGATGAGTTTACGTTTCGTGATCCAGGCAACATTATCATTCATTCATTCATATTTACTTCATATTTTAAAGATCATTATCTATAGACTTTCATTGATTTATATGATTTATACATGTACAAAAGCCCAAAAAGTCTAGAATAGCGCTATAGCCCTGTTCAAACTAGGACGAGCTTTAGAATATATGCCCAATTATTTTTCGAGTCGGGCCATATTCAAATATATACGGGTTTTGCGGGTTACGGATCAGGCCGGACCGGGCCAGCCCGATTGACATCCCTATAGTATATTAACACACACATATAATTATATAATAGTAATAAAAATGCACACCTCATATGTATATATATATATATATACTAGATATAATAAAAAAATATTTAAATTCTAATTGATAACTGATAAACTGTGTTTTTACCGGTTTCTAACATTTGTTTTGTGTCTTTTATTGAGTCAAAATATATTTTTAAGAGTCTTTTAGTCATTTATAGAGTCTTTTCAGGTTTTAGGTGACTTTGGGAGAAAATGAGCCGTTTTGGGTGAAAATGAGCCTATGGAGATGCATGATCATGCAGAGACGTCATAAGTTTGGCATTCTTTGAAGGACTTACCACCGATGGATCGAGCTAAACTTTTGATACAAGATAGAGAAATGGATCAACTTTCATTTGGAAGTAGTTTGAGGTCATTCCGACGGTGCGATCAAATGTTAAGCCAGTTTTCGTGAAAACGGTCCAACATAAACTGACCGGTTTAGTGATGCGAAAAATAAAAGAAAATTTTGGTTTTCACTTATTCTGAATCGGTTTCGCCTAGGACTTAGGAAAAACGTGTTTTAGGTTTATTTATTCTATTTTTCAGCCATTGTGATATGATGGCACAATGGAGGTTGATCAAGTAGCCGAGGAGAAGCTTGCCGAGGAGGAACTTGCCTAGGAGAAGCTTGCCGAGGAGGAGCTTGAACCCGAGGAGACTTTGCATGTCCCGGAAGGACCTATGACGAGAGCTAAAGCGAAGAATCTTAAGGAAGCACTAGGAGGACTCGTTCAAGAAGTTCATGGAGGCGTGGGTTTGATGGAAGAAGTGCTTCAAACCGCATAGGTTTTGATCCAAGTCCAAGTGAACTCTTTTCCTTAGTCATGGTTTTTACCCCATGGGTTTTACATGACAAAGTTTTTAATGAAGCCTTGGAACATTTCTCCCTCAAGCCCAGCAAGGAAATTTCGGCCCAAGAAGCCCAAGAGACATGCAAAATTTTCAAGTCAATCTTTGCTTTTATTTTTCTTCAATTTTCGAGACATTCTTCCCTCATTTTCGAAAACTCTTTCTCTCTCCTTCATGCAATCCTTTTTCTTTGCTTATTTAAACTATGTGAGATCATTTGTAATCACAACAATCTTTTTAATCAAAAACACTTTATTCATTTCGAGTTCTAGGGAGAGATTCTCTTGAGTTCCTTGTGAATTTCTTCGATTCTTCTTGGTGTGATTCCGAGAAAATCGTTGGGTAATATCAAAGGCTTTTCCATCACCTTTTGTGCGACCGTTCTACCGATCTCCGTTGAAGAGGCGTCCATAGTGAGTTTGTTTTCGAAAGGATTTCCGGGTGTGATTCCCACGCCTTTCTAGCTGCTCCACGTTTCTAAGGCGGAGAACTTCACCGCCTTGTTCTTAAATTCACTCGTGAATTAACCTCAAGGATTATCCAAATTCGAATCGACCACTCATTTGAGAGATATTGTGGGCAAGGGCGTATTATGTGGTATCAGAGCAACTCAAGGATTCGGTAAATTCGTTCCATTAATCTTAGATCTATCTCTTTCGATTTTAAAAAAAACCGTTCATCTTCTTTATTCAAAAACAAATAAAAAATAGTAATTTGATTGGTTTTATCTCTAGGACTATCTAAGCATTTGTTTGTGTTGTAAAAACTATTTTTTCGAGGAAAATTCAAAATCCGAGGGATCCGAGATCCGAGGGAATTCAGTCGAGGAAAATAAATCCGAGGGATTTATCCAAGGGTCCAAGTCCGAGAGATCCATCCGAGGGAAATCTAAATCCAAAGGATTTAGCCGAGGAGTCTAAAATTCGAAGGATCCATCACCGACCGATCGCCACTTCTCTCGACCCGATCAATTCTTCCTTTTTAAAATTCACCGTTTGATTTTTTTTTCTTTCTCGTACTAACTTGTTTATTGTTTGTTTCAGGTCGCCATGGCACAAGACGAGTCTAATAATAATCAAGGGGATGACCAACAACATCCAAACTTTCCTCATAACCAAGCCGGTTTGAGTGCTACTCAACTACAAGCGGTCATAGACGAAATGAGGCGAATGATGGTAGCTGAAATGCAAGAGATGAATGAAAAGTTTAATCGTGCGCTTGAGGCACGAAGGCAACCTCCGAACGTGCACGGGGGGGGGAGAGCAAAACCGACCCCGAAGAGAGGAACACGATAACTATTACGATGATCATTCACCTAATGAAGAAAGGGGACGACATGATTCGGATGGTCACTCATCCAACATTAGCCAAAGGGAGACCTAGGCATGGACAAGAAGCTGATAATCTTGGAGGTCTTAAGCTTAAGATCCCGTCCTTTCATGGGAAAAATGATCCGGATGCCTACTTAGAGTGGGAAAAGAAAGCGGAGCTTGTGTTTGATTGTAACCAGTACACGGAAGCTCAAATGTTGCATGTTGCGGCTACGGAATTCTACGACTATGCACTTAGTTGGTGGGACCAACTAGTAACATCGTGAAGACGCAATGGTGAGTACCCGGTGGAAACTTGGAACGAGTTGTAACGATTATACGGAAGAGGTTTGTTCCTAGTCATCACCACCGTGAACTACATAGTAAGTTGAGGAAACTAACTCAAGGAAGTCGAAGCGTAGACGATTATTATCAAGAAATGGAGATCCTCTTGATAAGAGCTAATGTTACCGAAGATAGAGAAGCTACGATGTCTCTGTTTTTGAGTGGTTTGAACCTTGAGATTAAAGACATGCTGGAAATGCAACATTATGTGGAGATAGATGAGATGCTCCACAAGGCTATTTTGATCGAACAACAACTTAAGAGAAAGGGCATCACCCACCAAACTTTTGGATCCGGTATGAAACCAAGCTATTCCCGAGATGAGAAACCAAGTAATAGGCCGAGAGTTGATGTGAAGCCGGGAACGGATTCTAAGTCTTTCACTCCAACACTTCCGAGGAACCCTAATGAGAAATGTGAGATTTCCCACAAGAACCAAGATCTTCGATGCTACAAGTGCCAAGGAAAGGGGCATTATGCCAATGCTTGTCCAAAAAAAAGAACTATGGTATTGAGGGACAATGGGGAGATCGAAACAGATGAAGACGACGATTGGGAGCATCCATATACTGTGGAGGAAACCGCGGAAATAGCCGAGAGAGGTGAGTTGTTAGTTACAAGATGATCTTTGCTTGTTTCATGACAGGACAAAGGAAGAAGAGCAACGTGAGAACCTATTTCACACAAGGTGCCGTATGAAAGGAAAAGTATGCAGCCTCATCGTGGATGGAGGGACCTGTACTAACGTGGCAAGCACGACTCTTGTGGAGAAATTGAACTTGGAAGAACAAAAGCATCCCAGGCCGTACCATCTCCAATGGTTGAACAACGTCGGACATATGAAGGTAACTAAGCAAGTTCTGGTTCCACTATCGATAGGGAGTTATGGTGACGAGGTCATTTGCGATGTGCTACCTATGGAGGCTGGTCATATACTCTTAGGATGACCGTGGCAGTTTGATCGAAAGGTAACTCATGACGGTCTCACCAACAAACACTCCTTCGTGTTCAAAGGAAAGAACATTGTTCTAGTTCCTATGACTCCGCAAGAAATTTACCACGACCAGAAACTCCGAGAGAAACAAAAGGAAGGAGATGATGTGAATATTGCTGATACTAAAAAAAAAGGTAAGAGCGTGAGTAAGATCCTGTTAAAGATCTCAGAAAGCAAAACCGTAAGGAATTCTATTCTCTTTGCGAAAGCTAGCGAGGTAAAGCAAGCTTTATTTTCTGAACAACCTTTCATTATGCTTATGTATAAGGAAGCTCTCATGAGCTTATCTATTCTTGAGCCGGATATCCCGAGCAGTGTTATCTCTGTTTTGCAGGACTTCGATGACGTCTTTCCCGAAGACAATCCAAGCGGTTTGCCACCAGTCCGGGGAATTGAACATCAAATTGACTTTGTACCGGGGGCGGCTCTTCCAAACCGACCAGCATATAGGACTAATCCGGTGGAGACTAAGGAACTACAGCGACAAATCACCGAGCTTATGGAAAAAGGCCATATCCGCGAGAGTATGAGCCCGTGTGCTGTACCCGTCCTACTTGTTCCAAAGAAAGACGGAACATGGCGAATGTGTGTTGATTGCCGTGCCATCAACAACATTACGGTAAAGTATCGCCATACTATCCCTCATTTAGATGACATGTTAGATGAATTGCATGGGTCTTGCGTATTCTCTAAGATAGATCTCAAAAGCGGTTACCATCAGATTAGGATGAAAGAGGGGGATGAGTGGAAAACAGCCTTTAAAACTAAGCATGAATTGTACAAATGGTTAGTAATGCCTTTTGGATTAACTAACGCACCTAGTAGGTTTTTGAGGTTGATGAATCATGTGTTAAGATCGTTTATTGGGGTTTTTGTGGTGGTTTATTTCGATGACATCTTAGTCTATAGCAAGAACCTAGACGAGCATGTAGAACATTTGAAATCTGTTTTGAGTGTTCTTATAAAAGAGCAACTTTTTGCCAACTTGAAGAAGTGCACTTTTTGCACAGATAACCTCGGTTTTCTAGGCTTTGTTGTAAGTGCACAGGGCATTAAAGTTGATGAGGAAAAAGTGAAGGCTATCCGCGAATGGCCTAGTCCAAAGACGGTGGGAGAAGTACAGAGTTTTCATGGACTTGTGGGATTCTATCGGCGCTTTGGGAAGGACTTTAGTACTCTTTCCGCACCGCTTACGGAAGTTATCAAAAAGGATGTGGGATTCAAATGGGGAGAAGCACAAGAAAGCGCCTTTCAGGCCTTGAAAGAGAAGCTCACAAACGCACCACTTTTATCTTTGCCTAATTTTTTGAAAACTTTTGAAATCGAGTGTGATGCTTCTGGTATAGGTATTGGAGTTGTTCTTATGCAAGAAAAGAAACCCATTGCTTATTTCAGCGAAAAACTCAGAGGAGCAACTTTGAACTACCCGACATACGACAAGGAGCTTTACGCCTTGGTTCGAACTCTACAAACGTGGCAACATTACCTCTGGCCCAAAGAATTCGTTATCCATACTGATCATGAGTCCCTCAAACACTTGAAGGGACATCAGAAGTTGAACAAACGTCATGCTCGATGGGTTGAGTTCATAAAAACCTTTCCTTATGTCATTCGGTATAAACAAGGTAAGGATAATGTTGTAGCCGATGCTTTATCCCGAAGGTACGTACTATTTTCTACTCTTGAAGCTAAGTTGCTTGGATTTGAACAAATCAAAGATTTATATGCAACCGATCCCGAATTCAAAGAAGCTTTTCAATCTTGTGAAAAAATTGCCTTTGGAAAATATTTTCGGAATGACGGATTTTTGTTTTATGAAAATCGCCTTTGTGTGCCTCACTGTTCTTTGCGAGAGTTATTTGTTAGGGAATCACATGGAGGAGGTCTCATGGGACATTTCGGAGTGGCTAAAACTCTAAGTGCTTTACAAGCACACTTTTATTGGCCGCATATGAAGAGGGATGTCGAGAGGATTTGCGGACGTTGTGTCACTTGCAAACAAGCTAAGTCTAAGGTACAATCGCAAGGTTTGTATACTCCCTCACCTATTCCTACTTCTCCTTGGACTGATATTTCGATGGACTTTGTCCTTGGATTGCCGAGAACTAGGAAAGGTAGAGATTCCGTCTTTGTAGTTGTCGATAGATTTTCTAAGATGGCTCATTTCATTCCTTGTCATAAAACTGATGATGCATCTTTAGTTGCCGAATTATTATTTAGGGAAGTGGTTCGCCTACATGGTATGCCTAGGACGATTGTTTCAGATAGGGACACTAAGTTCTTAAGTTACTTTTGGAAAACATTGTGGACTAAGTTAGGAACTAAACTCTTGTTTTCAACCACTTGTCACCCGCAAACTGACGGCCAAACAGAAGTAGTGAATAGAACTTTGTCTACTCTCTTGCGTGCAATTATTAAGAAGAATATTATATCATGGGAAGATTGTTTGCCTCATGTTGAGTTTGCATATAATCATGCTGTTCATTCTGCTACTAAGTATTCACCGTTTCAAATGGTTTATGGTTTTAATCCTATTACGCCTTTGGATCTAACCCCTTTACCTTCGAGTGAGCATGTGAATCTTGATGGGAAAAAGCGAGCAGAATTTGTTAAGCAGATATACGAGAAGGCCCGGAAAAACATTGAGAAAAGGACCGAGCAATACCGCAAGCAAGCAAACAAAGGAAGGCATGAGCGGATATTTGAACCCGGTGATCTAGTATGGATTCACTTAAGGAAAGAACGATTTCCGAACAAGAGGAAGTCTAAGCTATTGCCAAGGACCGATGGTCCATTCCAAGTCCTTGAACGGATCAACAACAATGCTTACAAAATCGATTTGCAAGGTAAGTATACCGTTAACTCAAGTTTCAATGTTTCTGACTTAATTCCTTTTATTGCAGATAGTCCAGATTTGAGGACAAATCCTTTTCAAGAGGAGGGGGATGATATGATCCTAGATAGCACAATGGAGGTTGATCAAGTAGCCGAGGAGAAGCTTGCCGAGGAGGAACTTGCCGAGGAGAAGCTTGCCGAGGAGGAGCTTGAACCCGAGGAGACTTTGCATGTCCCGGAAGGACCTATGACGAGAGCTAAAGGGAAGAAGCTTAAGGAAGCACTAGGAGGACTCGTTCAACAAGTTCATGGAGGCGTGGGTTTGACGGAAGAAGTGCTTCAAACCGCATTGGTTTTGATCCAAGTCCAAGTGCAGTCTTTTCCTTAGTCATGGTTTTTACCCAATAGGTTTTACATGACATGGTTTTTAATGAGGCCTTGGAACACTTTTCCCTCAAGCCCAGCAAGGAAATTTCGGCCCAAGAAGCCCAAGAGACATGCGAAATTTTCAATTCAATCTTTGCTTTTATTTTTCTTCAATTTTCGAGACATTCTTCCCTCATTTTCGAAAACTCTTTCTCTTCCTTCACGCAATCCTTTTTCTTTGCTTATATAAACTATGTGAGATCATTTGTAATCACAACAATCTTTTTAATCAAAAACACTTTATTCATTTCGAGTTCTAGGGAGAGACTCTCTTGAGTTCCTTGTGAATTTCTTCGATTCTTCTTGGTGTGATTCCGAGAAAATCGTTGGGTAATACCAAAGAGTTTTCCATCACCTTTTGTGCGACCATTATACCGATCTCCGTTGAAGAGGCGTCCATAGTGAGTTTGTTTTCGAAAGGATTTTCGGGAGTCATTCCCACGCCTTTCTAGCTGCTCCACGTTACTAAGGCCGAGATCTTCACTGCCTTGTTCTTAATTCACTCGTGAATTAACCTCAAGGATTATCCAAATTCGAATCGACCACTCCTTTGAGAGATCTTGCGGGCAAGGGCGTATTACATTGTTTAGGAGACGCTTTATTATTTTATTCATCAGAGAGCTTCTGTTTTTGCTTTGGAAGATTTGAGGGAGACGAATCTCCACTTCATATCGGAGAAGATTTATGAACCCTGTTTGATTTCTATTTAATATTATTATGCAATTTCTTCAATCTCTCTGTGTTTTGATTGCTTCCATGTCTGAGTAATCTTCCTGTTAGGTTTTTAGGGTTTCAAGGGATTCTCTATGAATCACTGAAACGAATCTGTTAGATTCGGGAATTACATAGAGTTCTTCATCTATTGTTGAATTTAAGGCTTAGACTATATTGATCGCCTAGTTTCTGATATTGGGATTAACCTAAACATCAAAAGTGATTTAGGTTTCGCACTACAAGAAAACATGCATTTTGCAACGATTTTTTGCGACGATTTTATTTCGTTGCAAATTGCAATCGTTTTTGCGACGACTTTACGACGATTCTTAAAGACGTCGTAAAATCGTCGCAAAATGGGGACGAAAAGTTTCGTTGTAAAATCGTCGCTAATTAGCGACGATTTTACAACGATTACCGATGACATTACGACGATTATCAAAATCGTCGTAAAATCGTTGTAATTTAGCGACGATTTACCGAGGTTTATATAAAACGTTGTAATATGGTCGTAAAATTACCCACGAATTAGCAATGATTATTATAATTTGAACTTTACATCGATTTTCCAACGATTAATCAGTTAGGTGAGCACGTTTTAAGTTCACGGTGTTTGGTTAGGTAAACATGTTTAATGTCGTTGTAAAGTCGATGTAAAAAATTTTAGATTCGTTGTAAAATCGATGTGAAATCGATGTAAAATCGTAGGTAATTCGATGGTAATGAAAATAAAAATCTATATATAGTGGCCAACTTCATAATAAAAATTTCATATTCAAAAACATTTAAACTTCTTTCTGACCAACAGAAAATGTCAATATACGAAATTAGAAGATGGATGTATAATCGTCTTGATTCAGAGGGATCGCTAAAAAAAGAGTTCAGTGATGGGGTGGAGGGATTCATGCATCAGGCAGGAAGTATACATAATACGATTATAAGTGGTAAGATGTACTGTCCTTGTGCCAGATGCTTGAATAGGAAATATATCATTATCTCGAAGGTGTGGTCGCATATATTAAATAGAGGGTTTATGCCGCATTACTATATATGGTATTATCATGGAGAGGATCATGGGGGAAATGCAGCTAGTAGTAGTAGCAATTATCAAGCATCGAATTTTGATGAGTCAAATAATTTTAATCAATTTGATGATCATGCGGAGCAGCATGGTGAAGATAATGATAGGATTCATGACATGGTTACGGATGCATTTCATGAAACCGTAAGTACATTTGCACATGATCATCATGATGAGGAACCCAATCTAGATGCAAATTTTTTTATGATATGCTAGATGCTGCAAATCAGCCACTCTACGATGGATGTAGAGAAGGACATTCTAAATTGTCGTTGGCGGCTAGGATGATGACTATTGAAACTGATCATAACTTAGCTGAGGTTTGCATGGATGATTGGGCTGATTTGATTAAAGAGTATTTGCCAGAGGACAATTTAGCTGCTAAAACTTACTATGAGATATAGATGTCTGTGTTGACAATTGCATGCTTTTTTGGAAAGATGATGATAAGTTGCTGGAATGTCGATTTTGCCATAAGCCAAGATATAAGCCGCAAGGTACTGGTCGGAGTAAGGTACCGTTCCAGCGGATGTGGTACCTTCCTATAACTGATAGATTAAAAAGAATGTATCAGTCTGAGAGGACAGCTGCATCGATGAGATGGCATGCAGATCATTTGCAAACAGATGAGGAGGTTACTCATCCTTCAGATGCAAAAGCGTGGAAACACTTTAAGACGGTACATCCAGACTTTGATAGAGAGAAACGTAATGTGTATCTTGGTCTTTGCACAGATGGATTTAGTCCATTTGGTATGTCTGGTAGGCAATATTCTTTATGGCCAGTAATCCTAACGCCTTACAACCTTCCCCCAGATATGTGCATGCAAATGGAATTTTTATTCTTGAGTATTTTAGTACCAGGTCCGAAGCATCCGAAGCGTTCTCTTGATGTGTTTTTGCAGCCTCTGATACAGGAATTGGAGCAGTTGTGGTATACCGGGGTTCGGACATATGATTTTGCAAGGAAAATTTTTTTTACAATGCGTGCGGTGCTTATGTGGACAATAAGCGACTTCCCTGCTTACGGGATGTTATCAGGTTGGACTACGCATGGGCGATTGTCTTGTCCATATTGTCTCAATCGGACAGATGCGTTTCAATTGAAACATGGTCGGAAAACAAGTTGGTTTGATTGTCACCGCCGATTTCTACCGATTCATCATGCATATCGAAGAAATAAGCGGTTGTTTAGAAAGAACAAAACTATTCGTGTTTCTCCTCCTGTTTATATTTCCGGGGAAGATCTAGAAGCAGAAATTGATCATTATGGTGCATTGGAAACAGTCGATCGTGGTGGAAATTGGCACACTCCAGCTAATATGCCGGATGGATATGGGGAGCATCACAATTGGCATAAGAAAAGCATATTCTGGAAGCTTCCGTATTGGAAGGATCATTTGCTTAGACACAATTTGGATGTCATGCACATTGAGAAAAACGTTTTTGATAACATCATGCATACATTGTTAAACGTGCGTGGAAGGACTAAAGACAGCGGTAAGTCAAGGTTAGACTTGCCTGATCTTTGTTGTCGGAATGAGTTACATATTACAAGCAATGGGAAAGCACCTGTCCCCATATTTCGAGTGGGTGCGGAAGAAAAGTCAGCTTTGTTCAAATGGGCGACATCTGATGTGAAGTTCCCGGACGGGTCCGTATCTAATTTAGCTAAATGTGTTGAGAATGGCCAAAATTTTCCGGGATGAAGAGTCATGACTGTCACGTCTTTATGCAACGACTACTTCCTTTTGCATTTGCTGAACTTCTACCAGGAAATGTACACGAAGCAATTGCAGGCATTTGAGGGTTTTTTCGGGATCTTTGTACCCGTACTTTGTCAGAAGATGTTATTGCACAACTTGATGTTAGTATTCCTATTTTGTTGTGCAACATGGAGAAAATATTTCCCCCAGCCTTTTTTGATGTTATGGAACATCTACCTATTCATCTACCTCACGAAGCAGAACTTGGGGGACCTGTGCAGTATCGATGGATGTACCCATTCGAGCGATTCATGGGACATTTGAAGCGGAAGGCTAAAAATCTAGCCAAAGTTGAAGGCTCAATAGTAGCAGGAAGTTTAACAGAAGAAACTTCTCACTTCACGGGGTACTATTTTGGCTCGAAGGTTCGCACACGGAAATGGGCAGCACGGCGATATGATGGTGGAGGTGTAGGCCGAACATATGCTAATGAAGGTGTCCCAAATATCTTTTCTTCAATCGGTCGATTATGTGGAAGAGTGAAGTCAGTTTGGTTTGCCAATGAAAAAGACCATCATAGTGCACAAACGTATATCCTCTTAAATTGCGAAGAAGTTAGTCAATTTGAGACGTAAGTGTATAAACATACGTCTTATATATATGGCTAAATTATATATATGCTAGCTTTATACCAATTACAAATACTTTTGTATGCAGTGAATTTGTTAGACAAGTCCGAGAAGTCATTGAAAGAATCTCAGACGATGAAATCAACAAGCGTAAAGATCAACATTTTGCCCCGTGGTTGAAGACGCAAGTACGTAAAATTTTAATTAAGTGATCTGATTAATTACTAACTTGGACAATTAACCTAATACATATTTGATTACTTTTTTAATTAAATTAATTAATGATATATATGTCGAGTATGGGGATACCGCATATCCACTCTGGTTCCATGAGTTAATAAAAGGCCCCATATCGAAGATAACGAATGCACCCATGTATTGCACACGCGGATATATATTTCATACATTCAAATACGGAAATCAAAGAGCTACTGCCAACTACGGGGTATGTATGCTGGGCGAAATAGATTTTTATGGAGTGTTGCAAGACATAATTGAAGTTGAGTACCCTGGTTGCTTAGGTTTGAAATGCGTTCTGTTCAAATGCGACTGGTTCGATCCAACAGTTGATCGAGGCGTCCGTAAAAACAAATTTGGGGCATTAGATGTCAACCAATCACGACGTTACAATAAGTATGAGCCATTTATCCTAGCATCACAAGCAGAACAAGTCAGCTTTGTTCCATATCCGCGAGTTCGCACCACCCGTATCTCATGGTTATCAGTTATAAAAGTTTCTCCGAGGGGTCGAATTGTGGGGGTTGATGAGGAACTACCAATGCAGCAAGATCATTGCTCTGATATGCCAGAACTAAATGAGTGCAATGAAGACATCCTTTTGATAGATCCTCAAAACAGGCAAGTTGAATATCTCCCAGACGATACAGAGGAAGAAGATGAGGAAGATGAGTTCGAAGAAAGTGATGAACCAGATGATCAAGAAACGGATGTGTACTACTCTTCGTCCGAAAATGAATCAGAGTGACCGCGCTAGCTAATAATTATTATGAATTTAATATATTAATATAATATTGTGATCGAGTAATTATTGTGAAATTTAAGTGATATGATTTCTATGAAATCCCCTAAACCCCAAACTAAATTCCATCTCCGATCTCCATTCATTTTCCGCCGTAGGTGCGGCGATTAATAAATTACGAGACATATGTGTCTATGTGTCATGTAATTTATTAATTGCCTCAACAACGGCGGGAAATGAGTGGTGATCGTAAATGGGATTTAGTTTGGGATTTAGGGGATTTCAAAGTAATCGTCGCTAAGTCGTCGCTAATTGTGATTGTCACAAATTCGTTGCAAAATGCGCGACGATTTAGCAACGATTAAGACTAATTGTGGCTAAATCGTCGCAAAATAAGAATGTTACAAAATCGATGCAAATTTGCGACGATTTGGCCACGATTCGTTCATAAACCCTAAACACTAAACCCTTTGCACTAAACCCTAACCCCTAACATATTACCATCTCATTGTATTATGCATCTTTCAATGAAATTGATCGTGACTTTAGAGAATTGTCCGGAAATGAAAACTCGGTCAATCACAGTAATATCCACAAACTGAATCATTGTATTAATAATCTAACATGTATGCAAACTCTCTGTTTTACTTATTTTTCAATCTCGATGAATTTATTGATAATTTCATGAATTTGGATTTACAGTAAACATGTCAAGTTGTTTCTGGAATGTTGCAATCGACGTTACAATTTTGTACCTATACCCTAAACCCTAAAACAGATTTTACAAATATCCTCACAAATTCGTTGCAAAATGCGCGACGATTTAGCAACGAATTAAGACTAATTGTGGCTAAATCGTCGCAAAATAAGAATGTTACAAAATCGATGCAAATTTGCGACGATTTGGCCACGATTCGTTCATAAACCCTAAACCCTAAACCCTTTGCCCTAAACCCTAACCCCTAACATATTACCATCTCATTGTATTATGCATCTTTCAATGAAATTGATCGTGACTTTAGAGAATTGTCCGGAAATGAAAACTCGGTCAATCACAGTAATATCCACAAACTGAATCATTGTATTAATAATATAACATGTACGCAAACTATCTGTTTTACTTATTTTTCAATCTCGATGAATTTATTGATAATTTCATGAATTTGGATTTACAGTAAACATGTCAAGTTGTTTCTGGAATGTTGCAATCGACGTTACAATTTTGTACCTATACCCTAAACCCTAAAATAGATTTTACAAATATCCTCACTAATTCGTTGCAAAATAAAATGTTACAAAATCGATGCAAATTGGCGACGATTTAGCAACGAATTGATACTAATCGTGGCTAAATCGTCGCAAACTATGAATGTCACAAAATCGATGCAACGTTTGCGACGATTTAGCAACGAATTGAGACTAATCGTGGCTAAATCGTTGCAAACTATTAATGTCACAAAATCAATGCAAATTTGCGACGATTTAGCAACGAATTGTCATAATATTTACCGCGTGGCTGTCAATTAAACTCCCGCGTGTATGACTGTCACAAAATCGTTGTAAAGTTAGCGACAAATTAGCTACGGTTTGATTGCCTCGATATAGCGACGATTCGTCGCTAAATCGTCGCTAATTAGCGACGATATAGCGACGACAACTAATCTTATATATACACGCTCAGAATTCCTTCATTCTTACAAACAAATCAAAAAAAAACTGATCATAACTTCCTTGCGAAAAAGGTAAATTTTTTTTTACTGTTTTTAATTAATTAGTATAGATAAAAATGAAACAATTTAGGTCGGTAGAAACGGAATCAAATTAGAAAAAATAGCAGACTGCCCGGATGTTTATAGATAGTAATTTTTTTTCATTTTTATGCAGATGGACCAGCGTCGTGCACATTACGCTCAGTTTTTGAGAGATATTGGTGATGCTTCGGGTACCGGGTTGCCCGTGTCTTCTGAGGCTACAGAGACGGATTTCGTCCCGGTGACGCAAACACAGAGTGCTCCGCCGCCTCCACAACCACCTCAGATTCCGCAACCTAGAGGCCATGCCCCGGCCCCATATGCACACATGACGGTTCTTGATTTGCTTGCACAGCCGGGGCGTCATAGGCTTAAAATATTAGATCCGGATCATACTGACGGGTCGGAATGGTAATATATATAAATATATATTTTTTACATTTATTATTACATATTTATATTTATTTCTAACAATTCAAAATTTTACAATTTTTTGTTTCAGGTTTGGAGTTGAATCCAAAGTTGGACGCACCGTTTCCGACATCATCAAATCATATTTTATCGAGCCACATACCAATTTTACCCAGCTTCCTCCACACGTCAAGGAGACATGGTTCAAGGTGTTTGCGGTACGTATGGAAAAAATATTTTTTTCTCCCATAATTATTTTAATTATATTTAAATATATATTTAATTTAATTTTATAAAATATGTAATTATTTTTGTTTCTCATGCAGCAAAAATATCACTGGGATCTTTCGATTCATGGCGAGGTTGAAACTTTGTTTCTCGAGAGAGTGAAGTTTCGTATCCAAGGCGTCGTTGGTGAGTGGAAGAAAGCATGAAAGATTTCTGGGGATTTAGCAAAGCCCCTGCACATGGATAAAGCCGTTTGGGATGGCTTGGTGCGGTATTGGATGGATCCGAAGTCCATCATAACTGCTGAGAAGTGTTCGGCTTCCCGCAACACCGTTGATTCGGACGGGAAACTCAAGGCTCTGCCTCATACAGCTGGGCAAACACCTTTTACGGGTGTTCGTCTACATATGGTAATTAAATTTATTTAAATTAATTTATTTATTTAATTTACTTCGTCAATAACATAGTTTTTTTCTTTAGGCCGCCGAAGACGTAGGTGTACTACCTCCGATGACCAAGGTTTTTGAGCGGACGCACCGGAAGAAGGATGGTTCCTTTGTTTCCGAGATTGCCGAGCACATCTTAAATGAGGTGACTTCCAAGGTCACCGAACGAGAGACACAGCTCTCTCAACATCTATCTCAATGTGGTTCGTCGGTCATGTCTGGAGGGTTGACCACACCCGATATTGACCGGATCTTCGAGCAGGTATATAGAATAGTTAGTACTTATTAATTTTTAGTTTTTGATTTTTTAAAAATTTCTAATTGTAAATTTAAATATAGGTTGCCCCTAAGAGAAAGGGGAAGGTTGTCGGGATGGGATCTATTCGAGATGTCTCCGCTGCTTCTTCATATGCTCCGCGACGACGATCGCCAGAAGATGATCCAGTCGTGTTACGTGCCACGATTACGAGTCTTCAGGAGCGGGTTGAGACCGAGGCTACTCGGTCTACGGCATATCAAGCAAAGATTGCGAGTCTTCAGCAGCGGGTTGAACTGGATGCTACGCAGAATGACGAACTCTTCGACATCTCGGCAACAGTGAACCCGACAATGCAGGCCATGCTACGGGAAAAGTGAAGACTCCGAGCAGAGGCAGATGCAGCGGCAGAGGCAGCGGCAGCGGCAGAGGCAAGCGGCAGCGGCAGAGGCAGGCACATCCGGTTCATCGAGACGTCCCGAAGACGATGTATATCTCGACGATTACGATATAGTTATTTAGATTTAGGATTTCAAATTCTAAACTTTGTTTTTTTTTTGTAACATATTATAATTTTTTTTTTCTAATAAAATATTATTATATATTATTTTTAAAATTTTTATTTTATAATTTCGAAATTAATAAAAATTCAAAAATAATAATAAAAATCATATATAGAATCATCGTTAATTCGATGGTAAACAATAGTCCTCGTTGATTCGTTGCTAAATTAATCGTCATAAAATCGTGGCTAATTTACAACGATTTTACGACGATTTATTAGCAACGATGTTGCGACGAATATTTAGCAACGATTTTATGACGATTAATTAGCAACGAATTAACGACGATATTTTTTTCCATCGAATTAACAATGAAATATTTCCCTTCGAATTTCCCTCGTTTTTACGACGTATTTATATTCGTCGTAATTTCAATGTAATATTTACGACGATTTTACTATGAAAATTTACCGACGAATTTTTGTCCCTCGTACTTTCCCGACAAATTTACGACGATTTGTGGTTTGCGACGATCAGTTAACGACGATCTCGTTTTCGTCGCCAATTCGATTCAAACCCTCTTTTGCAACGATTTTACAACGATATCGTTCGTTGCAAAAAGGGTGTTTTCTTGTAGTGATTCCTGATAGAACATAGATGAGCAAATCGTCCTTAACCAACGAAAGCTGATTCTAAGGCGATTTGTGAACTAATCAAACATGAACTTTAATGCTTGCCTAGAATTTTAAGGTCAAACGACAGTTTAGATTCTTAGGGCTATATGCATAGTAGTTAGTACCACGACAGTGGGCTAGCTAGACATTCATGTTTGAGTTCGAGAACGGTTCTTAATTCATTCCCTAATTGATAATCTATTTAGTGAATCTGGATTTCCTGCGAATTACCTAAAGGCCTAGCGCTTTATTTTATTGAATTTATATCGTTTCATTCATCATTCTTAGTTTTAGAAGTTACAACCAACAAACAAACATCATTCGTCTTAGATTTACTTTCCTTCTGCATTCTAGTATTGTTACACTTGGTCTCTGTGGATTCGATCCTAAAGTACTTCATCGATATACTGTTATGATTGCAGTAGTGTGCACTTTAGTTATTAATTGACTGTGTGAAAACCACCTAAATAAATTTGGCGCCGTTGCCGGGGACCAAAAACGTTGCCTACGAGTCTTGGACAAAAGTTCATACTAATAATTTTTTTTTTTGTAGTTACTTACTTGTTTTTATCTCTGCGTGTGTTTCCAGGTGTATGACCAGAAGCGAAGGTTCTAGAAATGTACTTCAGGTGAACAACTAGGAGCTCGCAAGGATAGAACGAGAAAACAACAGGAGAAAGAGAGAAATGGCCAACTTACCAGGGAACCGTGATCTCCTGAACCTAGTCGTCGGTAATGACGATCAGATTGAGTATGACGCAGAAGGAAACCCCATAAACCCTCTTCTCAATGCTTATGATGATGTCATCGAACCTGATGATGGTGATGCTGCTACTGCCCAAAGGCAAGCTGAGGAACTGCAGAGGCAAGCCGCTACAGCACAGCAGAGACTGTTTCAAGCTCGGAATACTGCAAACCAGAGGAATGTTCGACAATCTCCTCTACGCCAAGCCATTCGTGCTGTCGATACTCCTCATGCGTTCTATCAGGACAGGGCTGCTATTCGCCCAGCGCCTATTCAGAGGCAAAATTTTGAGATCAAATCTCAGATCATCTCTCTTGTCCAACAGCATATGTTATATGGGAAAGCTTTAGAAAATCCCATGGTTCATATAGAGACATTCGAGGAGATTTGCAGCACGACGAGCTCGAATGGAGTCCCTTCGGATTTCTTGAACAGCAAGCTCTTCTCTTGGTCTTTGAGCGACAGAGCACTTAGGTGGCTCAAGTCCTTAGCTCCTGGTTCGTTGGCCTCTTGGGAAACAACCAGATCAGCATTCCTCGATCAATTCTACACCAAGTCCAAGACAGCTTCCCTTAGGGTTAAGATTACTCAGTTTCAACAGAATGTGGTTGAGCCATTCAATGAAGCTTGGGCAAGATTCAGAGTATACCTCAGAGAGTGTCCTCATCATGGCTACTCAGATGAGCATGTGCTAAATATCTTTTATGATGGAGTCGACTGGGACTTTAAGAACTCTCTGAATGCAGCTAGCAATGGTGATTTCATGACAAGGACCAAGGAGGAAGCTTACACCTTGATTGAGAACCTAACTGTAAGTTCTAGTCATTGCAGTCCTGAGTATGATAGGACGAGGTGCGTCAACAACATTGAGTCCAGGAAGATAGACGAGTTGACAGCCAAGATAAACAACTTGACTACCTTTCTGCAAATCCACCCAAAAGACGTGAACTACTGTGAAGGCAATGGGGATGGCCAATTCTATCAGGAAGCTGCTGATGGCGAACCAGAAAATCAGGAAGAGGTGAATTACGTGCAAAATCAGGGACTGCACAGTTTTCAGAATCAGATTTATCCATAGCAAAATCAGGGCGCAAATAATTTTCAGCAGAAACCATTCGTGCAAAATCCGGGCTTCAGCATTTTATCCAAAGGATTTCAGCACACTGGCGTGCAAAATTCGGGACAGAAGCCATTGGTACAGGGTTTCCAGCAGAAAACGTTCGTGTAAAATCAGGGGCAGAACAATTTCCAGCAGAATCAAGGAGGATTTCAACAACAACAACAATTCTCCAACTCTCAGCCCAATAAGGAATCTAAACTTGAAGCTATGATGCAGCAGTTGATGATACATCAACAAAAGTCGGCTAATGAGATGAATGTAAAGGTAGATTTGATGTATCAGGACCTCAACAGCAAGTATGAAGCCATCCAAACTCATGTGAAGAAACTTGATACTCAGGTAGCTAAGACCGCAGACGCTATTAGGAGACGGCCAGGAAATCTTCTTGGAAAAGTTGAGACTAATCCCAGAGAGCATTGCAACGAGGTAATAGTTGATGATAAGATGGAGACTACACCTGAGTTGATGGATGAGCATGAAGCATATGCTGTTGTAGCAGAGGAGAAACACACCTCCATCACCCCACAACCATATGTACCCAAGATCCCGTATCCTATACCCCCTAGACACCTCAGAAAACCCATTAGTGCAGAGAAGCTGAGTGGTTTTGACAGAATGGTGAGAAAATCCCCCATAATATCTCATTTGAAGAGGCCTTAGAAGACCGACCTTTGCTTGATCCCTTCAAGTATTGCAGAGAAACTCTAGAAGAGATTAAGGCACTCTTCATCAAGGCAAGGAGCACACCAGCACCAATGAAGCAGTTGTCTAAGATTTTAGACCCTGGAAAGTTTTCTGTTCCATGCTCTATCTCTGCAGTTGAATTTAAAGAATCTCTTGTCGATTCTGGATCTAGCGTGAATCTCATGTCAAAGGCTATTGCAGAGAGGTTGGGCATTGCTGATATAAGACCTCCTAATGCGACTCTCGCATTTGCGAACTCTTCCACCACGACTCCATATGGTACCATGCCCGATTTGCTTGTTAAAGTAGGAGATTGTCTGGTTCCTACTGATTTTCAGGTTGTGGAGATGAATGAAGGTTCGAATATACCTTTGATCCTTGGAAGACCATTCATGGCAACAGTGGGTGTAGTTCTAGACATGCCTAATAAGAGAATATCATTCTCTAACATTGACAAAAAGGTCTTCTACAAAGCCATTCCCACTAGAGGAGCTCCAAAACACATCACTTTCATCACTGTTGTCACAGGAGAGACGCTGGTGGTTGATCCTTGGACAGAACCTTATGAGGAGAACGAAGTCAAGGAAATCTTAGATGATCATCCTATCATCAGCAAGATAGACATCAAAAAGGCTCAGATCAGACTAATGATCAACCACCAGCGTTTAAGTGAACATTGTTGCATAATTAGGTTCAGATCAGACTAATGAAAAATCCAATGGCTGACCAGTTTACCAGAGGCATCCATGTCTCTACAGAAATTCAATGGCCTGGGCTAGTTTATGAGCTCTTCCTTTTACCTCATCGTTGTGATTGGTGTCTTCAGGGCTTGACTCCTCTTTTGTATCTGACAAATACAACCTGTTTGAAAGTATAGTAATCCTCTCCCTCGTTTAACGTAAATGCAGAAAATATGAAATGATTTTCTTTTGAGTAAAGGGTTAGGAAAATTTCTATTGATCCCAATATTTTACTTCGAAAGAGATGATCACACTAAGGTTGGAAGCGAGGTTGAGGAAAATTTCTAATGATACCACTATTCACCTACACCTTAGAATAAAAGGGTGGCACTAAAATGAACCGGGGATTCGGTGGCAAAAAACCATCAATACTCACGTTCCATCAGCCATTAACCCTGCGAAAAGAGAATGAGAAAATAATAAGTCTGGGGGAGAGAAAGAGTACCAAAGTTGTGTAGTTGCTTTGTCATGATATGGGAAGGGAAATAGTCTAGAAGGTCCTTGGCACTATGATCTTTCGGTGAGACCCATCAATGATGGCTTTTGAATCATTCTGTGAGATAATGTGGTGAATCTGGGAAAGCTGCAATTCCCGTGGAGAAGTACATGGTGGTTTTATTTGAAGTTGGTTAAGAAATTTGTGGATCGCTAAGATGATGGTCATTGCAGAGTTCTAAAGAAAATGTGAATCTCCGTGTTTTCAAACCTCTTCCTTGTTCTTGGTTTTCTGTTTGCTTGAGGGCAAGCAATAGATTAAGTCTAGGGGAGTTGATAAACTGTGTTTTTACCGGTTTCTAACATTTATTTTTGTGTCTTTTATTGAGTCAAAGTGTCTTTTAGTCCTTTATCGATTCTTTTCAGGTTTTAGGTGACTTTGGCAGAAAATGAGCCGTTTTGGATGAAAATGAGCATATGGAGATGCAGGATCATGCAGAGATGTCATAAGTTTGACATTTGTTGAAGGACCTACCACCTATGGATCGAGCTCAAATTTTGATACAAGATATAGAAATGGATCAGCTTTCATTTGGAAGTGGTTTGAGGTCATTCAAACGGTGCGATCAAAAGTTACGCCAGTTTTCGTGAAGACGGTCCAACATAAACTGACCGGTTTAGTGATGCGAAAAATAAAATAAAAATTTGGTTTTCACTTATTCTGAACCGGTTTCGCCCAAGACTTAAGAAAAACGTGTTTTAGGGTTATTTATTCTATTTTTCAGCCATTGTTTAGGAGACGCTTTATTTTTTTATTTATCAGAGAACTTCTGTTTTTGCTCTGGAAGATTTGAGGGAGACGAATCTCCACTTCATACCGGAGAAGATTTATGAACCCTATTTTATTTCTATTCAATCTTATTATGCAATTTCTTCAATCTCTCTGTGTTTTGATTGCTTCCATGTCTGAGTAATCCTCCTGTTAGGTTTTTAGGGTTTCAAGGGATTCTCCATGAATCACTGAAACGGATCTGTTAGATTAGGGAATTACATAGAGTTCTTCATCTATTGAATTTAAGACTTAGACTAGATTCATCGCCTAGTTTCTGATCTTAGGATTAACCTAAACATCAAAAGTGATTTAGGTTTCCTGATAGAACATAGATGAGCAAATCGTCATTAGCCAACGAAAGCTGATGCCAAGGCGATTTGTGAACTAATCAAACCTGAACTTTAATGCTTGCCTAGAATTTTAAGGTCAAACAACAGTTTAGATTCTTAGGTTGATAGGCATAGTAGTTAGTACCACGACAGTGGGCTAGCTAGACATTCATATTTGTGTTCGAGAACGGTTCTTAATTCATTCCCTAATTGATAATCTGTTTAGTGAATATGGATTTCCTGCGAATTACCTAAAGGCGTAGCGCTTTCTTTTATTGAATTTATATCGTTTCATTCATCATTCTTAGTTTTAGAAGTTACAACCAACAAACAAACATCATTCATCTTAGATTTACTTTCCTTCTGCATTCTCGTAGCGTTACACTTGGTCTCTATGGATTCAATCCTAAAATACTTCATCGATATACTGTTATGATTGCAGTAGTGTGCACTTTAGTTATTAATTGACTGTGTGAAAACCACCTAAATCAACAACCTGCATAATTATGACCTTATAATTAGATTTTAAATTAAAACCTTCATTTAGTTATTCATAAATTACGTATTGTAATTAAAAATTAAAAAATAATTGATTCATATTTTCATATAATCTTATATAACTTAAAACTGAATCTAACTGATAAAATCAATATTTTCTAATTTGACATATTATGAATCTTATATAGATTTAACAATTCATATATTTTTTCTTACTTTTGTTTTTGATTTTATTAGTTTCTATTTTTATTAAAAACAGTTTCTTTTTCTGTTATTTTGTCAATTTAAAAATAAATAACTAAAAATTGACAAAATAAGACTAGCATCCATGCTACGCGTGAGTATTCTGTTTAATATTTTTTTTGGATGAAAATCATATGCGATCAATTATATTTATTTGAAAAATTACTATGTGTATATTGGTGATTATAATAATATATATAAAAATATTATATTTTTAATCTCAGAAATTATATCTAGTTTGTGAAGTTTTAACGTTCTTATTTTGAATATATAGTATTTGGTCGAATAATTATAAGTTAGTATACCAAAGTCAACTAAAAGTGTAACAAAGTAATCAAATGTTATTTAATAAATATAGTATTAACACGGTTTTTTTTATTTATATATCACTTCTTCAAATCAAGAAAATAAGATTTTTCATCATTTTCAGTTTCATCCTCGTTATATATGTTTTCTATGAAAACAACAAAAAGTAATAAAGTTAAAAGTTATTCTTTTTCCTTAACTACTTTAATCAATACAAATATTTAATTTAATATAAAAATCGAAAAAAACTATAAGCGCAACCTTGCTCTCATTTCTATGAAAAATTAATTTTGAAACCAAGACAATATATAAATATATATATATATATATATATAATGAACTTTGAAACAAATTTATAATAACAAAAAATCGACAAAGTAAAATTACTTTTTCTAAGTTTTACCTTGAAGAGATAGAAGCCATAATTTTGTCTTGTGACATATTGGTTGTGGTAACTTTTCAATGATTTTCTGATAAGAACATAAAACTAAGCGATGTGACTTTAATTCTCATACTTAATTAGAGGTCATTGCAAAGAATATTGAAGTAACAAACATTATTTTATATCTGAAAAAATTGGTTTATACATACTCATTTTTCCTTCATTGTAGTCGTATTTCTCAATCCATGTGTGAATTCTTTCGCATCCCGTTTTTTATTCTTCTTATATTCTATCAGAGCATAACTTTGATCAAGAAGACAATTAAATAGACAAAATTAATACAATTTACAGAAAAGTTCAGATTAATGAATAACAAATAGGTCAACTCAAAACAAATTATTCTTACATTAATCTATGGCAATCCCAAGCCGAATATAAAAATGTAATTTCTTAGATCTTTTCCGCACTATCTATTTCATATGATCGTGTGAAAAACTTATATGGACATGTAGCCAAATTTTAGATACTAATATAGATTATAAATATTGGTTAATTAAAATCATATTTGGAAAGCCTTAGAATCAAAGAAACTTCAACTTTTATAAGTAACATATATATTTTTTATAGATAATAAATCTTTTTTTTAACAAAATGATGATAAAATTATTTCACCATAATAAACAAAATGCTCTTTGTTAAAATCTCTTTATATGCTTGTAACTGACACCACTATTATATATATATATATATATATATATATATATATATATATATATATATATTTTATTTATTTATATAAAAATTGTTATTTATATTATTTTAGTTATTTATCATAATATTTATATTTATATAGATCAACTTTTATTAGTAATATAGATCAACTTATATAATTTCTTTATATGTGCATATAGATAAACTTTTATTAGTAATATATATATATATGTTAGTATTTTCAATTCTTTTTCAATCTTTGACTAACAGTCTAACATGATGGAATTAAATCTATTAATTGCCACAGAGGACTATTCTCCGTATTCACCTTATTTCCACATTGGAAACAAAACGCAAAATAGAATCACAATGTTTCCGTATATAAATAGAGAAAATCCAAGCCTCAAGTGTCAACCACCTCGTTACTTCTTCTTATCTCTTTTCGAAATTTCACTCCCTAATGAGTCATCAAACTATTTACAATGTATCCATTGCTTTGTGTCTTTGCACTCTTTTCTCGTTTGTTTCGTCTGATAGCCCAGAAGCAATGCGAGATCTCGTTACGGATTTGCCTGGTCAATCTGGTGTGAGCTTTAGACATTACGCCGGTTATGTCCCGGTTGATGAAACAAATGGGAGGGCTATGTTTTATTGGTTTTTCGAGGCTATGAGTCTCCCAAACCAGAAGCCTTTAGTACTATGGCTTAATGGAGGTAATCAGACTCAATTTTTTACTTTTAAGGAAACATAGTTATGTTAATCTTACACATACACTTTTCTTAAGTGTTTTTTTTTTAATAGAACTTCTTGATTTTTCATTGTTTATAACTATAATACATATAGGTCCTGGTTGTTCTTCTGTGGGATACGGAGCAACACAAGAGATTGGTCCATTTCTCGTGGATAAAAAAGGAAACAGTATTAAGTTTAACCCCTACGCATGGAATAAAGGTATACCATAATTGTTTTTCCCTATATGTATATATCATTATAATGTATGATGTATCTTTACATTAATCATATATATATATATATATATATATATATGTCAAAGTTCATGGTCTTTTTCATCTCAAAATGGCAATGAATGAAATTATTTTTTTCCTTTCCAATGAGATATTCTTAATCTATACTAGATAAAAGTAAATAGATATGTTTAATTTGCTGATGCAGAGGCCAACATGCTGTTTTTAGAATCTCCCGTTGGTGTGGGGTTTTCGTATTCAAACACAAGTAGTGATTATAAAGAACTCGGCGATGATTTTACAGGTATATATAAGTAATGACATGTATTCAGTCATTCTCACGTTAAATGCGTTCAAAGATATGATTTTCTTGATTTGTTTTGTAAATTTTAAACTAAATCTTTTTAAATTAGAAAATATATCAAAGTGGATATATTACACCCAAAAAATTCCATCCCTATCTTTAACGTCAAATATATTATTATGGCATGTATTTTACGAACGTGACGACAATGTATAACACCATCAACAGCGAGAGATGGATACGCCTTCATCGAAAAGTGGTTACAGCGATTCCCAGCTTACAGAAAAAACGAATTCTATATAGCAGGAGAGAGCTATGCAGGTTTGGACTTAGCACTAAAAAACATTATATCATCATCTATAGTTTTGATTCATCTTTTGATTCATCTTTTTATTTTTAAACTAACGATGAAGGAAAGTACATACCGGAGCTTGCAGAGATCATTTATGACAAGAACAATGATAGCTCGTCACTTCACATCAAGCTTAAGGGCATTTTGGTATGTTTGATTTTAATAATATATACTAGAACATCGGATTGATATTTAAGGACACTTCATTACTATTAGTTGCAATGATATTGAACAAATTTACATCATGCATTGTCTAGTTTTCCTTTTGAATCTTTGGATATTTTTGGTACTTCTAAATACTGGTTCATCTCGATAGAATCTCATTATAGGATTAATTTTGGATTGGATCGATTCCGGTTAGGATCTATCATACCAATTTTTGGATTGGAATGATTTTTCGATTATGGTGGTTGGACCGGTGTGTTCGAGATATGATACTATGTTAAGTTTCATAAACTTTCAATTCAAAACTAATTGGTAATAAATTAATATATCAGTCTATATATTTTATATATTATTTTAAGTTATCAACATTTTAAAATGCATGGATTTTAACAATATCCAATACTTGATAATTGAAGTTTTAAGTATTTTAGTAATTTTGATCTTAATGCTAAACAAATTTAATCGTAAGATATTTTCGATCTATGATTCTGTAAACTTGATGACATTTCTATAATTTTCTTCTTTGGGTGGTTAGCTTGGAAATCCTGAAACATCGGAAGCCGAAGATTGGGACGGATGGGTGGATTACGCATGGAGCCATGCGGTGATATCAGACGAGACGTATGGAGTCATAAAAAGAAGTTGCAATTTCAGTAGCAACACTACTTGGGATGTTAAAGAATGCAAAGACGGCGTAGACGAAGTACTCAAACAATATCACAAAATTGATCAATACAGTCTCTATACTCCTACCTGTATTGGAAATTCAACGCTTAATTCCTCCGTCGATTCGACGGGATTCAAGACTAATCTCGCCAATTCCAAAATGGTAACTAATTAAGACTCATCTACTTTGTGTAGATATATATGTCACAATATTGTAATTGCGACGAAAACTTACATATAACTCTCAACAGATGAAGAGGATGATGGGCGGATACGACCCGTGTTTGGATGATTACACAAGAGTATTCTACAACAGAGCAGATGTCCAGAAAGCTCTTCACGCAAGTGATGGTATTCATCTCAAGAAGTGGAGCATTTGCAAGTACTACTACTCTTGTTTATCTTTTTTTTTTTTTTTAATTTTTCTATATATATATATATTAACCTATCTAAAATAATCTCTATTATTTTTTTCTGCCAAACAGTGATGATATTTTTGATAATTGGACTGATTCAAAGCCCTCAGTTTTGCCAATATATAAGAAATTAATCGCTGGAGGATTTAGAATATGGGTTTACAGGTATTTCTTCGACCTTCTGAGTTTCCCGTTTTTTAATTTTTTAGTTAACCAATATATACATATGATGAATGGGACTTAAAAACTGACACATATATTCTAAACTTCTTCTGGACTTTAGCTTGGGATCTTTGATTATCATTTGCTTATGTTTCTCCTTGGTGTTGGCTCAGTGGCGATACAGACGGACGAGTTCCCGTACTCGGGACAAGGTACTGCATAAATAAATTGGAATTATCCATCAAGACGTCTTGGAGGCCATGGTACCACGAGAAACAGGTCAAAATGATAGCATTCATTGAAAATTACTAATCATAATATAAATAATAAGAATTGTTTTCGAAGCATGATTATATATTGTTTTTATTTCTGGTTTTTAGGTTAGTGGATGGCTTCAAGAATATGAAGGTTTAACATTCGCAACGTTCAAAGGAGCAGGACATGATGTGCCTTCGTTCAAACCCAGCGAATCCCTTGCGTTTTTCTCCGCCTTTCTCAACGGAGTTCTTCCCCCTTTGTCGCTATAGAGAGAAACAAATTATATTGAAGATTATGATAAGCTAAATAATATATATTCCATATCTTTCACAAATAGTGTTTTCACACATATTAAATTTTAAATTAACAATTCCTAAAATTGTGTGATTCTTAAAATATTAATCATTTTATATATGTAAATAACAAATATTGAATTTGATTGTATTAATAAGATTTAAATTTAGAAGTAAACATATTTTGTTATTAATTTTGACTATTTTGTTTGTAATTGTTGATGAAATCTCAGAAAATCTACATTAAATTCAAAATTTCATATTATCTTTCAATGAAATTTTTTAATTTTGAATATGTATCATTCAAAAAAATTTGATTATTAAATTATTTGGCATAATCGAAATTAAAAAATTCAAAATAACTAATACTATTTTTTTGTAACAAAATAATAATAAAAATTTAAATTATCGATTTTATTTATAATTTTAAATAATTAATTTAATTTCTAACATAGTCTGAATTTTTATAATTACGAATTAAAATTAATATATATAATGAGATTAATTAATTAAATTAATTAATCTTTAATTGTATCATATTAATTAAATAATTTTTTAATTGAGCAAAATTCAGCTGTTTGGAAACCAGGAATAGTTATTCACAAAAATCTAAAGTTTAAAAGTTATTAATGATAAGAATAGATTTATTTTCATTTTTTCCTGTTTGAACACAAAATAACACTATGTTTTAATATATTAGATGAGTAAAAAGACATATGTCATTTTGTATACTCATATCGATCCATCTCACTTCTAGTGTGAGATTTTAACAGTGGTTTCTAGTCGTATAGCTAGCACTAGCACAAATCAATTTAAAAAAAACAGGTTCTAAATCTTTCACACGCACACATCTACAATTTTATTAATTCACACAAAAATAAAAACTATTTTTACATGTAAGACATGTAGAGATTATTCAAAAATCTATACATAACATAAAAAGATAAGAGATTAATCAGTAAAAGCACGGTGATAATATGTTTGGCATCATTGGTACCGGTTTCCTCTGCGAGGCAACAATCTTGAGAGGCTGTGAGGCAATAACGCGTTTATGAGCATGAAAGCTTCTTCTCAAGCACATGGATGTTTTCACCGCCTTGTATTGATCATCCTTCCTCTTAAATTCAAGAATCTTTGGTGAAAGGTTCAAAAGCAGAGGAAGCATCAGAAACTCATCACCATGTCCCATCAACGGCATAGGCTCGATCTTTGAGAGTTTATTTACATTCACGGGATCGTAGAGAGCTTTCTTAATGTCTTGAAGCATCTCTGTGTCGGAATCATAACGGTTCTTCTTGTTGAAAAACATCTCGAAGACTTGGCAACAAGACATGTGAATCTCTCTGCACGGTTTGGGCAAATCACTTAGTCCATCCACAAGTACATGCTCAAGAAACTCTTTCCTATTTGAATCGATTATCTTTTGGATATGAGTGATCGAGTCCTCAATCTGGAGACCTGTATGATTCCTCATGTGAAGTAGCACGGAGTTGATCTTCCCTTGTTCTTGTTCCCTCTGTGAATTCACTTTGCATGACATGTTTGATCGTATAAGTATAAGAGTGTGTTATGATCAAACAAAACAAAATTATTAATCTATTCTATTCACCTTAAATTTTGCCAAGTTACCGGATTAATACTCCTTATTTTTTCTTTGGCTTAACTCTACTTTAAAACCTATAAATGGAAGTCGCCATCGATCTTTGATCTCGACCAATACGAAAATGACCACTAAAACCCTATAAAAAATATTCACTATGTTCTAATATAAGTGATGTTTAAAGTTTTTGCATATAGATTAATGATTCATTTAATTTTTTTTTTCATAATAAAAATATCATTTATTATCCATTTAAACACAATTCAACCAATAAGAAAACAATTTGCAAAATACAAATACTCAAAAACAATTAAAATTTATTTAATTTTTTTTATTGAAAACTGAAAATATCACTTATTTGAGAACAAAAAAAACTCCTTAAAACATCATTTTTTAAAAAACCGGAGGAAGTATTATAATGCTCTAAATACATAAAAATAAAGAAAAAAAAATTCATAATTTGAATCACCTGATAACTTTGTAGATCATTTAAGAGTCGAGGTATGATCATGAGCAATGTGGTTAACGTATCATATTTTCCACGGTTGAGTTTATGTTGGGGAAAAACAGGTTCAAGGAGACATGACATGGAAAGAGCAATGGTGTGTGCTGCGATTGAGATCATTCCATTTCGAAGATATTCTTCCTTTGAAGGCATATGTCCCTTCTTACTCCATTCGGCTTCACGCAGCCATGACTCAAAAGTGTCACCCCACTGCATAATTATTATAAGAAAATATTTTCAGAATAATTTATATGTATAAAGTGTTTTTTTTTGTAAATTGAATTTTAAATTTTAAATTTCTAAGAATTTTTTTTATTAAAAAGGATAGGCTATTTTTCTTGTTTTGAATGAGTCAACAATAATAAATCGATGAAAGAAAAATATAAGTTTTTTTTTTTTTTTTGATAACCTAGGCTATCCGGTCGATATCCTATTGGAGAGATGGGGACTGGCTACCACATGCCAAACCAGTAAGACTTCGCGCCTTCCGACTATTGCCTAGAGTGAGTTGGCCCAACTGACAAAGCATCCTCACGAGTTTTCAACTGGGCCGAAGCCCAGTGCCAGCTTCCACACACGTTTGTGACCTTGTTTCGAGCATCTGCGCCAGGGGAGAATCGAACTCGGGTGGGAGTGTACCCTTTACCTAGCCGTCCTCCTCCGACCGACCACTCGACCACGTCCGTGTGGGATAGGAAAATATTTTTAATATTTTCCCTACCAAAGGACTCGAACCTAGGATTTTCCACTCACAATGACAGGGGTACTACTAGACTACGAGCCTCTTGACAAGAAAAATATAAGTTGAGGGCATAAAAAACGGAAACAAGAATTCTACAATGTTAGTTAGTCAATTTTTTTGGGTCAAAATTTGGTTATGCTAGTGTGACAGGATTAAGTTTTCTTTTGGACCGAATCAAAATTGATGACGAAGTTGTTTTCATTTTTAATTACAGTTCTAAATTAAAAATCAGTGACCTTTAAAGCTATTTAATTTACAAAAAAATATACATGGAGGATTTATATACGATGTTCCGGGTTGATCAAAACTAGTTTTATTTTACCTGATCTTGATTATGCTTAATTCATAGTTTATGATCAATCCTTAGTTCACTCTTAAAAGAGTTGATTAAAAAAAAAATCAATGATAAAGCAGAGAATAAGTGATCCTAAATTGTTTCAAAATATCATTTATTATGGACATACGATGTTGTGAAGCTGCTCTGTTATGTCGGTTCCGTGTTGCTTATGGCAAGCCTCTGCAGTCTCTTTTACGATATCATCAAGTGCTCTAAATATGATATTGCCGTAACCTTTAAGCTCTTCTCCTTCCCACCTATCACCATAAATATGAAAACAATAATTCAATCAAGAATCAACAGATTAATAAGATTGCAATTTAGGCCGGCTCAACCCCATGGCAACATGGGCATTTTCCAAGGGTCCCCAATTTCTTTGAGTCGGGCCTGATTTTAATACACATCTTTATCAATAATTAAGTTACTAAGATTGTCTCTAATTAGTAATTACACCAGCGTAACCGATATTTTAACAAATGTACCTTATAACTGCTTTAGTAAGAGCATTTAAATCATCCAAAGAACCTTCTTCATCAAAGAAATCATCGGCAACTGTGATGAGGATGGCAGTCTTCGCTGGAAGCTTTCCAACTTTAATGGCAGATTCAAAAGGCAATGAAGTCACAGCTGCAAAGTAACAATATGTTGTCTTCTCTCTACCAAAACCAATATCACTAAGTCCCCATTTCTTCACCCAACTGTGTCAATTCACTTCATGGATTAGAGTTTGTGTACCAAAAACGCAATTTTGCCACATCAAAATGATTTTCTTCTCACAGTTACCATGTAGTGTATTAACATGTATATAGCAATTGTATAGATTGGTTTAAGGGCTCTGGAATGTCCGGTTTATAGGGTTAATTATGATGAATCTGGTTATTTATGGTTAAGTGAGATTGTTCACTATATCATTTATGTCACTAATGAAAAATTTTGGGTTCTTGTACTTTCTCTTTCTACGATGAAGAACAGTATCAGAGCCATGCTCTGGAATGTCCGGTTTATAAAGTTAATTATGATGAACCAGTCTGGTTATTTCTGGTTAAGTGAGATTGTTCATTATATCATTTCTATAACAAATTCTTAATTATTAATGAGAAATTTTGGGTTCTTATACTTTCTCTCTCTACGATGAAGAACACTAATATAGTGAAACTATAAAGTCTACTTACGTTGTCAATTCCTCCAGCTCACGTCGATATATGGCTTGTTGAAAATCGAAGTTTCTTGCAGCAAGATGAGTCAATTTGTCGCTATATGAACTATTTAGTCTGATTCCAGAAATCACAAAAAAAAAAACCCTTGAATTAGCTTGTTTTTCAAGGACCTAAAATTAGATAGATCAATATCATGTGTATTATATATACCTTATAAAGGAGGCTTTTCCGATTGAGAGAAAAGTTGAGTTCTTGTCCTCAATCCACATCCTATGATCAAGGTGTTTGAGTCGAGCTATCCATGGAGTACTTAATTCATGCTTAACCTATAAACCAATAATTATTTATTTGAACCATTAAGCCATGCATTTTTAATTACTTAAAACACTTCAACTTATTGTAAAATCTTTCTACCAATCTTTCATCTATGGACCGACTTTGCTCGAGTAAATTTCGAGTATATTCTCTTGCTTTTTCAAGCTCATGCTCTCCAGGAAACATGAGATCTGTGGCTCTGTACACACTAAGGATGACGAGGAAGAAAGAGTCTATATTTCTTTCCAAATGATTTCGAGTTTCGTGATCATTCAAGAACCAGCAAAAGCTTCCTGAAAAGTATTTACACAAAGACTTTTAAACTCGGTAAAGAAAAGAACAAAGAACTCCCTTTCATGTAATCGAAATAAGAGTTAGTTCGTACTCGGCGAAACCATGTGACCTCGCATTCTTAACATCCTAAATGCAAGAGAGTCTTTGTGCAATTGATCAGCTAGGTAACTGATGGGCATTCTCTCAACATCTTCTTCCCCGTAACTCCTTAATTATACACGGGAAAAAAAAAACAAACTTTGCTTACGTTTTATATATCGAAAGAGATGTAAAAATGGTGATTATAAATTTATCTTCACCTGTAAACTTGTTGAATAACATGTTCAGTCTCTCTACCAAAGAACTCTCCTAAACCGATATTCTCGATTACATTAACCATGGAGAGTTTTATGAGTTCTTCATTGAGAGGGTACTTTTGTGGCACTGAGACAAGAAATCATACATAACTTTTTAAAACATATTAAATTGCAATTAAATACTAATCATACTGAAATGATCCATATATAGCTTTGGAATAACTAGAAGCTTAAATTTAACCTCCATTTGGGCATCTTTGAACGACATTTTGAAGATAAGCAAGACACTTTGCGTTGCGAGTGAGCATAAATGCTGATGCAGTTGCTGAAGGCGACTGAAATAAAGAGCCATCAATATTGTCGAGGCTCTTAATTATGATGTCTTCATGGTTTTCGACATATAATGTCGATGGCAATACCTCTAGATATGCCAGTAGAGGTTTATGGTTACAATCATCCACCAATTTTTCTCTGGAAAACAAACAAAAAAAAATTGAAAAAAAATTGATAAAGATTTTTTATATATTTTGATAAAGATTTTTGGGAGCTTTCCATGTAAAGTCACTTAATTGAAGTTTCATTAATATGTTGATATTTTTTAAAACTTTAGTAAAATATAACATTTATTTCACTGTTCAACCCAATTTTACCTTTGTACAATACGGAGTGTACGATAATGTACGGTACACGATCTAACAATAAAAGAGGTAAAATTGTCTTTTCACACAAAAAGATTTTTAACACTTTAAGAAAGTGCTAACTTACTAATAAAATTTAAAATAAGTGACATCTGTCTAGATTTATTTTCATGTAACGTTACCTTTTCAGAATCTCTTGGCGTTGATAAAACACATCTTTGATCATTTCAATACAGCGACCGGAGAAAACAAAGTGTAAGCCAAGTTGTTGAGCAAGCTCGAGGATTCCTGTGAATTTGATAACGAACCAACGAGGATGGGATCCCTCTTCGTTGCTGTATTTCCCAATTATCAGCTCCGTTCTTCTTTCGATATATCTCTTCCCTAGTTAAAATTATTTAGTTTTTTAATTGTTTCATTTACAAGATACAAATGACAGTGAACTGACCAAGAGTCTGTAATTTTATGTTCATATATATATATTTTAAAAATAATTTCATATTTTTTAAAGGATAATTTAAGATTCTTAAAATATTTTTTGAACATATAAAAAATTTCAGTATATTAAATAGTATAATTAAGAGATTAATTATCTCTCTCTATATATCTAAACACAAATTAAACCTTTCATTTATCTTTGGTGTTTTCATTTAAATTTACATAACATATTCTAATAATAAGTTTTTATTATTTTGTGTTCTTTTTTAACATATCATAAAAATATTTTTGTTCATTTGCAACAATAGTTTAAGCTAGAAAATATTTTATAATACGTTTGCATGTTTTTTTTTTTGCATGTTCATTATCAAATTAGCAAAAAACATGACAAAAAAACATGTGATAAACCGTAAATATATGCTTTTCGATAGAATAAACATATATGTTTATTTTTCTCAAATAAAATATAAAAAATGTTTTTGATAAAAAAATGTTTGTTATCTAAATAGTAAAAGCACGTGAATAACGCAGTAGGCCATGCATGTGATCAGTACGTAGTGAGTTACGTATTATGTACAGATAGTTTTCTCAAAGAGCAACAATAATGCGAAATCAAAGTCCACTCAGTCAACGCACCTTTGTGGAGATGAAGACATCCAATGTTCCATTTGTGAAGTGCAACAACACAAGCAAGAGTTGAAATCAAAGTATACATGTCTTCTTCGTCTTCGTCTCCGGCGTCAACCACCGGAGTATAACCGCCGGAGTTTCCCCAAAAACCTTCTCCGGCATTTTGATTGCACATAATCCAATCTAGACAATCTCCAAACATCGGTCTAAGCTCATCATCACCTACGTTGTTGTCTTCTTCGATCATAGATAACCAAGCCGCGTCGTAAGCAGAAGGAGAGACAAATGAGTAAGGATCAAGATTAATGTTGGACAGTTGAATGTCTCTCTTGATCTCATTGACCAAATTGTGGAGATTATCAGAAGAAGAACCGTAAGGGAACTTCATTTCTTTTTATCTCTCTTCTTTTTTTCTTCTCAAGATTGTGTGTGTTAATGTATTGGTCAGTACTGACTTGGGTGTGTTTATATAGAGGAAGAGACTATGAATATTAAATTGAAATATAACAATGTGATAAATGTGGTTTGGGATACATAATTTGAAAGCCATCGTCTATTTCACACGAAGGTCTACTCCTATCCTACGAGTCAATACTAAATAGCTCTAATAATTATAGTCCCACGTCTCTCTCTCTCTAAAAGAATTGTCAACATTTATTTAAACAATGTCATGGATTATTCTAACATTCTTGTTCAAGGTGATAAGGCAACCGTGGAAGATCCATGCGTCAACATGCTTCACAACGCATTTTCTGAAATGACGATGCTGTAATATATGGGATCTTTAAGTGTTGTTGAGATGCGAATATATTTCTTCAGATGTTGGATGAGGCACACCAAAAAATGTATTAGGAGTGGGTAGAAGGACTTTCTGATTTTGCATATGAACAAAATAGATGTTTGTAAAATCAACTGCATATATGGAAGAGTGACAACAAAATGATCTTTCAATGACTAAGGGTCAAAATTTGGCCATTAATTAAATTTTAGCCAAGGCTGCACACTAAAAACAGAACTGGTGGTCCTGAGAATTTGAAGACTGGAAGCAACTAATTAATAAAAAGTTAAGATCCATTAATAGGTAAGACATATAAAAAAAAAGTTAAGAAAAATTGTAAAGGGAAACTCAGACTGCTTATCTTCCAATCATGTTCAGCCACCTTTGCCACTAGAGTACTTGAAGATTTTACAGAGTTGGCGACCGATGAATTATGAAATCAAGGCCGAAAGTCCAACGTTTTAAGATATCTTATGAAATTTAAAAATCATACCTTTTTATATATTATTTACAATCTGATATGTTCAAATTAATACCCTATAAATATAAAAGCAGTTGTTGTAGTATATGTAGGGGTCGAACACAAGAACTTATGATATCACACAATAGATTAAATATATTCGAATTAAGCTAAACCAAAAGATGTAATTAAAAGCAATACGTAAATTAAAAGTGTTGTAAGTCGATTGGGAGAAAGATAGGTTCAGTGTATTTCTCAGGAAATCAATGAATGCAGATAAACTAACTAGTCAGGATTCAGATTTAGCACAGTTCTTGAACTCAAATCACTAAAGTATAGCTAACCAACTCTCGTTGCGAAAACTATCTAAGTCTAAATCCTAGAATTCCAAATCTCTTTGCGAATCCTAAAGTCTAAACCAGCTTTTAGTTCTAGTTTGATTTGTTCACAAAACAACTAAACCAAATCTCTTTGCAAATAGTTATTTTCCTCACCCTAAGTTCTATCAGGTAATTAATCGCACTCTCGTGCCTAATCAATTATCCTAAGATCTAAGTTCCAGATTCGTCAACCTAGAATTAGCTTTGAGAACAACCTATGGTGAAGAACTAATCCAGATGGTGAATCCTAATCAACTAATCAACCTAGCATTCAGAGAAAACCTTTATGAGAACCCTAAACCTAAAGTGGATCTACTCAGACATGATCAATGAAACAGAAATCATAGATGAATAGAATTGCATAAAAGAAATCAATAAGAAACAAGGGTTCAGAGTTGTCTCCCAAAAAACCCTGGAACAAATCTCTCTCAAAGTATCAAGAATAAAAATAAAGCTTAGCCAACAAAAGTGGCTGAAAAAACTAATTATAATGCTCAAACAAGTTCTAGGGCTTATTGTAATAATTAAATACTTCTGGACTAAGATGCAAACTCTCCAGACTTGTAAAAAGTCAAGTTTCCTGTTTTCTCGAGTAGTATCGATCGATACTAGGTAGTATCGGTCGATACTCATCCTATGCGTCGACTCTTCTGCTCGCCAGACTGGATTATCTTCATGAAAACTGACATAACTTTTGATCGCACCGTTGGAATGACCTCAAACCCCTTCCAAATGAAAGCTAATCCATTGATCTGTCTTGTGTCGAAATTTGAGCTCAATCCATCGGTGGAAAGTTTTTCAACGAATACCAAACTTCTGACGTCTCTGCATGACTCTGCATCTCCATATGCTCCAAAATGCTCCAGAATGCTTCAATATCTCCAATTAAACTCCAAACGTATCTAAACCTGTAAAAGACCCGAAAAAACTCCAAAATACTAGAAAAACTCCATAAATGGGACCTATATCATGGTTTAAAAGAGATAAAAACCATGATATATCACAATCACATATAATAGTAATATAAAAACCACTTAAAAACTTTATAAAACAATTTAACTTCATAAACCAAGTTTTTTAAAAAAACTGTAGAAATAAAATTTTAGAGTTGAAGTATCTCTTTACAATTTTGATTACAAACTCATTTATTAAACTTATATAGTCGAGTTTTTCAACCACATTTTTTTTATAAGCTCACAAACATTGTTAACAAAAACCTTACAAATAATACTATTATAAAATAATGCTTACAAATAATACTACCATACTATAACAGTACGGGTCAGTGTCGGGCCAGCAAATCAATTTTGGTAAATCATCTTTACAATTCGGTCACACGGTTGACGAGACGGTACAAAATGAGGCTAAACATATACTAAGAATTTTTAGCATAGGTGGTATGGGCTCATACCTGGGCCTTCCGGAAAGTCTCGGAGGAGCCAAAACTAAGATATTTAATTTTGTCGTAGAGAGACAACACAATCGAATCAATGGATGGACCTCAAGGTTCTTATCCAAAGGGGGCAAAGAGGTTTTAATTAAATATGTGGTATCAGCAATGCCAACTTTTGTTATGTCGTGCTTTCGATTACCCAAATCCATAACTGCTAAACTTACTAGTGCGGCGACACAATTCTGGTGGAGGTTAAATGGAGAACACAAAGGAATGCATTGGATCGCATGGAGAAAATGATGTCGAAGTAAATCGGATGGGGGCATGGGCTTTCGGGTAGTTGAGGATTTTAACACAGCTTTACTGGCTAAACAATTATGGAGATTAATGGATAAACCGACTTCTTTATTTGCGCGGGTTTTCAAGGGTCGATATTTTCGGAACACTGACCCTTTGGACCCCATACGATCTTACTCCCCATCGTACGGCTGGAGGAGTATTATTTCAGCTAGATCTCTGGTCACCAAATGGCTGATTAAAAGAGTGGGATCATGTTGTTCTATATCAGTATGGAACGACAAGTGGATACCATCTTCTATGCCGAGGTCAGCAACATGCAAGGGGTATAATTATTACATGAATCTAATGGTCAATCATCTGATTGACCCAGCGACACAAACGTGGAATATGGCATTGTTAAACGCCATTATTGATCAGGCAGACGTGACGATTATTCGGGGTCTGCATATAAGTAGCATTTATAAACCAGACACTTTTGGATGGCACTACACGAAATCGGGAAGTTATACGGTTAAATCGGGCTATCAAATAGAACAATTAGATCATACTACCGGCCACAATAGCCCATACGGTCCGAATGTGACGAATTTACAGGCTCACACATGAAAACTAAAGTGCTCCCCGAAATTAAGACACTTTATTTGGCAAGCTATATCAGGATGTCTCGCGGTCTCAACAAATTTGCGAAGTAGAAGAATTGACTATGATACACAATGTGCAACTCATATGGGCTATGCACTGTTTGATTGCAAACCAGAAGACGGAAATAGCATTTGCAACAGACTGCTCCGAGTTGGTGAAGATGGTGTCTACATCCGCGGAGTGGCCGGCTTTTGCTTTACACTTAGAAAAATTCATGAAGAGTAATGATGCTTTTTCTTTTCTCTCTATTTCACTCGTCTCACGCGCAAACAACACAAAGGCAGCTAAGTTAGCAAGAAGTACTCGTGTCTACCCAGTAGATATTACCTTTGTAAACTCGGTACCACCAGTTTGGATTTTCGAACCGTTTTAGGTATTTAGGCTATCGACAAAAAAAAAAAAAATAGTGCTTACAAATATTTTTTTACTTATAAACATTGATAAAATGTGTTACAAAAACAATAACTAAAAATGCCCATAAAAATGAATGCCTTAATCGGTGGTTTCACTAGTTTATGCTTTGGACCGGACCTGTTGGGCCCAGGCCAGTTCTGACTAAAACAATTGTGACTAAACGATGGTGGTAAAAAAATTGATGGGCAAATTTTCTTAGTCATTTGGCTACGAATAAGCCTTTAATTGTTCAATGGCTAAATGATCACGATTTAGCCACTATCTCATGGTAGTTAAAATTAGGTATGGGTATTAGGATAATTGGTTCGGTTTAGATCAGTTTTTTCAGATACTTGGGATATGGGATTTCAGAAACCATATAGGAATCAAAAAATTTTGGTTCGATTTAGATACCTCTCGGTACGGTTCGGATAATGTGAAAGAGAACCAAAAATATTTTTGAGTAATTCATTTATTTCAGTTATTTCGATTATCTAACTTTTTGTGAAATTTGATTCAATTTTCATAATTTTGATTTTAATTCTTAAAAATATAACTAAGGATATAGGGGGACTAAAAGAAAACCGTCTCATCTTCTTCGAGGCGACTCCACAAGCGATCAAACAAAATAATTTTTTGCCATAATCTCCGGCCGGCGCCGGTTCCGGCGTCGGCTGTACTCTTGTTTACTCTTGCTTTATTAGGTTTTCTCTTTCAAATAAAGTCTAGAATGTTGATTACGAAAGAGTTTTCCTTAGTGATTAATTTTCTAGGCCTATGTTTTCTTTTCTCTATCCGGGAGAGTGATTTTCCGACCATAATCCGGCGATTACCCAAGAGATTTTGTGTCGGTGTCACTCCGTTAGGGATCCCTCTATACGGTTTATCTTGGTTCGTTGTAACCGTTCATAAATGGGATCCATGCATATCCACTATCGGTGAAGGAGATGATATTCTGAGGATTTCGAAGATTAAAATCAGTTTTTTCTTGAATCTGACTGACATCGACCCGATCCAACACCGATTCTCAAAAGCAACAATAGTTATGAGATTCTTAGTTGTCTCAATCGATATGACATCGGATTCCATATCAGGGTTTTCACATATAACACGTCGTGGCAGTGAAGACATTCCGTTTATTGGGTATGTAATTTGGATTTTCGATATGTGGATTGGAGAGTTTAGGATCAATGAAAATGATAGTTTGCGAATTTTGTATTTTAGTTCGATGTTTTCCAGTGGTTTTACTCTACTAAATATGGTATTACCACCATGAAAACCAACATGGAGGGTAGGACTGTTTGGAGCGGAAGATGCACCCTTGTTGTATGGCGACATTCGTACAGTCGTTGAAAATTGGCAGTCTCAAATCTTATTTTGATCGAAAGAATCAGTAATATGGATCATAGCCACAGATGAAGATCGCATCAGATTGAATGCGAATTTGAGTAAGAGAAGGATGGATACCCTCTTTGCGAGTAAAATTTCTCAGAAAAGCATCAATAAAAATTATCTTCGTTGTTTTATCGCTTTGTAATTTTAACTATTTTATGTATCTTTATGTACCTTGATTTTATATAAATAAAGATAGTTGACAAAAAAAAAACTAAGGATATTAAGATATTTGGGTTATTTTGAGTCTAAACATAACTAATATTTCTAGGTTTAATTGCAATTTTGGATATTATGATTATTCATTTTTTATGGTTTGGTTTGGATACCCAACCTTTTTAAAAAAAAAAGGAACCGATCAGATATTTTGGTTTATCCGAACTTGAACCAAAAATCAATATTTTAGATAAGTTTGGTTCGGTTCTATTCGGTTAAGGTAATTTGCCCAGACTTAGTTAAAACTGACACGACAAGGCCACTGAAAAAACAATGGCTAAATTGACCATCGCTTATCCACTAATTTTCAGTGAAAAAACTATTTTCAACTGGTTTACTACCATTTACCAATATGTGGCAAAATGACCATCAACATCTTCAAATCAGACAAAGAAAGCACTAAACATCGTTCTCCAACTCAAATCACTAGACTAGATCAATTTCTTCTCAAAGTATTAAATCCCTATGTATTAGATATATGAATACTAATTCCCGTTGAATTCAACAACATAAAGCATTATAAGCGAGTTTGATAAGTTCACAAAACACAATAATTAACATCAACTCCTGTTGGTTAATGATATTTTGCTCATCTATGTTCTTTCAGGAAATTTAACAAACGCTTTCGGCGCGTAAATACACCTAAGATCAGAAACTAGGTCGCGAGTCAAGTTCCAACGATAAGATCAACAATAGATGAAGAAACCAATCGATAATTCCTTATCTAACAATCTTAAACTAGCAATTCATGAATTCCCTTGAAAACTCTAAAACCTAACTATGAAATCTACTAACGCATAGTTGCAGAGAATAAGAAAAAAGGTATGAGAGAAATCATAACACTACAAGAAAACACCCGCATTTCCGACGGAATTTCCGACGGGCTTCAATTCGTCAGAAATTTCCGACGAAGTACCTAAGGAATACCGGCGATTATAATTCCCAAAGGTTTATGGTCCGTCGAAAATCCCTTGGTAATTTCCGAGGAATTTCCGACGACATTCAGACGAATTTATAATCGCCGGTATTCCCTCGGTATTTCATCGAAAATTCCCGACGGATTGAAGGCCGTCAAAAATCGGTGGAGAAAGTTCGACCGAAATCCGAGGGATAAATAGCAGTCGGAAGTTTCCGACCGATTTTCGACGGATATATATCCGTTAATGTAGTCGTTTGAAATAGTAGCCGTTATATAGCTGTTTGAAATTTAAACATCCGTCGGAAATCCCTCGGAAATCCGTCGGAAAATCGCTGAATATTTCTCTATAAATATTTCTCCCCCTCATTCACAACATTCACAAAAAAAAACAAAGAAAAAAAAATTACACAATAATGTCTTATTTTCGATCGTGGATGGACAAACCTTCGCGTGATCCCGCGACGGAGGAATTGACGGATGAGTTCGCACAAGGTGTGGAGGAGTTCATGAACTTTGCGTCAAACAATAGCATGACATTGGAATACGGTAAAATGTATTGTCATTGTACTAAATGTTGGAATCATAGATTAGTCTCTGTTAGGGAAGTAAGGAATCACTTATTTATGACTGGATTTATGCATGGTTACAAGATTTGGTATAGCCACGGAGAAACTGATTCAATGGTGCAATATTATGGTAATTATGGTAGCACATCAGATAGGTTTGGTAGTACTTATGGAAGCACTTATATAGGACTGGATTTATGCCTGGTTACAAGATTTGGTATAGCCATAGAGAAATTGATTCAATGGTGCAATATCATGGTAACTATGGTAGCACATCAGATAGGTTTGGTAGTACTTCGGGTACTAGGTTAGAGGAACCAACACTGGAAATAGATCTAAACGCAGGTTACACTCAGATGGTGAATGATGCGTTTCGTGAAAACATAGCATCGCATCATGTTGAGGATGGTAACAAGATAGAGGAACCAAATTTAGAAGCGCAGAAGTTTTTTGATATGCTAGATGCGTCTAAGTAGCCATTATACAAAGGATGTAGAGATGGAATATCGCCTCTATCAACTGCAAGCTATAAAGACGGATTTCAACTTAGTCGAGGATTGTGTTGATGCGATAGCTGATTTTGTGAGAGATATCTTACCTGAAGATAATATTTCACCGGCTTCATACTACAAGATTCAGAAGCTTGTAGCTGGTCTTGGATTACCGTATCAGATGATAGATGGCTGCATCGACAACTGTATGATCTACTGGAGAAAAGACGGTTGAAGTGTCGCTTTTGTCACAAACCTCGGTATCATGATACATGTGGAATAGTACCTGTTCCACATAAACGGATGTGGTATTTTCCCCTAGCTGATAGGTTGAAGAGGTTATATCAATCTGAGCGCACGGCAGGGCCTATGAGATGGCATGCAGAACATAACTCAGATGGAAAGATTGCGCATCCCTCATATGCAGAAGCATGGAAACATTTTCAAGAGGTTTATCCTAGTTTTGCGTGTGAGCCAAGGAACGTATACCTCGGGTTATCTACGGATTGATTCAACCATTTTGGAAAGCATGGGAGGCAATATTCGTTGTGATCAGTAATCGTCACACCTTACAACTTGCCGCCAACTTTGTGCATGAAACGAGAGCTTTTGTTCCTCACGATCCTCGTCCCCGGTCCAAAACATTCTAAGAGATCCCTTGATATTTTCTTGCAGCCATTAATTTATGAGTTGAGAATATTGTGAAAAAATGGTGTTGAAGCGTTCGATGTTTCCCTGCAACAGAATTTTATGATGCGTGCGGTACTTATGTGGACCATAAGTGATTTCCCAGCATACGGTATGCTATCTGGATGGTCGACGCATGGAAGGCTGGCGTGTCCATATTGTCAAGATAATACTGATGCGTTCCAATTGAAGAACGGACGTAAGACCTCTTGGTTCGATTGTCATTGACGATTTCAACCGCATGATCATCCATATCATCGGAGCACAACATTGTTTAGAAAGAAAAAAAAAATTATGGTCCACCTCATGAGTTAGATGAGAATTATATTATGACTCAGTTGAGAGATTTTGGTGCTGATATAACAGTTTCATGCGGGGGTAATGGACATTATCCCGTTGATGGTTGTGGCGAGTACCACAATTGGCACAAAAGAGTATTTTTTGGGATTTGTAATATTGGAAAGACCATTTGATGCGCCATAATCTAGATGTGATGCACATTGAAAAGAACTTTTTCGACAACATCATGAACACTGTTCAAAATGTGCAATGAAAGACTAAAGATAATTTGAAGGCCATATTGGACTTGCCAGATAATTGTTCCCGTAAGGAGTTGCATATTATGGCAAACGGGAAATCACTGCCCCTGCTTACCGGTTGGATGCGACTTCAAAGGAGGAGTTCTTCAATTGGATTAATCACGGTGTCAAATTCCCAGGCGTATACGCATCTAACCTTCGTAATTGCGTTGATAGTTCAGAAGGGAAGTTTTCTGGGATGAAGAGTCATGATTGTCATGTTGTCTTACAGCGCCTCCTTCCATTTGCATTTGAAGGTCTTCTTCCTATGAACGTCCATGGATCTATTGCAGGTACATATATACATTTACACTATTACGTATGTTACCATTTTGAACTTATAATTGTGATCATTATACGTAAGTTATTTTAACGTGTATGTTATGCAGGGATCGGTGCTTTCTTCCGGGATCTATGAACGAAATCACTTACATCACCCAGAATCCGAAATCTGGGGGAAAACATACCGGTTCTCCTTTGCAACCTCGAGAAAATATTTCCTCCTGCCTTTTTTGATGTTATGGAACATCTTCCTATTCATCTCCCTCGAGAAGCAGCACTTGATGGGCCGGTTCAATACCGATGGATGTACCCTTTTGAGCGCTATATGATCCACCTAAAGAAGAAGGTGAAAAATCTTGCTAGAGTCGAGGGTTTTATTGTCGTACAGAGCATTAATGAAGAAACTTCTAACTTTACCGGCTACTACTTTCCAGCGCAAGTCCAAACAAAAAGTAGACGCCCCGCACGACATGATGATGGAGCGAACAAAGCTAGTTATCATGTCTATGTCCCCTATATATTTACTCAGATTGGACGACTAAGTGGAAAAAGCAAGGATCGGCGATTATTAGAGGAGGAGCAAAGGCACTTGCATATGTATATTATGACAAACTGCGACGACGTTTTGGAATATGAGAGGTACCTAAATATTTCTTTTTAATTAGTTAACAAATTAATTTTACTAATGCTATTTTCTAATGCATTTGTTTATGCACAAGATGTTCATGGCCCAAATACGCGATTGGTATCCAGATTACACAGAGGATGAGCTTGATGTCGTCAAGCAAAATGACTTTGGTGATTGGTTGAAATATTATGTAAGTGTTAAATGATGCTTTATTATATAATTAAATTGTATAACTTTCTTATATAAATATTGTGTCGATTATTGATCCACATGAAATTTTTACAGGTTGGTCTGATGGCTGCTACCGGGGTTTCGTTTCCGACGTGGTTAGTTGAGATGGTGAAAGGCCCTTCATTTATTGCAAAGTCTTATCCGATGTATTGCATCTGAGGGTATGCTTTTAAGGCTCATCGGGAAGGAAGCTCAAAAACAACTTGTAATTCGGGTATATCGTCTCAATCTGAAGAAGTTGTCTACTACGCTGTCCTCCGCGCAATATTGGAGGTCCATTATCCGGGAATGATCGACTTGAGGTGCATTGCGTTCTACTGCATTGGTATAATCCAGTTGAAGGTCTACGTCATGACGCATTTGGTGTTACATATGTCCACTCTCGAAGACGACTTCAGAAATACGATCCTTTCATTATTGCTTCACAAACGGATCAGGTTTCCTACATTCGATACCCCCGGGTTAGGAACAAGCAAGACCCTTTGATTACTGTTACGTCGATACACCTAAAGGAAAGAGTTTATGGTGTTTCCAAGCACGACCCTTTGCAGGAGAATGCAATTGGTAACGTAGGTTCGATCGAGCATTCTCTTGAAGTTGACCTCGTGTTGATTTCACCATGGACGGAGATTACGAGGTATTTGAGGAAGAGATGGCGAATTTGACGAGGATTCCGATTCTGCTACGTCAGATTATTCGTCGGACTCGGAGTAATTAATTATAATTATCTATGTATTTTTCTTATATCTCGAAACATAGTTAATTTTGGCGATTAAACGCCTTGCAGTTTTTTTTTCATAAGTCATATTGTTTCGAGTCTTTTTTATTTCATTGAGTCTAAGCTGATAGAAACATTATATAAGGTCCCTTTGCAGATGTGTAATGTTTTTCACATTTTGATGAAATAAAAACCTATTTTTCACCTTTTGATGTTTAGCACTTAGCATTTTCGGGTAAAAAACATGGAAAATATCTAAATCCGTGAGAATTTCAGGTTTTTGGATTTTTATTCGACATAATTTTTCACCTGATAGTTTTATTTGAGAGAGTTTCCGAGGGATCCAGAGTTCCAGTTTTAGCCGATAGAATTTTCCTCCTGATCAGTTTTAGCCGAGACAATTTTCCCCCTGATCAGTTTTAGCCGAGATGTGTGAAAAGTTCTCTCGGCTAAAACTGAAACTCTGGAGGGAATTTCGGAGGGATTTCTGAGGGATCCAGAGTTCCAGTTTTAGCCGAGAGAATTTTCCCCCTGATCAGTTTTAGGCGAGAGGTGTGAAAAGTTCCCTCGACTAAAACTGAAACTCTGGAGGGAATTTCGGAGGGATTTCCGAGGGATCCAGAGTTTCAGATTTAGCCGAGAGAATTTTCCCCCTGATCAGTTTTAGCCGAGAGGTGTGAAAAATTCTCTCGGCTAAAACTGATAAGGGGAAAATCAAATCCGTCGGAAATCCCTCGGATATTTTCGAGAGATTTTCGACCGTTTAGGGTATTTTACCTCAAATTTGACGGATTTTGAACTTGTTCGTTCTTGATAAATGTAGAAGTAACAAATAAGAACTATTTTCTGTGAAATGTTTTTAAAAATCGAACATTTTGTAGTTTTTTATTGAAACCATCATCGGACACATAAAAGTTCTTATATGTTCTATGTGTTTTTATGAAACCTTGAACTCGTTCATCGATCGATTGTTAAGAAATCCAAAATATCTTATTTTGTTTGGTTAATAAAGTTTTCTTTATTATTATGTAACACTAGTTGCTATTTACCTCTAAATGTTTTGAAATCTTCAAAATATGTACCATAAACACTAAACCCGTCGGAAATCCCTCGGAACGGACCGAGGGATTTCCGACGGATCCTGATATTTTATGGGTTTACACTCAATAAATGCTAAGTATAAACTCTAAAAATATCATTGTCTGTCGAAAATCCCTCAGATATATCTGAGTGATTTCTGACGGATCGTGAAATTAACCGCGAAATTAAACCGCGAAACCAAAATTGATCGAAACAAAAATTAAAATCGCGATACCAACGCAATTTCACGGCCCGTCGGAAATCCCTCGGAAATTTCTGAGGGATTTATGAGGGATCCTGAAATAAACCGCGAAATTTAACCGTGAAACTAAAATTGATCAAAAACTAAAGCGGTTATTTAATATAACCGATGGATTCCCGATGGCACGGGTCCGATGGGACTTAAACCCGAAATCCCACTAGCTCGATTGGACTTGGCCCAAATTTTTTGGCTTATTTATTTAAGCTTGAACCAGGTGTTTTTCTGAGCCGGGCCGGACCGACCCTCGGACTTTGGCCCTAATTGCCATCCATACAAAATAATTTGTTGTGGTGTTGAGACGTAAAAAAAAGTTAACATGTTATGAATTAATTATATGGATGCCCATTATAAGGTCCATATTCTAAGAGGTTTAGAATATTCTCGGTTTTCTTATTCTCCTTATTCAGCTTGCTCTCCAAGTCTATGTAAACCTATATATACCTCTCTTTATTCATGGAATAAGACACATCAATTTCCCTTCTCTCTTTTATTCACAACACATTATCAGCACGAAATTCTAGTCACCTGAGCAAAACCCTAGCTACCTAGTAAAAACCCTAATCAACACCGTTTCGTTTTTGACGTCTCGAACTTTGCTCTGTTTCCGTTGAGAGACCATCGCCGTCTCCGTTTCAAATCTATGATCTCTATGATGTCGTCTCCGTTTCGATTGAGATAAGTATACCGAATCAGATTTATTGTTATATTAGCGATGTTGGAACGTGTTTGAGCACGTCTCCTACAAATCAATTTGTATCGGGGAGGTTCGGGGATTTTCTGTTAAGATAGAGCCGGTTGCATTCCGATCAGCAAATGAGGAGGAAGAGGTGATTTATAGATGTGCCCGGAGGGCTGCCTACGTACCCCGGGTTGGGGATCAAGCCATTCGTAGTTCGTTGCTGAGGCGGGTAGGAGAAAGAGCTGGAGAGATGGGAGCTCGTCAGGTCGGGTCGTCGGTCGCCGGTCGTCAGGTCGGGTCGTCGGTCGTCAGGTTGGGTCGCAAGGTCGGCCGCCAGATCGGGTCGTCGGTCGCCGATCGTCATGTCAGGTCGGGTCGTCGGTCGTCAGGTCGGCCGTCAGGTCGGGTCGCCAGGTCGGCCGTCAGGTCGGGTCGTCGGTCGCCGGTCGTTAGGTCGGGTCGTCGGTCGTCAGGTCGGGTCGTCAGGTCGGCCGTTAGGTCGGGTCGCCAGGTCGCAAGGTCGGCCGTCAGGTCAGGTCGTCATGTTCAGGTCGGCCGTCAGGTCAGGTCGACAGGTCTGGCCGTCAGGTCGGGTCGCCAGGTCGGCCGTCAGGTCGGGTCGACAGGTCTGGCTGTCAGGTCGGGTCGCCAGGTCGGCCGTCAGGTCGGGTCGACAGGTCGGCCGTCAGGTCGGGTCGTCGGTCGCCGGTCGTCAGGTCGCCAGGTCGGGTCGTCGGTTGCCGGTCGTCAAGTCGGGTCGTCGGTCGTCAGGTCGTGAGAGCTGGGAGCTCGAGAGAGCTGCGGAGAGCTGGGAGAGCTGCGCCGAGCTGGGGAGAACTGGGAGAGCTCTTTTTAGAGAGGGAAAGTTATTTAGAAAGAGAGAATGAGAGTTTTTTTTGTGTGTGTGATAATGAACTCCAAAGAGGGTATTTATAGTGGGAGTTTAGCAGACAACTCTCCGGTTTTTGGGGATGACGTGACGGTTCGTGAACAGTACCCGACATGTTGTGAACAGTGCCGGACAGGTCGTGAACAGTACCCGGTATGTTGTGAACAGTACCCGGCATGTCGTAAACAGTGCCGGGCAGGTCGTGAATAGTACCCGACATGTCGTGAGCAGTATCCGGCATATCGTGAACAGTGCCGGACAGGTCGTGAACAGTAAAAAAAAAAAAAAGGATGTGCTCGTCTCCACACCTACAAGCGAGATCCATGCTTAATTATTTTCTCGGTAGTTATGTTGTTTTATCGATTAAGCCTACTGTTTTAACTTTAATAAATGTTTATCGCAAGGAATAATCGATTAGAAATCACTTATGAATAACTATCGTTGAATGAATGTTTGTCTCATTCCTGTGTAGACTTTGTTCCTAATTTATTTATTTTATTAATTATTCTATTCTAGTAACTAGGGTCTCGAGATTTCGTGTCCGGATCGGTGATTCACGTAATTGACTTTGATAGTATTGAACTAGTTTGCAAAGTCCACCTAATCATGTTTGCATCTAACGTCTAATGTGTCCAAATATGATGATTTCATGATTAAACCATTAGATTGCATCTTTTCATAAAATTACTTTAGGTTGAACCGGAAAATATTAAATATGTGAGAGAAAGTATTTTTTTATGATGTTCGTAACAAGATCGAATATTTGAATGTAACTTATATTTTTCTTGATTGATTGATTATCATGTATTTTAGAGTTAAATTTGGATGAATTTTATTTTGCAGTAATAAGGTCATGTTATGGTGTGGTTGCCGGGATTTAAAATCTGATCAATAAATTCATATTACATTATAAAACTGCTATATTGAGATCAATCAACATATGTTATATAATTTCATTCAGTAATTGTTGATTTAGTATTAATGCTACTAAATTGTTTTATTGTCCTAGAGTAACGTTTATTGCTTGGGAAGCAATCAAACCCCTAAAAGAGAAAAAGACAACTTGTTTATTGGATTCGAGAAAGAATTTTGGTCTATAACATCCTGAAAGATCGAAAACAGGGAACACCACCAATTTGATCCACTAACTTCATCTTCCACCTCTTGATTGAAGGTACGATTTCCTTTTTTTATTGAACAGATAATTGATGCATTACTTTATGAAATTTGAGTTTTAGCAAATCAATGTTATTCAATTATTTTTGGTTCGAGTACTTGACCATAGAAGATCCACATGTTATTTAGAGTAATCTAAAAGAAAGATGATCACTAGAAGGTGATATTGCTTAAGCTCGTTATGACTAATTAATCTAAGATTACATGACTTGAAGTCTATAAGTAGACATTACTCAGCTATGTTCATAATTATTTGTAAATTGATATTATGTGGAGATAATATCATTGATGAAGAGATGCTAAAAGACATAATTTACGTTTTAGATAAGTAATGTTTTCCTGAAGACACATTACTATGAAAAGAGGATATGAGAAGTATTCTGAACTTATATATTGTCTAATTGAGACTGAGCAAAATAATGAGCTAGAGATGAAAAAATCAGGATACACTTCTACTAGTTATGCTCCATTCCTTGAAGCGAATGTGACATCCTATACTGAGAAAGAAAAATACCACACTAATAACACTGGCCGAGGAAGTGGCTATAGAAGTGATCGTAGATGTGAACGTGGATATGTATATGGATAAGGTCAAGGTCGAGATCAAAGAGTTTCTTTCAAGAACTCAGATTCTCACTAGAAGTGAGAAAGTAAAGATGGTATCATACAAGAGATATTTCTCTCATGTGACGATAAAATAAGTTAGTGTGAGTACAAGATGAGGTAGTATAAAGATTTTTCAATGCTCCAGAAGAGAGATAAATTTGCCTATGGGAACGCAATCATTGATGCGTTATTCTTTCTCAAGTCTCAAAAGTTATCTAAGATAAAATACATTACCCAAGTTGGGTATGTTGTTGGTTATAGAGTGGGATTCAATTCGAGACTGAGGGACCTGAAGTGTCATCATCTCGAGGGGAAGAATTGAAGAATCCCACAATCCATTGTAATGAAATATCCATACGATTTCACACTCAAAATAGATTTGATGAATCATTTATAAAGAAAATCCAAGAGATTTCAAGATTAATCATGTTGAGACAATGAGTGAATGAAATGTTGAATATCTTCACATCATGAGGCAGTAAAAGTATTTTAGAGAAACTACTTGCATTCTCTACTAAATTGTACTACACAACGAAATAATGGAGATATGTTGAATAGTAAACTAGAAATTTACTGAAAATCTCACTGTTTTGGCTTGACCGGTTGGGTATTCCGGTTCAATAATAATGCGAAAAAGAACCATAAGATTCTTATGTGTTATCATAAAGGAAGTTGATAATACGGTTTTCACTATCCAATATACTTGAAATATATTAGTTTTTTGGTACGTATACAAGGAGATATTTTGGACTGATCATCCACTATGTATCTTTGCGAAAGTATTTGGTTAGTTGATTAGAGTGAAACCGCATTGATTCGCATTATGCCAACGAATAATTTTGAGTTCTCCCAAGATTGGTTTTTGTTCAGGAACTAGATATTTCCCAACTAAAAGATTTTGGATGTAATGTTGCTCCACCACATTGATCTAAGTTGGGACCACAAAGGAGGTTAGAAATTGTTGGATATGAATCTCCCTTGATGAGTAAATGTATTGAGCCATCAATAAGGGATAAGATTCGATTTACAGACGGTAATTTTATTGAGTCAGTCTTTCCAAAAATTAAGGGGGGAGAAGAAAATAAACAGCTGGAAAAGAAAATCAGTGAAAAAAATTATCATGATCCTCATAAAGAATGTGCACTAGAAGTTCAAAAGATAATTCATTTGCAGAGTTAGCAAATTTGATGCCAGAAACATTTCCTGACCCTGATTAAGTGACGAAGTCACATATACTAGTTGCGCTCCAATTAATATTGATGTCCCGGGGGGGACAATATCAACTGCTATTGAGTTTAGAGATCGCATGAAGCGTGATAGACATATTGGTTCCAAATATTAGAATCCTCAAAAAGAAATGGAGCAGATTATGAAATGGTAAGATCGAGGAAACAAAGAATTATGGAGGATCTCCATAAGAGACATTAGACATGACTAAGAAGGAAATCCAAGTACATGGTAATGATAATAGATTTCAACTAGTTGTGTCATGTCTGGAATAAAATGGAACCAAAAGCAAATCGACGTCGATAATATTTTGCATGCAGTGAAGCAGTTGATGAGATTTGAGGATCATAAACCGCAGTAGTATAAGGTTTATTGAAAAATGTACATAAAGTGATGATTGGCCAATCATGAAAAAAAGCCATAGAGGCAGAGAAGTATTTGGACCAGTAGTCCATACACTTGAAAGTGTAAAACTAGTAAGACATAAGTGGATCTTTATGAGAAAGATGAATGAAAGTGATATATGAAGAGATATACTTTCTTGTGGTGGATGCAACTATTTTTCAGATTCCTTATCAGTCTGACAATAAGAGAAAGACTTAATTTAATCCTAAAAGAATTTAAATTACTAGAAGCAGCAAATTTTAGTTTCTTGAGAGCACTAGCTATTCGATTTATTAAAGCGAATATGTTTCATGTGCTATACTCTAAAAGTGAATATTATGAGTTTAACCGATATACTCATGTGTATTTATCAAAAGACTATGGATCAACAAGATCCTTGATTTGGACATAATCAAAACTCTTGAAGAGTTATCGGAAGTTGAAATTTGGAAGAAACAACTTTGGAAAGACAACATTGTATTCAGGTTTTCCAAATTGTAAATCTAAGGAAAGAGATGTTTTCTCAAAGATCCTTGCAGGATTTTACATAGAAAATGCTCATATATAGTTGGTCTTGAAGTACCACACTTAAAATGATATTTGAGCAAGTTGTTGATCACTTTTCATGATTGAAATATGTGCTTTCATGTGACAAGAAAGAAAGCCAACATAATAGCTTTTACAAGAAGAGCATGAATAACTCGTATGTACAAATATGTACAATATGAATATCTTGAAGATTGTAAGTAAAATGATATTTGGCATGAAGTCCAAATAGACGAAGAAAATATCTTATATGTGAAAAAGATGTTATGGACCAGAAATCCAATAACCTGAGAAATTATGATAATCATACGAGTGTATTAACTAATGTTATCCTTATATCAATTCCCTAAAGATAATATATATGATTGTCATACATTTCTTGAAGAAGATGCTTCTAGGGGAAGAAATATGATGATGTGCGTGGTTGTAATCTTTTTCCTCATCATGGTTTTTATCCCATTGGGGTTTTTCATGACAAAATTTTAACGAGACAACAAAGAACACGCAAATGATAGACACCTAAGAGGAATGTAAAGATGAAAGTCTATCGCCATTTCAAAGTGTTTTTCGGAGATAAATGAGATCATTAGAAGCAAAGAGAATGATCAAGATGGATCATTTGCGACACCCATTAATTGCAGAAGAATGGCGATGTACGTCTACTACAAATTCGTTCAAGTAAATATTTGGCGGACTTATTTACCAAGACGTCTCTAACTGCTACTTTCAAAAAGCTAGTTACTCATATTGGATCGCGTCGTCTCAAACATTTCAAGTGATGTACTCATGAGGGGGAGTAATAACGCACTGCACTCTTTTTCCCTTAACTATGGTTTTTCCCATTGGGTTTTCATAGTAAGGTTTTTAATGAGGCAGCATCTTATGCGCATTAGGATCATTTTTGTATAATGATCATCCAAGGGGGAGTGTTATGAATTAATTATATGGATGCCCATTATAAGGCCCATATTCTAGGAGGTTTATAATATTCTCGATTTCCTTATTCTCTTTATTCAGCTTGCTCTCCAAATCTATGTAAACCTATATATACCTCTCTTTATTCATGGAATAAGACACAACAATTTTCTCTCTCTATTTTATTCACAACATAACAATATTTTTTCGCTAGATTCGCAAATATTATAAATAGGATTTCTTACATTAAAATAAATTTATGACGTGCAAAATTGTAAAATGTTAAAGATTTTTAACTGTATTGGTATGTGGGTTCCATTCTCGTCCGACAGTAGGTACGCTATTTTGGGAGATTCGAAAGACTTGTTTATTATCTTTGCAAATTACCACGTGATATTTTTCTATATTTTGTCATCACTTATACGATACCGAAATGACTTCTTGATAGTTCACTCATATTTAAATTTCTCTAACTCAAACACGTTTAACTTTGTTGAGTTTTCTCTTAACAAATTACCGAAAATATAAATATAATTTGATGATATAAATAATCAAATCAATTATTTTAAACTCTCGTAATGCACTACTATTTTTTCAGAAATCGGGATACGTTATAGTATCAGTTTTCGAAAACAACTTATCTAACTAAATCTTTAACTAAAATCCTTATTTGACTAACTGTGAATATTGCCAGGTATACATCCGACCATCGAGGAGTTATCGTTTTCATAATGCATGTGAACTCAGATACATCCCTAGAAAAATAAAATCTTATTGCAAGCTTTTGTGTTACCGAAAAGTCATATCGAATGAGATAAGCAGAAAAACCAACCAATTAGAAAAGAAAAAAAAAACTCACAGAAAATGGCAAATGTTGTATGTAGGCCTAGGTGTCTGCATGAGACACAACATATATATATAGACTTTTCAATCCCAAATCGTAGATGAATTCTGGTATAAAATGAAAATTGATCTTAATAATAAATTTGGGAATGTTACAAATGTCAATTACAAAGTCAGAAAAAAATTGCGTGCAAATAAACATGAATAAAAATTTGTGAAGTCTATCGTTATTATCTATATATATAAAGTTGAATATGTTATATTCTCGTGATACCACATTATTTTTTCATATTTTGAAATTGTGATACATCATCAATTTATTTGTTAATTTTAAATTGCTAATATGATTTATTATATTTTGTGTTATTATACTTTAATTATTATGGTAACTATCATTTATTGATTTTAATAAGAATTTGAAAATACATTTCTTTATAAATAATAGCTTATATATATATGCATTTCTTTATTATTATTAAAAATAACGTATTTTATTTAAATAATTAGGTCGATATTGATAGTAAATCTAATTATTGTTTAAAAAATAATTATAAAGAAATGGCAAATGTTGTATGTAGGCCTAGTTGTCTTCATGAGACACAAAATACATGTTTAAAGAATTTCCATATCCTTACAAGAATAAAAGCAAATTAATGTTTATATTGACTTTTCCATAACCTTAAGAAAACCTAGTCAGATATATACATATATATATATATATATATATATATATATATATATAGACTTTTCAATCCCAAATCGTAGATGAATTCTGGTATAAAATGAAAATTGATCTTAATAATAAATTTGGGACTGTTACAAATGTCAATTACAAAATCAGAAAAATGCGTGCAAATAAACATGAATAAAAATTTGTGGAGTCCACCGTCACTATATCTATATATATAAGAGAATGTTTCAAAGTTAGTAACTCGCAAGATCGCGACACGTGTCGAGTTAATTCATTAGATTTTGACACGTATAAAAAAATTACCAATTAGATTTCGACACATAATATTAACAATAAAAGAAAAATATAATTTGGACTTAATCCTAAAAGTAAAGTTACCAACAAAAAAAAACTTGCTTTTAGATTAAGGAAATTTATCTTAAAGTTTTGACACATTATATTAACAATAAAAGAAAAAAATATAATCTATACTTAATCCTAAAAGTAAAGTTAGCAAAAAAAAAAAAGGAAAATAAAAGTTGCTTTAAATAAAGGAAATTTATCTTAAAGTTTTTTAATTTTTATGTTTATAACAAAGCAATAAAACAATAGTTTGACATCCTAAAAAAAAAGGACACAAAAAAAAATTAAATCAAAAATTATCCTAAAAACTAAAGTTAAAAAGGGATAAAGTTAAAGTTTTAAAAAGGAGATAAAAAAATTTCTATTTTGATTAAGGAAATTTTTTTTAAAATGAATACAATCCTTTAAGGAAAAAGAATTCTTATTCCTCACCTCTATATAACCAATTTGATACATTCTCAATTTTACAACCAAAAAAACTTTTACGCATATATTTCGTCCATAAGCTACACCCGCTATCTTCTGTGTAATCGAAATTAAGATGTACGTTATGAAATATCTTCGTTATATACACCTATTTCACATATCTTCATTATCTATAAATAAAAACGAAAGTTTAAAAAAAAACTCATATTTCAGATTATAATAAGGAAATTAAACAATAAATAACAATCATAAAAATAAAAGAAATAAAGCCAAAATTTTATTAAAAATGAAAAATCATATTTCGGTTCAGAATAAGGAAATCTTATTATATGAAATTTGAATGTTTTAAAGTTGTTAATTAACATGATCGCGACACGTGTCAAGTAAAGTTGAAAAACATTAAATCGATTAATAGAAAACTTAAAAATTCTGAAAATTTTAAAACCGATTCATAATCTTAAAAGATGAAGCAAAATTTTTCAAAGTTAGTAACTCGCATGATCGCGACACGTGCCAAGTTAATCGATCAGATTTTAACACGTGTAAAAAGATTTTCCAAATATATTTTGACACATCATATTAATAATTAAAGAAAAAAATTATTTTCAATTACTAATCCTAAAAGGTAAAGTTACTAAACAAAAAAAAGAAAAAATATAAATTTATCCTAAAATCCAAAATTTATAGAAATAAGAAAAGGCTAAAATTCAGAAAAAAATTATAATTGATTCATAATCATAAAAGGTAAACTTACTAAACAAAAATAGAAAATAGAAAATTTATATTTATCATAAAAGGCAGAGTTAATAAAAATAAAATAATAATAACATAATTCAAATATGAGTAGAAAAAAATTAATATTTGAAAACATGTGACAAGATTTAATTGGAATCCATATAATAGGAAAAAAAAATCTTATTGATTCATAATCTTAAAAGGTAAATGTACTAAACAAAAATAAAAATGTTTAAATTATCATAAAAGACAAGGTTAATAAAACTAAAATAATAATAAACAAATTTCAAATAGAAATAGAAAAACAAAATATTTGGATACATGTGAAAAAATTTAATTGGAAACCATATAATATAAAATAAAATAAAATATTCAAATAAATAAATAATTGTTACTCTTTTAGGCTTTTCTATCGGTGAGTGATTTAATATCGACGTTTTCAGTCTTATTTTATTTATTTTCACGGGTGGTTTCACTTTTTCTTTAATATACAACCACGACCAAACTCTATATAATAATCTACACATTTTTAAAGTTTTTAAAAAAGAATAAAAGCCAAAAAAAAAACAAAAAAAAAAACATATTTCAGTGTAGAATTAGTTATTTTTTATCATATAAAACTAAATTTTTCAAAGTTATTAATTCACTTGATCGCGATCCGTGTCAAGTTAAAGTTGGAAAATTTTAAAATCGATTGATAAAAAATCTTTAAAATTCTGATTCATAATCTTAAAAGATAAAATTACTATAAAAAAAAATTCTAAATTTTTCTTTCAATGTATATATTTATTAATTTCATCGTAAATGTTGTTTCTAGATTTATGTATAAGATATTTTCATGGGTGATCTAATTTTGTTTTCCATTTTATCGTCTTTAATTTTTTCACGGTTTATACAATATTAAATTACAAACATGCATATATGCGGGTACTTATCTAGTATATATATAAAGTTGAATATGTTTGGGAATTGCGGTTTTTTGGAATTCCCGTGTTTGGGAAACATGATGTCTTGGAGGGGAAGGCGGAATTCGAAAGTTGTTCGTTGCCGACTAGATAGGGCCTTAGCTAATGAAGATTGGCATGAATTTTTTTCACATTCATATGTCGAATATTTAGCAATGATTGGGTCAGACCACAGGCCAATTGTTGCTACGATAGAGGATAAAGTCCCTAGGAGAAGGGCACAATTTCGATTTGATAAACGGTGGATTGGTCGGAAAGGTTTAATGGAGTCGATTTCTAAGGGCTGAGAGATAAATCCAGGGAGAAGTGAGACTTCATTTATAGATAAAATAAATAGTTGCCGGAGGGAAATATCCAAATGGCGGAAAAATAATTTACCATACGGCAAGGAGAAAATCAAAGAGTTACAACAAGCATTAGAAGAGGCCCAAAATGATGACACTAGAACTCAGGAGGAACTGATGGATATCACAAGAAAATTGAAAGAAGCATATTTAGATGAGGAACTTTTCTGGCAACAGAAAAGTCGTACTTTATGGAAAACATCGGGAGATAAAAACACAAAATTCTATCATGCGCAAGCAACGACGGGCGAGAAATCGGATTGTGGGGCTGCATAATGTAGCAGAAACTTGGGTAACGACAGAAAAGGAGGTTGAACAAGTGGCGGTAAATTACTTTGAGGAATTATTTACCACTACTTCTCCGACGGAGTTCTTGAATTTCCTGAATGAAATTCCGGCACTAGTTTCGGAACAAAACAATGATATGTTCACAGCAATGGCCACCGAAGAGGAAGTACGGAGGGCTCTTTTTATGATGCATCCGGAAAAAGCCTCGGGCCCGGATGGAATGACGGTATTATTCTTCCAACGTTCATGGCAAATTATAAAGGCAGATATTGTAGGATTAGTTAACGGTTTCATGGAGAAGGGTTCTTTTGATAAGCGGTTGAATATGAAAAATATATGTCTAATCCCGAAAACAGGACGCCCCACTCGTATGATGGAATTAAGACCTATAAGTCTGTGTAATGTGGGCTATAAAATTATCTCAAAGGTTTTATGTCATAAGTTAAATAGATTGCTACCGGACCTGATTTCAGAGACTCAGTCAGTCTTTGTATCAGGGAGACTGATCTCTGATAACATTCTGATCGCCCATGAGATGTTTCACAGCATACGAACCGATAAATCTTGCAAAAGCAAATTTATGGCAATTAAGACGGATATGAGCAAAGCATATGACCGGGTAGAGTGGCCATTCATTGAACATCTCTTGAGAAAATTTGGTTTCGCGGAAAAATGGATTTCATGGATGATGTGGTGCATCCAATCGGTACAATATAAGGTACTTATTAACGGTCAACCCAAAGGCCAAATAACTCCACACAGAGGGCTGCGGCAAGGCGACCCATTATCACCCTACTTATTCATACTTTGTACGGAGGTATTGATCGCGAATATACGGAAAGCAGAGAGGGAGAAATCACTTACGGGGTTAAAAGTGGCGAGGACAGGCCCAGCAGTCTCACACTTACTCTTTGCGGATGACAGTCTGTTCTTCTACAAGGCTACGGTACAGGAGTGTCATACCATATTACATATACTTAAACAGTATGAGTCGGTCTTAGGGCAACAAATAAATTTTTCAAAATTTTCTTTAAATTTCGGACATACGGTACAAGATGCAGTACAGGACGAGATAAAATAGTTGTTAGGAATCCAAAATATGGGAGGGGTGGGTACTTATCTGGGTCTCCCGGAAAGTCTCAGAGGAGCAAAGAGTAAGATTTTAAATTTCGTCGTCGAAAGACACAATGATAGAGTTAATGGATGGACATCAAGTCTACTGACCAAAGGGGGAAAAGAGGTTCTACTTAAATCGGTAGCATCGGCCATGCCGACTTTCGTTATGTCATGCTTTCGCCTACCCAAGTCTATTACCACAAAATTAACTAGTGCGGCAGCGCGGTTCTGGTGGAGCTCCGACGGACAACAGAAAGGAATGCATTGGATAGCATGGAAGAAGATGTGTCGGAGTGAATCAAATGGCGGAATTGGTTTCCGAACAATAGAAGAATTTAACACAGCACTGCTGGCAAAACAACTATGGCGGTTAATGGAAAAACCGGAATCGTTATTTGCTCGGGTCTTTAAGGGTCGTTACTTTCGGAACACAGACCCACTAGATCCTATAAGATCATACTCCCCTTCCTTTGGGTGGAGGAGTATTATTTCGGCTAGACCTCTGGTTGCAAAAGGACTCATTAAAAGAGTTGGTTCAGGTGACTCCATCTCAGTATGGAATGATCCATGGATACCATCTTCTCCCCCGATGTCAGAAAAATGTAAGGGGTATAATTATTACCCAAATCTCAGAGTCAATCATTTGGTTGATCCAGCGCCACAAACGTGAAACTTGGAGTTGATAAATGCAATTATCGACTCGGCCGATTTGGAAATTATTTGCGGTATCCCTATAAGTACCACCTATCGACCAGATACTCTTGGTTGGCACTATAAAAAAACAGGAAAATATACGGTAAAGTCGGGATACCGGATTGAGCAACAAAACCCAGACAACGGCGTAAACTACTTCTACGGCCTGGATGTATAGAAATTACTGGCCCATACATGGAAATTAACCTGCCCACTGAAATTGCGACATTTCATTTGGCAGGCCATTTCGGGATGCCTTTCGGTTTCAGCAAACTTATGCGCTAGAGGGATTAATTGTGATACACAATGTGCTCGGTGCGGAGCGGAAGGGGAAACGATTAACCATGTTCTTTTTGAATGCCCACCGGCGCTACAATATTCCATTGGCTCCGGGAGTTTTCCCGATGACATCGGTTTTCTCCAATTTTGATCATCTATTTTGGAGACTCCCAAAAGAGGAAAGGAACGCAATGTTTCCTTGGATTGTGTGGAATATTTGAAAAGCAAGGAATGATAAGGTGTTCTCAAAAGCGGATAGAAACTCACAAGAGATTATGAGGATGGCGGAAACGGAAGCCACAACCTGGGAAACGGCACAGAATAGTGAACCAGACTTAATTTCCCAACAATTTGGTCTTAATACGGTGATAGGTCAACATGAGGAATACAATAGACTGACATGCTATATTGATGGTTCGTGGAAGGAAACGGATAACTATTCTGGTTTAGGATAGTACTGTTTTCAGGAAGGAGTCGAAGGAATAATTATGGGGTCCCGAAATCTGCGAAGAATTTTATCCCCGCCACACGTAGAATTGGAAGCGCTCATCTGGGCGATGCATTGCATGATTGCAAATCACAAGACGGCTATAGCCTTTGCAACGGACTGCTCAGAGTTGGTGAAGATGGTGTCTACACCCAAGGAGTGGCCGGCTTTTACACTACATTTGGAGGAGTTCAAGAGGAGCAAGGAGATTTTCACTTTTTTCTCTATCACACACATCTCACGCGCGAGCAACACAGTGGCATACAAGTTAGCACGAGATGCTCGAGTCTACCCATCAGATTTTACTTATGTAAACTCGATACCCCCGGTTTGGTTCACTGAACTGGTATAGGTATTAAGGCTGTTGACAAAAAAAAAAAAGTTGAATATGTTATATTCTCATGATACCACAACATTTTTCATATTTTGAAATTGTGATACATCATCTACTCATTTGTTAATTTTAAATTGTTAATATGATTTATTATATTTTGTGTTATTATACTTTAATTATCATGGTAATTATCATTTATTAATTTTAATAAAAATTTAAAAAGACATTTCTTTATAAATAATAGCTTATATATATATGCATTTTTCATTATTATTAAAAATGACGTACTTTATTTAAATAATTAGGTAGATATTGATAGTAAACCTTAAAATTCTATGATAATTAGATTTAAATCCGATTTTATCAAATCCAATAAACAAATTCTCGGATCCGAGTTCGTTAATATCCATGAATATCCAAATCCATTTCAAAACAATTAAAAAAAATAAAATATAAGAAAAATATATAAATTAATTTTAAAAATATTAAAATATTAAATTATAAACGTAAATGCATGTTAAATGGTAAGTAATACTCGCAGTAGCTTCCAAAAGCTAGAATGACAACTCTGATTTTTTAATGAGTATGCCAGAATGGATATATATTTTGCGAATCAAATTGTGGTATCCCAAAATGTTAATATGTTCAACATAATCTTCGAAACAGAGAATGGGTGTAGTGTGACATCCCTATCCCGGGCCTCATAAGAAACCGGGGACAATTGGGCATGTTAGGTTGGCGGACTAACCCCTTTCGGTTAGTCGCCCGGTTTGGACCCTTGGTGAGTAACACAGGATCGTCGGAAAAACGCCCATGTAACAACAATAATATAGACTTAGCCGATCCTCGCTAACCTGTACGGAACAAAGGGAAGAGGAGCGGTGAGTAATGGGGATTACTCAGTGAGGATGAGTCTGGGTAGACTCACTGATCACTTACAAACATTTACGCGAGTTGCTATAATGAAAGTCTAATCCTAAAACAAGCACAACCAAATGGATCCACACAATATTCAATTGATCCCCATTTCATCACAACGAGCCCATTGCTCCACCCTTTAAAACATGTGACACTACAGCACTCGCCTTCCCAAAGGAACCAACCGAGGCCGGCCTGCCACCTTCAACCCCGTCTCCTTTAGGACGACGTGTTAGCTCACGAATGTCTCACTCAGACTATCCATGAGGGCTCGCCAAAACCCTCCACGGCATTGAGAACTGCAGGCCCCTATAGGCACCCCTCAGCCCCAGAAAAGAATATCCGCACCATAGGGATTACCTATGACGGACACCTAGCAATTCAACTAGACTCCACACATTACCGGATTAAATCTTCATCAATCTCAACACTCTATATTCAGGACTTACAAGCAGGACTCACCATACCAAGTTGTAACAAAAGGGAGTTCACCCACATCAACCAATTCACCAGGTTATTTAGGGTTCATTAATCATTAATCCATATTCAGAAACTTGTGAATCAAGCATCAAGAATCATTCATCACAAACCCTAGAAACAGATCTAATATAATTTATGGTGTATATATCACTATAGTCAATTAGCTATCAACAGAACTCTAAGTAAATCAAGTAGCTCACTTAGAGGAAAGCTATGGTTTAAGAAAACACTTATCAAAATATGAAAACACGTTTGAAAGAAAGTGAGGGGCAACTAGTCCTCACCTTGGCATAGGAAGAGGCGATGGGAGAGAGGAGAAGGAAGGAGGAGGAGTTTCATCACCATAACTCGAGGAGGAGGAGGCGGTGGAGTCGTCATCGCGGCGAGGAGAGAGAGTCACAGTGAGGAGAGAGAAATCGCGGGGAGAGAGAGAGTGGCCGCGGGTGAGAGGAGAGAAAAAGAGAAGAGAAAGTGGCTAGTGTTTTTGAAAAGAAACTAATGAGATATTAGACAAGTATTTATATAGGAATTACTTGCCCAAAAAGAAAAAACAAAAACAAAAGAAAATGATGATTTGAGCTTATCTGAAAGGAAAATTGATATTTAGTTGCAAAAGGGAATAAAAAGGAAATCTCTGCTGGAATACTCCGGAATGATCTAAAATCAACTTAAAACCAGGAATTAAAAACGGAGATATACCGGACCGAAGGTCGGGATATCACAGAGAGAGAGACATATATATATATATATATATATATATATATATATATATATATATATATATATGTAGAGAGAGACTGTGTCGCCTAATAATTTATTTATCGCTTAATGTGGATGATTCTGTCATCATAATATTGATGTTAAATAATTGTTTATATGATGGTTATTATATAAGGAGGTTCAACCACTTGTATATAAACACTCTATCTGAAAATTGATAGATTTAAATGATTTCTTATTAAAAAAATTTCAGATTAATTTTTGTTTTAACTCTTTTTGTATTTGCAAATACTAAGACGGTAACTAAATCTCATATACCAGCTGTAAATACTCATGCTCGTATTTATATACCACAAGAACGTGGAAGAGCAGATGATACACATGAGTCTAGAACACGCTTAAAGCATGGTTGACCTATCGGTTCTAAGAATAAAAATCCTAGAAAACGAAAGGAATCTGAAATGCATAGTACACCCAAAATAGAAGAAACAAATCATGAGACTAATGATAATGCACATCATGAACAGGAAGTAAATCATGAGATTTATATCAACTACATCCATAATGGAAAGATATGAAATCGAAATGAAATGGATGATGTTGATGACGTTTTCTCATACCTAATATCTAAGGAAATAGATGGTGAAAACAAAGATCCCGAACCAAGATCTGTATGTGAATGCCAAAAGAGACACGACTGGTTAAAATGGAAAGATGGCATACAAGTCGAACTTGATTCCCTTAATAAACAAAAGGTATTCAGATCTATTGTACTCATACCTAAAGATGTGAGACTGGTTGGATACAAATGGGTTTTCGTTAAGAAACGAAATGAGAAAAACAAAATTATAAGATACAAAGCTGGTCTTATGGCACAAGGTTTTTCTCAAAGACATGAAATAGATTATAAAAAAACAAATTCTCCCGTTATGGATGCGATCATGTTTTGATTCCTAATGAGTCTAGCGGCTGATGAAAATCTAGAGATGCATCTCATGGATATCGTTACAACATATTTATATGGATCGTTAGATACTTGAGATGATCCTCCCAAGGATTCTTCACTCTAAGGTTGGTAAATGGATATATATTGATCCAATAACCCCGTGAAGCCTCAAATATCAACGTGGTGGTATGAATGGCCGCACATAAGTTGTGGAAGACTTCTGATATACCGGTGATCCCTTGGATATGACGCACCAAGACGAATCGATTGTGATTGTTGGATATGACACACCAAGCAATCGATTTGATCAATGTATATCACACACCATGATCAAAAGTTCACAAGGAACTTGAAATGAGAATCACTCTCAAAGTTTTCCAAATATAATGATTAAAACTTATTTTCTCAAATTAGATTACATGAGTATTTATAGAAATATTTGTGGTAAAAACTAGATAGTAAATTGTAATGAAAATCAAAAAAGAATAAAGATAGTTGAAGATAGTTGAATGAGAATTCAACCCTTGGACTTCAAATGTGCCTCTTAACCTTTAAAGGTGACTCTTGATCTTTATTTACGTCACTCCTTTTGGCAAGAAAATAAAGTGGTTATTTTGGGCTCTTCTTGGACTTGTAACATGGTTAAAATGGATTGGACTTGATAGCTAACATCTTGGATGGACTTTTGAATGTTCTATTTGTCCAAAACATCATAAATTAGCCCGTTAAGTGCTTCTTTGATCCTTTTAGCATTTTCTCTCGTGACTGTTCCAACGGGTACAAACATCACATTCTCTTGATCCTCCTTGATGTTTATGATGATCACATCATACCTCTCCTCTTGAAAATAATTTGCCCTCAAATCATGCTCACCAAAGAATTAGTTGACACATGTGATTTTGGTAGAGCATGAAAGAACAACTTGTACACGATCTTTTCAACAACACAAATGATCAAATAAGAAATTTAGAATGCAAAACAACCTAAAACTTCTTTGATCCTTTTTCTGTTTTTTTTTTTTTTGAAAAGAAGATGAAATGGTAGAAGATGAAAGATAGAAGATGAAAAGATAGAAAAGATAAAAAAATAATATGAGAAAGATGATAGAATTATAGAATACCAAACTTCATAGTGTACTCTAATACCACTTGACGCGATCCCCCCAAGGATTCTTCACTCTTTGGCTGGTAAATGGATATATTTTTATTCAAAAAAACCGTGAAGCCTCAAAGATCAACGTGGTGGATCGAACGGTCGCACAGAAGTTGCGGAAGACTTCTGATATTCCGGTGATCCCTTGGATATGACGCACCAAGACGGATCGATTGTGATCCCTTGGATATGACACACCAAGCAATCAGTTTGATCAATGAATATTACACACCATGATCAAAAGTTCACAAAATGAAAATCACTCTCAAAGGTTTCCAAAAATAATGATTAAAACTTATTTTCTCAAATGAGATTACATGAGTATTTATAGAAATATTTGTGGTAAAAAGGAATAAAGATAGTTAAATGAGAATTCAACATTTGGACCTCAAAGGTGCCTCTTGATCTTCAAAGGTGACTCTTGATCTTCATTTTCGTTACTCATTTTGGCAAGAACATAAAGTGGTTATTTTGGGCTCTTCTTGGACTTCTAACATGCTTAAAATGGGCTGGACTTTATAGTTAACATCTTGGATGAATTTTTGAATGTTCTCTTTGTCCAAAACTTCATAAATCAACCCGGTAAGTGCTTTCTTGATCCTCTTAGCCTTCGCTCTTGTGACTGGTCCAACGGGTACAAGCATCACATTCTCTTGATCTCCCTTGCTGATCATGATGATCACATCAATAATGATATCTATATGAGAATTCCCAATGAGTTTAAGATGTCAACAGCATTAAATTCTAAACCCAAAGAGGTATGTGCAATAAAATTATAAAGATCATTGTATTGACTAAAGCAATTTGGACGCATGTGGTACAATCGTCTTAGTGAGCATTTAATAAAAGAAGGATATGTAAACAATCCTATATGCCCATGTGTTTTCATCAAGAAAACAACATCCGAATTTGTAATTATCGCGGTATATGTTGATGATTTAAACATTATCGGAACTCAAGGAGAAATACAGAAAGCATCAAATTATTTGAAAAGGGAATTTGAGATGAGAGATCTTGGACATACAAAGTATTTTCTTGGCTTACAAATTGAACATTCGAAAATTTGTATATTTGTGCACCGATCCACATATACCAAAAAGTGTTAAAACGCTTTAATATGGATAAGACAACTCCTCTAAGTACCCCTATGGTCGTTAGATCACTTAAATTTGAAAGTGACCCATTTCGACAACATGAGGAAAATAAAGAGATACTTGGTCATGAAGTACCATATTTAAGTGCAATTGGATCCCTTAGGTACATTGCCAATTTTATGTGACCTGATATATCATTTGCTGTTAATCTTTTGGCAAGATTCAGCTCGTCCCCTACACGAAGACATTGGAATGAGATTAAACATGTCTTTCGTTATCTTCATGGGACTACTGATTTAGGTTTGTTTTATCCTAAAAGTTCAAAATGTCAAATGGTTGGTTTTGCAGATGCAAGATATTTGTCGAATCCACATAAAGCTCGATCACAAACATGATATGTTTTCACGATCGAAAGCCCCTCTATATCATGGCGTTCTCAGAAGCATACACTTGTGACTACTTCTTTGAATCATGCAGAAATCATCGCACTACACGAAGCAAGTAGAGAATGTGTATGGTTGAGATCAATAAGTTAGAACATCCAATTAAGCAGTGGGGTTCACATAAATACGGAGCAACCTATCTTATATGAAGACAATGATGCATGTGTTGCTCAGGCGAAGGAAGAATATATTAAAAGTGGTAGAACCAAACATATCCCTCTGAAGTTCTTCTTATACACTCAAAAACTCGAGAAGAATAAAGACATTGAATGAATTGAGATATATCCGATCATGTGAAAATGCATCATATCTCTTCAGGAAATTATTACCCACAACTATGTTCATGAAACATGTCCATAACATTGGAATGCATCATCAACGAGACTTATAAGATGACATCCTAGTCATTTGAGGGGAAGCTTGTGTGGTTGTACTCTTTTTACCTTCATATGGTTTTTTCCACTATATTTTTCTGAAAAGATTTTTAACGAGGCAACACAGACATAACGCAAGAGACAATAGTGATATTGGTCTCCAAGGAGGAGTGTTACAAAATTCAATTACAAAATCAGAAAAATGCATGCAAATAAACGTGAGTAAAAACTTGTAGAGCCCACCGTCACTATTTACATATAGTAACTTAACTTTTTTACGTCTATATAAACGAACGAATTCGCTCGATTGTAAATCATCTCTCAACTTACAAAACAATAAGAAAATCTTTTTTCCCGGATATAAAATTTTCGTCTTTATCTATGTTTATCTTTATGATAAATTATACCTACTGTTATAACATAGACTACATTTTTAGTAATTTTTTTTGGTTTTAACATTTTTATTAAGTATTTATAAAAAAACATTTTTATTAAGTTATGCTAAAATAAAACAAACAAAGAGTGTTATATAGTACACAGAAAAAATCTTAGTAATTAACATTGTCAATACAATAATTAGCATATTAGACAATAGTACCATTTTTCAATTAACATCGATTTTGGTTATCTTCGTCGATTTTTATAATAATCTTCCATCAATATATGATTTTTTTTTATGCAAATACCATCAATATACGATAAGCTGTAGTTTGTATTTAGTACCAATAATGATGAATATCTGGTTTGAACCATAGAAAACGTGAAACATGCAAGATTCATCAAGAAAGAGAAATACGACTTGGAAATATTTTTCTCTTTGCCATAAATTCTTGTGATGTGGAATAGAAGAAGGGTGGCCATAAATATAAGTTGACGGTATAACCCATGTGATACAAAGACCACAAGCACTCGTAAATAGGAAAACTAAAAATTTAAAACTTGTTAGAAACATACAATTATTATTATCCAGATAGTGAAATCTCGGCTCTTTCAAAACTAAATTCGGACTCAGATATCATGACTTTAAAGTTCGGATATCAATCTAAATCCTGATCAGTTAAATATATCAAAAATGTAACAATATATTTTAATATAAAAAAAAAATATATATATATATAATTTTGTCTTCTTATAGTATAATAGTTTTATTTTCAACAATATTATCTAGAGATCTAATTTTCTATTAAAAATTAGACTTTTTCATATTTTATTTTAGTTTTTCTTTTTTCTAAATCTGAATATCTATATGTTTGGACGGATTTCTCAAAACCACAAATCTGGATAAAACGATCTTACATGCTACAGCCCGTAGGTCCTTTTGCATACATCTACATTTAAATGCTATAGTTCCATACTTCCATGAGAGACGGTGTATTGTCTCCCAGAGTTATAAATACTACGACTTTGGTTTTGAACTACTTTTGTTTAGGGAAAAAAAACTACTTTTTCAAAGAAAACATAATAAAATAGGTGTGTGGATGACAGGGTGGTGTGATTTGGGTAGGTTTTGTACTAATTTAGGCGAGTGTGAAAGAGTGGTAGATAGGTTTTGTGCTTTTGTACTAATGTATTGTTTCAAAAAAAATTGATTTGGGTAGGTTTTGTACTAATTTCCGTTTCAAAAAGTTTGATTTTTTTTAATTTTGTTTTTGTTTCTGAAAATTTGAATTCTTGTATTTTAATTAATACACTTTTGTTTACAAGTTAAATTAATTAATTAATGTATTTCGTTTTATAAAACTAATTAATTAGAAGTATTTAGAGAAAGAAAGTGAAAAGTCAATAGAAATAGGAAAGTGGTGTTAATACCAGTAATGAAATCAAACTAATTAGAAAAATAAAAAAAAACAAATGATTAGTTACGCATTTATTGTTTTTTAATTTATGTGAAAAATCTAGTAAATTAAACTTTTTTAATTTAGGCATATTATGTATTTAAAACAAAACGGTCTTTTGAAAACATTAAACACATTCATGTGGGAAGTTTAGATATAGGTCGCCGAAGAGCCAAACAGTTTACATGGTTGTTCGATAACAGGTGATTCGGCTATCCCTGACATTAATCGAAAGGCATTCCAAACTCGAAACAGGCGGTGTAATGGCCCATTGAATCTCATGGCCGTTGACCTGAGTCCACCTCAAAACTCATAGTATCTGTTGAACCTAGGAAATAATTTACTTTATAGTATTTGGATGAGTTCCTATTAAAGTTGGGGATCAGGCAATAAGATATATATTTATAAACAAAAACATCAAACACGCTACTCTTTGATTATGCGTGAAACCAACCAGTCAACGTGGGAGATGGTTTCCACTCTTTGATTATTATTGTGGCCATCAGCATGATGCTTTTGCTAACTTTATATATTTTTTGTTTTTCTTTCAGAAATGCACTTCAATTATTGATTATACGAATACATGTGTCGTCCCCAGTGGCAGAGCTAGTGTAGTGACAAGCGGGTCACTTGACCCTATGGAATTTATAATTTTGTTGTTGTTGTAGGACCGAAAATTCACACAATAATAAGATAGCGATTTAATCACGAATATATACAAATAAACGTTAAAGAAAGACGAGTTTAAAAACGATATAAAAACGACGAAATTAAACGAAACAATGGAGGCGAGAGAACTCTCTATCCTTAACTCACAGAATCTCCCGTAGTGCGACGGTATAATATTTGATTCATGAGTCCCAGGATACAACCATTGAAACCGTTATCGCGAACACTCGATAACGGATCTGTCGAACTTAATACTACGATACTCTCGAAATAAAAGACTTACTCTTAGCGATGGGAAATCGAATGAACTTTTTATTTTGCAAGTGTGTTTTATGTGTGTAATCGGATACCTTTCTCTTAAGAGAGGCGATCCTATATAGGAGAAGAGAGGAGGTTTAATTCCACAACTTGCTTAGCAAGCACCTTGATTATCAAGCTTAAGCTTAGCCTTGTTTGGCAAGATTAGCCTTGCTTATCAAGCTTAGCCTTGATCACCAAGTTTAGCCTTGGTTGACAAATTTAGTCATGAGCCCAATGTCCCATTTCAATTCACACTTACACATTTTTAATAAAGCCCACAAGCTTTAAAAAATTGTTCCAACAATCCCCCACATGAATAGAAATGACTCTAAACATATGAAGACTGAACATACTATACTTCACTAGACAGACTTGACTAGACTAGACTTGACTCGACTAGACTAGACAGACTTTTCAGTTTTGAACCAATCATTTTTAAAATCTGTCGGGTTTACTCGGCTAAGAGGTGAACATGATGTCTTGAACCACCCGGACTTTGATGTAAACCGAGACAACATATATTACGTAGTGACATTTTCTCGTAGAACTGTGTTCTCTATTGTGTTCATTTTGGCCTTGAACATTCCTGGTTTTTCGTGAGTGAACTTGGAGAATATAACCTCTCTTTCATTCTCCTAGAAACGGCATTCATTTCACACTCACTAGGTGATCTGCCATCAACTTGCTTTCAGAAGTATCATGTCATATTCCACTATTACAAAGTTATGGAATCATTAAAAGCCAACGCTTATCCTCAATACTCACATGTAACACCGTTTTATAATCCTAGGAACTGGGCAGAGACATAGTCTCACAGTGCTCAATATTGAATCAGCTCAACTTCGTTTTCCCTTTGAACCTAGATCTTGGGATCTCCAGTCACATAGGAAGGGTGTCGGTCAAACGTCATCTTTGTCTATAGGCTTTAAACCCATTCCTTTTGATGATTTTAGAATTTGATCTCGTGGAAAACGTTTGGTGAACGGATCCGCTAAGTTATCAGCCGACTTGATGTAATATATCGTAAGTACACCAGTTCAGATCAATTGTCTAATGGACTTATGTCGTCTTCTTATATGACAAGATTAACCATTATATAAGTTACTCAGTGCCCGAGAGATAACCGACTGTCTAGCACAGTGTACACGCAAAGCTGACACTGGTTTTTCCCACATCGGGATATCTTTCAAAAAGTTCTGAAGCCATTCTGCTTCCTCTGCAGCTTTATCTTAAGCTATGAACTCAGATTCCATGGTCGATCTGGCGAACAGAGTTTATCTGGAAGATTTCCAAGACATTGCTGCATCACCAAGCGTAAATACATATCCACTCGTGAATTTTGAGTTTTTGGAGTCGGAAATCCAGTTGACATCGCTGTATCCTTCCAAAACTGCTGGTTCTTTACCATAGTTCAGCCCATAACTTTTAGTATGACGTACATAGTCCAATACTCTTGTTATGGCTTTCCAGTGTTTATGTCCTGGATTACTATAGTGTAGCGACTCAGTACATTTATTGCGTACGCTAAATCGGGTCTAGTACAATTCGTTAAGTACGTCAGACTTCCGATTACACGTGTATACTCCACATGTGACACAGCTTCACCCGAATTTTTTGTCAGGTGAAGACTATGGTTTACGGGAGTTTTTGCAATCTCACTTGAGTAGATTTTGAATCTATCAAGTATCTTTTCAGCATAATGAGCTTGAGACAAGATTACTCCTCCGGAAGTTCTAGTGATCTTAATCCCTAGAATGACATCCGCTAATCCCATGTCTTTCATATCGAACTTGCTACTTAGCATGTTCTAAGTTTGACTGATCATGTATTTATTGCTACCAATAATGAGCATGTCATCAACGTACAAACAGAGCAAAACGTATCCGTGCAGAGTACTTTTGATGTATATGCACTTATCACATTCATTAATGCTGAAACCATTTGACATCATTATGTTGTCAAATTTTTATGTCATTATTTTGGAGCTTGTTTAGGTCCATACAATGGCTTCACAAGTCGACAGACTTTGTGTTCTTGTCCTGGGATAACAAACCCTTTGGGTTGTTTCATATAAATCTCCTCTTCTAAATCACAATTTAGTAAGACAATTTTCACATCCATTTCATGGATTTCTAGGTCTCTTAATGCTGCAATTCCGATCAGCATTCGAATTGAAGTTATTCTCGTTACCGAAGAATAGGTGTCAAAGAAATCCATGCCTTATTTTCGCCTGAATTCTTGCACCACAAGCATAGCCTTGTACTTATCGATTGAGCCATCATTTTTCAACTTTGTTTTGAAAATCCATTTACACCCTAGGGCTTTGAACCCTTGTGGTAGATAGGTTATCTCATATGTATTGTTTTTAATAATGGATTCGATCTCACTATTAACGGCTTCCAAAAAGGAGCGTCTGGTGTAGACATGGTTTCAGTGAAATTTCTCGGTTCATTATCTAAAAGAAATACCATTAAGAAATCTTCACCATAAGATTTTTTCTTACGAGATATTTTGCTACGTCTAGGTTCATCTTCACCCTCTTCTGCATCATCTAAACTCGCCTCATTTACAGAGCTAATTACATGTCTTTCTTCACGAGCTCGTTTCAGATTTTTAACTTTACACGGAAACGCGTGCTCAAAGAAAGAAGCATTCCTTGATTTCATGGTTTTATTAACATGGATATCTGGTACGTATGATTTATGAACCATAAACTGATACACACTACTAGTGTGTGTATATCTGATGAAAATATAATTCACCGTCTTAGGTCCAATTGTGACCTTTTTAGGAGGTGGCACTGCGACATTTTCCAGGCACCCCCACACTTTCAGGTATTTGTACAGATGTACTTTACCACTCCAAAAGTTCATATGACGTCTTGCCAATAAATTTATGTGGTAAGTAAAGCTTCCCCCCACATTTCTTGAGATAACTCAGAATCATGCATCTTTGCATTCATCATCTCACTAAGACATCAGAATTTTTATTCCGCAACTCCATTAGATTCAAGTGAGTAAAGAGCAGCTTTTCCGACGAATAATGCCATGTTCCCTAAATAACGCATTTTATTCTCATCAAACTCGTCACCTTTATCACGTATAACTATTTACATAGTTTTCTCAAGTTGGTTTTAAAATTTCATCTTGTATGCTTTAACTTTTCAAAATCATATTCTTGTTTCTTACAGACATATATCACAATAGATACCATTGTGGTAACAGCGTGATGCCACCATTCAATTTGGTTATTCCCAACCATATTGACTTTAGAAACTACACTACGTGTGTCAATTTTAGTTAGATTGGTCTGGGATATCCCAATGTCTCTGCGTGGTCAATCTTGAGCTTCACTTGGCCACGACCTTCAATTTTGGACGAGACTGTGTTACCCATTAACAGCCGTTCCTCACTCTTGCATTTTTGATAAGTCCTAAACATGCCTCTATCAATGCATATGTGAGTAGTGTCACATGTGTTGTACCACCAATATTTCGGGTTGTCCTAAACCGTGTTGACCTCTGTGACCATAGCGCACATGTCATCTTGAGTCAGGTTGGCCAGAGCCTTCCCTTTGTCTTTGCGGTTGTCAATTAATCTTGCTACGACTTGCGTTAGCTTTATGACTAACCTTGTCATGCATGTGACACTTTCCCAAGAACTTCATTGCACTTTTTCTCTTCATAAAGTTAATAGAGGCTTTTAGGGAATTTTTCCTTCTCCCCTTGTCCTTGTGAACAACAATATTAGCAGTGTGCTCCCACTGAACACCATCTGCCTTGCGGTTTCGAGGCTCGATCCGCAGCCTGACTATCAAGTCTTCAAGGGAAATTGCATTCCACTTGTGCTTGAGATTGTTTTTGAAGTTCACCCAACTTAGGGGAAGCTTCTCAATAAATCAGTTCACTGTGAAACTATCACTGATAAACATGCCTTTATCAGCTATCTCATGGGTTAGCAATTACACCGCTTCCACTTGTTCCATGATGGGTTTTGATACCACCATTTCAAAGTCTAGAAATTTCAAAATTGCGAATTTCTTACAGCCTGCGTCTTTAGATTTATACTTCTTCTCTAAGGCAACCCAAAGTTCCTTTGAAGTAACCGTACTGTAAACAACGTACAACGGGTCTATCAGGCGACTTAGAATCAAGCCTTTGCACAGAGAATCTCTTTGGTGATGTTCTCGGTATTGCTTATCATTCCGCGAAGACAAAATAAACACAACCTCTAATCAATAACAATTTAATTAGAAAACTAATTAAATCACAAGAGTTTTGATACGGAATTAAATCGCAATTTAGAAACCGCTATCGAACTAATTAGAACCGCTAAAAGCGCGTTCTGATACGAACCTCTTCAGAGCATTTTGATTTGAACCTCCGCAGAGCGTTCGTCAAAGCGTTTAAGGAAACGCATTTGATAATCGTTTCAGAGAACACAATTTGCTAGTTTAAGCGTTCGCAAACGTTAAACAATTGGTGTTTGTCGAAGCGTCTTACAGCGTTCTCAAACCCAATGACCTAAAAACGTTTTAAGTAAAACCGCTTCCACTACACGTTTGAGAGTCGCTAGATTAGCGTTTGATAACGTTTGAGTGTCACAAACGGTAGAACATCTTTTTATAAAATAGTTAAATAAAAATTGATTCTACTACACGTTTGAGAGTCGCTAGATTAGAATTTGATAACGTTTGAGTATCATAAGCAGTAGAAGAATCGTTTTAAAACGTTTATTTACTCGTGATTAAAATCCGTTTGATGTTTATAAAACAGAAAACGGATTTCTTTGAGCTAAGATTGTAGGACCAAAAATTCGCACAATAATAGGATAGCGATTTAATCACGAATATACAAATAAACGTTAAGGAAAGACGAGTTTGAAAACGATATAAAAACTACGAAATTAAACGAAACAATGGAGGCGAGAGAACTCTCTTTCCTTAACTCAGAGAATCTCCCGTAGTGCGACGGTATAATATTCGATTCATGAGTCCCAGGATACAACCATTGAAACCGTTATCGCGAACACTCGAATAACGGATCTGTCGAACTTAATAATACGATACTCTCGAAATAAAAGACTTACTCTTAGCGATGGAAAATCGAAGGAACTTTTTCTTTTGCAAGTGTGTTTTCTGTGTAATCGGATACCTTTTTTTCAAGAGAGGCGATCATCCTATATATAAGAGAAGAGAGGATGTTTAATTCCACAACTTGCTTAGCAAGCTTAGCCTTGTTTGGCAAATTTAGCCTTGTTTATCAAGGTTAGCCTTGATCACCAAATTTAGCCTTATTTGACAAATTTAATCATGAGCCAAATAACCGATTTTAATTCACACTTACACATTTTTAATAAAGGCCACAAGCTTTAAAAAATTGTTCCAACTGTTGTTAGCTTAAATTCATAATAACAAGTAATGTTCTGGGTAAAAGATTCGACAATGACCCCCGTCTCATGTGATCGACTCTATCGTTTGCCCCCTTTGCATATTCATCTTTTTATTTTTTTTTATTTTTTTTTTTCTCTTTCATTTTTGTTTTTCTTCTTCTAGATTTCTAACTCTTCCTGCATGCTATATATATATTATTTCTTTTGCTCTTCTCCAACATATTTTTTTTCTTTTCTTTTGTAATATTTCGTTTCAAAAACGTTTTTCTTTACTTTTCTTTAAAATTGTTTTTACCATATTTTTCTTTAGAATATCACAAACCAAAATCAACACAACAACTAATTATATTCACCCATACTACGCTAAACATTTTTTCCGACAAATAACTTTTATTGATTTTACGAATCACAATTGGTAGTTACAATAGGATACAAAAAAGTTAGGCAACAATGGTATAAACACCATGGCGTAATATCAATGATGGCTTTTCGAGCTAATTTATCAACACATATATTAGATTTTCGATGACGAAAAGAGAATTTTACTTTCGCAAACATACCTTCCCACTTTTTGATTGTCTCCGCTAAACATTTATAATTTGTTTTTTGTTTTAATTTATTTAAAATATTTTGAAATCTATTCAAGTAACAATATTATACTCTAAACATTTTCCATAATTTAATATTAATATAGAGCTAGATATATTAGCACCCGATAAAAAAAAAAAATCTTCCTCCGCCACTGGTCGTTCCTCGAACTTACCGAGCTATTAGATGTAGATATGTTAATATTTATTAATTATTAAAAGTATTAAATATTAATCTATTTTTTGTCGACAATTAAGTAGTAATCTAAAATGGTTAAGAAAAGACGCGAAAGTTTAATGAAATGAAAATATAATTGAAAAAAGAAATATCGTGTATGTGAAAAAAAAATAGTTTAACTTTTTTTGGAAGATATAACTTAGAAGTGGTGGATTGTTAAAAAGGATATCAAAAACAAAATATATATATATATATAGGATAAGAAAGTAAAAACAAAATGAAATGGTAATTGAAATTGGCCAAGATGAAAAATGGGAATAAGTTTAAAAGGTCATGGGGTCAATAAACAAATCAAGCAAATATTATGGAGGCCAATATACTGATTTTACAACATTTCACCAATTTTTCTTTTCAAATTACAAATAATTTTTTTGTAATATAAATCCATATGGATCATTTGATCCCCTCTCTAAGAGCTACTAGACAATTTTGACCTATGAAGACTATGATGGAATGGATAACTAACATACATGCCGGATCTATAGGGGTTTTTAATGGTTCGTAGCATTTTTAATTTAAGGCCTAACGCGTTTCAAACTCTGGATCCACCATATTAAACCTCAAAAATCGATGAAAAAAATCAATGTAAGTCTTAATATGGTTAAAAATGTTCAAATGCTCTGATGTCAAAATAAACATAACTGAAACCAAACCCAATAGAAAATGAGTGAAAATTTATATATATTTTTTAAATGATAGATTTATTGATGAAAGACTGAATCAGATCGGAACCAAAAACGTTTATGTTATTCTTTTTGGTGACTTAAATCTTGGAATGCACTCTTAAGGGCCATTTTCGTAAGATTGAACTTGTTCAAGGTTAGAAATTATAAGTTTTAGGATTATGAATTACAATTTTTAGTCCAATAGGAATCGGGTTTTGTGACAATATAAACTAGATTCTAAATCTGCGCGTCCACGCAGGATAAAGTTTTTTGTAATATATAAAATGTAAAATGACGAATAAGAAGTAATTTAAGTGTTATTGATTCAAGTAAGTTTAATTTGTAATTTTTAAGTTATAATAGATTTAATAAATACTTGAAAATATGTTTAATACATGTTTGGCAACATGCATGTTTAATTTATTTAAAAAAATAAGGGCTATTTGGAAATAGATTCAAAAAATATTTCTGTTTTAATAGTATATATATGGATTTGAAGGGTTTGTAAATATTATTCGGACATTAATACATAAAAAACATAGACGGACATTTGCCTCAATTTGTTTTTCTCTAAAAGTTTCAAGTTCTTCTTGGCTTTTCTCGCGATTTCTCAACAGCTCCAAATGGGGTCATATAATATATTCGATTTACATTGTTATTAATCTCTGAAATCAAATAACTTGGAAAAAAACTTAAGATAGTGACAAATAAGAAGATGTAACAAAAGAAGATTACATGCCATCATGATAAATTGATGATGATTATTCAACAATGCATACATTATTAAGAATATCTACTTGTGGAAGATAAGATTCTCCTCTATCATTTCTTTCATCATTTTTTATATCAATCTCATTTATTCCCATTCAATATGTATATATTCCCATTAAATGTGCATATAATCATTCAATTTATCAATAACACAATACATTCATCATATTATCATACATAAAGAATTCACTTTCTAGAACACTGGAACAAGCTCGGAGAGTTTACAAATGTTAATGGGATCGTAAAGAGCCTTCTTAATGTCTTGAAGCATCTCTGTGTCCGAATCATAACGATTCTTCTTGTTGAAGAACATTTCAAAAATTTTGCAAAAAGACATGTGAATATCTTTGCACGGTTTAGGCAAATCACTGAATTCATCCATTAGGACATGCTTCATAAAATCTTTCCTCTTCGAATCAATGATCTTTTCAATATAGGCAATCGAGTCCTCTATCTGGAAACCACAATCACTCTTCATGTGGAGCAGGACGGAGTTGATCTTGCCTTGCTCATGTTCCTTCTGCAAATTTCAATGCCACAAGTTCAATCGTCAAGTACAAGAGAGCATCTCATAAGCCTCGAAGATAAGATATTTACATTAACGTATTAAAAAAATTATCAAATTTTATAAAAACGAGAAGTCGAAGCTAGAAAGAAACAAGATTTAGAACTGAATCACGTGGCACTCTCTCAGATGTTGACGTGGCGCAAAACTGGAGAGTGCCCTCTTTTATATAGTAGATTAACTAATCAACCAATAGTATACCTACTATATTTGGATCCATATATAGTTTGCATTTAAAGTCTTTTTATTACATATTAAGTACGTATATTAGACTATATTCGGTTCGACCAAATTTTGTTTTGGCCTGGTCTAAATTTTGTTTTGTCTAATAAATCTTGGACGTAAAAACTTTTCAGATTAGCCTGACTTGTCGCAACTTATAAATCATGGAAAAAATATGATCTATTGTTGAATCAGCTACAAAAATGTTTTTGAAGTACAAACGGATCCATATAGAAAATCTGAGTTTTCTATATATGGCCTTAAAGCTCAGTCCATATTATATTCTTCAGGTGGGCCGGGATGAGTCTTGGTCCTAATTGACATGTCTAATAAGCTATATAACATAGTATTATAATTGTAATGTCTAATATACATATCTAACATAGTGCTCTAAGTTGAGATTACCTGGTAACTCTGTAGATCGTTAAGGAGCCGAGTAACGGTCATAAGCAATGTCGTTAGGTTATCGTAATTTCCGGGTTTGAGTTTGTGTTGGGGTAAAAAAGGTTCCATGAGACACGAAATGGGAAGAACAATGGCGTGTGATGCGGTTGAGATCATTCCGTTTCGAAGATATTCTTCCATCGACGGAATGTGTCCCTTCTTACTCCACTCGGCTTCAAGTAGCCACGACTCAAATGTTTCACCCCACTGCATATATAGTTATTTTAAGGTCAATTCCCAAAAATAAACCATTCTATAATAACGAACATCGTGATCTATAAAAGACGTACGATATTGCGAAGATGGTTTGTAATGCATGTTCCGTGTTGCTTACGGCAAGTCTCTGCAGTCTCTTTTACAAGGTTGTCAAGTGCTTTGAATATCATTTTGCCGTGACCTTTAAGCTCTTCTCCTTCCCATCTATCATATATACGTACAGAATAATTCAATCAAGATTCAACATAATACTTAATTAGATACCAAAAAGGATTGATTAAATAATTAGGTTACTATGAGTTTTTTTATGACAAGGTTATTATAATTGTTTCTAACTACACCTGCATAATCGATTTTTTTGTTTTTTTTATATAACTAATGTACCTTAGAACAGCTTTAGTAAGAGCTTCTAATTCATCAGCAGAACCTTCTTCGTCGAAGAAATCATCAGCAACTGTGACAAGGATACCACTTTTGGCCATAATCTTACGAACATTAGCTGCGGATTCAAAAGGCAATGAAGTGCTTGAGGAAGATGCAAAGTAACAATATGTTGTCTTCTCTCTTCCAAATCCAATATCGTTAAGTCCCCATTTCTTCACCCACCTGATTCAAATTAAAAGATCGACTTTTAGTTACAAGACTGATTTGCAGTAAAAAGAACGAAATCGGTCTATATATGAGAAAATTTATAAGATTTTATCTCAAAACTTGTCTCAGTACTTACTTTATCAAGTCCTCCATCTCAAGTCTATATACAGCCTGTCGATGTTCGAAATTTCTCGAAGCAAGATGAGTAAGTTTATCGCTATATATACTGTGTAATGTAGTTCCAATTATATAAAAGAAACCTAGTAAGCTTTGCTATTGTAATTATTGTAAAAAATATATATAAATATAATATTCGATTCCAAGTATGTAATAAATACCGAATCGAATAAGCTTTTCCAATTGAGATAGCATTTGAGTCCTTGTCCTCAATCCACATCCTATGATCGAGATGTTTGAGTCTAGCCATCCATGGAGTACTCATTTCATGTTTAAAGTGAAAACTAGGCACCATGTTTTCATTGATAAATTCACTTTTCTCGAGTAATTTCCGAGAAAATTCTCTTGCTTCTTCAAGCTCACACTCTCCCGGAAACATGAGATCAGTTGCTCTGTAAACACTAAGCATTACAAAGAATAAACATTCAATGTTTATCTTTAGATGATCTTGGATTTCTTCGTCCTTCAAGAACCAGCAAAAGCTCCCTGCATAAAATTTGTGTGGAAAGAAAATATTAAATATATATTTTATGCTTGTTTAGTATAGACTTGAGAGTTAGTTCTAGCAAAATAACCGGAACCGAAATACCCGAACCGGAACCGAACTGAAATATCCAAATCGGAACCGAATCAAAATTGCCAAAATAACCATTGGATCCTAATCATTGATACCCATGGATATCAGGTGATACCCGGAACCGAACCGAAAATATTTCGGGTACCCAAATACCCGAAATATAATTATATATCCAAAAATATTAAATATATATCAGATTTTTTGGTATATTTTCGGTATTATGAGTATTTTATTTTGTTTTTTTTTGTTTTCGGGTATATTTTCGGGTTTTCGGATATATTTTAGACATTTCGGATATATTTTAGGCATTTCGGGTGATAAATACCCTGAACCGAAAAAGAACCGAAAAAGTTCGGGTATTTTCCGGTTCTGAAATCTCGGAATCGAATCGACCTGGAACCGAACCGGAACTGAACCGAAATCATTTCAGAACCGAATGGATCCTAAACCTCACTACCCGAAATACCCGGAACCGAATGGTTTCTATCCAGAACCGAACCAGAACCGAAAATGCCCAGAATTTAGTTCATTACCAGGCAAAACATCGAAGCCGTTCATTCTTAACATTCGAAACTCGAGAGAGGCTTTGTGCAACTGATCTACTTTGGAACATATTGGAATTCTCTCGACATCCTCGATTTCGTAGCTCCTAAGGAAAAAATAGAGAATTGAATCCAAATTATTGTATATATAGTTAATTATAACATATGAAATATCATAAGAGATTTTATTTTAGTCCTCACTTGTAAGTTTGAAGAAGAAAATGATCAATCTCTTTACCGAAGTATTCTCCTAATCCGAAGTTATCCATTATATTGACCAAAGAGAGTTTGATGAGTTCTTCACTCAGGGGGTAAACTTGTGGCACTGTATTTAAATAAATAAGCATAAGCAAAACAAAAAGAAAAATACATTTTTCTTAATATTTTTTTTTTTTTTAAACTTAAAAAGTAACCTCCATGAGGGCATCTTTGTACGAGAGATTGCAGATAAGCCAGACATTTTGTATTGCGTGAGAGCATAAACGCTGCTGCAGTTGCTGAAGGTGATTGAAACAAAGAGCCATCTAATGATTCGAGTTTCTCAATGATGTCTTCTTGATTTTCAGCGTATATTGTAGATGGCAATACTTCTAGATATGAAAGTAGAGGCCGCCGGTTGCAATGGCCATCGACGAGGTTTTCTCTATATAGAACATATTTATTAGGTAAGTGAAAATGAAAAATGACTAATTAATACTAGTATATAATATGCTCATTGCATGTTTATTTTTAAGTTAGAAGTCTATAATTCCTCACGTTTACATGTATATCTTTTTTTTTTGCATGACCGGATAATTTTTTATGCCCAATTCATATATGCAAAACAAATAGAATATATATATATCGATTGTCTCATATAGTCATATATGAAGATTAATATCTTGGTTATTTCAGTGGTAACTTGCAAATGCGAGATTCCTGAATTCGATTCCATTTGGCCATCTAGAGGTGTCTCATAAATGAGGTAGAAAAAAAACTCGGATGTGTGCATAGATCTCGGAGAGATTAGTCTGGGTTTCGGCATGGGACCTCCCCGATTATCAAAAAAAAAAAAAGAGATTAATATCTACGTTTATATTAACGTACCGGTGGAGGATCTCTTGGCGTTGGAAGAACAAGTTGATGATCATTTGCTTAACACGAGTACAGAAGAGAAAGTGTATGCCAAGTTGTTGGGCAAGCTCGAGGAGTCCAGTGAACATTAGGACGAGCCAACGAGGACAAGAGCCCTTCTTTTTAGGGTTATTATATTTTCCAATAACCCTCTCCGTACTTCTTTCGATGTATCTCTTTCCTGATACATGGCAGCTTAATTATTATCTAATTATGAAAAAAGGAAAATAAAAAGCTGAAATGAGGATCTGAGGAAGAGATTCATAAAATTAACATGTGATCAATTTTAATAAGTGATATTTTGCGTAAAATATGTACTAAAAAGTTACAAAATGACTGAATTATATTATATTATATATATATGTATATGTATATGTATATATAGTTACAAAAGGCATTAATTAAACCATGTGAAACGTACAAATACGTACAAATGTAATTGTAATATATGTATAGTTTTAATACAACACGTCAACACGTGAGAAACAAAAAGGATACTTAGCCTAAGGCGAAAATTAGTCAACATAACAATTACCTTTATCGACGTGAAGACTTCCAATGTTCCATTTGCGAAGTGCTACAACACAAGCAAGTGTCGAAGTGAGAGTTTCGTCTCCGTTGTCATCTCCGTGATTCCCCCACATTCCTTCTACAACGTTCTGGTTGCTCAGAATCCAATCTAAACAACCACGAAACATCGGTTTTTGAGTAGTGACATGATCATTGAGATCATCTTCGATCATGGCTAGCCAAGCTGTGTCGTAAGCCGAGGGAGAGACAAATGAGTAAGGATTTATATTAAAGTTATCCGATTCAAATGTTTCTCTCTTGATCTCCTCTGCTAGAACGTAGAGATCAGAAGGATAACATTTCTCGAACTTCATTGTATCTTTTTTAATTGTTTCTTTCTTGAAATGTTCTTTGCTTAATATGTGACGCTTTATGAAATGTGTGTCTTTATATATAGAGAGACTAGAGTCTAGACAGCTTCGATGAAGTTTCACTTATAAAATCCCTATAATTAACCATGTGAAAAATACAACTAGAAAGTCTCAAGAAAAACAAAAAATATTGGGGATAACGACATATTTCTTCTTCGTGACTATCACATAAACAGATCCAAACAAAATTTCAGCTTCGTCCTAAATTTTCATTAAATGATAGTTCAAAACTAATATTTTCACAAATTAAAATTCGAAACATATTTACACACGAAACAAAAATTCGAAACTAAAACTCACACTGACTACGATTAATCGCGGTTTATTGTTTACCCAACAAAACTTAACCAAATATTAAAAACTAAACTAAACATGATTACCACCCAATTAAAACGGGTAAACCAACCTAAATCTACACCCCAAAAATCTCCCTAAAATCACAGAATTGCCTGCTCATCTTCCTCCTTTGGCTTCTGTTTTCTCATCGTCAAACCCAGAGAGAGAGCAGCCGCCATCTTCATTGGGCATCTCAAGCTGGAGCAACGGACATGACAACCCGAGAAACTCGGCGACTGACATCAACATATCATTACCGGCCGACTGAGTTTCCACTCGGTTGAAAAAATTTGATTTGATTTGTAATAGAATTGGACCCATGTTAATTAATCCACTCGGTAGAAAATCACCGACGAGAGTATATAATATATATGTAGTAATATATCAAAACTATTTGTGCGAGATCTTTATTATATGAACTTGATTTTCTTCTATTAATAAGCCAGATGAAACATGTCAGTTAGATCAACTTCGATTTTATTCAGAGCAACTCGTATAGATCATAATTATTAATTTATATATCACCATATTCATTAGGAGGATCGGCAACTGGATTTTTAGGGTTCATCGGATTTCAGAAAAATGAATTGGGGATTTTTAGACTTGAACTGGGTTAGGGTCACGGGTTTACGGATCGGATGTGAGGTTGGGTCGGGTATCTAATTCGATCTCGTATCAGGTATAAGTGGTTTGGTTTCAGATTTAGGTGGTTTGGTTTCAGGTTTAGGTCGCAAATCAATAAAACCAACATATATGTGTAAATACGCTTTGAATTTTTAATTTATGGAGATATTAATTTCTAACTTTCATTTGAGAGTGATTTTGAGCGAAACTGCAACTTTGTGTGGATTTGTTGCTATATGATAGTATTTAGAAGGAAATAGGTCGGTTTTTCAAAATATTGAGTAAAACTTAATTTGTCATTCTCGATAGTCCCTTCCCGGACCGAGAATCCTCTTCTCCTCATGTTTCTGTCATGTGTTAATATTGAGATAAGTTTGTACAAATTGATACAGAACCACAAAGTTTTGCAAGCTTTAACTATTTGCATTCAATATGTACGATTGTTATCGTAATTACATAAAAACAAGCATTAAGTAAAAGAATCATGCGGAAAACGCAATAGAGAACCCCATAAATACATATTTTGACAAAATCATCTCTTTCTTGTGAATCTAACTCGAAAATCCTCTCCTCGTCATGTTTTTGTTAGGATTTGATCCCAAATTAGGCCCTCAGAAAACAGTTTCAAATTACACACATGATTTACAATAGTTCATCCTTAACGTGAGTGTTACATCTACTTTCCGTTGCTGTATATCTTATCAGAATCGAACTGGAGTTCTTACAAGCTTTTCTTTTCTTTTCTTTTTCGCTCTCTTGCTCTAGGTAATGAGAAACAATAACAGAGTTTAAATAAAGACAAGAAACCTTAGAAAATAATAACATAGATTTAAAATACCCAAGATATACGATCGTCGGGTCACAATTTTTTTTCTGAGAAATTAAACTCCACAACTCAACAATCTTACTATTTAGATTTTTTTTTTTTTTTTTGTAACTCAGGGGTAGATCCCAGGCTTATGGAGAGACTAATCCCTTGGGGGAATGGCAACCTACGGATAGGCCCCCTCCCAGGTATTCAAATGGGTCGAAAACAAGAATTTATATCCGTGTGGATGTCCAGAACAAATATGTGTTAGTTTCGCATAGCAGGAGGATCGAACCCGAAACGTGTTTGCGTTCAAAACCCATCCCCTAACACTTGACCACAAGACAATATATTTTTTTGTTTTGTCAACATATTTAGAATATTTAATGTATCGATATTGATATAAGTTTGTACACCTTGGTGAAGAAACAGAACCACATATAATTACGTCCTTTCATAGGCCCTAACTAATAGCGTACGATTTCACTACCATATATCATGTGAATTGTTTATTATTTTGGCATGTTTTTATTGTGAATTTTGGGGACCATGTAAATTTTGGGGACCATGAATTGTATATCAGAAATTAAGAACATCTCCACATGTAAAGAAAAGAAGACAAAGAATATCCTTTCCTTTCTTTCTTGATTTTTCCGGAAAACTTTTCTTTGTGTAACAACCTTAATAAAGAAGATAGAAAGTAACAACCTTAATATCATCAAGATCACGTGAATGATATTTACTTCATGCTAAGCTGCGTTTTGATCCAAACAAAAATGGACTGATTATGACGATATATATATATATATATAGTTTAATCTATAATTTTCGGACTACTATGAATAAAAAAATTTCGAAAACTGTTTTGGGATTTAACCTGCCGACTATGAATAAAAATTTCACAAGACAAACCGCCTCTAATTCATGTTTTTAGGACCTTCTAATTCATGTTTCTAGTCATATCACTCTATCTTAGCTTTATTATTCAATAGCAGTGTATTTTTAGTATTTTGGGCCATATATTAATGTTTTAGATCTATATTGAACCGTTTATCAGATGAAATTTTGTTTTTTGAATTTTCATAAAGAATTTAAGGTTTCTCCAAATTCTTCTCATTCAACTTTAGAAACCTCTAATTCTTGTTTCTAGTCATATCAATCAAATCTAATTAGCAGTACACTTTGTTGATGTTCAACATATAAAGAGGAATAACATAAGTTCTGGAAGTAAATTTTAACAAAGGATGATTTGTGTATGAAGTTATCTCGTATAGTTTTTTATTAAATTCCGGACTATAATTTCCAAGGTAGATATTTTTTGCTATGCCCTTAGAGATGTTTTAACTATTTCTTGTGAGAGGCAAGAATTTCTCTGCAAATGACACCAATATTTTTTTTTTTAAACTACAACTTTGTTATTTGTACAATTGGCATCGTTTTGTTCATTGGTTCGATTCATCTCGAACGCTTAATTTCTGATTCTCATATTTGAATTTGTTCTTTGCGCTTTGATTTCTTGTCATCGTGTAATTGTTTTGGTTTTGAACTCCTTTTCTTTGTGACTTGTATTTAGGTTTTCACTTTTCAGATCTTTGAGATAACAAACTGATAAACCGTATTTTTATCGGTTTTTAACATTTGTTTTTGTGTCTTTTATCAAGTCAAAGTGTCTTTTTAGAGTCTTTTAGTCCTTTATCGAGTCTTTTCAGGTTTTAGGTGACTTTGTGAGAACATGAGCCGTTTTGGGTGAAAATGAGCATATGAAGATGCAGAATCATACAGAGCCGTCAGAAATTTGACATTCGCTGAAAGACTTACCACCGATGGACAGAGCTCAAATTTTCATACAAGATAGAGAAATGGATCAGCTTTCATTTGGAAGTGGCTTGAGGTCATTCCAACGGTGCGATCAAAAGTTACGCCAGTTTTCGTGAAGATGGTCCAACATAAACCGACCGGTTTAGTGACGCGAAAAATAAAAGAAAATTTCGGTTTTCCTTATTTTGAACTGGTTTTGCCTGGGATTTAGGAAAAAACGTTTTCTAGGGTTATTTATTCTATTTTTCAGCCGTTCTTTAGGCTCAGCTTTATTTTTGTACAGACTTTTACATCTCTTTCTCTAGGGAGACGAATCTCTGACTCTATAGGCTTTTGAGAATATTTCTGAACCCTAATTTATTATTTATATTGGATTATGATTTATTCTTCATCTCTTTGTGGTTTCTCTGATTCTATGTCTGAGTAATCTCATAGTTAGGTTTTATGGTTTCAAGGGAACTTCATGAATCATTGAATCAGATTGGTTAGAATATGGATCTATCTTCTAGTTCTTCATCTATTGTTGTTCTTAGTGATGAAACTTGATTATCTACCTAGTTTCTGATCTTATGTTGTTTAACGCATCAAAAGTGTTTGTTTAAAGCCTGAAAGAACATAGGTGAGCAAAGCGTCCTTAACCAACGAAATTTGATGTTAAGGCGTTTTGTGAACATATCAAACTCGATCTTGAAACATGTTTAGTTTCCTGAATTCAGACGACAGTTTAGAATCTTAGGTTATTAGGCATAGTAATTAATACTACGATAGTAGGTTGATTATAAAACAGTGATTTGAGTTCTAGAACGTGCTTAATGATTTTCCTGCTTAATTCTCTGATTTGTGATTCTTGATTTCCTGCGAATTACCCGAAGACCTAGTGTTTCCCTCCATCAAATTTACATCGTTTTATTTGCATTCTTAGTTTTAGTTCATTCATAAAACCACAAGCACTACAAGAAAACTGTCTATTTCCAACGAAAATTTACGACCGTTTTAAATCGATGTAACTTTACGTCGACTTTACGACGAATTTACGACGAAATATGTGTTCGATGTAAAATCGTCGTAAATATGTGTCGTCGTAATATCGATGTAAATTTACGACTAGTTTACGACGACATTACGACGACAACTTAATTCGTCGTAATATCGTCGTAAAATTACATCGATATTACGACGAATATTTCTTCTGTATATTACGTTGATATTACGACGATTTGACGTCACATGTTCCCGGTTAGGTAGACCACGTTTTTTAATAGGTCCACCTACTAAATTTACATCGAATTTACATCGTAAAATTCGTCGTAAATCCGTTGGAAAATCGTTGGTAATTCTGAAAAAAATTCTATAAATACAGCGTAACTTCAAACTAAAGAATCAAAAAAAAAAAAAACAGAAAAAAAATATATATATATATATAAATGTCTATATACGAACTACGAAAATGGATGTATACGCAAAAGGATTCAGAGGGAGATTTGACGGAAGAATTCAAAGAAGGGCTTGAAATATTCATGTATCAGGCGGGAAATATGCAAACAACCCTGGAAAGTGGTAAGATGTTCTGTCCTTGTCGTAAATGCAAGAATACGAGATATATGTTTATTGAGACGGTGTGGAAGCATTTACTAAATAGAGGGTTTATGCCGCAATATTATGTTTGGTATCAACATGGAGAGGGTTTTGAAAGAACTCAAGCAACGGATAGTAGTAGTAATTATCAAGGTCAAGTAGAATCAAATTATCAAGGTAGTTATGATCATGGTCAACATCAATTTGATCAGGGTGCAGATCATGATAGGATGCATGCCATGGTTAATGATGCATTTCATGAAACAAATGCTGATAATAGTACTGTTGAGGAACCCAACGTAGATGCGAAGCGATTTTATGATATGCTAGACGCTGCAAACCAGCCACTCTACGATGGATGTAGAGAAGGTCAGTCTAAATTGTCGTTAGCTGCTAGGATGATGACAATTAAAACTGATCATAACTTAGCTGAGGTTTGCATGGATGATTGGGCTGATCTTATTAAAGAGTATTTGCCAGAGGATAATTTGGCTGCCGAAACATACTATGAGATACAGAAGTTGGTGTTTAGTCTTGGGTTGCCTTCTGAGATGATAGATGTATGTGTTGACAATTGTATGCTTTTTTGGAAAGATGATGATAAGCTGCAGGAATGTCGATTTTGCCAAAAACCAAGATTTAGGCCCCAAACAACTGGGCGTAAAAAGATACCATACCAACGGATGTGGTATCTTCCTATAACTGATAGGTTGAAACGATTGTATCAATCTGAAAGGACAGCTGCATCGATGAGGTGGCATGCAGAACATTCACAGAGAGAAGGAGAAGTGACTCACCCGTCAGATGCAAAAGCTTGGAAACACTTTAACACGGTACACCCTGATTTTGGTAACTCTAAGCGAAATGTGTATCTTGGTCTTTGCACTGATGGATTTAGTCCATTCGGTATGTCTGGTAGGCAATATTCTTTGTGGCCAGTTATCGTAACTCCTTATAACCTTCCCCCAGATATGTGCATGCAAAGGGAATTTCTTTTCCTGAATATTTTAGTCCCTGGTCCCAATCATCCGAAGCGGTCCCTTGATGTATTTTTGCAGCCTCTCATTCATGAGTTGAAACAGTTGTGGTATACAGGAGTGCGGACATATGATTGTTCGAGGAAAAAAAATTTTACGATGCGTGCGGTGCTTATGTGGACAATAAGCGACTTCCCTGCATACGGAATGCTATCAGGTTGGACGACGCATGGGAGGTTATCTTGTCCTTATTGCCTTGATCGGACAGATGCGTTTCAACTGAAACATGGTCGAAAAACATGCTGGTTTGATTGTCACCGCCGCTTTTTACCAATCAATCATCCATATAGGAGAAACAGGCGGTTTTTTAGGAAGAACAAAATCGTGCGTGTCCCCCCACCAGTGTATCTATCTGGGGAAGATCTAGAAGCGCAAATAGATCATTTTGGGGGACTAGAAACTGTGAATCGTGGGGGAAATTGGCACACTCCAGCTAATATGCCTGATGGATACGGGGTTAATCACAATTGGCACAAGAAAAGCATTTTTTGGGATCTTCCGTACTGGAAAAATCATCTACTGAGACACAATCTTGATGTCATGCACATTGAGAAAAACTTTTTTGATAACATCATGCATACAGTGTTAAACGTGAAAGGAAGAACCAAAGACAGCGGAAAGTCAAGGTTGGACTTGCCAGATATTTGCAACAGAAATGAGTTGCATATAATGAGCAATGGAAAATCACCAGTTCCTATATTTCGGTTGGGTGCAAAACAAAAGGCATCGTTGTTCAATTGGGTTTCATCTGACGTGAAGTTTCCTGATGGGTATGTATCCAATCTTGCTAAATCTGTTGAGAAAGGAGAAAAGTTTTCAGGGATGAAGAGTCATGACTGCCACGTGTTTATGCAACGTTTACTTCCTTTCGCATTTGCCGAACTCCTTCCAGAAAATGTTCATGAAACAATTGGAGGTAAGATATTTCATCACATATAAAATTATTGAGATTAATTATATATATATATATATATATGTTACAATGTATATAATTTTATCTTTGCAGGCATCGGAGCGTTTTTCCGGGATCTTAGTACACGGACGTTGTCAGAAGATGTAATTGCATAACTGGCTGCTAATATTCCAATCTTGTTGTGCAATTTGGAGAAGATATTCCCCCCTGCGTTTTTTGATGTTATGGAACATCTTCCCATTCATCTCCCCCACGAAGCAGAACTAGGAGGCCCTGTTCAGTTTAGGTGGATGTACCCATTCGAGCGCTTCATGAAACATTTAAAGGGAAATGCAAAAAATCTAGCAAGGGTTGAAGGATCAATTGTTGCGGGAAGTTTGACAGAAGAAACTTCACACTTCACTTCATATTATTTCGCTCCAAAAGTTCGTACACGCAAACGGGATCCCCGACGATACGATGATGGCGGTGTGGGACGAATTTATGCAGTAGAGGGTGTCCCAGATATATTCTCACCAATTGGTCGTCTTAGTGGAAAATTGAAGGAAGTTTGGTGGGATAACGAGCATGACAGGCACAGCGCACATACGTACATCCTCCTAAACTGTGATGAAGTGATCAGTCCTTTCGAAAGGTATAATAACAAAACTATTTAATTAATCAGTCATTAATAATTAATAATTAATATAATTATAATTAAATGTGTTAATTTTTATGTCTATATATGTATTTTGCAGCTTATTTGATACCCAGGTACGAGAATGCATTGAAGGGGTTTCAGATGATGAAATAAACGACCGTAAAGATCGTCACTTTGTTGAGTGGTTGAAGACACAAGTAAGTTAATATAGTTATAAATATTTCATTTAATTATATCGGCTTTCAATCTAACTCTTACACTTATCATAGGTTGATCATGGTGATCCCGCATATCTATTTTGGTTTCATGAGTTACTCCTAGGCCCCATCGGGAAGATAACGACCGCACCCATGTATTTTACCCGTGGTTATGTGTTTCATACATACAAGTATGGCGTTCGTCGAGCAACTACCAACTACGGAGTATGTGTTAGGGGTGAAATAGATTTTTATGGGGTTTTGCAGGAAATAATTGAAGTGGAGTACCCCGGACTGGTTAGGTTGAAATGCGTTCTCTTCAAATGTGATTGGTTCGATCCAACAGTCGGTCGAGGGGTGCGAATTAACAAATTTGGTGTGGTTGACGTCAACAAAGCACGACGTTACAACAAGTTTGAGCCATTCATCCTAGCATCACAAGCAGAACAAGTAACGTTCGTTCCATATCCGCGAGTTCGAAGAACATCTGGGATCTCATGGTTATCGGTTATTAAAATAGCTCCAAGGGGTAAAATTGTTGGTGTTGATGATCTTCCAATGCAACAAGATTCTTGCCTTGATATTACAGAACCAGAGATTACGGAGAACGTTCTTTTAATTGATCCACGAAACAGGCAACTTGAATATCTACCTAACGACACAGAAGAAGAAGGCGATTCCGACGAGTTTGAAGAAACTGACGATGATGATGGACCTGAAGATGATGAACCCAATCAAGATGATGAACCCAACGAAGATGATGATTCTGATTGAAAGCTTATATATATAGGTAATTTTCGGTTTGTTAGATGTTTAAGTTTTTGTTGTAAAATTATATATTAAACGAAATTACGACGTATTCGGCGATTAAATTCATGATTTTCCCCAAGAAATGCCTGATGCCAAAACAATTCATCCAGACCGCACCGAAACACAGACACCACTTCACTATTTCGGCGATTTCTCGGGTACCAGAGACGATCAAGGAAGGATCAATAGAAAGAAATCACAAGAAGGTTACCTTTGCTCGACGACGAAGGAATCGCGTTATTGCGGGGCCGTAGCTCCATCGCACCCAAAATCGCAAAATCAAGGAAAGATGAAATATTAGGGTTTATCAATCGTCGCTCTATCTTTCTAGAGGTATTAGTTACGAGGGCGTGACTGGGGCGTGACTGGTGCGCAACTGTCATAGTCGGATTTTCTGTGGTAGAATTGTTTATAGATTTATTTTATAACAACGAAATTACGACGTATTCGTCGTAACTTCGTTGTAAACTTACAACGATTTTACGACGAATACGTCGTAATTTCGTCGTAATACCCAAAATATTTTAATTTACCCGCGTGGGGGAAATTTCGATAGGTTGAATTTTTGGTTACAGTTTTACGACGATTTTACGACGAATTCATCGTAAAATTGTTGTAAATGACCAACGATTTTACGACGAATCCGTCGTAATATTGTATTCCCACTTCTAATGATCTGGCCAACAAAGAATTTTGGAGATCAAGTTTTCTATATTCATAAAGACCAACCACCATAAGTGAAAGATACATAGAATTGGACATCCTTATATTACGAAGGATTTATATAGATGTCCAATTCTATGAATCATTCACCTATGGTAGTTGAAGACTGTCTTTACTTGAAAACAAGATCCTACATGATTATTTGTTGGCCAGATCATCAAGAAGTAGGAACACAATGATCAGCGTAAAAACTCAAGCGAAAGGGGATATGCATATTTTTTTTTTTGAGTTTGCATTGAAGGTGTGGAAGGTATTTATAGAAATTTTTTAGAAATTACCAACGGATTTGCAACAAAAATTTACAACGAATTTACATCGAATAGCATTACAACGATTTTACATCGGATATGCGACGAAATTACGTCGACAAAATGCGATGTAAATAATTAGGTGACCTATAAAAAACCGTGTTTTACCAAACTCTACCGATGTCACTTATTTTATGACTTATTTACGACGATTTAGAAATTACCAACGGATTTACATCGATTATCATTACAACGATTTTACATCGATTAAAATTACAACTATTTTACATCGATTAGCATTACAACGATTTTACATCGACTAGCATTACAACGATTTTACATCGATTATCATTACAACGATTTTACATCTTGTTTAACGTAAGTTCTTTATCTTATATCTTGTTTGGTTTGATTTACTTGAATCTATTGTTAAATATTAGAAGTATTAGATGCACAAATATACTTCGTTCTTACGTCCAGGATATGTGTATTGTGATTTCGGGTTTAGGGTATAGATTTTAGGTATTACAACGAATTTACGACGGAATCGTCGTAAAATCGTTGTAAAATAATTTTACAACGATTCCGTCGTAAATTCGTTGTAATACCTAAAATATAGGGTTTAGGGTTTGATGTACTTGTTTAGTTTTTTTATCTTATATCTTGTTTTACGTAAGTTCTAATCATAGTTTAAACAAATTTATGTTTTTACAAAATCATTTACATTATTTAAGTCATGCATATATATGTTACGAATATACTTATAAGAACGAATGCTATACATTATTATGTAAAATAAGGAAATCGACGACGATATAGATTCAATCGTCGTTATTGAATCTATTGTTAAATATTAGAAGTATTAGATGCACAAATATACTTCGTTCTTACGTCCAGGATATGTGTATTGTGATTTCGGGTTTAGGGTATAGATTTTATTTATTACAACGAATTTACGACGGATTCGTCGTAAATTCGTTGTAAAATTACAACGATTTTACGACGATTCCGTCGTAAATTCGTTGTAATGCCTAAAATATAGGGTTTAGGGTTTGATGTACTTGTTTAGTTTTTTTTAGTTTTTTTTATCTTATATCTTGTTTTACGTAAGTTCTAATCATAGTTTAAACAAATTTATGTTTTTACAAAATCATTTACATTATTTAAGTCATGCATATATATGTTACGAATATACTTATAAGAACGAATGTTATACATTATTATGTAAGATAAGGAAATCGACGACAATATAGATTCAATCGTCGTTATTGAATATATTGTTAAATATTAGAAGTATAAGATGCACAAATATACTTCGTTCTTACGTCCAGGATATGTGTATTGTGATTTAGGGTTTAGGGTATAGATTTTAGGTATTACGACGATTTTACGACGGATTCGTCGTAACATCGTCGTAAACTTCCAACGCTTTTACGACGATTCCGTCGTAAACTCGTTGTAATACCTCAATATTTAATTTACCGCGTGGAGGGAAATTTGCGATAGGATGAATTTTTGGTTACAGGTTTACGACGATTTTACGACCAAGTCGTCGTAAAATCGTCGTAAAATGCCAACGATTTTACGACGACATTAAAATCTATATATACACGAACGATTTTTTCCCCTGCTCACAACTCTCAAATCTCTCTCTCTCTAGAAAATCTCTCAACTCTCTCTCTCTAAAATCTCTGCCCTCTCTCTAAAACAAAAGGTAACATTTTTTTTTTATTTATAAATTATATTATCGTTTTAAGAATTTTGAATTGTTAGTTAGGATTGTAATATTTATTAGTTAGGATTGGAATTATTAGTTAGGAATGGAATTATATGATACTAAAATTAAGTTATTATTAAATATTTTTAGATATGGCGCCACGTAAGTCACACTATCGACAGTTTATCGAGACGGGACCTAGTGAAAATCAGCAACTCCCGTCATCTTCTGCGACACAGTCCGCTGTTCCGGATTCTTTTTCCGGACCAGCGCCGCCTCCAGATGCAGTTGCTCGACCGCCGTTGTTGTATGCAGGATTGACGGTCGAAGATATTTTGCAGTCGCCGGGGCATGATTCTTTAGACCGGTTAGATCCGCGACGGATCCCGAATACTTTTTGGTACGTACCTAAATTTTTTTTTTTTTAATTACATTATGAATTTGTTTTTTTTACTAATATTTTTTGTTTTATTTCTCAGGTTTAAGGAAGATAACAAAGTTGGACGGAGTGTGGCTGACACCATTAAAGCCTATTTCATGGAGCCTCACCGCAATTGGTCTTCGGTTCCGGAAGAAGTTGTCGAGACATGGTTTAAATGTTTAGCGGTAAAAGTTTTTTTTTTTAATTCAATATTATTTTGGAGAATTCTTTATCTTTAATATATCGTTTCTAATTATTATTATTTTTATAGCAAAAATGGCATTGGGACGTTACGATCAACGAGACGGTGAAAGCGGAATTCAAAAAGAAGGGAAAATTCCGGCTCAACAATACCATTTCCGATTGGAAGAGGAAGTGGGAGGTTAAAGGCGATCATGGAAAGCCGCCATACATGTCTTCCGATGTTTGGAACGGCTTGAAGGCATACTGGAGAGATCCACATGCGCAGCAAGTGGCCGCTAAGTGTTCGGCTTCTTGAAACACTATGGGTCCAGACGGTCTTCCAGCGCTTATGCCTCATACGTCGGGTCAAACATCTTTTGCGGGAAGACGCCTTCAAATGGTAATAATTTTTTCCCTTATAATTTTATTTATGTAATTTTAATTTGTTATTAATTTATATTATCCATCAACGTTTTGATTTCTTTTTAATGTCTTTTTTGTTAGGCAAATGGAGGCGAACTTCCTCCAATGACCCGAGTTTTTGCGGAAACTCACAAGAAAAAAGACGGATCTTTTGTAGATTCTCGAGCTGAGGCAATCTACAATGACGCGCATGCAAGGATCATCGGCGAGCGTCAAACTCAGCTTTCTCAGCAGCTATCACCTGGCGGTAGTTCGGTCCAATCCACTACGACTTTGACGGTTGCCCAGATGGACGACATATACGCAGAGGTACTTTTACGGTTTTTTTTTACAAATGTTAATGTTTTTTATACAATTTATTAAATTTTTCGTTTCTTTTTTAAAAGGTTGCCCCGAAGAAAAAAGGCAGAGTTTTAGGGATGGGATCGATCGTAGATAGTGCCGCCGCGTCGTCCCGTCGTCAGCTTTTCGACGATCCAATTATTTTGCGGACGGAGTTAAACAACGCCAACTCCGAGATCAACAATTTGCGGGAGAAGCAGGTGATATACGATGAGAAGATCCAAGGATACGATCAAACGATCCTAGGATACAATAAAACAATCCAAGGATACAACACTCTCTTCGATATTATTGCCCTGAGTAACCCGGATTTGGCGGCTGCACTAAGGCAGCAGGGAGGATCGACATCGGGCCAGCCAACTGATCCGCTCGCGCAAGAACGAGCGAATATGGAGCAGAATGGATCAGACGACGAACTTTTTAATAATTTACGTTTTTCGGCTAGGAATTAGTTTGTAATAAAAATTTTATTTTGTATTTTTAATTTTATTTTAAATTTTGAATTTATTTATAAAATTTAATTTTTAAATATAATTTTTTAAATATAATTTTTTAATTTTTTTTTAATTTAATTTAATTTATATATAAAATAATTTAAATTACGACTAATTTACATCGAATAGTTTACATCGATTTTACATCGTTCAATAATTTACATCGGTTTTACATCAATAGTTTTACATCGATTTTACATATTAGTTACGACGAATTTACATCGAATATTTTACATCGATTTACCAACGTAATTACATCTACGTATTACGACGAATTTACGACGAATTCTTAAAAACAGAAATTTTATAATTCGTTGTAAATTCGATGTAATAATGTTTAATCATATTACGACGCATTTACGACGATTTGTCGGAAAAAAAATTGTATAATTCGATGTAAAATCGATGTAAATTTTTATCGTTATATCGATGTAAAATCGATGTAACATATTCGTCGTACATTCGATGTAAATATACAACGATTTTACGACGAATATATTACACCGATTTTACGACGATTTCTTGTCCTCCTTAATATTACGACCAATTTACGACGATTTGCGATTAACGACGATCAAATTACGACGAATTGTTAATCGTCGCTAATCCGTCGTAAATCAAGTTTTACGACCGATTTACGACGATTCTGTTTGTTGTAAAAAGGCAGTTTTCTTGTAGTGAAGCATCATTCGTCTTAGATTTACTTTCCTCCTGCATTCTCGTAGTGTTTCACTTGATCTCTGTGGATTCGATCCTAAAGTATTACATCGATATACCGTTACGATTGCGGTAGTATGCACTTTGGTTATTAATTGACTTGGTGAAAACACCTAAATCACAAACCATGTTTATTCTCTTGGGAAGGTGCTGCTTGCTTTATTACTCTGGTTTTGGTTCTTCTTATTATTAAGGTTGAAGTGCTTAATTAAGCCTCCAGATTAGTCCATAAACATATCTATTAGGTCTGAAGCTCCTGCCTACATCGATCCTCGTCTTCTTATTTCTGACATTTCTTTAACGAGAAAGTAAGAAACATATGTCCTATATAACCTTTCCTATATTATCTCATATCCTTTACTAATCAAGGATTTATCAGATTCACATATTCTTACTGGTTTGATCTCTTATCTTGGTATGTTCTTGTCGCAGGTTTAATGGAGATTACACTAGTGCAAAAAAGAAGAAAAAAAAAAGGAAAGAAGATACTCAAAACCTCTGTTTCTTCAACAGGCTTTATAAGGGCTTAACTCGACATGGGCTTCAGAATCTCTAAGGCCCATTTTCCTCCCTTCTCTTGTTACTCTTGCCAAGCACATCACTACAAGAGCGCAATCAAAACTGAATGGAAGCTGGAGAATAATTGAACCGGGAATCACAAGGAAGAAATCGCTTGAAGCGGAATGTTAAAACATGTTTTTTGATGTTTCTATTACTGATAGTTTCTAATATGAGAAATTGCAACAGATAACAAAAAAAAAACACCTAAATTAGCAATATAACCATTCACTATTTCAAATACTATTTGACAAATTTTAATCTCAAAATGCTCCTATACTCTAAACGTAAGTAGTTCGATATTATCTCTTTACTTTATATTTGTCTCTTTCTCTACGTCTCTTTCTCTCTCCCTCATCTCTCTATTTTCTCATTTTTCTCTTATGATCTTCTTCATCTTCGTGATTTTATCTTCATAAACAGTATTACTCCTCCTAACCAGAAAACAGTATTTAATCGGTGTTGTCGGAGTCCACAGCGCTATCAAGCGGCCATTTCTTCTCCTCCTGCTTTTATCCCTTTATCAAATGTATCAAATAATAGAAGAAAAGTGAAGGAATCTCATCCAATTTATCCGGTGAGAGAGAAAAGGTATATCTCCGACGCGGTGTTTGTCGGGAGACGATGCATGAACGACGACAAGTCAATCAAAAATTTACTCAATTTCAGAAGACGGAGGAGTTACGGTGAGTGGTACCAACGAGTAGCGAGTTACAGTAGAGACGACGAGTTCGACGCATCCCCTGATTTTAACAAATGACAAGATTGAAACTATCGAGAAGAATCTTCACTGCCATGAAGGAGTGAGGTAAAGCTTCCTTGTCAACAATTGTGGTTTACTCTCCACTTTCTTCGGGATGTCCCCGACTCGCCTAACTCACGTGAGTGGCTCGCTTCCAATTCTCCTCTACCGCCTCCACCTTATAAACCTGATCGAGATATGGATTATTATCAATTGAGTCATCGCGAGTTGGACTCGGTTCGTCTCTACCAACTCTCTCGTATTCTCCGAAAAACACCAGTTGAATGGCAAAAATATTCTAACGGGAAAACACCACGTGTACTACGGTTTGTGGATAGAAGATACTATGATTTATGTTAGTCGGATAATAACATATGTGCACGAGTAATTATGATGGTAGATACTCAACTACTTAACATATCCAAATAACAAAAAAATATACACATGCAATAATGTTGTGTTATTGTTGTTGTTATTGTTCCAAAAATGTTTTGGGTTATGTTAGTCAGATAATACAATATGTATACAAGTAATGTATATGTTAGAGTTTGTAATATATTACATATACATCATTCTCTGTTTGATTCTCTTTGCATTTGGTTGGGATTGTTCATGGTGTATGTCGTGAAAGACATAGAGTTTCATAACTTCTTTGATGAGGGTTCTGTGATTCTCTATGTGTTAATGTGTTCGTCAATAGTTTTGTTCGAGTGATACATGTTTCCTCTTACACCCAAGACACCTTAACATAAAAATTAACAGTCAGTGCTTGAATTATCCAATAAAACAAAACGTTATGCGTACAATTACATTTTTATATGGTACAATAACTGAATTACAAATCTAAACAATAAGTTAGTGGTAAATCTAAATGTTTGTATGGTATAATAAATAATTTAACAAGTTACAATAACATATAACTTGTTATGAAATTACTACATTATAGAAAAAAGTTTACGTTCCTATTGAGAAAAAAATGTAAGTTAAACAGACAATAATTACATTAGTGTGTTAACAAAAATGTTAGAGGTACAATACATAATTTAACGTGTAGATATATCTCTAACCTTTTATTTAACGGGGTAACTAAATTGTTGTATCTTAAATTTTAGATTAATGTATCTATATGTGTGAGAAGAATATTGATTCTATATTTCATCTTCAATCACCAGAAACCCCAACGTATGAACAGTAAATCGCCATAAAAATCTAGAAACCAAAATCCATCTAAATTCCCAGAAACTCCACACCTAAACCTCACTATAAACACAAATCCAAATTGGAAAAAACTAATCCACCGCTGAAAATACCTAAAAACCTCACTATAAACACAAATCCAAATAAACTTTGACCATTGTGGGCACTTGTTTTTCTATCTTCACCATAACCAAAGAAAGAGAATAAAGAGAAAGAAAGAGGAGAAAGAGAAGAAAGCGAAAGAGAAGAAAGAGAAATGTGATAGATCTTTTGCTACGAAATCCTACTTGGATTTGATCTAATCCTTTTGCAACTTGTTAAGCGGACGACATGGCATCGACAGAAAGACATAACCGTCATTCACACCCTTTTCCAAAATGTAACTTGTATACAATTGAATTACCGCACTAAATAAACAATTACACATGAAACTAAATTATTATCTATATACAACATGTGTAATAACCGATAACATATTATTTATCGGTAATAATTTACTTACTGCATTAAACAAAAATTTATAGCTAAATCTATATATTTATATGGTATAATAAATAGTTTAACATGGTACATAACCATATAACTCCGCTAACAAATTATATAGTCGCCAATGAACTTTAATAGCATGTACTTATAGCTACATACATACAATATATATATATATATATATATATATATATATATGCCAACAAAACTTCCAAATACTAAACATTTAAGGGAAATTAGGTGAGATGGCCGAATCTGGAAACCAAATTAAGGAAATAAAATACCAATATTTTATTCAATTGGAAGGGATGGTAAAATACTGAACACCCTATCGAATACTTCATACTATGTTAGCTATAATCGACTATAGCAGTCAACTTTTTTCATATTCTGACAACTATTTACTTTACTTTACTTTTCATTCTTATTCCTTTTTTTTAACAATTCCGATCCTCATATTGAATAAAAGATAGATCTAGAAATGTCGACCCAAACCACCGCTCTTTAGTCTCTGAAAATTTTGTATCCGGTCACTCCACCGTTCACAACAACGGCAACACACCCGTCTTCCTCATCGTCGACTCCTCTATCTAACAAATTTTTTCGTTTCCCCACCGTTCACTACACCGGTGACGCACCCGTCTTTCTCACCGTTCACTCCATCTAACATGCTTTTTTGCTTCCTCACCGTTCACTACACAACGACGCATCCTTCTTTCTCAACGTCATCCCCTACACCTAACTTGTTTTTTGCTTCCCCATCGTTTCTTTTTTTAGTTAATCCAAAATCTGATATATATGCCTTCATTCGAGTGGATCTTTTTTTTTTGAATCGCTCAATATAGCTCGCACTTGGATCTCTGTACAATATATATGTAGTTTTTAGGGTTACTACATCTACGACTACTGAAATCTCTTATTGTATTGCTCAATCTAGCTTCGATTTCTATAGATCTACAATAGATCTGTTGTTTTTTTACTACATTTACGACCAAAATTAGATGCCTTTCCCGGTTCTTCGTCCGATTTTCAAAGATTTACACTAGATTTGAAACCCAACCTACATTTAGGACCCAAATTAGACGCCTTTCCCGGATATTCGTTTCTGTGTTAATGTATAATAGTTGACTATTGTGTGTTATGTAGTAATGTTTCAGTGAGGGACTATATGATTCACAAAGATTAGCTATCAGTTTATTTTTCTGGAATTGTCTATCTTATTTTGATAGTTACGTTTTCTTTTTGTTTACAATAGTTCATTACTTTCGATATTTTCCAGTGACAAATTGTTACCCCACCAGTTATTTGATTACTCTGTCTACATAGCTGTCTTTTCGTAACATATTATCTTATTCTCATAGTTTCATACTCATGTTGTGTAGAGTAGGTGATTACCTTATTCTCTTAGGGTCAATATCGGTTTGATTATAGTTGTTGATTAATTTCGATACACTGGTAGTTTGACTATCATGTTATTATATTTGATTACTCTGTCTACATAGTTGTCTTTGCGTAATTGACTATTTTATTCTCATAGTTCCAAACTCGGTTTGTTTAGTATATGTGACTACTTTCTATGTGTAGTCACGTTAGAATAAATAACTATCTTCTTTTCATAGTTAAACTTACTAACTAGTAACTACCTAATTTTGTAGCAAAATGGAGGATCATCAATGTAATGCCACTCCGAAATCATAAAATGTATTTCATCAGATACGCGATATACTCCTTGATGTGATAGTAAGGGTCGGAAGAGGATTGGTAAAGGACACTTGTCGTTTAGGATGTGCATGTAAACTTCTAAACAAAACATTGGAGAAACTATTTGTAATGAGTTTTCTATGTGATTACATAGCCTATTAAATTGATAGTTAAGATTTTCCTTTCAATCTCTGTAAGTAAAAGCTTTTAAATCACTGTCTTTACCTCAAAACCAGAAATAGTCATTTATAAATATATTAATTTGGTAGACAACTGATATATCATGGTTTTACCATTTTTTGGCCATGATATAAGTCCTTTTTATAGAGTCTTTCTAGTGTTTTCATAGTGTTTTAGAGTCTTTTCAGATTTTAGCACGTTTGGAGCATAATTGGAGATATTAGAGTTTTTTGGAGTTTTTTGGAGCAAAGCAGAAGTTTGTGCAGCTGAGTACCCGATTTGAAGCTCGAGCATCGATCGATACACTTATGGTATCGGTCGATGCTAACCTCAGAAGCAGACACGACTCGCGACTTAAGAAGAATGGAGATTTTGCTCTCAAGTCGAGAAGACTTTATTATTTACAATTAAATCCAAAACGTGTTGAGCAGTATTTATCTAGGTTTTACAGCCACTTTGGCCACAACGCTTTATTCTACTTTGGTTTTGAGAGAGAGAGCTTTGTGAGGGAGACAAGTCAGAACTCTGTTCGTCCGAGAGAAGATTTTGAACCCTCTTGTTACTCTTTTCTTATTGTTTAATTTAATGATCTATTCAGTTATGTTTATTGTTTCATTCTCCATGTCTGAGTAGATCCATCTTAGGTTTAGGGTTTTCTCATAGGGATTTCTCTGATTGTGGTAATTAATTAGTTAGGATTCACCATCTGAATCAGTTCTTCACCATAGGTTGTTCTCAAAGCTAATTCTGGCCTGATCACCTAGAACTTAGATCTTAGGTTAATCAATTAGGCACGACAGTGCAATTGAGAAATCTGACAGAACCTTAGGTGAGCAAATTAATTATTCGCAAAGAGATTTGGTTTAGTTGATTTGCGAACATATCAAACTCGATATTAAAGCTGATTTATTCCTAGAAATTTGCAAAGATATTTGGGATTCTGAAGTTTAGATTTAGATAATTCTCGCAACGACAGTTGGTTAATTATAACTTAGTGATTTGAGTTCAAGAACCGCGCTAAATCTGAATCCTGACTGATTGGTTATCTGCAGTCATAGATTTCCTGAGAAATATTCTGGGCCTATATTCTCTCCATCGATTTTACATCCTTTTCTATTTTTTATTGCTTTTGTTTCAACTGAATTGCTTAGCTTGATTCGAAACTATTTGGTCTATTATGTGATTTTCTTGAGTCTTTGTGGTTCGACCCCTAAATATATTGCAACTACAGCTTAGTACTTTTAGGGTATATAATTTGAGCTTATCAAATTTTGGCACCGTTGCCGGGGACTCTAAAAATCGCCATTAGATTTTAGCTATCGAGATTCGACTAAGTTCGTCGGTATCGATCGATACAGTGGTATCGGTCAATACTCGTCGTGTTGTTTTTGATTTTTGGTTACTTACGTGTCTTGTCTTTTGTGTTTCAGGTGTATGCCCACTCTCGAAACCCGGAGGAGCAAACGCATTGAGCTACTTCATCTTTCCAACAAGGAGCTAGCAAACTTGGAACGTGCAAACAGAAAATCAAAGAGGCCAGCAGAGATGAATAACCCAGTGGTATTGACTCGTGATGAAGCTGGAGCTTTGAGAGACCAAGAGGGTCAACTGTGCAATGAGAGAGGGCAACGATTTGATGGAGATGGAAACGTTGTTGTCCCTGCAGCTATTGTGAATGTTGGAAATGATGTGGTTGATCGTGGGAGAACGATAGATGAGTACAATAGACCTGATCAGTATTACGCCAACCGCACAACTATCCGTGTTCCTACGTTTCAGAGGAATGATTTTGAGCTGAAACATGCATACTTTACTCTTGTGGGTCAGCACCCTTTTCATGGTCTTTCTCATGAACATCCCATGGATCACATCGAGAGGTTTGAGGATTTGGTCACTAGCATGAAGTACAATGGGGTGCCCAATGAATTCCTCTTCTGTAAGCTTTTCCCATACTCTCTTGGTGGGGATGCAGCTTACTGGTTTGCCCCTTGGATCGTTGGCCACATGGGAGGAGACGAAGAATGCGTTCCTGAATAATTTCTATGATGATGCGAGATCCGAAGAGCTCAGGAACAAGATCTCCTAGTTTTCCCAAGGTCCGACTGAGGTATTTAAGGCTGCTTGGACCTGGTTCAGATCATATCAGAGAGATTGCCCACATCACGGGTTCACTAATGTTCCGTTGTTGGGTACTTTCTATAGAGGCATCGATTGGAGGTACCAGATGGCTATGGATGATGCGAGTAATGGGAATTTCAACACCATGTATCCAGACGATGTTGTTGTGCTGATTGAGAACTTGGCATCTAGCAATAGCACCAAGAATGCTGATTAGCGGAAGAAGCAGGCTGGAGGAATGGATGGATCACAGATTGCTGAGGTTCAAGCCAAGCTGGACTCTGTGCACAATCTTCTGATGGGGAAGACGAAGAAAGCAGTACACTTTGCTGATGAGGTCGTGAATGTGAAAGAATATGAAGTGGAGGATGTTAACTACGTTGGTGGTTCTGGTTTTCAGGGTCAGCGACTTGGGTACAACAACAACCAAAGCTTCAACAACAACACTCAGCGAGGTGGATACAAGTTTGAGGGAAACCAATCTGGTTTTGGAGCAAATCAATCTGCTCAGAAACCGCTTCAGAGCAGCGATTTCACTCATAATTATGGGAACTCGTCGTACCAACCTATCTCTCCCAAGTCGTCAGAAAGTAAGATGGAATCCATGTTTGAACATATTCTCCAGGGACAGCAAAAGTTGCAAGTGGATTTCAATGGAAAGATTCACTCTCTGTACATTGATCTCAATGGGAAAATTGAAGCTCTCAAGCTGTCTCAGAAGAAGATGGAAACTCAGGTTGCTCAGACTGCAGTAGCTGTGAATAGGCAGGAAGGCTTTCTCCCAGGGTAAACTGAAAATCCAAGGGCACACATCAACGCCATCACCTTGAGGAGTGGAAAAGAGGTGATTACAGGAGTAAAAAACAGTCCAATCGCAGAAAATTTCGTCGATCATGCTGAAGATGACGACTAGGATTCTGAAAATCCCCGTGTATCGACCGACACCAGCCAGTGTTTGATCGATACCAGTCCAGACACCTGCTCGAGGGGATCCAAAATCCCGTGTATCGATTGACACTCCCCATGTATCGGTCGATACCGAGACACATATCGAGAAGGAACCTAAGGTGGTCGAGGAAAGGGTTTACAAACCCAAAGTACCCTACCCTCTACCTCCTAGGAAGTCGAAGAAGGATGTGGAGGATTCCAGATGCAAAGCTATACTAGAAAAGTTGATCGTTGAGCTTCCCTTCATCAATGCTATTAAGACTTCACCAGCTTTCAGGAGATACGTGAAGAAGATGGTGTCTAGCAACGTGAACCTTGAGGAGGGTGTCATGATGATTACAGCTGAGTGCAGCGCAATTCTACTCAACACGATCCCAAAGAAGCTACCAAACCCAAGGAGCTTTGTTTTGGACTGCACTATTTTCACAGAGAGATTCGAGCGTTCTCTCTGCGATATTGGGTCAAGTGTGAATCTCATGCTACACTCAGTTGCTAAGCGAATGGGGATGACATATTTCCAATCTACAAGGATTTCGCTGGTACTTGTTGATCGCTCAGTGCGACTTCCAAAGGGACTACTCGAAGATGTCCCAATCAAGATTGGGAATTGCTTGATCCCAACAGACTTCATCGTCCTGGAGTACGATGCTGAGCCTAAGGATCCTCTTATCCTGGGCAGACCATTCTTTGCAACTGCTGGAGCTTTGATTGATTGCAAGAATGGACAGATAGCTCTCAACATCGGTGACTTGGTTATGTCGTTCAACATGGAGAAGATGATGAATAGGCCAACCATCAATGGGCAGCCGTTCTATGTGGATACCTTCAGTGACATAGCAGAGGAGTACTTCCTGGAGATGCACCCTAAAGATCCACTAGAGAGAGCATTGGTATGCTCTGATGACTCAGAGGAGTTGATGGGCGATGTAGCTGCTGGATACGTCAAGATGCTCGATACAACAGAGGCAGTATCGATCGACACCCACAGTATCGATCGATACCAGGAATGTGCGATAGAGGAGTTGGCCGAAACTTCTAAGAAGGCTGGTGAGCTTGGTGATTGGAGTGGGGAGAAAGCTCCTAAGATCGAACTTAAGCCACTTCTAGCCGAGTTGAGTTATGTTTTTCTTGGTTCTAATTCCACATACCCTGTGATTGTTAATGCTTCTTTGAACAACGCAGAGATTACCTTACTGCTGAGCAAGCTACGCAAGTACCGCAAAGCTCTCGGCTATTCTATTAATGACATTTCAGGTATCTCCCCAGATCTATGCATGCACATGATTCACCTGGAGGATGAGTCGAAGTCTTCGATTGAGTGTCAGAGGAGGCTGAATCCGAACCTGAAGGAAGTGGTCAGGAAGGAGGTGATGAAGCTGTTGGAAGCAGGGATTATCTACGCCATCTCAGATAGTTCTTGGGTTAGTTCGGTTCATGTTGTGCCTAAGAAATGAGGTATAACTGTGGTGAAGAATGAGAAGGATGAGTTGATCCCTACAAGGACAATCACTGGTCACATGATGTGTATTGACTACAGGAAGCTGAATTCGGCCACAAGAAAATATCACTTCCCATTGCCATTCATCGACCAGATGCTGGAGAGGTTAGCGAGTCACCCATACTACTGTTTTCTCGATGGGTACTCCGTCTTTTTCTAGATTCCTGTATATCCAGAGGACTAGGGGAATACGACTTTTACATGTCCTTATGGCACATTCGCCTACAGAAGAATGTCATTTGGATTATGTAACGCTACATCGACCTTTCAGAGATGTATGATGTCGATTTTCACAGACATGATTGAGGAGTTTATGGAGGTGTTCATGGATGACTTTTCAGTGTATGGATCGTCATTCAAGGATTGTCTGGATAATTTGTGCAAGGTGCTTCAACGACGCGAGGAGAAGCACTTGGTTCTTAATTGGGAGAAGTGCCACTTCATGGTACAAGATGGTATCGTTCTTGGGCATAGGGTTTCCAAGGCAGGGATCAAAGTTGACAAAGCCAAGATTCAGGTCATGACAAGCCTTCAGCCACCGCGGTCTGTCTCTGAGATTCGAAACTTCCTTGGTCATGCTGGGTTTTACAGGAGGTTCATCAAGGATTTCTCTAAGCTTGCACGCCCACTTACCACCCTGTTGTGCCAGGAAGTCAAAATTGATTTCACACTTGATTGCCTTGCAGCCTTCGAGGAGATTAAGAAGACGTTGGTGAGTGCTCCTATTGTCCAACCACCTGATTAGAGCTTACCTTTTGAGGTTATGTACGATGCGAGTGACTTTGCTGTTGGAGCTGTGTTAGGTCAGAGGAAAGACAAGAAGCTCCATGATATTTATTATGCCAGCAGGACGTTGGATGATGCTCAGCGAAATTACAGCACCACTGAGAAGGAGTTACTTGCAGTTGTCTTCTCTTTTGAGAAATTTCGATCCTACTTAATTGGGAGCAAGGTTATTGTTCACACCGACCATGCTGCTCTCAAATACTTGCTAAAGAACAAGGACCTCAAGCTTCGTCTTTGCCGATGGGTACTTTTGCTCTAAGGGTTCGATATCGAGATCAAGGACAAGAAGGGAGTTGAGAATGGAGTTGCTGACCACCTATCGCGAATAAAGATCGATGAAGACGTACCTATTGATGATTTCTTGCCAAAGGAGCGTATCTACTTCATTGAGACTCAGCTTCAGGACTTTTGTTCCGAAAATCTGAAATTTTCTCGAGTGCAGACTTTCCGTATCGATCGATACACACCTAGTATCGGTCGATACCCGTCACCATTCGGACATGTTTTCTCTATGGACTGCACCGACTTATCTAAGGAGTATCTAGCCGCTGTCTCTGACCCCGATCGACCATGGTATGCTGATATAGCTAATTACCTGGCTGCAGATAATGAGCCGAAGCATCTCAAGAAGTATGAGAAGAAGAAGTTTATGCGCGAGATGAGGCGATTCTTCTGGGATGAGCCTTACCTTTACAAGCACTGCTCAGATGGTCTATACAGAAGATGTGTTGCTGAGTCTGAGGTGCCTGAGATTCTCTTTCATTGTCATGGGTCTGAGTATGCTGGACACTTCGCCACTTTCAAGACTGTGTCCAAGGTTCTTCAAGCAGGCTTCTGGTGGCCTACTATGTTCTAAGATGCGCATGCTTATATCTTGCAGTGCGATGTCTGTCAGAGGAGAGGGAAAGTTAGTAAGCGACACGAGATGCCACAAAATTTCATCCTTGAGGTTGAAGTTTTCGATTGCTGGGCCATCGATTTTATGGGTCCCTTTCCCTCGTCACACAAGAACAGATACATCATGGTTGTTGTGGAATATGTGTCCAAATGGGTGGAAGCGATTGCTAGTCTAACCAACGACTCTTCGGTGGTTCTTAAGCTGTTTAAGACCATCATTTTCCCCCGATTTGGAGTGCCGCGTATTGTTATAAGTGATGGTGGCATCCACTTTATTAACAAAGTTTTTGAGAAGTTGCTGAAGAAGCATGATGTGAATCATCGTGTGGTTACTCCATATCACCCTCAGACCAGTGGACAAGTCGAGGTCTCCAACAAGCAAATCAAGGAGATTTTGGAGAAGACAGTGGGTACTTCTAGGAAGGATTGGTCTACAAAGCTGGATGACGCGCTATGAGCTTACATGACTGCTTTCAAGACACCGATGGGTACTACACTATTTCACTTGCTGTATGGGAAAGCATGTCACCTTGCAGTGGAGATCGAGCACAAGACAGCATGGGCGACGAAGTTGCTGAACTTCGACATCAAGTCTGCTGATGAGAGGAGATTGATTCAGCTAAACGAGTTGGATGAGATTAGACACCACGCCTACGAGAACTCGAAGCTATACAAGGAGAGAACTAAGGCCTATCATGATAAAGAGATCATCTCCAGACATTTCGAGCCGAACGACCATGTACTTCTGTATAACTCTCGTTTGAAATTGTTTCCTGGTAAACGTTGGTCAGGTCCCTTCACAATCAAGGAGGTCAGACCACATGGTGCAGTTGTGCTGATTAGTCCTGCAGGCGAGGAGTTTACTGTCAATGGACAGAGGGTGAAACACTATTGGGCAAAAGCCGAGATTCCAGCAGGGCAGATAATGCCTCTGGATGATGCACCCACCGCCTGAACGTCGTTAAAGTCAAGCTAGTGACGTTAAACAAGCGTTTGGTGGGAAGCAACCCACTGGTAAGTCTGTACATATGAGTCTTTTATTTTTCTGTTTTTGTTTTGTGTTTTGCTGTGTCACATGAATCAGATTCGGAGGCTCAGTATCGATCGACACCACTTGGTATCGGTCGATACCGGTTTTACACTCACATATTCTGAACCATCCCCGTGTATCGATCGATACCACTTATGGTATTGGTCGATACTATTTCCCAGGTAAGTTTCCTTATAAAACCCTATGGTTTTTCTTCTTCTTCCTCATTGCCTCCATCGAGCGACACATAGCATAATATCCCCAAAATCACCAAATATAAATCAATAGTGTTTCACCCTCTGTTTTCTTAGAGTCTTAAAAAAATAATAATAATAATAATAATTGTTTTATCAAGTCAAAACCTGTTGGAGATTATGATCATGTGCTTGAACCTATTGTTTTGATTTTGCTTTTGAGTGACCAGTGTTACAGGATCATTCTAGATCGACTAATGAAAAATCCAAAGACTGACCAGTTGACTAGAAAACACCCATGTCTCCAGCAGAGTTCTTATAAAGCCTGATCTAATTCTTTGCACTTCATCGATGTGATTGATGTCCATAGAGCTTGATTCCTCGTTCATATCTGACAAAAGAACCCATGTGTAGAAAGTAATGGTATTCCTCTCCCTTTTTATAAGTAAAAGCATGAAAAGATGAAATGATTTTCTTCTGAGTAGAGGGTTAGGAAAATTTCCAGCGATCCCATTATTCTACTTGGAAGGAATGATCACACAAATGTTGAAAGCGAGGTTGGGAAAATTTTATGTGATACCATTATTCGCCTACACTTTTGATACGTAGAGAGGGAAGAACCGGGGATTTGGTGGCAAACACCATCAATACTCGCGTCTCAAACCTTAATATGTATATGCAAGAGAACATGATGTGAAATAAGTCTGGGGGAGAAGAAATAATACCAAAAGTGTGGAAATTGGGTGGTTCTTTTGTCATGATATTGTATGGGAAAGAGTCTAGAAGGTTCTTGACATAGATTACAGCGATGAAACTGGCGATGAGGGCTTTATTGAACAATGCTGTGAGATAATGTGTGGAGTCTGGCGATGAGGGCTTTATTGAACAATTCTTGGCATAGATCAGTTCTTCACCATAGGTTTTCTCAAAGCTAATTCTGGCCTGATCACCTAGAACTTAGATCTTAGGTTAATCAATTAGGCACGACAGTGCAATTGAGAAATCTGACAGAACCTTAGGTCAGCAAATTAATTATTCGCAAAGAGATTTGGTTTAGTTGATTTGCGAACATATCTATGCCAAGAGATTTGGGATTCTGAAGTTTAGATTTAGATAATTCTCGCAACGACAGTTGGTTAATTATAACTTAGTGATTTGAGTTCAAGAACCGCGCTAAATCTGAATCCTGACTGATTGGTTATCTGCAATCATAGATTTCCTGAGAAATACCATGGGTCTATATTCTCTCCATCGATTTTACATCCTTTTCTATTGTTTATTGCTTTTGTTTCAACTGAATTGCTTAGCTTGATTCGAAACTATTTGGTATATTGTGTGATTTTCTTGAGTCTTTGTGGTTCGACCTCTAAATATACTGCAACTACAGCTTAGTACTTTTAGGGTATATAATTTGAGCTTATCAACAACTACACAGACAAACAAAATAATTGACTATAAATAGTCAACTTCTTACCATCATCCAAAATTTCATCCAGTATTGGCGGAGCATTCCTTTCAAACATAGTAGTAGTCATTAGTCAAAACTATTTACTCTATACAAATAGTCGACTACTTAAATAGACATAACCACACAACTATAGAAACATGTGGCTATCATCACATAGTATATGATTATTCAACAAAAATATATACTCAAATACCAAAAGGTGTTTACCATATAATAGTTAACTACACAAACATGTGACTACTCAATATACTCAACTACGTTAACTATAAACACTCATAAAAAATAGATGACTACATTTCAGTAAAAATACACCAACAAATAGATGACTACTTCATATGGATATAACAAACTAACTATACAAACAAATAGACTACTACTCAATACATGCACCCTTATTTCTTCTGAGAAGTAGACAAACCATTTTTTTTAAGGATGACCAGCGGCGGTCAATGGGGTTCATGAGCGGCTATTTATGTGATCCAAGAAGGGACCCTCGAAAAAACCCTAGTCCAATACAAACAAAAACAAAATTAACGTAGACACATACACAAAACTCGAAGGCGTTAAAGTTGTTGCTGTTATTATGCAAAACTTAAAGATAGCGTGTCCAACTTTTTAAAAAAGGAGATGTCGCGTTCATGTCAGCAAAAAATATTGTCCAAAATAAGGGAGCAAGGGCTAGTTGACATTTCCTCTTATTTTAAACAATTAACTACTGCTATTCTCTCAATTGACTGCTTCAGTGTTGTAGTTAGCTAATTTTATGCTCAGAACACAATATTTATGCAAATCACCCTACATTTAATGCTTAAAGAGTGGGTCCCATAAAAAAATGATTTAGTGGTTGTAAATTGCCTTCGAAGATTTACATAAAATTGCTACATTTTTAGCCTATAAGAACCTACCAAATCCTACAATAACCTACGTAATGATCATTCAGGGCCAAAATCGACATTTCTGATAACCACGCCAATAGTAACTATGTCACATTTGTCATTTTACTCTTAGTTATTGACCCAATTGACTTTTCTAATATTAATATGATGAATAACTAGTAAATTTTTTTGTTTTCTATTTGTGAAATTTTATTTAAAATGCGACTTCCAGCTAGGACCGGCTCTGAAATTTGGTGAGTTGAAGACTAATTTTAAAGTTTTTTGTTTTTTGGGGGCCAAAAAATTTTTAAAAAAATATTTGATGGCTAAAAAATGAAAAAAAAATAATAATAATAATTTGGGGCCAAAAAAATGAAAACAAAATGGGGCCAGAGGCCAATATTTCCACCTATATATTTTGTTACTTCTTCTACAAAGAAACTTGTAATACCTACTCCATTTGTAATTCCATCAATGATTCGTTTATAAGAAAAAATCGTTTGTTTTGCTAATCTTCTTATACTTTCAGTTAAAGATGTTTTAAAAAAAACTTGTAAATCACAAACACTTTTTAGTGATATGTTCTATAGGAACCGGACGATCATATTTGGATGATCCTATATGAGCCATTTCTATGTTATATAGACTTGTATGTAATTATTGAGAGCGAAGATATTATACATAGCGTGATTATTCCACCAAAAAATTTTCTTTTAGTTCAAAATGATCAATATGTGGAATCAGAACACGTGATTGATGAGATTCGTGAGGGAGTCGGCGACTCTCCTAGGGTTCCCTCATCTGGGATTGATCCCTGGGGAAGAGGATCAAGTTGGCCCTTGCGAACATAACAAGGTAGCCGTACTGGAAGGTGCGGCTGGATCACCTCCTTTTCAGGAAGAGCTAATGCTTCTTCGGTATTTAGGTTTGACACAGCTTCACACCCAAAGCCCATGAGCTTATTATCTTCGATCGGAACAAGTTGATAGGATCCCTTTTTACACATGGATACAAGTTATGAATTGGAATGAAAGATAATTGTGAATTGTGCCACTGGGTGAATCCAGCCTATTTTTGAAATGAACAAGTCACACACACTCCCTTTCCAAAAAAGACCAATACACCGAAGACTGCACTTAGATTATTGGATTTGTTGCTAAAATATCGGTATTAATGCATTTTTATGTTATATATAAATGTTTTATATTCGCCGGTTCCTATAGAACCTATCATTAAAAAGTGTTCAATACATCTTGTTTAACAGAAAGACGGATATTCTTTGCTCATTATCAAACAATTACTTATTCACAAATTTCGTGTTGGGCTAATAGTTTTCATTTCCCGTCTCATAGAAAACTATTTTTCTCCGGTTAGCCTTATCCCCCTTTAGAAGTATTTTAATAATAGATTCTATAGGAACCTTTTGTTACTCTATTAATTTTGAATTGAAAATCCATTAACTCTAGTGTTCAACTTGACCTATCATATCAAACAAACTTAGTCTGGAGTTCTTAGATTACTTTTATTTTTTGCTAGAAGTTCTTAGCTTACTTCTAATCGATCACTACACAATTTTTCAATTGAAAGTTGAAACTGCATGCATCATTTCAACTGGATATCGTGGCACGTAGAGGGAAATATCCCAAAGACATCAGGCTCAATTCAATTATTCATGAAGCCAAATGGGCCCTACTTTGAAACGCAGACCATTATATTAAAAAGTCAATGGTCGGAAGGTAGAGAAATCCCTGTTAAGTCTTATAACTAACTCTAATTGTAACTTGTGAGTTTATAGTTAGAGCATGTGCACCCATTAAACTCACAAAGTTTCATAACCATTTTTTTATTATTATTTTTTATATTTTTTTATTGGTTGAGATTTATTATAATAATTATAGTAAATTTATTTTCAGCAGTGATACCGGTATCGATATCATTAAAATTTTGCAAATGAATTTTTTTTTTCTTTGTTTTTTCTTTTCCCCCTATCTAATAATTACACGGAGCCAATAACATCCTGCCATGTACACAATGAAACCGTATCATTTAACTCATCAGAGTGATACGGTTCAGACCAAGTTTTATTTCCAAATCCATTTTAAAATTATTTTTGGGCTTATGAAACCCAGCAAAAATTATTGCTGGACATGCTCTAAATATACTACTTCGTTGACCAAGAAAAACAAAACAAATATTATACTACTTCATGCAATAGCTGTTATCACTAATTTTCAATTATGTTTAACAATGATGTAATGTAATGGCCTTCCATAACTTTTTGATTTAATTGATTAGTTGCTTGGACAGTCTGGAATGGATTCTCTGAATACATGTCTTAAGAAAAAAAAAAAGTAATGATATTTTTCCATGTCGAAAATTAATGCTGTAATTTATTACAATTTTTAGACACCAACTAATAAACTTGTAAATATATATATATATATAAAGATAGTTTTTCTCTTTTTTCATGCTGTAATGTAATGACCTTCCATAACTTTTTGATTTAATTGATTAGTTGCTTGGACAGTCTGGAATGGATTCTCTGAATACATGTCTTAAGAAAAAAAAAAGTAATGATATTTTTCCATGTCGAAAATTAATGCTGTAATTTATTACAATTTTCAGACACCAACTAATAAACTTGTAAATTTATATATATAAAGTTAGTTTTTCTCTCTTCTCATTCTGCCATCTCATCATCCACATGTCAAATTTTAATTGGACATTTTTTAACATCATTTTAATAATTTTTTTTAACAATTGGTTTTAATTACATAACTAAGATCATTAATGAATAAATTTTATTTATACATATAAAACAAAAAGCATACTGATAATTAGTTTCAACAAAAATTAAAATCTATTGATATCTACCACATTTTTAATATTTAATTTATAAAAAAACATCCTCAAAATAAACTTAAATATCAAAATATGATAATTTATTTCAACTCTCACATTTTGATAGACACAACAAAATTACAACTAAATACAAATACAAATCAAACACCACATAAAACAAAAGTTAGAATCTAATAAAATTATTAAATAAACATCGAGGAAAAATAATCCACACCAAAGCAGCAATTTGAATGAAATCATAGAAATCTTCTCTATGAAGATGAAACAAAATTACTCAGCTATTACATGACTCAAGAAGGACCGGCTCACTAATAAAGTGGACCATGTGCATATTATAAAAAATCTAATTTTAGGCATATAAACAATTTTTTTTAATAAAGAACCCTTAAATATTTATAAATAAAACATGACAAAATTTTGCAAAAATCAGGTCGTCACTATGCATTTGCACCTTCAGCACTTGCCTAGAGTCGGGCCTGGACACAAGATACAAATGAAAAATATGTGAAAAATCATAATAAATCAAGACTTGGATATGTATGTTATATTATCATATTTATCTACACTTGAAGACTTATTACTTAAAAATTGGAAATAAAAAGACTTAAGAATTAGAAACATATTTTACACAATAATGAGGATTAGAATCGTACATCAACAATATTGGAAATAATACTAAAAATAAAACAAAAAATATAAAACGAAAAACACAATATTACTCGAGGAAGACAAGAGCCACAAACCTAAAATTCGGTGCAACTAGCTCCATCCCAAAGCACAATATCTAATTCTAAGTAAGGATAAACCCAAAATCCGTCACATATGCTTCAGAACCGAACTCTCAACCTCTTTCCGCAATAACTCTAAAACAAAACAACTCCTTTAGTGTATTTTTTAATCTCTTTGGTGCCTTCATTACGCGTTAATGTAACTACTTCAAAGATGAACTTTGCGACAGCAATTAACATATAATTAATACACTCTAATTGATATAAATTAAAATAAAAATGCATTATTATAGATTCCTAATGTTTTCTACTATAAAAACGCAAAATAACAAAATTTTAAAAAACAAATTAATTGCATAAATTGACAACAAACGTAAAAGATAAAAAATGTACAAACACCTCTATTTTTATAAGAAAAAACAATATTGAAAATAATATATGTAAAGTATTAAAATATCAAAAATAAAATATATAAAGAAAAAAAATTAACACGTACGCGCGTAGCGCAGATCACATTATAGTCTATATATATAAAGTTGAATATACTCTCTTTTTAGGTTGCCACATCATCTTCTCATAGTCTAAATTTGTGACACATCATCAAATTTTTGTTAATTTAAAATTTTTTATATATTATATTATTATGTTTGGTGTTATTACACTTCAAGTCTCATGATAACTAACATCCCTTAATATAGTAGTTTTAACAATAATTTGAAAAGTTTTTTTTTCTAAAGATATCTTATACATTGATATATTTCTTCATTATTATTGAGAATAATGTACTTAATCTAAATGAGTGGCATATATGGATAATAAACCATAATATTTTAGGATAATACGAGAAACAACTTTCGGATCCAGATTATGGAGCATCATAAAATTTAGTTCATTTTTTAATTTTGGGATATTATCAACTCATTTTTTTAATTTTAAATTGTTTACTTGATATATTATGTTATGCGTTATTAAACTTTAGTTCTTATTATAACTAGCATCCATTAATATAATAGTTTTTCCTAGAATTTGAAAAGATAATATTTATAAAAGATAACATATATATTATTAATCTACAGAAACTATAATTTAATCATTTTAGTTTTATGATTTTATTTATATAGTTTAGAAAAACATTTACCTTTAAATAAATACATAAAAGGAAAACATTCACCATTAACTAAATACATCAAATATTAATATAATTACACTAATATATAAATTTAGCTTCTTATTACTATTAAAATTAGTGTTAATGTTTTTGTTCAATATAAATATCAAGAGTTATGAGTCTATGTTAATATAGATATATAATTATTTAATTGATACAAGTAAGGTATGATTAAAAGTATATATGATATTAGATAAGCATGAATTTGATAACATGATACATATCCAGATTTATTAAATATTAAAAATAAATCGCAAGAGTTTCTAGAACCTCTAATGACAACTCCAAACTTTTGAAGCGTATATAAGATAATGCATGTTATGAGAGGTAAAGTGTGGTATCCTAAAATAATGATCTAAATAAACTATCATTTAATCATTTTAGTTTTATGATTTTATCTATATAGTTTAGGAAAACATTTACCTATAAATAAATACATAAAAGGAAAACATTCACCTTTAACTAAATACATCAAATATTAATATAATTACACTAATATATAAATTTAGCTTCTTATTACTATTAAAATTAGTGTTAATGTTTTTGATCCATATAAATGTCAAGAGTTATGAGTCTATATTATAATAGATATATAATATTTAATTGATACAAGTAATGTATGATTAAAAGTATATATGATATTAGATAAGCATGAATATGATAACATGATCCATATCCCGATTTATTAAATACTAAAGATAAATCGCATGAGTTTCTAAAAGCTCGAATGACAACTCCAAACTTTTGAAGAGTATGTAAGAATGCATGCTATGAGAGGCAATGTGTGCTATCCTAAAATAATAACATAATGAAGCTAATTACTGAGAGGACAAATATATGAAGTTCTCCCAAAAAAATTTCAACGCTCAAACCAAAAAGAGACACAAAAACTGGCCAGAAAAAGGGGAAATGAGAGGAAGAAAGTAAATGTTAGATTTAAATCGGGTCAAAATATGGTCTGTGGTTCAGTATGTTGCGTTCATGAGAGAGAGAGAGAGAGAGAGAGAGAGAGAGAGAGAGAGAGAGAGAGAGAGAGAGAGAGAGAGAGAGAGAGAGAGAGAGAGAGAGAGAGAGAGAGAGAGAGAGAGAGAGAGAGAGAGAGAGAGAGATAATGAGTGCATCTTGGAAACATGTTAGACGCTTTTGGAATGAGATTAATGTCAGCTGAATGGACATCTGAGAAGAGTGACATATATGTATCTATTATTCTCTAATGTGGGTTTTGAATCCTTAGAGATTTATTATCTTTCTCCATTTTTGAAATGTAAAGGTTTTTATAGAAGTTAACTGATCCATATATGCATATTGAATTCAATTGCTGGTTTGAGTCGTGTTTAGCTATGATCATTAGGTGTTTAACTGTATGATGTTTTGGTGAATTGACTTAACTAACGAGGTTGAATAACTTTTATAGCACGTCTCATCTATAGAATATGGTATGCCTAGAGCAACCAAACAGTAATCATCCTTTCCCATCTAACAATTATTGATATTCGTTGTTTGTTTAGTCCCATTTATTTAGCTATGGTATATCAAATTATTATTAGTTTTTTTGTTTATATACTAAATATTTATTAAAAGTTTTCATATCATCTAATTCTTTTCTAACTACATCAATAACCATCTATATAAAAGGCCGCGCATAGCGCGGCTAACCGACTAGTTTATATATATAAAGTTGAATTTCCTCTTTTTTAGGCTGCTACATCATCTTTTCATACTCTAAATTTGTGACACATCATCATTCACTTATTCTCTTTCTCCATTTTTGAAATGTAAAGGTTTTTATAGAAGTTAACTGATCCATATATGCATATTGAATTCAATTGCTGATTTGAGTCGTGTTTAGCTATGATCATTAGGTGTCTAACTTTATAATATATTGGTGAATTGACTTAATTAACGAGGTTGAATAACTTTTATAGCACGTCTCATCTATAGAATATGGTATTCCTAGAGCAACCAAACAGTATTCATCCTTTCCCATCTAACAATTATTGATATTCGTTGTTTGGTTAGTCCCATTTATTTAGCTATGGTATATTAAATTATTATTAGTTTTTTTGTTTAAATACTAAATTTTATTAAAAGTTTTCATATCATCTAATTCTTTTCTAACTACATCAATAACCATCTATATAAAAGGTCGCGCGTAGCGCGGCTAACCGACTAGTTTATATATATAAAGTTGAATTTCCTCGTTTTTAGGCTGCTACATCATCTTTTCATACTCTAAATTTGTGACACATCATCATTCACTTATTCTCTATTACATCATTTAATCCCATGATCACTTAATTCCATAATTCTCATAATAATTATGTTATGATACATTCATTCTCATAATAATTGTCATCCATTAATATAAAAGTTATCCTTAGAATATGAAAAGATATTTTGTTATACAAGATAGCTCATATATTATTGATCTAAAGAAATTTCAATTGGTGAAATTTAGTTTTGTGAGATTTATTAATAGAGTTTTGTGAAATTTATATAATCTATTTATTATAGAATCATAACTCTTTACTTTATATGAAGCTAAGTTTATAATGTAGTGAAATTATTATTAATATTTTCATGTATTCATCGAAAAGTAAATATTTAGTTTATAATGTAGTGAAATTATTATTAATATTTTCATGTATTCATCGAAAAGTAAATAAATATTTAAAATAATATTACAATAATATAAATTCTTAAAAACTTTAAACATTAAATCATAAAATAAATTTTAAAATAAATATTATATACATTTAATCTTATTTTATAACTTTATTTGGATATAAAAAACATGTAACTGGTTTCTCATGGCTTCTTAGTCTTATTGGACAAGACTCTAATTGTAGAATTTAGTGTTTATAATTTATGTATTTATTTGTTTATAAATAAAATCAAGAATGTTGTGATATATAATTTAAAACAATCAATAAAGATTAGTTCCAAAACAAATGAATAAAAATATTTAAAAACTCTCTATAAACATTTGTAGTTAAAAAATAGAATTATTGAGTAGTCGTTATTTTGGATAAACTTTCGAAATTTGTCACTTAATTTCAAGTGTGTTCTAGGAAGAAGAAAAAATATGTTTTGATGGTTAGAAATCGGTGTTTAAGCATGCGAACAACGATTCGTTCAACAAAAGAATACTCGCAAGAGCTTCTACAAGCTCGAGTTGCAACTTCAATCTTTTGATGGGTATGTAAGAATGCATGTTATGATATGAAAATTGTAGTATTCCAAAATGATAACATGTTCAAACCAATCATTGAGAGGACGAATGGGTGAAGTCCTCCCGAAAGCTCTCCAACACTGAAGTCAAGAAATAGTTAGGTTAAATCATACCAAAATATGGTATGTAGTTCAATTTATCGCGTTGATAAGTGAGAGATATAGAGAGTGAAATTCTTATAAAAAAAGATATAGATATTGAGATAAAGTGTGTGAGAGAGAGATTATGAGTGCATCTTGGAAACATGTTAGATGATTTCAGAATAAGATTGATGTAGATTAATGGAAATTCTTAGGTTAAATCATACCAAAATGTGGTATGCAGCTCAATTTATCGCGTTCATAAGTGATATGCATAGAGTGAGATTCTTATTAAAAAAAAGTGATGGAGAGTGAGATAAAATGAGAGAAAGATTATGAGTGTATCTTGGAAACATGTTAGATGATTTCAAAATGAGATTGATGTAGATGAATGAAAATTCGATCCATATTTCAAAAGAGAAACTTATATATATATATAAATATATATCAATTATTATCTTTAACATAGGTTTTGAATTGTATTTATTATATGTTTTAAAATAAATTTTATTTTATTGAATATATATATATATATATATATATATATATATACCCATCAAATACTAGATATACTAATTTTTTGTTTTTTCAAAATACTAAATTTAATTAAAAGTTTTGTTATTACCATATATTTTTAACTACATCAATAAATAAATATATAATATAGGTTTTGAATGGTTATTATTATATGTTTTAAAATAAATTTTATTTTATTGAATATATATATATATAAACCCATCAAATACTATATATACTAAATTATTTTTGCAAAATACTAAATTTAATTAAAAGTTTTGCTATTACCATATATTTTTAACTACATCAATAAATAAATATATAATATACCGCGCGAAGCGCGGATAATCTACTAGTATATAAAATGATTTTACAAAGTTTTATTTAAGTAAAATGTATCCGCTGAGTCCACTCTGAGTTTTAGAAGGCGACAAGCTAAAAAATTTTTTTTGACCGTTTTACCATATTAAGTTTCGAATTTATGACTTTTTAACTTCTGAAATTTTTTTTTTATAATTTTACCATTAAATTAAAAAGACTTTAAATTTTAAAGGCTAAAATTTTTTTATAAAAACGAAGACCGCAAACATGGATTTAATGTACTTGGACTCATGACCGACTCATCACTGTATAAAAAAGAGTCAAGCTTCTTATAACTATTTTTTTTTAGAAAAAAAAGAAAAATCAATTGTACCTAGCATCTTCGCAGTTTCACCCACTGGTCAATATTCAATATATTGCACAACGTCAATAATTGATATTAAGCACAGTTTTCTTTAATTAATTAAACAAACTTGATGAAAAGCCAAATTTTCCATAAAGTCAAAGAAACAAAACCATATAGTCAGGTTTGTGATTATCTACAAACGCTGACTTCCAAACTCAAAAGCATAAAAAAAAAGGAAAAAGAAACATAAAATCCTCCAAAAACTTAAAATAAATTAAAAATCACTCTTGAAATCTCAACCGCTATGTTGTTGAGCCTGAAGTGATTGTTTGGGCTCAGCACCACGCAGTGTACCAATCCAAGCCGGTGGCTGCATCCCGGTCTGCTCATAAACCGTATCAAGAACCGGTGGCAACATCTTGTAGAGTCCAGCAATATCCTTCATACCATTACCACCATTCATCCCCTGATCGGCACCACCACCATTGTTCCACACACTGATCTTAGGCTGCAAGTCTCTGATCGCAATCGCATTGGTCTTGGCGATATCTTGATAAACCCCATTGTTGATCATCAAGAAGTCCCTCATGGCCGAGTAATCATTGTTAACTGCGCCTAGGAGAGTCTTGAGATAAGTCCCCTGAGCATTGGCCATGGCAACAAGTCCCTCTGCATCTCTCTGTTTCGAATAGAAAGTAGCATCTGCTGCAGCTTTCATTGCCTCCGCTTGCTTCTGCTTCTCGTAAAGAACTGCCTCTGCTTGCTTTTGCTTATTGTATAACTCCCAGTTTGCTTCTTGTACCTGTGTGTACAATGTCATGACCCAAAAAGAGAGAGAGAGAGAGAGAATCAAATCGAATCAGAAAGTTTAAAGATTGAGATTATATGCATTACCTTGGTTTCGTACTCAACACTGGCTTTACTTAGGAACTCGGCTTTAAGCTTCTCTGTCCGAGTCAATGCATTCATTTGCTCGACTTTAGTCTGAAGCTCAGCTTCTCTCAAAGCAACTGCCTTGGCTGCTTCAACCTCAGCCACACGAGAATCTTTAGTCAAAGCAGCCTTCTGAATCGCTAACGCTGCATCAGCCTGAGCAACAAGAGCCTCTTTCTCATTCTGAAACACTTGGACCTCAGTCTTCACCCTGATCTCTTCCTTTGTCCCTTCTCCAAGCCTCTGAGTTGAGATGATCTTTGACTCAGCATCAATCTTGGCTGCGTTCTGGATGGTGAGCCCGATCCGTGCTTTGGCACCGACCTCTCCCTTCATCTTTGCCTCGGCTACATCGATCTTGGCTTGGTTGGCTGCTTCCATCTGAGTTTTCTGACCCAAGTAAGAGAAGTACTCATGTCCAGGCACGTCAACGAGCTGCTTCACATTGGCGTTGTAGATCACAAGACCAAACTGGTCTAGCTCAAGTTGAACCTTTTCAAAGACTTCCTTCTTAAACGCCTTTGTTCCTACAATGTTAGAATATTCGTTTTTGTGATATAAGCAAATTAAAAAAGCAAGTTCTTGTGAAACCATATGTAGATATATCTAATCTAACAAACCAAGCAAGATTCCGATAAAAGAAGCGTATGTTTTACCTTTGAAGACATCTTCCATGGTCATGGAGGCAACGAGAACACGAGTCTCTCCTTCGATAACACCCTGAACAAGCTCATTTACGTGATTCGAGCGCTTATCGTGTTGAGACATAAGCATGGCGTACAACAAGAGAGCGTGAGGGTCATCAACGCGCGGACCGATCGTGAAAACGGTCGGGAGAACAAAGGGGAGTTTCTCGGAACTCATAGCCTGAACCTCGAACGTGTAGTTCACAGGAGAAACGTCGAAGACGGTGCAAGACTGCCATGGAAACACCCAAGACTTCTTCGCAAGCTTGATGTCTTTGATCCCACCACCGGTGATCGCAAGATACTCCGACGCTCTAGCGATTTTGTAACCCATTCTTCCTCTTCCTTGGACTTTAGGCTTCTTCTTTTTTGTTTCTTACGATTTACGGAAAATTTAGGGATTTTCTGAAACGAGTTTTTGTTTTCAAGAGATTTTCTGAAACGAGTTTGTTTGTGTGAATGGAGAGATCATAAGACGATTTTATTTATACATGTACATAGGAAAATGAGAGGAAAAAACAAATAATTCTCTTCAGTTTCGTGGTAGGACACAATATCTTGCCTTTTCTTCATGTTTATCCCCAAAGTTTTGTTTTTCTTTCTTTACGAACCACAAGTAGCATATTTTTATAAGAAAATTCATCAAAGTAACCTCGTGCATAAGGAATATTACTAAATTAACTTTTAGGGAGAAATGTCATATTCGACTAACCTTATTTTGTTGGTCAATGTCCATTTTATCTATATGTTGTATTATATTACGATTATGCCATTATTAATTATTTTTGATTTATTTTTTTGAACAAAAGAAAACCTACCGTCATATATATGACGGTAGGTTTGTGTCATCATTAAAAGTTAATGACAAAAAAACAAAAAAAAAACATAGTTTACAAAAAACAAAAAAAACCTCTCGACAAAGGCGATTCCGACGCGATTCCGGCGAGGAGTGAGCCGTTTCCGGTAAGTCTCTTCATCATCTTGCTTTGTTTTAGGTTTCTCTTGCTTCCACGAAGAAGAACCGCGACGAAGAAGAAGTTACGGCGAAGGAGATTGACTTTGGCGAGGAGGGAGGCGTGTCGAGGGTTCCGGCGAGTCATCTTCCGCCGTGTCGGCGACGAATGGGGAAGAATGGCCGGTTGGCGGCGGCGGCCCTGAAAACCCTAATTTCATTTTTTTCGGCGGCGAACCTAACCCTAATTTATTTTGGTTGCAAATAACTTGTTTTGTCTGTGTTTCTGGTCTACCGAACGGAATTCCGGTGAGAGCAAGGATTTTCCGGTGAGGAATGTTAAATTTTGTATTTCTTTGGTGGTAGATTTTGTAACGCTTGATGGTAGATTTATTAGTAAGCTATATGTGGTTTGGTGAGTTTGGTAGATTTGTTTATATATGACGGTAGGTTTGTTTGTATATGACGGTAGGTTTGTTGATATATGACGGTAAATTTATTTTTATATGACGGTAGGTAATTTGTATATGCGGTAGATTTGTTTGCTAGACTTATTGTTAACTACTGGTAGTAATGGTAGACTTATTGTTCACGACTGACTTATTCTCTCTTTTCTCTGACATGTAGGTGGCGTCATCTCCGGTGATATTACCGGCGTCTGCAAATTCTGTTAACGAATCCAAAATACAGAGAGATAAATGAACATGCTTGTATATGAATATAATTAGAGAAAGGGAGATATTAGAAATGTTTTTCTTGTGAGTTTAGAAATGTTTGTTCTTAAACATGTTTGTTTATCCTTTTAGAATCTAAAAAATATAATTTTTCTCTCTGAAATTGAAGTACTAAGGAAATGGAAGTTGATATATATTCAATTTTAATGTCTTCCCATGCATTGTCTGAGTAAATTTGGATTCATTGTGCGAGTAGTAAGATGAGTTAAAATACTACATTTATAAGTGACCACATGCGCCTCTTGCGAATGCATAACTACAGACGACATGCCAACTTGTTCTATCGATCAATGAAAAAAACAAAATTCAAACAAGTATACCGTGGATGAGAAAAAATTAATTATCTTTGACAAATAAAAGCATTTAATTAAGTCCTAACTACCAAAACAAGGGTTGTAAACAAACTTTCAATTAAGTAAGGTGATTATACATCATTGTCTCGAGGAGAAAGATATATTGAACCACTAACAAATAGTAATTGGAACAGACAATTAAACCCAACTAAAATCAAAGATCAACTACTACATATATTATGCTCAAGAACAAACACCATCCATGCACTAAATCAAAGGTTCAAAAAATGTACACAAAATAGGTCTATCTTTGTGATTTAAGATGAAATGAAATTTTAACTCCAGAAAAAAAAAATCAACAAAATAAAGCTACCATCATTACAATATATCTACCATCAAATAAAAAAAATTATCATACTTAGCAAATTTGGGTGCCTGGTTTTTTCGTAGATATGAGTTTTAGTGTAGGGCAAAAACGTCATTTTTCACTCTGAAAAAAGTCAAATGTCTACCACCAAACAATGTCTATAAATCTACCGTTAAAAAAAATATATACCATTACACTACAAATAAATCTATCAATTGAAGGTTATCTGAGTAAATACCAAAAGATTAACTAAATCTACCGCCATTAACAATAAATTTACCGTCATTAAAATTAAATCTACCACCATTACAAAACGAAGTCACCGAAATGTTAGACGGTTTTAAATCTACCGCCATTACAAACAAATCTACCAACCCAATAAAAATCTACCGTTGCCAATACAAATCTACCGTCAAATAAATAAATCTACCGTTACGATAAAATAATTCACACTTATTAACTCTACCACCAAAAGAAATAAGTCTACCAAAAAAGTCAAACTGAAGGTTATTTGAGTAAATACCAAAAATAAGTCTACCATGAAAGAAAATATATCTACCAACTCAAGGTTATCTGAGTAAATACCAAAAATAAGTCTACCATCAAAGAAAATATATCTACCAACTGAAGGTTATTTGAGCAAATACCAAAAATAAGTCTACCAAAAATAAATATATCTATTGCGTCGTTAAAATGAGTCTACCAAAATAAGTCTACCAATATCATCCGTCAAACAAATCTACGGACCAAAATTTGAGTTGACCAACATCAAACAATTCTACCATCAAAGAACGGTAGACTTGTTAAATCAACTTTTGCCTATGTGGCAAATGAATAATAATGACAGTTTTGTAATTGCGTTTTTCTCAACAAATGCCATAAGAGTATTTTGGTAATACGAATAAAATTAGATTATTGTAGTAATAAAAATAAAAGTAGGTCAAAATAATAATAAACATAGAAATAAAGGTTAGTACAGTAATTCATCCTATTTTTATTTATATAATAAACTTTGACCCAAAAAAAAAGAAAAATACTATTTTCTTTTTGATTATGTACCCACATATTTTTCTTTCTTTTGTAGTTTTGTTTCTCTCTTTTGAAGTTTTTGATATAGATATTCAGTTTTATTTCCTTTTTTTGGGTTCTAGGCTCCGGATGGTTTTTTTACCTTTGTGGGCTATGTTGTAATTTTATCTACGCACATATTTTCCATTCTTTTAGGGATTTGTTTTTCTCTTTTGAGTTTTGTTTCTTGAGATCAATATTTTTTTGGGGCTTTGTTTCCTTTTTTTGAGTTTTGTTTTCGGATATAACTATTCTGTATTGTTTTCTTTTTATGGTTGTAGGATTCAGATGAATTTTTACTTTTGATGGTTTTATTGTAATTTCAGTTTTCAAATATCAAGATAATCTTTCTACGGTACTTTAGTAACACGACTGGAAAGATATCAGATGACCCAAAACAAAAATCTACGCACAGATTTGATTTTGGACTCTGTAATTTCTAGTGGTTGTTGTCTTACACTAACCCAATTAATTTTTAAAATATTTGAAAAATTAAATAGCAGCTCACATTCTTCCAGCAATATCCGTAGTTGGAGTTGACTTTATAGAACCTTGTTAGAATTGACATTTTGTAAGAATAGATGAATTTGCTGCAATCTTTCTCTTCATACAAAGCTTGACTTGGCAAAATCCAAACTTTTGGTAGGGGATCACGAAAAAAACAAAAAAAAAACCAAGGCATTATAAAAGATGTGCAAACTGCAAACCCTTTTGGAACCTTATTCTTCAAATATAAAAAATCCTACATTAAATTGCTGGTAAAGCTTATGACATATGACAAATTAAAATACTTGTATTCCATAACAACATTTTGGGCATTTGGTTTTTGTTTCGTCCAAAAAGAAAAAAGAAATTCGGTTTTTGAGTAACACGGATTTTATATTAATCTATTGAACGGTTTTTAAAAAAAAAGTTCTTTATTGAATTTTATTTTTTAATGTTTTGTCCGAAATAGGAAAGTACAATCTTATTTTAGAAAAAAACAAAACTTTTAGAATCTCGGTAAAGGCTCTCATAAAGTAAATATTGGAAAATAGATTTAAGAATAATCTATTTTACAAATGCCCATGTTATGAATTTAGTGAAAAGCCCAAAGAACATATTTTCCCCCTAACATTTTTAATTTTATTGGGTCGGACCTCTCTAAGATGATAAAAACAAAGAAAATTTAAACTAAAACTTAATTTTCTTTTTAAAACTTCACATACTGATGAAATCAAAATTAGAAAGTCTTAATTAGATCAGAAATCTTATTTTTTTTTAAGTTAAATGATATCTTATCTTATCTGATTCGAAATTCTTGTTTTGTATAGAACAATTTCAAGTCATGTTGAAATAGTAAATTATCTTTACTTATAAAAAAAAAAGAAATAGTAAATTATCTTTAATCCGATTTTCACTCTTCTTATGGAAAAAAAGAAAAGAAAACAAATTAAACCAGATTTTGCATTAAAAAACATATTGATATATATATATATATATATATATATATATATATATATATATATATATATATATATATATATTCACATGTGGCATATTTAAATTAGATAACTTATCTAGAAGGAAAATATTATTTCATAGATGTAATCAATCCGGCTTCTGTTATTAGTATACATCTTGCAACCATGGAGTAAAAAGAGACGTATACACCTTTCTTGACGTAACTAGATACGTATACATATGTGTGTATACATATTCCTATATAATCTGTGTAAACTATATTATGTGTGCATAGATACATACATACATATCTATATGGATTATGAGTGCCAGTTCATGTTAGGAAGCTGAAACGCCTGTCTTAAAACCCCATGATCAGCTAAAGACGACGTCGTATCAATGACTCCATTTCCATGAAACCCCAAGCTCTGAGGAATTTCACTAAGCATTGAGACAAAAGAGACATTGTAGTTGTCATTATTGAGATCACCCGTATGATGAAACCTTTTGCTTGATAAGAAGGATCCGAATGAAGAAGATCCCGAGGCCTCGTTACCCATACGGTACTGACCACACAAGGAACGTTTGTCCGAAGAAACGACCATACCGTCGAAAAAGTGTTCTTCGTTATTGTTATTGTTATTGTTGTTGTTGTCATTGTTGTCTAACACTGATGTGGAAGAAGAATTAGCAGATGATTTTGTGAGCATTCCTTCCATTAGATCCTCACTTAGTAATACTCTCTCCATTGTTGGTCTTTGTGAACTGTTCTTCTTATAGATCCTACATAGAACCCAATCGTCTAGCTGCAAAATTTGTATTTTTGGTACAATAATCAACATACCAAACTATTATAATTAAAGCGTGTTAGCTACATTGACTCAATCGGTAGACTATCATGAGTGTTACCAAATTTTTTTTTTTTGGTTTTAGCTTCGCACGTGAAACAAATGTTGTAGACTAACAAAATACAATAATAAAGGCAAACGCCACAAATTTGAATTGAATTACATATTTTTCGTCTGCTGAAACATTGTACTAACATACTTAGCTTAACATTTTATTAATAACAACAAAATACATTTTTCATGTGGTGATGGTATGTGGACCTTATTTAATATCTTAGAATCTATTTACGGAGACTCAAATTTGATGACCCAATTTTTTTTTATAGTAAATGTTAAGATCATTTTGCATACCCGTAGTGAGTTTTTCCTTGTCGTGGTTGACTCAGGCGGCTTAGCTGCAGTGCTTAGGTTACCATCTGTGAGGCGATATTCATGCATGATCCAATCCGTTTTGATCCCTTTAGGAGGTTTTCCGCCATAGAACACAAGCGCTTTCTTGACGCCAACCTTGTGACTATTGCACGTAAATATCGGTTTATCGGTTCCCGTGGCTTTCCAATAACCAGAAGTTGCTGCCCGATTCGGCCTAACCCCATTCGGATACTTCCTGTCTCTAGGACTAAAGAAGTACCACTCTTGCTCTCCAAAACTCGCCTTGCCTAAACCATTCAAAATACCATTAACCAAATAATCATCACTATCTAATATCTATATCAATTTAAATGGTACATTTTAATCAAAACACCAAACAAAATTTAGGAAATATATATATAGATAAAGGCATATATACTTGGAAGCTCCCAAGGATCGAACTTGTATAGATCAATCTCGGCGATGATTGAGACCGGAAGTGGAATAGAAGCAGCTTTCTTCTTGAGGTAATGAACTACTAGTTCCTCGTCGGTTGGATGAAACCGAAACCCGGGAGGGAGATGCGGATGGCCTGGCCCTATGCTCGAATCCCCCATGTTTTCCATCAACTCGATCTTTTTCTTCAATTATAAAAGAACAAAATGAGTTATTTTTTACGAAATTTGTCTCATGATCCTCAAGAGAAAATGTAGGATTTGGATTGAGAGTTTTGAGAGTGAATGTGTATCATATAAGATGCAAGAAGAAATAGGTGTTAGGTTTGTGTGTGCATACGAGTACCAAACTTGAGAAAATGACACGTGGCTAATCGTGGGGCCCAGAATAAGCGGCCAATAGGCATTAAATTTTGGAGAAAAGGCAGGTTTTTTCCGAACTGCCTTATGTCATGCCTTTCTTATGCTACACATCACGCACGTACCTCATTTTGGTTTTTGTACAACATTTATATAAAATTTACAAATGTGGCAATTCTGTCTTATATTTTTTTTATTATCTCTTAAATATTCGCAATTACCATTGTGTTTTTCGTTTGCAATCAAACTCTAATTAATTATGATAAATAATAGAAAGAAAATCCAAATACTCGGCCGTAACTGATACCTTTAACAAATTTTTAATTAATTAGCATAAATTTCCATTTTTTTTTTAATATCTGTCATAATCAAGAACTTCAAATTGTTTTATACAAGCTGCATTCCAAAGACAATAGTGGTAGACTGATCGTATAGATAAATAGCAATGAGATAGCGTTTAAGAAGTCGAGGTCTCAACGTCCCATCTTTATGCCTCTTTTCACCATGGCTCACTCGGTAACCGATTCACACCTCACCCTAGTCCTGAGCATTCGGGTATTTGGTTCAGTTTTGAGTAAGAACCGTTCGATTTCGGGTAGACAGATTTATGATCCATATAGATACCGAAATGATTTCGGTTCAGTTCCGGTTCGGTACTATTCGGTTCCAGATATTTTGGATAAAAAGGTTTATGAATCAGAATATACCCAAATTTTTTTGGATCTTAATCAATTTTAAGTATTTATTACATGAAAGGCCTAAAATATATCCAAAAATACTATAAGATGCGAATAGATAAATAGCAAATGAGATAAAGTTTAAGAAGTCGATGTCTCAACGTCCCATCTTTATGCCTCTTTTCACCTTGGTTCACTCGATAACCGATTCACACCTCGCCGTTTGGTTTAAGCAACTTCTTATACATAAAGCATAAATCACCATTTGATTTTTTTGATTCTGACATAAGGTCAAACATTCGTCTGTAAAGTCCAATATTGTTACCGTATGATGAACCATTAATTTATATATTAAAAAGGTGTAAAGTACCTTGGGAATGTTCGTTGTGAAAAAAAAAAAATATATATTATGGATGAACTATATCGGAAAGACGGAAACCATTACTGTCTCGCCATTATTTAAAATCTTTTTTAAAGTATATTAGTGTCTGTTGTAGAATTATAGTAACGAGCCCATATTGGCATGGTCGAGTGGTAAGGAAATGCATGAGAATGTGCCACTTCACTTCTCTTGGGTTCGATTTTTTCTGGAAACAAAAAATCGCATTCGTGTCGGAAGTCTGGGTATGAACTTCGGCTCAATCAGTTTATTTGATAGTTCGGTAATGATACAGAATATTTTTTCGATTTCAATTATCCAAGTGTACTCATATCATTGTAGCACTTGAGATGTCAATCTATATGGGGTTAAAATTGCAGTACTAAAAATGCAATAAACTTCTTAATCTAGAACAAAACGTTTGTGGATTTTTATGTTTTTTTATCGAAATAAAATAAAAGACAAAAAAGCAAAACACAAAAAGAAAAAAGTTGAATCATAGCTTAAACTATCAAAGAGATGATTAGCAATTAAACAATGAATAATTTGGAAGCATTAAACACTATCTTAGAACATGGAACACAAATCAATTTTTTGACTAGTCCACTCCCGTGGTACTAATCACTTCATCGATTACTCGATTAAGCTAAACTCCTGTATGTAATCAAAAATAATTGATGAGCATTAATCACAAGTTCATTAAGTTCACTAAACACCCTAACTCAACTCCCGTAGGCTAGGGATGAATAGCTCACAAAAGGTTCCGTTCAAGCAATTCATTGACTCCTTCCGAATGTGAAATGTCTAAGTTCAAGAAATGAATGAACAATTCTAATCTAGCACTAACACCATTTACTCGAATCTCTCCCTAATGCATTGGATGAGACCAAAAATCTAACTAATCTAAGGTGTAATTCTAGTTTGGTTTGTCATGCCAAACTAGAACTACCTAATCTAGGTGTAGTACTAGGTTTCAGTTTATCATGTCAATTTTAGCATTAAGAAAAAACCTAAGTGAAAGATTTATCCAAAATCATCATAAATCATCATTATCTAACCATCAATCAAACCAAATAAAGCCTTAACATACTCATATAAACATGAAGAACAACAAAGGAAAATACGTAAACATAGTAAAAATACATAAATGAAAGATAAAGGAAAGAAAGGTAAAGAAATCCTTCTCTAGAAATGGCATGGATATGAAGATCTTGTCCAAAACTTCAAAAGAGAGTTTATGGAACACATCCATTTCTTAGAGAGAGGAAGACTTTGGATCCTTAGATCCTTACTTGAAAATAAAAGCTAAGAGGAATGTTGTATTTATTATTGGATGGGTGATTTATGAAATTGGATGTTCTTCAAATGAGGGATTCCACCCCTTTTTATAGGAGATGATGAATCCTCCTTTTTACAATAAAGAAAACTAATATAGATCTAGATCTAGAAAAGGAGATTACGAGCTTGCATAAAGATAAAAGAAGAGTGATAATGTTATAGCATGATGATGTCCAGCACTCTTGTTCTTTATGGGTGGCCAAAGGTGAATGAGTTGGCTTCAAAGTGGAAAAGTTGGCTTGAAAGTAAAAAGCATCCGGATTTGAAGTGGATCAGCTTGATATGTCTTCACTAAATTGGGCATAACACTTGAACCACAGCCCGGAATGACACGAATCCAACTCTCACGCGAAGCTTCCTCAATTTCCTACGACTTTCATTAGGAGCTCAGAAGCTAATTTCAAATGGAAGGGCTTCATCCGATTTTATCTTTTTAGACGCTTCAGATTGCCTCTTCTTTGATCGTATTTCAAGCTCTAAGCATCTCCTTTGATCCAAGCTATTCCCAAGCACCTGAAAATGGCTCCAGCAAGCTAAAAACAACACAAGAACACCCTAGGATGTCTACCAAAATATGAGACTCAATTTGGGACCTAAATGTATTAAAAACAAAATGAAAATAAGAAAAAACACAAGAAAACAAAGGAAAATATGAGACTCAAATGTGATAAAATACACGAATATCATGTAACAGGCGATCCGGCTACCCCTAACATTAGTCGGAAAGCATTCCAAACTCGAGATAGGTAGTGTGGTGGCCTTTTGGAAATAAGTTCTTACCGGGGCTGACCGGATCAACCGATAGGATATATAAAAAATATATATATATATATATATATATATATATATAGTAACGAGAGATGATATTGCAAAATTTTTATTTTTAAGCATTCATATATTTGATGGAAAAAAGCACTGTATATATTCATATCATGTTATTAATTTTGTTGATCAATTCAAATATAAGAAATTTAAGTATATTCAAAAATATGTAATATGCCAATTACAAAACAATATCTAAAAAAGATTAATGTTATATAGTTAAAGCTTATCTTAAGTATGAATTATTATTTTTCTGTGCTGGTACAGTTTTTTAATTTATTTAGCGCATTAACGTTCGTACGTATAGTATTTAGGAGTCCTATTTATATTTTTGTTTCTGGGATGGTGACCATTTCAAAGGATGTTTTACTGCTTCTTTTCTTCACCGGATGTTTTACTAAAAGGAAAAGTATATATGTGCGACTTTCTTTAAAATTAATCTATTATAAATTTGTTATGAACTATTCTACCACTAAAATCTGTTGTAGAGATGATATTACAAAATTTTAATTTTTTAAGCAATTAAATATATACATATCATGTTATTAATTTTGTTGATCACTTCAAATATAAAAAAAATTAACTATAATCAAAAATATGTAATATGTCAATTACAAAAACAATATATATAAAAAACCTAATGTTATATAGTTAATGCTTATCTTATGTATGAATTTAATATTTTTTATATGCTGATACAGTTTTTTTTATTTAGTCCTTTAACGTATACGTACGTAGTAGGGGTGTCAAAATGGCTCATGTGTCATGGGTCATGGGTCGATTCAATTTGATCAATGACCCATGATTCTAATGGATCAATTTTTTTGACCTTAATAAGTTGGTGTGTCAAATGGGTCATGGATCAAATGGGTCATGGGTCATGAGTCAAATGGGTGACCCAATTGACCTATCATCATGACATCATCATACATAATTATGACATCATCACACATTAATATGACATTGTTGGATAATTCCAAGACTTGAAGACCAAGTAATCCTAGGAAGAGAAGATTCTAGAGATTAAGAGAAAAGAAAAATAGGACTTGCAAAATAAGGAAATATGATTTGTAATCCTAATAGGAAAAGGAGAAGCTTATACCTATAAATAAGAAGCTATGGAGAGATGTTCCATAAGACTTCAAGAGAGAGAGAGATTTAGTTTTTGAGAGAGTTTCTAAATCTAATAAAGAAGAGTAGTTCTTTAAATCTTTTGATTTCTTACATAATCGACTTGAATTGGTGTCAGAGCGTTGCGATTCGAAGACACGATCAACGCAGACGTGTGTTGTGACTCACATAGCCAAACATGGGAGACAATCCACCACCGTAGCGAACAAAGGACCTCGGAACACCATCTATCCACTGCCCTATGCTAACATCGACAAACTACACAGTTTGGGCGATGAGGATGAAGATTACTCTTCGAGTAAGTGAAGTATGGGACACAATCGATCCAGGAAACGCAGATCAAAAGAAGAACGATGTGGCGACAGCATTATTATTCCAATCTGTCCCTGAGACACTTATATTACAAATAGGAGAGCTGGACTCCGCAAAAGGTATATGGGAAGCTATCAAATCTCGTCACCAGGGATCAGACCGAGTGAAAGAAGCGAGATTACAAACCCTAATGGCAGAGCTAGATAGACTTAAGATGAATGATAACGACACGGTTGATGATTTTGCGGGCAAGATATCAGGCCTTGCATCTCAATCAGCCTCTCTTGGAGAAACCATCGATGAAACAAAACTTGTGAAGAAGTTTTTAACAGGACTCCCAAGAAACAAGTTCATACAAATTGTTGCCTCCCTAGAACAAGTCCTAGACCTTAAAAAAACTGGATTCGAAGACATCGTTGGGAGGATCAAAGCGTATGAAGAGCGTGTAGGAGGGGAAACTCCTAGTGAAGATCAAGGAAAACTCATGTTTTCCAATTCTACCAATACCCGTGGAGGTTACGGAAACTTCCGAGGAGGAGCCAGAGGAAGAGGAAGAGGTAACCGTGGAGGGTATGGAAGAGGAAATCAGGGCAATGATAGCTCTGGCAGAGGCAGGGGACGAGGAAGGTCCAACAGCCGAGACCAAGGAGGAGAAAATACGGACCAACGTCAAAAGAAAGACCGGTCCAAAATAATATGTTGGAGATGTGACAAACCTGGTCACTATGTATCAACATGCCCCGAAAGACCAGCAGAACACCAAGAGATGAATTTAAACGAGACTCAAGAAGCAGATGCTCTTTATATTCATGAAGTGGTGCTCCTAAAAGAAGACAAGGTGTTCCCAGATAAGTATGATACCAATAACGAATGTATTTGGTATCTTGATAATGGAGCCAGCAACCATATGACAGGGAACAAGGAGTTTTTCTCAAGACTGGATGAAAACATACAAGGGAAGGTCAAATTTGGTGATGGTTCGAATGTTGATATTGTGGGAAAGGGTACCATCGTATTTAATGGCAAGACAGGAGAGAGAAGAGCACTAAAAGATATCTACTACATACCAAATTTGAAACACAATATCATCAGCCTCGGACAAGCAACAGAACATGGGTGTGAAATCAACATGAAAGGAGATACACTTACCTTAAGAAACCCACAAGGAAAATTGTTTGTACGAGTTACAAGATCACCAAACCGCCTCTACAAAACACCAATGGAAATCAGTTTCCCAAAGTGTTTACAAATACAAAACGACGACGAAGCATTGACCTGGCACGCACGGCTAGGACATGTAAGTGTTGGTGTTCTTAACAACATAGTGAAGAAGGAGATGGTCATTGGCATGCCTCAAGTCCTACATGAGAAGAACGTATGTGACGCTTGTTTAAAAGAGAAACAAACGAGAAATTCATTCCCAATCAGAGCAACGCACCGTGCTGCTCAAGCATTGGAGCTAGTTCACAGAGACTTATGCGGACCTATCTCACCACTAACCATAGCAAACAATCAGTATTTTTTGTATTAATTGACGACTTCTCAAGATATATGTGGACAATGTTGTTGAAGGAGAAGCGTGAAGCGTTCGATCGGTTCAAAAGGTTCAAAGAATTTGTTGAAAAACAAAAAGGAAATTCGATCAAAACCTTTCGCATCGATAGAGGAGGAGAGTTTACCTTAGCTGAATTCAACTCGTTTTGCGAAGAAAACGGAGTTAATCGACACCTTACTGCACCATACACACCTCAACAGAATGGTGTAGTAGAAAGGAGGAACAGAACCTTGATGGAGATGACAAGAAGCTTACTTAAAGCAATGAAGATTCCGAATGATATGTGGGGAGAAGCCGTACGTCATTCAACATATCTCATCAATCGTGTTCCCACAAAAGCATTAGCCGGTCAGACTCCGTATGAATGCTTTAAAACCAAGAAACCTAACATTGAACACCTAAGGATTTTTGGTTGTGTTGCTTATGTGAAGAACACGGTGCCTCACCTTAAGAAACTAGATGATAGATCGAGGAGGGTAATTCATCTGGGAACAGAACCAGGGTCCAAAGCATATCGTCTCTATGATCCAAACACGAGAAAGGTGATTGTAAGCAGAGACGTTATATTCGATGAGAAGAAAGCTTGGGATTGGTCTTCTACATCAACACAAACCTTTGGAGAGCCTGGTATGTTTAAGCTATCTCACGGAAGGTTTATAGGGGAAGGAAACGAACATGATGACAATCAAAACAACAATGATGATCATGAAGAACATGAACCTATAAACCAAAACGAAGAAGAAGAAAAGGAAGGTGTTGATGACGAAGAAACAGAGAATCAACAAATGGTGACTAGATATGGCCGAGCTATTAACAAGCCAAGGTATCTTGATGATTACATTCTACTAGCTGAAATAGAAGCTGAGAAACTCCTATTAACCATTGACGGAGAACCGAAGAACTACTATGAAGCTAAGAATCTACGAGAATGTATCGAAGCTATGAAAACAGAGCTAGACTCCATCATAAGAAACAGAACATGGGAACTTGTTGATAAACCTGATGGGGGGAAGCCCATAGGACTGAAGTGGATTTTCAAGATCAAGAGAAAGGCAGACGGCTCGGTGAGTAAATATAAAGCGAGACTTGTGGCAAAGGGCTATGTTCAACAACAAGGCATTGATTTCGATGATGCTTTTGCACCTGTGGCTCGGATGGAAACTATTCGACTTCTAATAGCTCTTGCAGCAACAAGAGGATGGGAAATACATCACTTAGACGTCAAGACAGCCTTCTTGAATGGAGATCTCAACGAGTTAGTGTATGTAAACCAACCAGAAGGGTTAGAGAAGAAAGGAGAGGAAAGCAAAGTCTACAGACTTCATAAAGCACTGTATGGCTTACGACAAGCTCCTAGAGCTTGGAATGTAAAGCTTGATAATGTATTGAAGGAGATGAGCTTCAAGAGATGCGTAAAGGAACCAACTGTTTACCTAAGAAAGAATGAGAAAGACTTCCTAATTGTTGCGATCTATGTAGATGATTTGTTCGTAACAGGAACTTCAAGGAAGGTCATTGATCAGTTCAAGAAAGAGATGTCAAGAGAATTCGAGATGTCAGATCTTGGAAGGTTGACATATTATCTTGGCATGGAAGTGATTCAAGGAGCCGAAGGAATACAAATCAAACAAGAGGGTTATGCTCAAGGAATCCTTGTTAATAACAATATGGATTCGTGTAACTTGACTCACATACCAATGGATTCAAACACGAAAATCTCAAAAGCAGAGGAGGAGTCAGAGATTAATGCTACTGAATATAGGAGAGCTATTGGATGCTTAAGGTATATACTTCACACCATACCAGATTTGGCTTACGCTGTTGGAGTCCTGAGTAGATACATGCAAAGCCCGAGAGAATGTCACGGACAAGCTCTTAAACATGTCTTGAGGTATGTTAGAGGAACTACCAACTTAGGCTTGTTTTTCAAGAGAGAAGGGTCAAGCAAAGTGATGGGATATAGTGATAGTAGTCACAACATTGATACCGATGATGGAAGAAGTACTTCAGGACACATCTTTTATCTCGGTTCATCCCCAATCACTTGGACATCTCAGAAGCAGCCTACCGTCGCATTGTCTTCTTGCGAAGCTGAATTAATGGCAGCTACGGAAGCCGCGAAGCAAGCTATATGGCTTAAAGAGTTAATGAGGGAACTCCTTAACAAAGACGAGAAGGTCACGTTGAGGATCGACAACAAGTCGGCCATTGCTCTCACCAAGAACCCAGTGTTCCATGGAAGAAGCAAGCACATACTTTCAAAGTATCACTTTATTAGAGAGTGTGTGGAGAATGATCATATCGAGGTGGAGCATGTTCCCGGCACAGAACAAAAGGCGGACATACTTACAAAGCCATTAGCCCGAATCAAATTTAAGGAAATGAGGAGCTTAATTGGAGTAAAAGCAATTGAAGCTCATGTTGGAATTAAAGGGGAGAATGTTGGATAATTCCAAGACTTGAAGACCAAGTAATCCTAGGAAGAGAAGATTCTAGAGATTAAGAGAAAAGGAAAATAGGACTTGCAAAATAAGGAAATATGATTTGTAATCCTAATAGGAAAAGGAGAAGCTTATACATATAAATAAGAAACTATGGAGAGATGTTCCATAAGACTTCAAGAGAGAGAGATTTAGTTTTTGAGAGAGTTTCTAAATCTAATAAAGAAGAGTAGTTCTTTAAATCTTTTGATTTCTTACATAATCAACTTGAAGTTTTACATAATTATGACATCATCACACATTAATATGACATCATCAATACATTATTATGACATCATCATGACATCATAACAATATTACATATAATACCATCATTTTTTCTCAAAAACAATAATCCATCATTTTCCCGCCAAAAACGTGATTTCACATTTTTCCGCCAAAAACACGATTTCGCATTTTCCCGCCAAAACGTGATTTCGCGTTTTCCCGCAAAAAACACGATTTCGCTTTTTCCCGCCAAAAACGAGATTTCACGTTTTCCCACCAAAAACGCGATTCTGAGATTTCCCGCCAAAAACCCGATTACGAGATTTTCCGCCACAAACGCGATTCCGCGTTTTCCAGCAAAAAAACGCGATTCCGAGATTTTCCGCCAAAAACGCGATTCCGCGTTTTCCCGCCAAAAACGCGATTCTGCATTTTCCCGCCAAAAACCCGATTGCGATATTTTCTGCTAAAAACGCGATTCCGAGATTTCCCGCTAAAAACGCGATTTCGCGTTTTCCCTCCAAAAACGCGATTTCGTGTTTTCCCACCAAAAACTCGATTCCGAGATTTCCCGCCAAAAAAGCGATTACGAGATTTCCCACCAAAAACGTGATTACGCGTTTTCCCACCAAAAACTCGATTCCGAGATTTCCTGCCAAAAACGCAATTCCGAGATTTCCCGCCAAAAACGCGATTCTGAGATTTCCCGCCAAAAACGCGATTCCGAGATTTCCCGCCAGAAACGTGATTCCGAGATTTCCTGCCAAAAACGCGATTCCGCGTTTTCCTGCCAAAAACACGATTTCGAGATTTCCTGCCAAAAACGCGATTCCGCGTTTTCCCGCCAAAAACGTGATTCCTCGTTTTCCCGCCAAAAACGTTATTCCGCGTTTTCCCGCCAAAAACGCGATTCCGAGATTTTCTGCTAAAAACACGATTTCGAGATTTTTTCGCCAAAAACGCGATTCTGAGATTTCCCGCCAAAAACGCGATTCCGCGTTTTCCCGCCAAAAACGCGATTATGAGATTTTCCCCCAAAAACGCGATTTTGAGATTTCCCGCCAAAATGATATTCTAAGATTTCCCGCCAAAAAATGGTTTCACGAATTAATTAACAATTTACGATAATTAAAGAAAATTTGTCAATTCATAATATAAATATATTATAATATTATTTTTAATTTTTTTAATTTTTTAAAATTATTAATAATATTTATTTAAATTAATATTTATTTTTCGTGGATCACCTATTTGACCCATGACCCATCTAATTACATGGGTCATGGATGACCCATGACCCATTTACATATGACTCATTAGGTAATAAATATTTATTTTTCGTGGATCACCCATTTGGCCCATGACCCATCTAATTACATGGGTCATGTATGACCCATGACCCATTTACATATGACTCATTAGGTAAGCATGACCACGGTTACGATTAATGCGGTTAAGGTTATTTAACCACCGGTTATGGTTATAATTTTTTTAACCTTAACCTTAACCGTTAAATATACGGTTAAAACGGTTACGGTTAAATACGAGTCCGGTTAATACGATTACGGTTAGATACGGTTACGGTTACCTGATGACAATAAATGGTTAATGCCATGATTTATAATTAAATAATTATAAATTTTATAAACTAGAATAATACAAAATAAAAATTATCTATTTTGACGAATGACGATGACCACTATGTTTACAGTTTTTTTTATTTAACTTCATTATGAGATTTAGCTCTATTTGTTTTTTGTTTTTTGTTTTTTGTATATATGAACTTTAAATTTGAAATTTTTTGTTTGCCTCCCAAATTTTGTTGTAGTCGATAAACATATATCTAATATCTTAAACCATTAAAAAATAGTTACATGAAATGATTATTAAGAGAAATCATAGAAAATAAAATAAAAATGAAAACAAATAACTAGAAGTCTATAACTAATATTCTAAATAATTTTATTAATAAGGGTAAATTAAACTAACTAAAGTTTTTATTAGTTTGTTTCAAAATATTTCAAAATACATTTTATTAATATATAACCTAAAGAGTAAATAAGCTATTACAACAATTTAGTTAAAAGAAAAAGTAAAAAAAAATATTCACTATCTAATTATAATTATTAGTATATCTAATTTTATTTTTAAAACGGTTACGGTTTAAATTTTACAGTTTAACCTTGCTGTTAAACAACGGTTTTGATATGGTTACAGTTAATTAACGGTTACGGATAAATAATTTTTTTAACCATAACTAATATATTTTTACGGTTAACGGTTACGGTTTTAACCGTCTGATACGGTTATGGTCTGGTTACGGTTTGAAAACTGTACGGTTACAGTCCGAAATACGGTTACGGTTCCATTTTGGTCATACCTATCATTAGGATCATGGGTCATGAGTCACCCATTTGACCCATTTTGACACTTCTAGTACGTAGCATTTAGGAGTCCTATTTAAATATTTGTTTCTGGGATGGTGACCGTTTCAAAGGATGTTTTACTTCTTATTTTGTTCACCGGATGCACTAACAGAGGAAAAGTTTTATAAAGCTGTTGACAAAAAAAAACAAAAACAAAAAAAAAACAAAGGAAAAGTAATGAAAATACTTTTTGATATAAAAGTATATATGTACGTCTTTGAAGGTTTTTTGTTTTATCTTCAAATTACAAGAGAGAAGAAAAAAAATGCTTACAAGTCAAAGAAAAAAACAAATTTCACTCGTTTCAAATATATTTGATCCCCAATTAATCTTTTCAAATAAACTCCGAGTATTTTCTTGAAGTCCAAATGTTAGAAAAAAGAACGTTGAATTCTTCCTTGAATGAGAAGATCCAATATTTTTCTGCAATATTTACAAACCATAGCTAAAACCTATTATAAATATAAACACATGTACTTATTTATTGCCAATCTAAATCAATTCTTCTTCCACTACTATTTTCTCAATTCTCTTCATCTTTAAATCACTCTTTCAATTGATCTAATTATTTCCATTCGTTTCTTTCTCGTCAATTCAAATTTGCTAAATGCCACGTTTGTTAGCACCTTGTTCAAAACTCGCATACACAAGATACATAAAAAAACCAACCCTACCTAACCCAAACCCATGTGATATTTTCATTAACCATCGCGGAATCGATACCAAGAAGACTATCTCGGGTCTATTATATGATCATTTCACTAGACTGCGTTTGAATTCTTTCTTGGATAGTAAGAGTTTAAAGCCCGGGGACAGACTTTTCGTTGAGATCAATGCAGCAATCAAAGAATGCAGTGTTGGTATCGCGGTTTTCTCTCCTCGTTACTGCGACTCTTACTTCTGTCTCCATGAACTCACGATGCTCATGGAGAACAAGAAGAGATTCATCCCTATCTTTTGCGATGTCAAGCCATCAGAACTCTGCGTTAAGGACGACCTAACATGTTCAGCTGCCGAGATCAGGAGGTTTCAATTGGCTCTCGAGCAAGCACGATACACCGTAGGACTCACGTTCGATACATCTAATGGGTATGCTCTTGGCTTTCCCAGTCAATCATATATATTCATTTATGATTTTCTTATCAAGTATATGCAATGTATAGTTTCATTGTTTTCTAACGTACATCAAAATAATTTTTTTAATAGCTTTGATTATAAAACGTTTCCTATTTTTTCCATATGTAACTCACACATGTACATTCTCACACTTGAACGTAGGTTATCACATGACACGACAACAACCCTATTACAAACCCATTAGACTACGTACGGATCAGTACATAAAATCTAGGAAATCATAGATGCAAATAGAATAATGGAAAATTATGTATTTGCATATACAATTTAGAAAATAAGTTCATAAAAACACTTGAAATATGCACTCATGTGAATCAAAGTACTAAGTATAGTATTTAACTAGCAAACACAACGTTTGAAACATTCAAACATAGTATTTAAATATGGCTCTAGTCCGCTGCTATATTTTGTCATCAATTTTTATATTTTGTTTTTTTGTAGCAATTAAAGTTTTGCTAAACTTGGTGATTCAGTTTTATATATGTTTTGGTTCTATTTCCTTCCATTGGCCGTAGATTTTATTTGTTATTTAGACAGTAGACAAATGTCTATGATTAATTAGCTAGGAATTTAATTATATATGGTTTTATATGATGCTTATAGGAAACCCTACACAAGCTTAATGAAAAATAACAAGCTTGCATCTCTTAAATTCTTGAATGCTAATTGCTAATTCAAATGCGATTGATTAATGATTTTTGATTTTTTCTTAATAAGTTTCTTAAAAACTATTGTGCAGAGACTGGTCAGAGTTCTTGGCCTTGGCATCGGATGCAGTCACGAAGAACTTGTTAGGCGTTGAAAAGGAGAGACTAAGGAGCATCAACCCCACGTACAAGCACATATCTGCTTAGGTCAATCAATAGTTCAATAATAAGCGTGTTTTCTCTTCTATATATTTAAATTAAGTTGATAGTTAAATCATTTTTTCAATTAACTTCATTCTTGTAACTTGTAAGAAGTTATCTAATTGTAATATTCTTATGTCACAAAGTGGACTCTTTTTTGTAACAAATGATTATACAAAATATAATAAATTGAATAAATGTAACATTTACAATTATTTAACATGTTCGTCTCAATACAATTTTATTTTTATTTTCTATTTTGTTTGGCAATTCTAAAATTCAGTGTTTTAACTTTAATATTCCATCCATTTAAAAATATAAGATATTTAAAGTTTTTGCAAACATATTAATCATTTTTCAAAAATTAAAATATCATTTATTATCTATTTAAACACAATTCAACTAATGATAAAATAATGTACCGTATACAAATGGTCAAAAAAATTTAAAAATTTAATTAATTTTTGCATTAAAGTTAAAAGCATAATATAATTTTAAACACATTGTTTTCTCTAAAATATATTCTATTGTGAAAGAGAGAGAGTAGTTGAAGGTTCAATAAAAAATGTCCACCCACATTCTCTGTGTACATCATAACTTAACATTTTAAAAAGAAACAAGATCTAAAGTTATGTGGTTCTTCTAGAACTCTTTTAGATTATAGAATAATTTGCGTTCGAATTTTATTCTGAACTAACTATTCTTCAAATTTCACAAAAAAACAAATATTACTAAAATAATAATAATGAATAGATGAACATTATATAATTTTATTTGAAATTAAACGAGTTTGAAAGATCTTGAAAATTAAAATCGGGATTGCTAAAGCAAATAAGAATAAAAGATCAAACTCACATATGCAGAAATTAAGTTGATATAGTTTTTTTTTTGGTTTAAATGTTAAATTTTATATCAGTTTTATGATTTGTGACAGAAGGTACACAATAGATTAAGAAAACAGAAATACCGAAAATTACAAATAATGGCAAAATTACAACAGAACAAAAAGACAAACAAAGAAATCGAACAAGTTAAGCACACGTCTTAGCAAACCAAGAAGATCCTCGACGAAGAAACACTGATTCCGAACACGAAGCTTAGAAATTTGCATTTGCAATTCTTAAGAACTCGAGTCCTCATCGTTGTTGCCACGAGCAACTCCCACCGAGGCCAGCCCTCAAACCCCGCTAAAAGGAACGCCTACAGCTTCTCCGAAGAAAAACACAAAAACGTAACCGTTTCAACAAACCACTCCACAACCAGCGGCATGGGAGCCTCTTCGGGCAGCCAGAGAAGCAGCATCCGACCGCCATTCCCGAGCTTACGAAAGCTACAAGAATCATCTCCCACGAAAGTGAAGTTAGCCACAGAAACAGATCCGCCGCCTCTATTCAACACCGAATCACCACATGAGCTTTTAACGGAGCAGTCCCCTACCGAAACTTTGAGTCGCTCCAAGAACCGTCGAACGAAGCCGGAAATAACAAAACACGCAACGGTGGAAGTTCAAGGAGCCACAACGGAGACCTTGGTTGGAAAATCGAATCGCGACTATAAGGTGATATATATAGTTAATCACTCAAATATAATATTTGATACACTCAGAGTTTAACCCTAAAAGTAACTACCACAAGAGCACAGCTGACGAAGTAGTAATGTAGGGATCGAATCCACAGAGACCAAATGCAACACTACGAGAATGCAAGATGAAAGTAAATCTAAGACGAATGATGTTTGTTTGTAGGTTGTAACTTCTAAAACTAAGAATGATGAATGAAACGATATAAATTCAATAAGAGAAAACGCTAGGCCTTTAGGTAATTCGCAGGAAATCCAGATTCACTAAACAAATTATCAATTAGGGAAGGAATTAAGAACCGTTCTCGAACTCAAACATGAATGCCTAGCTAGCCTACTGTCGTGGTACTAACTACTATGCCTAACAACCTAAGAAACTAAACTGTCGTTTGACCTTAAAATTCTAGACAAGCATTAAAGTTCAGGTTTGATTAGTTCACAAATCGCCTTAGCATCAGTTTTTGTTGGCTAAGGACGATTTGCTCATATATGTTCTATCAGGGAACCTAAATCACTTTTGATGTTTAGGTTAATCGTAAGATCAGAAACTAGATGATCAATCTAGTCTAAGCCTTAAACTAAACAATAGATGAAGAACTCTATGTAATTCCCTAATCTAACAGATCCGTGTCAGTGATTCATGAAAATTCCTTGAAACCCTAAAAACCTAACAAGGTGATTACTCAGACATGATTGCAGAGAAAACACATAGATTCAAAGAGAAATTCATAATCAAATAAAAAGGAAATCAAAATAGGGTTCAGAAATCTTCTCCGGTATGAAGTAGAGATTCGCCTCCCTCTAATCTTACAAGAACAAATCCAAAAGTTCTCTGATGAATAAAATAAAGCGTACCCTAAAAAAAACCTAAAAATATGTTTTTATCAAGTTGCAGGTCGGCTGGGGTTGAAATCAGGCGAAATTGGGCCGAAACAAGGAAGCCCAAAACTCAGATCTGCGAAATTTGGAGCTGGATCGATCGATCCTAGGGGGGGGGGGGATCGATCGATCCGGTTTTGGCCTCGAAATCTTCTTCGTCTCGTCGGTCTGGATCGATCGGTCCGGCTTGATCTGATCGATCCTGAAGTTGAGCGTATTGGGGGATCGATCGATCCAGTGATGGGATCGATCGATCCAAGGCAGTGACCGGTAGATCTGGTCTTCTGATCGGTCTGGAATCTGGGCGTTTCAAGGGATCGATCGATCCCTAGGGGGGGATCGATCGATCCATCCTTCTTTTTCTGGATTCTTCGCCTTTTCTGCTCCTTTGTCCAAACTCTGTCATGAAATGCCTTTAGACCTGAAATGACTCGAAATGGACTAAAAAGACTCGATGAAGACTCAAAAACGATTCAAAATAAGAGTTAGAATGCGTTAAAAACGCAACACATCAACTCCCCCAGACTTAGTATTTTGCTTGCCCTCAAGCAAACAGAAAACCAAGAATAAGAAAGAGGTTTGAAAACGCTGAGATTCACCTTTTATTTAGAACAGTGTTTTCACCATATAACTTAGTAATCCATATGTTGCCAAACCAGTTTCAAATCGAACCACCATGTACTTCTCCGCAGACATTGCAGCTTTTCCAGATTCAACACATTATCTCGTAGAATGATTCAAAAGCCATCATTGATGGGTCTCACCGAAAGATCATAGTGCCAAGGACCTTCTAGACTCTTTCTCTTTCTATATCATGACAAAACAACTACACATCTTTTGGTAATATTTCCCTCCCCCATACTTATTCTTTTTCTCTTTTTCTTTTCATAGGGCCAATGGCAGATGGAACTCGAGTATTGATGGTTTTTGCCACCGAATCCCCGGTTTATTTTAATGCCACCCTTTTATTCTAAGGTGTAGGCGAATAGTGGTATCACTGGAAATTTTCCTCAACCTCGTTTTCAACCTTAGTGTGATCATCTCTTTCGAAATAAAATATTGGGATCAATGGAAATTTTCCTAACCCTTTACTTGAAAGAAAATTATTTCATCTTTTCTGCATTTACGTTAAACGAGGGAGAGGATTACCATACTTTCAAACAGGTTGTATTTGTCAGATACGAAAGAGGAGTCAAGCCCTGAAGACACCAATCACAACGGTTAGGTAAAAGAAAGAGCTTAGAACTGGCTCAGGCCATTGAATTTTTGTGGAGATATGGATGCCTCTTATAAACTGGTCAACCCTTGGGTTTTCCATTAGTCTTATCTGAAGCTAATTCTGCAACAATGTTCACTTAGATGTAGATAAGAACAACAAATCCAGAAAAGTGATCATAATCTCCAATGTGAGAGCAGAATCTCACAATCTCAATCCTTAGCTTTTTTAGGTCGTATGAACTTAGAAGAATATAAAATGAGAGAAAAGTTATATTATTGTTTATTGCCAAGAATTCTATTCTCCTTTACAATGAAGGTGATGTTCAAATTTATACAAGCTCAGAAAAGATAACTGCATGATACTACACTTAATTATAGAATTAAATCCATAATCTTTGTCTTTAATGTAAGGCTTGATTCTAGGAAGTGAAGTAATTGTGTTTGACCAAGTTTGAACTTTGGCCGAGCTCGTACTATTGTCTTCTTGCGAGCTCGCTTCCTTTCCTTCGTGCTCGGTGCTTTCAGCATGCTCGCTGCTTCCAGCATGCTCCCTGCTTCCAGGATGCTCGCTGCTTCCAGGATGCTCGCTGCTTCCAGCATGCTCGCTGCTTCCAGCACGCTTGTTTTAACTTGTGCCTTTCTTACTTCAGCTTGTAAACAGTCTCATGAGACCTCGTCGTGGTCCGAGCCTTCATTGTTGAGCATGCTTATTAGAGCTGAATTTAGGGTGCTAAATCCGGGCCCAACAGTAGCCCCCCAACATCCTTAGTGATGTGTCATTGAGGATGCGGTCTTGCAATCTCGAGATCCAATTGATCTTTAAGTCCTGTTCGAATTTATTTAGAATTATCATTTTCGCCATTTAGAGGCTGACACTTTTCAATGGATCAAAGGCAGTCTTTCAGCCTAAGATCCGGGCCGTTTAGAGACCCTGCTCTCAGGTCGTTTAGAGACCTATGGAGCCCACCAGGCGATTTTAAGACGCAATGTTGAAGCCGTTTAGAGGCTGACACCTTTCAATGGGTCAAAGGCAGTTTTTCGGCCAAGGACTCGGGCCGTTTAAAGACCCTGCTCCCAGGTCGTTTAGAGACCTAGGGAGGTGACCAGGCGATTTTAAGACGCAAGGTCGAAGCCGTTTAGAGGCGGGCATGCAACCCAAACAGTTTAGACGTAGAGGTTGTTGTCATTTAGAGACTAAAAATGTTGTGACCTTACATTTTAGACGCAAAGTCGAGTCATGCTAGCTGATAGCATGCTCTAGCTCGTGAGGCTGTTCATTTAAGTAATTAAGCTTTTAGCTTGGAGATGGAAGTTGAAGAACTTCATGCTGCTTTTAGCAGGCTCAATTTCTGCTCACAGGTCGTTTAGAGACCCTGCTCCCAGGTCGTTTAGAGACCTAGGGAGCTGACCATGCAATTTTAAGACGCAAGGTCGAAACCGTTTAGAGGCAGGCATGCAACCTAAACAGTTTAGACGTAAAGGTTGTTATCATTTAGAAACTAAAAATGTTGTGACCTTGCAATTTAGACGCAAAGTCGAGTCATGCTAGCTGGTAGCAAGCTCTAGCTCGTAAGGTTGTTCATTTATGGAGTAAGCTTTTAGCTTGTAGATAGAAGCTGAGAAACTTCAGGCTGCTTTTAGTAGGCTTAAGACAAGATTTTTTATTTTTTTATTTATTTTAGTAGCTGCACCCTTGTGAGGTTGCCTACGTACCCTGAGGAGGGATCAAGCATTTCGTAGTTCCATTTTACAAATATCTTTCATTGTAATGGTAATATTTCTTCAAATTCATCGCATTCCATGAGTTCCTCCCAAGTATGTGTCACTGCCTCCTCGAGAATTATCCAGCGAGAGGCGCGGTGTAGTGCATCATCCAGTTACTCTGGCTCCCGGACTGTGAGCTCCTCGAAGAATTTTGAGGATTTTAACAATCTATTTTGAAGGGCTTTCAGGGCTGTTGGGTTATGTAAATTGGCAATCTTGGCCTTAACGACCTTAAAGCTGTCAATATACTTCTGCAACGAGTCACCTGGCTTTTGAGTAAGAACCCATAAGTCAGCATCCGAGGCTTCGATTTGGATAAACACCGAGTACCGCTTCAAAACTAATGCTTGAAGCTGGGTAAAATTATCAATCGAGTTTGGCTCCAAGGAGGTAAACCATTCCAGAGCCGAGTCCGTCAAGTTTTCAGCAAAGAAACGGCAGCGCGCTGCCTCGAGGTCCCTCTCGAGAAGCCACACCCTGGAGAAAGCGAAATTGAAACTCCTCATAAATACCTTGGGGTCGGTTTCTCCCTTATATCGGGGAAATCAGATATTTCCAATATCTCCAAGCTGGGGACTCACAATCCGTGAGGTGAAAGGGGTCTGATTGACTTCATCAATCATCCGATCGATCTCCGGTGCAGAGCTCAGAGCAACATGGATCTGGAACCTCAGCCGCTGGAGCTCTGCACTCATGTCCTCATAGTACTTCTTGATTGACTCAAATTCAGGCATGCTGCCTTAGCATGAACCATTCTCGTAATTGTATTGAGGTTGAAGCAGGAATCCTTGGCCCAGCTGGGCAGGATTTTCGACCACGTTCTCAGGTCGGGGAACATGTCGCCCGATCGTGCCTGCCTGAACCACTCTTTCAAGGTCGTCTTGGCGAGCTGCGATTAGGCGATTTTATTCTATGAGAACCGATATCAGGTTCCGGATCTCAACTATTTGATCCGGAGCCGGCTGGTTTACGATTGCATGTCCCGAAGGAACGACAATTTCGTTGATCCCAGATGTGATGTTCGCTTCCGAGGTAGTAATGGGAAAGTTTGTTGTCCCATCCGAGCTCATCAGAGCGGTAGTATCAGGCTGGGATGGTGGAATGAAGGTATTCATAGCTCCGGATGAAGCAGTGACTATTGCGCTTGTTGTGCTCGACATTATCTTCTTTCGAGTGATTAGTTTCGTAGGTTACAAGGAGGAAGTTGTTTTGCTCCTCCCCACAGACGGCGCCAAATTGTGAGAGTAGAATCTCACAATCTCAATTCTTAGCTTTTTCAGGTCGTATGAATTTAGAAGAATTTAAAATGAGAGAAAAATTATATTATTGTTTATTGCCAAGAATTCTATTCTCCTTTACAATGAAGGTGATGTTCAAATTATACAAGCTCAGAAAAGATAATTGCATGATACTACACTTAATTATATAATTAAATCCATAATCTTTGTCTTTAATGTTAGGCTTGATTCTAGGAAGTGAAGTAATTGTGTTTGACCAGGTTTGAACTTTGGCCGAGCTCGTACTATTGTCTTCTTGCGAACTCGCTTCCTTTCCTTCGTGCTCAGTGCTTTCAGCATGCTCGCTGCTTCCATTATGCTCGCTGCTTCCAGTTTGCTCGCTGCTTCCAGCATGCTCGCTGCTTCCAGCATGCTCGCTGCTTCCAGCACGCTTGTTTTAACTTGTGCCTTTCTTACTTCAGCTTGTAAACAGTCTCATGAGACCTCGTCATGGGCCGAGCCTTCATTATTGAGCATGCTTATGCGGTCTGGATTTAGGGTGCTAAATCCGGGCCCAACATCCAACAACTTTTGACTCAATAAAATATTAGACTGAATCAAGAAAGACATCAAAATGACTTAAAGAAAAACAAAAGAAAGAAAACAACATCAGTAAACGATAAGCACCCTCCCCCAGACTTACTTTACACCGTCTCGGTGGTAAATAGAGTTAAAGAGAGGATGGAACATACTCAATAAAAGAAAAAGAAAAGAAAATGAAAGATAGAGATAGGGAATGATACTGTGGAGTCAGTGGTACTCTGAACTACCGCTCGCATCCTGTCCTGGTCCACGTCTACGTCTGGCTAGTCTCGCATCGGACGTATCGTCATCAGATCTGCGTTCAGAAACGTCAGGCTCTGTCTCAAAGTCATGCATGCCAGCAGCTGGCTCATCATCACGCTCATCAGCAGTGGCAGGTGGCCTGAAACAAGAGGGCATACGCGGAACCGGTATCCGAGAAAGTGCCCCCCAAATCCTCGTATGCATGGTATTGTTCTTCTGCAATCCGCTACTGATATAGGCCCACCTCATCTCATTATCTCTCTCGGTCGGACAAGGCGTGAGGTAGTACTTACTGCAATCTGGAGGAAGCAGGAACTCTGTCGGAACAGTGGGCTCAATAGGACCACTCTCATAAAAGTCCTCCTGATGGTGAGATGCAGAAGCGCGAGGAGATAAGCAGGAGGCTCTAGCTGATGATCCTCTACGTCGGGACTTAGGCGCTGGGTCTGGGCACAGAAGCTCATGTGGTGGAAGGAACTCGATGTTGTATGGGCTGGTCACTGCGGTAATGTCTGGATATGGAAGCTAGCAGTGTAAGAGGCGGCCCTCACGATCGTAGAACTCATAGATGTAGTTGGCCTTAAAGATGGTACAAGATTTCAGACGCTTCATGTCCAAGTATACCAGTGTATCCAAACACTCGTAGCCATCAAAATGGACCGCAAGATGCCTGAAGAGAGGAGTAAGCACACTCCCAATAGCCTCCTTCTGTGACTAGTTCGATAAGAACTGCATCTTCTTGGCTACCAGAGTACGAGAAAATACTATCCCCAATTTCATACTGTTAATTCCCTCGTACTTAATGCGATAAACCTCAGACATATTGTCATACAACCCATAGTGAAGTAACAACATCTCGTCAGAGCGCACCGCACCTGCCTCATTCTTGGCAAACAGAATCTCACTGATGATCTTAGCAACAACCCGGATGGCAGGGTTCTGAATCGATGTCTGCTTCGCATACCTGGATTGACAAGGTCCTGAAGCAATGACTTCCCAGAGGCTAGCGTGATGAGGGAACTCAGAGGGAAACCTGACCCTAGTCTTCCGATGGTCGAAGCCGTATAGTTTGCAGAGGTCCTCGATCGCAATCTCATAGAGCATCCCGCTAGAGAAAAATGACAATGAAGCTCCTGAGACCTGCTCGAACTTCGGGTTGGTGAAAGTAAGCCTGACCGTCGAGAGGAATTGGCGCACCAAATCAGGATAAATTGGATACGCATGCGTGGCAATGTTGCCCAACCCAATATGGCTTAGAATGTTGTCTACATCTTGGCGTATGCCCATGTTATCCAAAGTAGTGGGACAAATGATCCTCGTAGGCACCATCTTAACGGTGAGAAACCTGTTGTAGAAGAGAGAGTCAAAGTGGTCCCAGGCGTCGCCCAACTTTCTGTTTTGGTACCGGGTGTTCTTGGAGAGGTTGTCCGGTTTACTGCCATCGATCCGGTCGATGTAAGTGCCTTCAAATCTGGTCTTTTCAGGACGCGGCCATGGTGAAGCAATCGTTGGAGCTGTTCCCGAGGAGGTGCCAGCGTCTGAACCAGTCCAAAATTGGGGTGGAGGTTTCGTTGATTTCACAGCATTCATCTTGGAACGGGATGTAGCACTCATTTTCTGCAAGATGAACAAGAAGACGAGTAAGACAAACCAACAAAACTAAGATTTGAAAAAGTGATGATTTTTGCAATGCAAACACGAGACCGAGTAATTTCATCATCACTTTCATCAAATTTACAGTCCTATCCGTGTAAGGAACCATTCAATCCCAAAGTGGAATAAATTCACAAATTTCCCAAAAATTTTCCTAAATCCCTAAATCCAATCCAAGCACACAAATTCAAGGGGTACAGAGACAAAACCCAACTCAAAATCGGTCTAAAGTATGTGTAAAGAGTCAAGAACAGTCCAAGAACAAGCTAGAAACTCGAAGTTGAATTTCACACCTATGAACCCTAGAATTTTCGGATTGTAAAAGGGAAATTCGAGTGCCATACCTTTGCAGATCGAGCTCAACGAGATGAGAAACAAATAGAGGGCAAAAAACCGAGTGGAATAGACCCAAAAATCGTCAAAACCCGTTGAGAATTGAGAGAGTTATTGGGATTTGAAGTTCTAGTTCCTTTGAAATCTCCCAAAAACGAATTTGGAAAAAAAAAATGTTTGGAGAAGATGATGTTTTGATTGATGAAATTGTGGGTAAGGGAGAATGAATCGGGAAAACCGGTTTAAATCAAGTGGAATAAACCGGTTTTGACCGAAAAAGTAAACCGGAAATCTTTACCTGGGTTGGATCGATCGATCCAAGTTACATTTTCAGGAGTGGATTGATCGGTCCGATCGATCCGGAGGAGGCATGTCGATCCAGAAAATGAGTGTTCTTTGGGATCGATCGATCGATCCAGTCCACGATCTGTTTTTTTTTTGATGGCCTGAAACGAAGTGAAACGAAACCAAAAATCAAACGCAAAAGGAAAAAGAAAAGAGTAGTATGTACACGTACCAGTGGGTTGCCTCCCACCAAGCGATTGTTTTAAGTCACGAGCTTGACTTTGGAGCCCCTCAGGCTAGAGGTGGTTCACTGAGAGGAATGGAGTCTCCTTCAGTGAGTTCGGTGTCAGCAAGATATGGCTTTAGACGCTGACCATTTACCATAAATTCACCTCCTGTAGTGTCCAGAAACACAACAGCTCCGTATGGCCTTACTTCTTTGATGGTGAATGGTCCAGACCATCGCGATCGCAGTTTGCCAGGAAAAAGTTTCAGAATAGAGTTGAAGAGTAAAACCTTATCATTGGCAAAGAAGTTCCTAGGAATGATCTTCTTGTCATGATAGGCTTTTGTTCGTTCCTTGTAGATCCTTGAGTTTTCATACGTCTGGTGACGAATCTCATCCAATTCGTTCAGCTGAATCCTCCTCCTTTCAGATACAGGTTTGATGTTGAAATTCAACGACTTCATAGCCCATGCTGCTTTGTATTCGAGCTCCACTGGAAGGTGACATGGTTTCCCATAGACAAGATTGAATGGGGGTGATACCAAGGGGTGTCTTGTACGCAGTCCTATACGCCCAAAGAGCATCATTAAGCTTCACAGCCCAATCTTTCCGTGTAGTGTTCACAGTCTTTTGGAGGATACTCTTGATTTCTCTGTTGGAAATTTTGACCTGGCCACTCATCTGAGGATGATAAGGAGTGGCTACCTTGTGTTTCACACCATTCTTCTTCAAGAGATTTTCAAAGACTTTGTTGATGAAATGAGATCCACCATCGCTTATTACCACTCTTGGCAAACCAAACCTTGGGAAAATCACAGATTTGAACATCTTAAGAACCACATTGGAGTCGTTCGTAGGACTAGCCATTGCTTCGACCCACATGGACACGTAATCCACAACAACAAGGATGTACTTATTCCCATAGGAAGATGGAAACGGACCCATGAAGTCGATTCCCCAGCAGTCAAACACTTCAACCTCCAGTATGAAATTATGAGGCATCTCATTCCTCTTGCTAATGTTTCCTTGCCTTTGACAGGCATCACACTTAGAAACAAAAGTACAGGCATCTTGAAACATGGTTGGCCACTAAAAACCAGCCTGCAACACCTTAGACACCGTTTTGAAGGTACCAAAATGTCATGCGTAATTAGATCCATGGCAATGGAAAAGAATACCAGAAATCTCTTCTTCTGAAACACATCGTCTAAAGATACCATCAGAGCACTACTTGTACATGTATGGTTCATCCCAGAAATAATGTCTGATGTCGCGCAGAAACTTCTTTTTGTTGTATCCTGTAAAACCATCTGGTTTCACCTCAGCAGCCAAATAGTTGGCAATTTCACCAAACCAAGGAATTTCTGCGTCTTGAGCAAGCATGACATCTATTGCATAAATGTTCTCCACAGGGAGAAAATCATTGATAGGAATTCCCTCTTCTATGCGCAGTCTGGACATGTGATCTGCAACTCCATTTTCGATCCCCTTCTTGTCCTTAACATCAATGTCAAATTCCTGCAGCTAGAGCATCCATCACAACAATCTAGGCTTGGTATCTTTCTTAGAGAATATATACCTCAAAGCAGCATGGTCTGTGTGAACGATGACTTTGGATCCCACAAGATATGTTCTGAATTTCTCACAAGCGTAGACAACTGCAAGAAGCTTCTTCTCCGTAGTGGCATACTTGCATTGAGAATCATCTAGAGTTCTGCTAGCATAGTAAATGACATGCAGCCTCTTCTCCTTTCGTTGTCCCAAAACAGCTCCTACATCATAGTCATTGGCATCACACATCACCTCGGAAGACAATTCCCAGTCTGGTGGTTGCACAATGGGTGCGCTCACAAGCGCTCCCTTGAGTGTATGAAAGGCTTCCAAACACTCATTATCGAAGTCGAACTTCACATCTTTGCACAATAGCCTTGTCAGAGGTCTAGCAATCTTTGAGAAATCCTTGATGAACCTCCTGTAGAAACTAGCATGTCCAAAAAAACTTATGATTCCTTTGACGAAATTCGGTGGCTGCAGTCTCGTCATGACCTCGATCTTGGCTCTGTCAACTTCTTTCCCCTTCTCTGAGATCCTATGTCCCAAAACAATCCCATCTTTCACCATGAAATGGCATTTCTCCCAGTTCATAACCAAATGTTTCTCCTCACAGCGTCTGAGTACCATGCACAAATTAGAAAGACAAACAGAAAAGGAGGATCCATAGAAAGAAAAATCATCCATGAAAAAATCCATTATCTCCTCGATCATGTCTGTGAAGATCGACATCATGCAGCGCTGGAACGTGGCTGGCGCATTACACAAGCCAAATGGCATTCTGCGATAACCAAAAGTGTCATAGGGACATGTGAATGTGGTCTTTTCCTGATCATCTAGATGAATCAGAATCTGAAAGAAACCAGAATAACCATCTAGAAAATAGTAGTACGAGTGGTTAGCCAATCTCTCAAGCATTTGATCAATAAAAGGCAGAGGAAAATGATCTTTGAGAGTCGCATCATTCAATTTCCTGTAATCTATGCACATCCTATGACCAGTAACAGTTCTAGTTGGGATCAACTCATTCTTATCGTTTTTAACTATTGTCATACCACCCTTCTTAGGTACTACATGCACTGGACTCACCCATGCACTATCAGAGATAGCGTATATGATACCAGCTTCTAGAAGTTTCATTATCTCTTTCTTTACAATATCTTTTAGATTCATGTTTAACCGTCTCTGATGTTCTATAGAAGCCCTCGATTCATCTTCTAGATGTATCCTATGCATGCAAAGATCTGGTGAGATTCTTGTGATGTAATCTAGGGAATAGCCTAATGCTCTACGATATTTCCTCAGTTCGCACAAAAGTAAGGCAGTCTCAGCATTATTCAACTCAACATTGATGATGACAGGATATGTTGAGTTATGACCAATAAACGCGTACCTTAGCCCAACGGGAAGTGGTTTGAGCTCGATTTTTGGAGCTTTCAGCTCGCTCCATGGATTGCTGGTCTGCGCAGGTGGCTCGGCAATGGAGGATTGCTCTGCAGCTCCACCAAGTGCGACGAAAGCTACCATATTCTCCACTCTAGCGCTAGAATCAAGCATCTTGGCATAACCAGCTGTATCCTCGCTCAAGTACCCAAACTCACTCTCAGACTATGTCAAAGCGATCTCCACAGGATCGTCTACCAGCAACTCGTCTGTCACTCCTTCTGTGGCCTCAGAAACGCAGTTAACCCAAAATGTATGCCCATCTATAATCGGTTTCTTCAGCAACTTATACACTGTAAATTTCATTACCAAATCACCTAAATGAAGATCGATCTTGCCTTTATGTACATCAATAATGGCTCCAGCTGTAGCCAAGAAAAATCTTCCCAAGATGAGAGAATCTTTTGGCTCTGCGTCTAGCTCAAGGACCACAAAATCTGCAGGAATATACCCATTACCAATCTTCACTTGCAAGTCCTCAAGAATACCCAACGGGAGTTTCACAAAATGATCAGCAAACACCAAAGAGACTCTAGTCGGTTTAAATGACATAAGGCCAAGGCGCTTAGCAACTGAGTAAGGCATAAGGTTCACACTAGCACCCAAATCGCAGAGAGAGCGTTCAAAGGTCAATGATCTAATCTATACAGCGAGCACAAATCTTCTAGGATCGCCCAGTTTCTTAGGTATTCTACCTTGCAACAAAGCGCTGCACTCCTCTGTGATCATCATCACACCTTCCTCTCTCGTGATCTTGTTGGTAACCATGTCTTTCACATACTTCTTCAAGAAAGGGATCATTTGTACTGCATCAACAAAAGGTAGTCTCACAGAAAGTTCATTCACAAGAGACTTACATTTTGCTTGCTCAAGATCTCTCTGCGTCTTTTTAGGGCGCTTAGGATAAGGAATCTTGGGCACGTAGAAACGTTTTGGCGGAGTTACATGTTCATTCACGACTACCTGAGGTGTAGGCGAAGTGTTTGTCTCCTCTGCTGCACCATCATTTTCGACATCTATGATCTCAGGAGTCTTCCTGTTCTTTTCAGAATCAGCCACAATTTCAATCTCCTTTCCACTTCTCAGCGTGATTGCTTGGACAAACTCATTTCGTGAATTATGTTCACCTTTTCCTGGAAGAACTCCAATAGGCCTCTTAATTTCCTCTGCTGTTTGGGCCACCTGAGTGTCAAGCTGCTTCACATGAGTCTGAATAGCCTCGAATTTGCTGTTGAGATCCTGATACATCTCTGTTACCTTGACGTTTATCTCGGTAGTTGTCTTATGCTGATTCATCATCAGCTGCTGCATCATTGATTCAAGCTTATGGTCCTGGTTGGTCTGAGGGTTAGGGGATTACTGTTTCTGCTGGAAACCATCTTGATTCTGAAAATTATTTTGCCCCTGATTTTGCACGAACGTTTTCTACTGGAAACCCTGTGCAAATGGCTTCTATCCTGAATTTTTCACGCCAGTCTGCTGAAATCCCTTGGAGAAAATGCTGACACCCGAATTTTGCACGAATGGTTTCTATTGAAAATTTTGCGCGACCTGATTTTGCTGTGGATAAACCTGATCCTAAGGATTTTCAACATTAGTGCTTATGTATGACAGGTTTGGAGGATTCATGTAGTTCTGGTTGAACCTTTTGTTGAAAAATCCCTGATTTTGCACGTAGTTCACTTCATTAACATTTTCTGGATCTACCTCATAGGCTTGCTGATTGTACTCATCATCGCCAGTATCCTCACAGTAGTTAACACCTTTCTGATTGCTTTGAAGAAACAATGTCAAGTTGTTAACTTTGGCAGTCAAATCAGCAATGGCACATGTCTCAACACTATTGACATGTCGTGTCCTATCGTACTCAGGATTACGATGACTCGAGCTCGAAGCAAGATTTTCAATCAGCTGGTATGCTTCCTCTTTAGTCTTGGTCATGAAATCACCATAACTAGCAGCGTTCAGAGAGTTCTTAAAGTCCCAATCGACTCCATCGTAGAAAATATTTAGCACTTGCTGTCATGGTGAGGGCACTCACGCAGAGATTCCCTGAATCGTTCTCAAGCCTCATTGAAAGATTCACCTCCATTCTGCTGGAATTGAGTGATCTTGACCCTGAGAGAGGCCGTCTTGGCCTTGGTGTAGAAGTGATCCAGGAATGCTAATCTGGTTGCTTTCCAAGTGGTCAGAGAACGAGGAGCGAGAGACTTAAGCCACCTCAGAGCTCTGTCACTCAAAGAAAATGAGAAGAGCTTGCATTTCATATAATGAGCAGGGACTCCATTAACACTAGTCGTGTTGCAGATCTCCTCAAATGTCTCAATGTGGTCGATAGGGTTTTCAGTAGCTTTCCCATAGAACAGGTTCTGCTTGACAAGAGAGATAATCTGAGGTTTTATCTCAAAATTCTGCCTCTGAATAGGCGGTGGGCGAATAGCAGCCCTCTCTTGGTAGAAAGCATGAGGAGTGTCGATAGCACCAATTGCTTGGTGTGGAGGAGGTTGTCGAGCATTCCTCTGGTCCGCAGAAATCCAAACTTGCAACAATCTCTACTGTGCAGCAGCAGCTTGCCTCTGCAGTTCCTCAACATGCCTTTGGGCAGCAGCAGCATCACCATCGTCAGGTTCGATGACATCGTCACGAGCATGGAGAAGAGGATTTATGGGGTTCCCTTCTACGTCATACTCAATCTGATTATCATCATCGACGAGTTTAACCCTAAAAGTAACTATCGCAAGAGCACAGCTGACGAATTAGTAATGTAGGGATCGAATCCACAGAGACCAAATGCAACACTACGATAATGCACGATGAAAGTAATTCTAAGACGAATGATGTTTGTTTGTGGGTTGTAACTTCTAAAACTAAGAATGATGAATGAAACGATATAAATTCAATAAGAGAAAACGCTAGGTCTTTAGGTAATTTGCAGGAAATCCAGATTCAATAAACATATTATAAATTAGGGAAGGAATTAAGAACCGTTCTCGAACTCAAACATGAATGTCTAGCTAGCCCACTGTCGTGGTATTAACTACGATGCCTAACAACCTAAGAATCTAATCTGTCGTTTGACCTTAAAATACTAGGCAAGAATTAAAGTTCATGTTTGATTAGTTTACAAATCGCCTTAGCATCATCTTTCGTTGGCTAAGGAAGATTTGTTCATCTATGTTCTATCAGGGAACCTAAATCACTTTTGATGTTTAGGTTAATCCTAAGATCAGAAACTAGGTGATCAATCTAGTCTAAGCCTTAAACTCAACAATATTAGAAGAACTCTATGTAATTCCCTAATCTAACAGATCCGTTTCAGTGATTCATGAAAATCCCTTGGAACCCTAAAAACCTAACAAGGTGATTACTCAAACATGATTGTAGAGAAAACACATAGATTCAAAGAGAAATTCATAATCAAATAAAAGGAAATCAAAATAGGGTTCAGAAATCTTCTCCGGTATGAAGTAGAGATTCGTCTCCCTCTAATCTTACAAGAACAAATCCAGAAGTTCTCTGATGAATAAAATAAAGCGTACCCTAAAAAAAGCCTAAAAATATGTTTTTATTAAGTTGCAGGTCGACTGGGGTCGAAATCAGGCGAAATTGGGCCGAAACAGGGAAGCCCAAAACTCAGATCTGCGAAATTTGGAGCTGGATCGATCGATCCCAGGGGGATCGATCGATCCAGTTTTGTCCTCGAAATCTTCTCCGTCTCGTCGGTCTTGATCGATCGGTCCGGCTTGATCTGATCGATCCAGAAGTTGAGCGTATTGGGGGATCGATCGATTCAGTGATGGGATCGATTGATCCAAGGCAGTGACCGGTCGATCTGGTCTTCTGATCGGTCTGGAATATGGGCGTTTCAAGGGATTGATCGATCGATCCAGCCTTCTTTTTCTTGATTCTTCGCCTTTTCTGCTCCTTGATCCAAACTCTGTCATGAAATGCCTTTAGACCTGAAATAACTCGAAATAGACCTAAAAGACTCGATGAAAACTCAAAAACGATTTAAAATAAAAGTTAGAATGCGTTAAAAACGCAACACATCAATATTGTCATAAAACTCACATATGCAGAAATTAAGTTGATATAGTTAATCACACACTGAGTCTCGCTCCATAAACTACCAAGTTGATATAGTTAATCACTCAGCTATCAGATTCTCATAAAACTCACATATGCAGAATTTAAAATTTACGTGAACGAATTATCGTTCAGTGCAAACCAAAACCAATATACGTAAACCCTTTCTCAAAATAAAAAAAATCAATATACATATATCAATAGATTGGATTAAATTTTATTCTATTGCGTTAGACGAGATTATTAATCATAATTTAAAGTTGATTAATATCATTTTCACTAGTGGATTTGTCTTTTTTTTTTTTTGTGGATATGGCAACGCCAGAATTTTCAGCGTGGGAAACAATTGTCTATCGTTGAAGATTTTACCGTGATATTTTAAAAGATTATAAGTTAATTAGGATAATCTGATGCAAAAAATGATGAATGATTTGGATTCTATCTAAGGACGTTAATGTTCATCAAGAAGAGACCGTAGACAATTTTTTCCCACGTACAAGATATACAAAAATCTTGTGGAAACACTTGATTTCAAGTTGTTGTATCGTTATTATAACCATAAACTAATAAGCATACAAATGTTATATCTTCGAAAAAGAGTTGAAGAGCAAGAGAGATACTTTTGTAAATATGAAAAATAATGATGAAGATGATGATAATGATGATGATGATGATGATGATGATGAAGAAGAATATAAGAAGAAAGAATAATGAAGTAGGATCACAAATCAAATTTTGAGAGGCAGGTTTAGGTTTTACCTAAACTTTTCCTCTCTCCCACAGACCGCCGCCGAACAAAAAGTCCCTTTCCAGATTTGCTTTGCCTCTCCGGCAACCGGCGTTCCTTGCCGGACTTGTGCTTTTCTTTCTCTCCCCGGACTTGTGCTTTTCCGTCGGTTTTTGGTGGCTCCTTTCTTTCCATGGTGGCAGTTCTTTGTTCTTCTTCTTCGGTGCGGCGACTCGGCGGTGGGTTTAGGAGGCGGCGCTCCATGGCGGATCCAGATCTGTAGAGGACCAGAGCTGGTGAGGCTTCCTCAAGCGTCAAACCCGACTTCCTTTCGTCGCGGTCCTTCGGTGGATGGGTTCTCGGTTCCTTCGGTGCCGTGTCGGTGGTGGCAATCCGGAGGGGGGGTGAGTCGAGCAGGTGTTTCCTCGCTCCTTGGCTCCTTTTGGCAAGCTATGGCTGGTTTGGCGGTGGTGGATTTCTGGAGGGGAGGTGGGTCGAGCAGGTTTGTTTGGCGAGGCAGAACCGCCAGTTCTCTTTTCTTCGTTGCAGCTGCTAGGAGGACGGCGGCGGTCATGGAGGGAGTTTTCTGGCGGCGGGGCGGACCGAAGATAGTGAGATGGGGTGGGGATCTCTCTACACCTCTTTCTTAGGCGTGATCGGGTCTGTGTCGTCAGAGGCTACCTTGCTCCCTGCCCTTTTTCAGGCCAGTTTCCGTTCTATTTGGCATCGTAATTGGAGGTCTAAGTCTTCGTTCTGGGCGGTGGTTGGTTTCTCTGCGGCGGAGGTTTCTCGGCGGCGACGGTTTCTGGGCTCCTTCTAATTTAGGGTTTCTGTTCCCCCGGTTAAGTTCGGTTTTTGAGCATGGTTGGTTTGGGTTTGGTTTACTTTAAACCGTGCCCTTCGGGGTTTGTCTCTCGGGTTTGTTTTTTTAGTTTTTTTCTTTGTTGTGTTTTTTTTTAAGTTCTTTCCGCTTGCTTCTGTTGTAAAAAAAAAAAAAAAACCCAAAAATATTTCAATATGAAAACCCTTTTAACAAAAAAAAAAGAATAATGAAGTAGAAGAAGAGAACTCTAGAAGAGGAAGAAGGAAAAAAACCTAACAAAACTCTAGAGATTTCGGCTGCAAGTAATAACCTTTAAGAAGAATAATTTGTGTTGTTTCGGGATCCTACCTTTAATTTCTCCATGAGTCTTGTCTATGACTTGAATGGGTACTCCCCCAATTCACTTACAACTCTCAATTTAATTTTTATCCTTTGATCTATGTGTTTATGCTTATTGGGGTTTTCTTTGCAGATACTTGACTACAATGTAATCGGGTTCAGCCGTGAGAGTCTCACTCGGACATTACATCCACACTTTTATGTTGTCTTTACTATTGTTTTGTTTTTTCATATTTTGATTTACTTTTTTTCCCTCTTTTTCTATATGATTTAGTTTTTTAGTTAGAATCTAATGAGCTACAAATCATAGATTACTGATCACAAAGCTTCATGAGAAAGTCACAAATCTTATTGATCATCCTCGCTACGATACAACCTTTAAGCGAGGGGGGGCGGGGGAGGGGGAGAGAGATGGAGAGAGGGGGAGAGAGAGAGAGAGAGAGAGTTAAAGCCTTTAGGGATAATTGATCGATATTTTATTCTCGTTAGTTCGTCTCTTCCGTATACCAATTTTTTTGTTTAATTTACCTGATAAGGAAGTTAAAGCCTTCAAAGACATAATCTTACTTTTAAAATTTTTATATGCATTTATATTTTTCTTTATTTTATTCTAATGTAAACTTTTTAATCACTCATAATTGATAGATTCGCTATTATGTGTTTTTGGCATATTTTCAATAACGACTTCAGAATATATCTATTTTATTTGTTTGTGTTAGTAAGGAGAGTACTTGAAATGACAGAGTATTTAAAGAAACAAGCATTTCCTGAAGAGAAGAACTCACGAAACATATCGATTTATGATCAAAGAAATTTCAGAGATATTGAATTCGCCAATATTAAACCGGTTCTAAATAATGTTTATGATGCTTGAGTAAAAGAATAGAAGCTACAAGGAAACAATGGGTGAAACGATGAAAACAATTCGACGGCGGAGAAAAACCGTAATATTTATGAATTATATATGCATGCAAGCATGTATTGTTTATTTATGAATTATACATGCATGCATTAAATAAAGAAAACCGTAATACTTAGGAATTAAATATATAATTCATTACATATATAAACGATGGTGAGATATATTATATATTGTTTATTTTTAAAAAATATATTTTAGTAGGAATATATATTGTCCAATGACACTGTTTACTCCGTTTTAATTTTCAAATATCTTAATATCGTATGAAAGTCAACATAAATGGTATAAGATGTATAGTTTGGTATCTGTCAAGTTTTCAACATCAAACATATTCTCGAGATTTAAAAAAATCGTTAAATCTTTAACTCAATAAAATCTTGGGAAATTATGTGTGGTAACATAGTTTTGGAGCAAAATTAAATAAATAAAAAGATATTATTTTATTCAAAAGTAAACCCATGGAATATACCCTGCAGCCCCTCAACTACTTTTTTCAATGTTAATTATACACATCTATAGCATCCATGTTTTTTAATCTCACAACTTGATTTTCTCTTTCTTCTATATTCAAATCTTTTTTTCATTCTTCCATATCAACAAAAGCGAACCATATATTTTAGTCTCTCTCTTCTCTCTCCATCGAGATCTTTTTCTATTTCTTCCTATTTTCTTACCCACCAGCTCGGATCCAAAAAAAATGTCGGAGACGACGACAACTATGACGGATTCGAAAGCAAAATTAAAGCTTACCGTTGTTCAAGCTATTCTCTTGGGTAAAATAAAAATCCCTCCTTTACTTTTGTTTTTCTTATAATAAAACTAGATCCAAGATCTGATCTGTTTTCTTTTGTCCATAGATCTCTCGAGTAAAATCAAAATACATCATTTTCATAGATTCTGCTCAAACCTGTCGAAGCCTTTGTCATTTGGCTTAACGGTGACCCTGGCTACTCGAATATTCACCAGGTTCAGAGTAAATCTCGATCGGGCCAAGACTCAAGAAGTTTTTACGGACTCTCATCCACCTCATAGCTTCAATTCCATTTCCAAGCTGCTCTAAACTCTTATGAAATTTTAATTAACTACTGTATAGTTAACTAGTATAGTAGTTACTATTTAGTACATTATATAGCAAATAACTGACTATAATAGACAATTATACGGATAATTCCCTATATAACTCATTGTTTGTCATATAGTCAACTATATTGGATAACTATGAATTGTAATTATATATAATCGGTTATATTTTTACATGTATTTAACTATATACCCCAAATAGTTAACCATATATAGTCAAATATTTTTATGTAGTTAACTATTTTCACACTGCTCCAAACTTACATATCCCGTTTTCTCAATTTTAGAAACTTTGCACGGTCCAAATGTGGTCAACACTGGTGAGTTTGAAGATGGAGATGGAGATGAAGATTGAACTAAAAAGCAGAAGAGATATTTGTGGTGTAGAAACATTCATTAGCTAGATGAAATTGTAATTAATTATTTTTTTCTAAATAGTTAAATATTATATAGTTAACTAGTATAATAGTTACTATTTAGTACATTATATAGCAAATAGTTTACTTCATTTTTTTCATTGATATACTATTTAGTACATTATATAGTTGTGATTGCGTAACAGACTATCTTATTCTGATCCATATTCAAATATCAAGAGTTGTCTATCCGTACTTAGTAGTTAATTATACAAAACATGTGAGAAGTTAATATACTCAACAAATTTCACTATTAACCCCCAAAATTTATAGATGAATACTTTAAATATAGTTAGTCAAATAAATAGGTGACTACTCCATACGGTTATACCCCCAACGCAGCAAACTATAAGAACTCATACATAAACAATTAAATAATCAACTATTTAGCAAAAATAAACGACTCAACTACAAATAAGAGTAGTCAAAACTAATTTACGCACACAAATAGACGACTATTTTTACGTGGACAAAACCCAATACTATAGAAACAAGATACATATTCAAATTTCAAGAGTTATCTATCCGCACTTATTAGTTAATTATGCAAAACATGTGAGAAATCAATATCCGCACTTATTAGTTAATTGACTGCATTGAAAAGATAGTTACCTAATAATTAGCTCTCCCAAAAATCTTCAAGCAGAATTTCCGAGTTTTTTTTAATGAGATGTGATTCCGTAATGCTTTTTTTTCATGTTGACTTTTTTCTTTTCTTTTCTCTTTTGATATTTTTGTTTAGTGACTAGATTAGATTAATTAGGAAACATTAATGAAAAAGACGACGGTGAGGGCCCCACAAATAATAGTGGTGAGTCACCATGTGCCAATGCTTAACTCATCTTTTGCTGTCACCGTAAGTTTCGAATCCACACAAAAACTGAAGTCAAACAAAATGTCACCTTCACGTCTTCCCTCTTTTATCTTCTTCTTCCTCCTTCTTTCTTCTTCATCGGAGAAGAAGACTTCACTGAATCTCTCTCTTTATCTCTCCTTCGAAAGCCATGGATTCCGGAGCTATGCTCGATTCCGCTTTGTTTCAACTCACCCCTACTCGCACCAGGTCGGTCTCACTTCTTCTGATTATGATTATGCTTGACGATTGATTCATTGATCTTGAATAGTGTGTGTGTTGGATTTTTGAAGATTCGATCTGGTTCTTTTCTGTGGGAGTAAGAAGGAGAAATTGGCTTCTGGGATTTTCGAACCCTTCATCTCTCATCTTAAATTCGCTAGAGATCAGATCTCTAAAGGAGGCTACTCCATTTCTCTTCACCCTCCCACTTCTCACTCTTCTTGGTTCACCAAATCCACTTTTGATCGGTAATTTCTATTTTTTGCTCTCGATGGATTGGATTTTGATCGAAGAATTATGCATATTCGAGTAGAGACTCTGTGGCATATGTCAATTTCGTTGTCCCAATTGCAACAATTATCTCTGATTTTGCTTAGTAGTGACTGATTTGAATTGAATTGAATTGAATTGGACTTGACTTGTTGATGTGTTGCTGATTCTGTTTCTTTGTTTTTCAGGTTTGTGAGATTCGTAAACACGCCTGCGATTATCGAGAGATTTGCGACTCTGGAGAAAGAGATCTTGCAGATTGAGCATTCCATTCAAGCTTATGAAATTGCCAATGCTGCTGGTGCTGAGCAAATACAAGACGGTATTCAATTCCTAGGCGTAGAATTAACTTACTTCAAGCTAGCTTGTAATGGAAAATGTCGGTTTTAACACTGTTTTGCTTATAATCTGCAGGGAGAGTTAGCAGCAATCTAAGAAAGTCTAATGAGTCCTTCAAGGTAACTTTTTCTTTCTAGTGGTACTACTGTGTTATTCAGTAACTGGTTTTGTCAATTCAGTCTTTTCCTCTCAATGTATTACACAGACGGAATCTGAGAACGGTGCAGGAGAGGAAACCTCCAAGTAACTCTCCTACCTATGGAAATTATACAACTTATGGAGAAGTCTTGGTTGACTAATTGCGTTTTTTTGTTCGACTATTTATCAGAATTCAGCTTCAACGTCTTCTTGAAACTCGAAGAACATTACTTCGGAGAGAGCAAGCAATGGCCTATGCACGAGGGGTTGTTGCTGGTTATGAAATTGATAGTATTGATGATCTCATACTATTTGCTGATGCTTTTGGGGCGTCAAGGTTAAGGTATGTAAAATAGTGTGCTTAACCATTTCATCGGCTTTTAACCTTCATCCATTTCTTGTGCTATAAGATCATTCTGCTAGCTTTAATAGCCCTTTTCATCGTTATGCAGGGAAGCATGCTTAAAGTATAAGGAACTATGGAAGAAGAAGCACGGAGACGGGCTTTGGATGGCGGAATTAGCAGCTGTGAAAGCAATTGCTCCAGCAGACATGTCATTATTGGGTTCCTCAGGGATCATCCTCACCAATGAAGGTGCTTCTCTATCACTAAATGGGACAGACTCATCTAATGCAAGTTCTGAAAATAAAGGTACCTTGTAGCATTTGATTTCAGACATCCTAATTCTTTTACTGCTAGACGGCTAAACGTCCATTTCTAATGTGAAGAAGTTTTGATTTGTAGATGACAAGTCGGCTCATTTGGACCAACATCCGCCTGGCGTTCCAAACTTTCAAGCACCAATGGGGTGGCCGAACCATATACCTCAGTATTACTACCCGCCTCCGTACCAAGGCTATCCATACCCTCTAATGCAACCTATGCCAAATCAAAACCAAGGAAACATGCCATGGCCTTCAAAGGGCAAAACTTCCAAGAAAAAAGGGAAAGGGGATTCTGATGGAGATGGGTCTAGTGGATCAAGTGAATCTAGTGAGTCTGACTCAGCCAGTGATGATTCTGCTTCATCTTTGGAAGATCAAGGTAAAAGACACTCTCATACGGGTAAAAACTCTCGTCGATCAAAGAAAAACCGGAAGAAGTCATCTAAAACTGTTATCATCCGTAATATTAACTACATAACCCCTGAGGGAAGAAATGGAGACGTGGAGGGAAATGAGTTTACGGAAAACGGTTCCATCAAAGAGACTGTAGATGCTGCGGTTGGATTTCTCAAGGAGAAAAGAGCTCATGAGGGAGAAGTTTCTGGTGATGAAATTCTGAAAAGTTCAGCTGAAGAAAAACGAAGCAATGAGAATTGGGATTCGTTTCAGAATATTCTTATGAGGCACGACGATGGCTCAGATATGCATTCAATGGATGTAGTCAGTGAGGAGCATTTCACCCTCAGAGGCTCTATTCTGGGCGCGAATTCTAAAGGTTTGCAAGCAAATAACAGTGCCTCGGGTGATTCCATCATCGTAACTCATAAACACATAGAAAATGGAGGAGGAGCGACCTTTGATCATTTTGAAAGTGAGGATAGTGCTCGTAGGCTTCCAAGAACGAGGGACTCAACTGAAGAATGTATGTTACTAAAAAGATCAGAAATGTTAGGAGATGAAAGCAAAGACTTGTATAATGCTACAAGGGGTGACTCATTGGTGAAGAAGTCAGGGAGTGGAGAGGATTGGTTTACTTCTGATCATCGTGCAGGTAAATCGGAAAGCAACTACGGGAGAATATCATTTGATGATAATTGCATTTTGACATCTGAAGGCTCTGATAAGAGCAAGAAACAAGAGTTCGTTGATGATTCTTTCATGGTCCATTCATCATCACTCACCGCTGATGATCTTTATGACTCTCGGTGGAGACCAGACATGTCTGCAGATATTGCTTTAGCGTCTGACATTGAAAACGGTGAAGCGAATGAAAAGCGTGAAATGTCTGGCTCATGGGAAACAAATGATCTTTGTATGATTCTTGAACGCAATTCAGGAGACTCGTTGGCTAATGATTACTCGATCGACTTCTCTGTTGAAGCAAATGCAAGGCTATCCAGTAACGGAACGGCCCAGGAGAAAGAAGATAAGACCGTCTCAAGCGGCGAGAAGAAAAACAATGCCAAGAACCCGATAACTCGCAAGTCTATAACTCCAAGTAGAACCAGAGCTGAAACCATGTCCAAGACTGCAAAGAAACCGACAGTAGCTAGCAGAACTATGGCACAGAAGAACAAGTTTGAAAAGGTAAGAAAATTCGTATCATTGCATTTTCTTTAGCGGTTTTTATCCGATGATTGAATTAGTTTCTTACCGAGTTTTTTCGCGGGTTAATCTTTGCCATTGTAGGAAGAAGAGATGCGGAAGAGAATAGAGAATCTTGTTATGGAAAGGCAGAGAAGAATCGCTGAGAGATCAGCCTCGACTGCATCTCGAAAAGCTTCGAACCGAGCTCCTTCGGGTCGTGAAAGAGCAACATAACAAGGTGAAGGATTCAGTTAAAACCGTTGGCAACAAAACGCGACGTTTTGCTGCGTCAAATGAGACACTCAAAGCGCTTTGTTTGGTCGCTTCAAATTTTTTTGTTGATACATTCATAAATAAGTCAGGTGGTGATACTCCTTGATTTTTGCTTGTCACGATTATTTATTATTTTGTTTTTTTTTTAGTATTATTTGTAATTTTATTTGAGTTAACTATGAGATTTATGTATTTGTAATTTGGATTATATATAGACTCAAAAGTTAAAGTATATAATATACTCAACCTCTTGTTCCATGAAGGTTTTAAATTCGCAAGTTCACAACCCTCCCTATATTATTATTATTTCATTAGTCCTCATGTTTTAAGTTATTGAATTAACCACACCTTTTACCGTCTACTCCTAAGGAAATTTAAATTATTTTCTTATATATAAAAGTTGGATGCATGAATAACATGCATATGTATATCTTAGCACATTTTACAAAACAAATGAGATATCATGAGGTTGAACAAAATGTAAAATTATAAAGAATATAATTTCTATAATTGGTAATGTGTGAAACGGTAGAATTATTGTGTCATCCTATATGCATAACCAATTATTTAAGGTTTTTTGGTTAACAATATGTATTTTAATGGGTTTGAATTTGAATGTTGTTGATATAGCGAAAACACTAGCTATTACAAAACCACTAAACTTATATATTCATGTCAAGATAATTTAAATAAATATATTTAAAATGGAATTAAAAACTACTTACTAATTCGTTTTTCCTTTGAGCAGTCTTGTTAAGATATTTTGTAGTTATGTCTAAAATTATGAAATTGTTAATTGTTTTTAACCAACTTTACGACTTATATAGTAGTTATATATTTTATAACATTTAAATTAAAAAGAAAGAGTTACATATATAACGTTTACAACTGTGTGTACTATGCATGATGATAAATTTGATTTATTGTAAGATTTTTTACCTCTATGGCACATTCATACTATATATGTTTTGTGAACGAAAATGAGTTTGATATATGATGAAAATATCCATAAACACGTCACTAATCCAATCCTTTTTTTACAAATATATATATTCGTAACCTTTGAAGAAACTTTATATTTTCTCTTAGGGGTACTGGTTTTAGTTTGTAAACAAGAATCTCACCGTCACTTCGTGTAGAGAGGTATGTTATATTGTTTAATGTCTTACACTCTTGCATGTACACAATAACTACCATACGTTGAAGTTTTGTTTTCTTTCTGTGTTACTGAACAAGCTAATATTTTGTTTTCTGTTACAATTTAATCAGAATAAAAAAGGTTTCATTAGAGTAATTTTATCGTTTTTAACTACTTTCCAAAAGATATAAAATTAGTAATCACACAGATAAGAAAAAAAAAATCTAACTAAAAAAAGGACATAGGTTTAGGAAGGGGTTAGAGAATTTTTGCCCATAAAAAAGACAGATCCAATATTTGTTTTCCTTTGGCTCTCTCTTTCATGAGAAAGTTCCAAAAGTCCCACAGCAAAAAAGGGCCTCTCTTTAATTGAATCTCAAAACCCTAATTAGATTTGCTCTGCACGATTCTTGATTCTATGATTGTAATGTTATTATTCTTTATTAATTTCTTCAGCTGTAAGGCTTTGAATAAGTCTGTAAATATTCATTTTTTTATTTTGATTTTTTCAACATAAACCCCAAAAAAAAATAGTTTGGTTTGAAACAAGACATTATAAAGTTGGAGTCGCCGGCAAGTTATGATAGCCGGAGGCTGTCTAGATATTCAAACAATGTTGTTCGGTCGTAAATCATCGAGCAAGTTACAGGTAAAATTGTTCTTATTTCTTGATTGATTTTTGATTAAAGTCCTGATTTTATAAGTTTTTTTGTCCCTTGAGTAATGATTATATGAATTATTTACAAAAGGGCATACCAGAGTTCTCATTAAATCATTATTTTGTTCATGTTAGATCATTCTTTAGATCTTTCTTGCTCACATATACCATCATAAAGTCTGTATCTTTTGTTCATATAATCACTGTACATCTAAATTTTTATTAGGAAATGTTTCTAACCCTCATTTCTCTGTTTTCTTGTTTGTTATGATGGTCTTTAAAACATGAATAAACTCTATGATGATGAATAATAAAAGAACTAACAATTTTTCAGCCGGTAAAAGGTCAAGCATCGCCTAAAGTTAGCAAGATTAACAAGCAGGATGTTAAACCTTCTTCTTCTTCTTCACCAATACCAATTAGATCATCTAAGTCGATATTATCCTCGAGTCAACTAACATCATCAAGACGTGGTTCTTCGAATTCATCACCTTTAAGCATCATCAAGAATGTTTCTATTAGAGAAGTCAAGAGCCCCAAGACGAGCAGCTCGCCTAAATGGACAGGAAACTTTATTCTTATGGTCGAGCTTCGCAGGAAGATCTTTACGTTTAGAGACATCATTGATCTTCCTCCTCTCGACGGTTCTCCCTCCATAACCGATGTGCGAAAACCGCAAAGTTTTCCTTCTTAGTTTAATCCTGTATATGTTATTTTGACTACCTTGCTTGTTTTTTTTTGGGTAGATGGTAATGCATACAATGAAAGATCTCAAGAATCTTTGTCCTGAGATTATCCACAGCTCACATATCTTGGAAATTAGACGCGCAAATGTCGATAAGGTATTCAAAACATGATCCGAATATATGACTTCCTCTGTCCTGAGTTCATATACCTTGAGTCTGATCAAATGTTTTTCCCACAGGTTCTTGACCATTTCTTCAATGCTTTGAAATCCATTGGAGATTCATGGATCGATAACCCCAAATGGATAGCTAAATCCAAGTATTGGAGTAGCAGCGTCGGGAAGAACCAGTCCGATCGACTAGGTAACCAGAAATATTACCTTCACGGGAAATCATCTCACCTCTTGAAATTCAGACTTTTTTAAAATGTTAAGTTTCCTTTGCAGTGGAAAAGGTGTTAGCAGCATTAGATGGACTGATCAAGATGTCGAAAGAAAGGTTCGATATGATGGAGATTGATGAAGGAGAAGAGAAGAAAGAGAGCATTAGTCCACGGACGTCGAGCAGCCGAGTTTTATCTCCCTCTGAATCATTCTCCGATAGAAACTCGTTTTGCGGGTCACCAATCACGCCAAGATCGGTTCTACCAGAACCGATGATGAGTTCACCGGGCAAAACTGGAGACTTTGCAAACTCTGCATCACATCTACTGTGGAATATGAGAGTTCAAGCACTCGAGAAGCTTAGTCCTATCGATGTTAAGCGACTAGCTATCCACATTCTGTCCAAGAAAGAAGCTCAAGAACCAAATCTAGGCAACGGAGAAGTTGAGATTAATTTTGTTGAAGAGATCGAGCAGAAGAAAAATGAAAGAGAGAGCATTGATGTGAAGATGGAGACAGAAGAATCTGTTGTTCTTGATGAGCAAGAAGATACTGTCATGCAAACTTCTTCATTGGATTCAACATCTGAATCAAAACTCAATATTCCAGAGAAATCTGATTTTGCGCCGGAATCTGTGCCACCACCGCCTCCGCCTCCTCCTCTATCCACAACAAAAATTGCATCTTTACCTTCTCAGCCGCCACCACCACCTCCTCCTCCTCTGTCACCACCGCTGATTTCAAAGGCTGACGTCGTGGCTGTATCATCACTGCAACCTCCTCCGCTACCGCCTCCACCACCGCTTATTCCTTTAAAAGGCTCTGCTCCACCACCACGGCCTCCTCCACCTCCACGAACTGCAGCGGCCCCACCACCACCGCCTCCACCTCCAAGGACTACGGTGGCGCCACCACCGCCTCCTCCACTTATGCAAAATAGAGCTCCACCGCCACCGCCAATGCCTATGAAGAATAGCGCAGGTGGCGTACCACCGCCTCCACCACTTCCTATGCCTCTAGCAAATGGAGGAGCACCTCCTCCACCACCACCTCCTATGGCTATGGCAAACGGAGCAGCACCGCCGCCTCCACCACCTCGAATGGGTATGGCAAACGGAGCGGCTGCTCCACCGCCACTTCCAGGAGCAGCGAGAAGCTTGCGACCAAAGAAAGCAGCTACAAAACTGAAAAGGTCAACCCAATTAGGGAACCTTTACAGAATCCTTAAAGGAAAAGTAGAAGGGCGTGATCCTGAAGCGATAACGGGCGGCGGAGGCGGAAGAAAAGCCGGAGTTGGAAGCGCTCCTTCCGGTGGAAAGCAAGGAATGGCTGATGCTCTTGCTGAGATCACAAAGAAGTCTGCATATTTCCAGCAAATACAAGCAGATGTTGCAAAATACATGAAATCAATCAATGTGCTGAAGATTGAGATCACTAAGTTCCAGACTAAAGACATGACTGAGCTTCTTACCTTCCACCGTCGCGTCGAATCAGTTCTTGAAAAACTAACAGATGAGACACAGGTAAGCAACATTTAAGAACAATCTCATCACCATTACTTCTGAGTCCTCTGTTTTTTTGTGATTCTTGATTGCGAAAATGTTCTAGGTTCTTGCGCGATGCGAAGGGTTTCCGCAGAAGAAACTCGAAGCAATAAGAATGGCGGCTGCATTGTACTCGAAGCTACACGGTATGATCACCGAGCTACAGAACTGGATGATAGAACCTCCTTTGAATCAGCTTCTTGATAAAGTAGAACGTTACTTCACAAAGGTAACTAGCTACTTCATTAATTTTCTTCCCTTAGATCCTAAATTCAAATCATTTCAATAAAAAGAATCCAAAATTGATTAATTAAACAGATCAAAGGAGACATTGACACGCTGGATCGAACAAAAGATGAAGAAGCTAAGAAATTCCAGAGCCACAACATTCACTTTGACTTCAATATACTTCTTCAGATCAAGGAGACAATGGTTGATATCTCATCAAATTGCATGGAACTTGCATTGAAGGTAACTAACAGCTAGAAATATTAAAACTTTTTTTTTTCTTATTCTTTTGTTAACCGGATCAAAATAAAATTCACAGGAAAAGAGAGATGAAAAGCTTGTCTCGCCTGACGCGAAGCCGAGCATGAAGAAGACAGTAGGATGTGCTAAAATGCTTTGGAGGGCATTTCAGTTTGCATTCAAAGTCTACACATTTGCTGGAGGACACGACGATCGAGCTGACTCTTTAACTAGAGAGTTGGCTCATGAGATCCAAACTGATACTCAGAACCCATGATGATAGATCGTCACGATTTCGCAACTACTACTCTGTTACTACAACTCCTTTTTGCCTTCTTCAACATCTCAAAATTTTCCAAAATGTTTAATATCGAACAATAAAAGAGTATATGTATATGTAAAAGATGTAACCTATTGTTTTGACTTTTGAGTTTGTAATTTTGAAGCCCCCTCAAAAAAATTAGGATTAGAGGTTTCATTGGAGCTCGGAGATGCAGAGTCTTTTTGAGTGAAATGCTTTATAAACCTTTTGAGTCAAGGATGACTTTTGTGTTGCCACACAATATGTAATATTGTTTTGTTGTTATAAACCTTTTCTTTCTTTACTTTTATTTGTAAACTACGGGTCAAAATGGTGACGACAAAACCTGGCAAAAGATACATGATACTAACAGAATTTAGCTAAAAATTGATTGTGATTTTTGCCACAATCTGACATATTAGTATAGTAGCATCAGTCTTAAGCAATTCTAGTTAAACTTTTAGGTATTTTCCTATCTACTTTAGGTTGCCTAAATTTTTTTCATTCCTTCTTATGTTAGTTTCATGTTAGGGACGATTCTTGTTACGACCTCAAAATCAAAATCGCACAGCTCGTATCAACATTCTATCATAGCATATTCTAATGGAAAAGCCAATATTCTTGGTCTTTTTGTATATTGATCAGAAATGTCTTATGTGTCACTGAAGCTTCTGAATTATTTGTTTTTTATAAACTAAAATTGTTTTATTTTAGTGCTACCACCCACCTCATTTTACTATTACGTGCGAGGAAAGACGAAAATGGGTGAATAGAGGTGAGGGTTGGGTTGATAGAGCTGGAGCCTTGTTCTTGATGAATATCGCCAATGTTCGGCCGGAATTTATTGTATGCTATGAACCTTATTTGATGCCCAATATCGTGGAAGCATACAACAAATTGGTGCCTATAGCTTTGGTGAACTCCGAACCAATTTGTCATCTCCTTCACACAACTCGGAGAATTGGACCAGAACTTTGTGTCATGATCCTTCTTATTTGGAAATAAATTATAAATCAAATTGTATGAAGTTCTCAAGTGCATGGTTTGTGCAACTATATAGATGACAAGCTTAAATTAAATTGATATTAGTATTGGGAAATACAACAAAAATATGCAATAACTACTATGTCATTAGACAAACAAGTAGCAGATCGCGTGATCCGTATGAACAATTACCTTAGATCCAACAAGGTAAGACCAAAATTTCTCAAAGGCAAATACAATCGCCAAGAGTTCCTTCTTCGTTGTTGGGTAATTACATTGAGCTTCATCCAATGTTCGACTCGCGTAATAGATCACATGCAATCGTTTTTCTTTTCTTTGTCCCAGCATTGCTCCTACTGCGAAATCGCTCGTATTTTCAAGAAGTGGTGGAAGAGTGTTCCTCTCTTCCGTAAAGCCTATATTTTTATACCAATAAATGATGAAATCAAGTAAGTTGTTTTCCTTTTATTATCCCTAAAAAAATATTTATTCCATTAATGGCTTCTTAGAAACAAACATGCATTCTCTGCTTTTGTCAAGAAACATTGGAGCCTTGTCATTGTTTACTGCCCACCACATGAGGAAGATACATCAGGAATGACATTCACTTTATTCCATCTTGATTCAATACAACCTGAACCGCAAGAGTCAGTTGTTCAGAATATTAAAAGGTGTGACTCTGTTACAATGGTTTGTTTGAAAATGCAAAATGTTACTACTACTTCTTTTTGCCTTCTTCAACATCTCAAAATGTTCCAAAATATTTGATATCGAACAATAAAAGAGTATATGTATATATAAAAAATGTAACCTATTGTTTTGACTCCGAACCAATTTGTCATCTCCTTCACACAACTCAGATAATTGGACCAAAACTTTGTGTCATGATTTTTTCTTATTTGGAAATAAATTACAAATCAAATTGTATGAAGTTCTCAAGTGCATGGTTTGTGCAACTATATAGATGACAAGATTAATTAAATTGATATTAGTATTGGGCAATACAAAAGAAATAAACAACGACTATTATGTCACTAGACAAACAAAAAACAAAAAACTAGGAAAAACAAATTAAAATGAAAATAAAATCCAAAGGAAAATTTTGCTCTTAGCTCTTATGCAACACCATCCTCTAGCCTACGATATTAGTCATCTCCACATTTCCAGGCTCATGTTCTTGAGCCATCTCTTAAACTTGGTCTTGAACCTTCACTCCAACTTTGTTTTGAGCAATTTCTTTCTCTTCTCTAGAAAATTTAAAAAGCAAAAATAAGAAAGCAACAAAAACAACTACATATTGGAGCCCATTTTTCATATCTATCACTAGGATAGTTCACTAAAATTAGAAGGGCCAAAGTCATTACACCATCCCCCAAACAAATCCCCCCTAATGAGATTTCCCTTAGATTCGAAACTCTAAAGTCTGGGCAGAACATGATAGGCCTTGCAAGCGTGAGCTTCAAGGGGCGTGGGAGTGAGTGGTCGCACAAAAGGGATGGAGAACCCTTTGATATACCGGCTTGAACGACTATGGATATTATGCACCAAAGACGAACAAGGAACTGGATGTTACGCACCAGTTGATGGAGAAGAGAGTCACTCTCTAGACCACGAAGAAGATGAAAGGTTTTTTGATAAAAAGATAGTGTTTTTTTGTCGACAACAAGGATACTAGGGTTTATAGGAAAACAACAAAGAGAAAAAATAAAACAACAAAATCAGATTGGGCCAGCAACAACAAATTGGACCATAATTCTTTAGTTTTGTCGAAAATTAGATGATGCTGGGCCTTGAGTAATTTGCAAATGAGACAGGCTGGGAATGGGCTTCAAGTTGGCGAGTGAGCTAAGGCAAGTGAACTAGTTTTGCCTCGTTAAAAACCTATCTCCGTAAAACCCAGTGGGACAAAAACGGAAACAGGGAAAAAGAGCACAAAACTAGATCACAAGCTCACTAACCTTCTTGAGCTTGGATCGTCACTAATGTAGCTTCATTTCCCATTTGGTTCAAGTAGCTCGGTTGCTCCTGGATTTGACTAAGTATTCCGGCAACAGCTTCCTTGAGTTTCTTAGACTTGGATTGTGTCATTGGACCAGTTGGAATGGTCAAGAGATCTTCGGCTACAAGCTCTTCTGGTTCATGCTCCTCAGATTCCAGCTCATCCTCTGGTTCAAGCTCCATGCTGTCCATGATCATATCATCCCCCTCTTCTTGAAAAGGATTTGACCTCAAATCTGGATCATCTGCAAGAAAAGGAGCCAAGTCAGAAACATTGAAACTGTTACTAATATTATACTTACCTTGTAGATCGAGCTTGTAGGCGTTGTCACTGATCCTCCTTGTGACTTTGAATGGACCGTCGATTATGGGCATTAGTTTGGACTTTCTTTGTTCTGGAAATCGTTCCTTCCTCAAGTGCACCCAAACGAGGTCTCCTTCCTCAAAGATCACCTTACGTCTGCCCTTGTTGGCGTGCTTAGATACTGCTTTGTCTTCTCTTCGATGTTTGCTCTGGCTTTCTCGTGAATCTGCTTGACAAGTTCAGCCTTCTATTTCCCATCTATGCTCAATATTTCACTCACAGGTAAATGTGTTAGATCTAGAGGTGACAAAGGATTAAAGCCATAGACAATCTGAAATGGGGAAAACTTAGAAGCAGAATGCACAACATGATTGTATGCAAACTCTATATGCGGCAAAAATTCTTCCCAAGTCCTAAGATTCTTTTTAATCAAACAACGCAGAAGTGTTCCTAGAGTCCTATTAACAACTTCTGTCTGACCATCAGTCTGCGGGTGACAAGTAGTAGAAAACAGCAGCTTAGTTCCTACTTTAGACCATAACGTTTTCCAGAAGTAACTAAGAAACTTAGTATCACGATCAGACACTATGGTCCTAGGCATGCCATGCAAACGCACAATCTCCTTAAAGAACAAACTAGAGATGCATCATCAGTCTTATGGCAAGCAATGAAATGAGACACCTTAGAAAATCGATCTACTACAACAAAAATCGAATCCTTCCCTGTTCTAGTTCTAGGCAGTCCTAAAACAAAGTCCATGGATATGTCAGTCCAAGGATGAGTAGGGATAGGGAGATGAGTATACAAACCGTGCGGCTGAACCTTAGATTTTGCTTGTTTACAAGTAGTACATCTATTACAGATTCTCTCCACATCTCTCTTCATATGAGGCCAGTGGAAGTGATCTTGTATCACCTTCAGCGTCTTAGCAATCCCGAAATACCCCATTAAGCCTCCTCCATGAGCTTCCCTGACAAGTAAATCTCGGACAGAACAGTTAGGAACACAAAGACGATTATCATAAAAGAGAAATCCTTCGTTCCTAAAGTAATGACCAGCATCAAATTTTTCACATGATTTGAACACTTCTTGAAAATCAGAATCAGAATTATACAAGTGTTTAAGTTGTTCAAATCCCAGCAGTTTAGCATCAAGAGTATAAAGGAGTGTGTACCTTCGAGATAGTGCACCTTCGAGATAGTGCATCAGCAACTATGTTATCCTTACCTTTTTTGTATTTGATGACATACGGAAATGTCTCGATGAATTCAACCCACCTTGCGTGTCTCTTGTTGAGCTTCTGCTGGCATTTTAGGTGCTTAAGGGATTCGTGGTCAGTGTGAATGACGAACTCCTTGGGCCACAAATAGTGTTGACACGTCTGTAGAGCTCTCACCAACGCGTACAACTCCTTATTGTATGTTGGATAGTTGAGAGTGGCTCCTCCAAGCTTCTCACTAAAGAACACAATAGGTTTCTTGTCTTGCATTAGAACTGCTCCAATACCTACACCAGAAGCGTCACACTCAATTTCGAAAGTTTTAAGAAAATTTGGTAAAGACAAGAGAAGGGCGTGAGTGAGTTTGTCTTTCAAGGCCTGGAATGCCTCTTCTTGCGCTGCTTCCCATCTAAATCCAACATCTTTTTTGATCACTTCAGCTAATGGTGCAGCAAGAGTACTGAAGTCTCTAACAAATCGTCTATAAAATCCAGCAAGGCCATGGAAGCTTCGCACTTCTCCTACTGACTTCGGACTAGGCCAGTCACAAATTGCCTTAACCTTCTCTTCATCAACTTTAATTCCATCTGCACTTACAACAAAACCTAAAAAGACAATATTATCTGTGCAAAATGTGCATTTCTTAAAGTTAACAAACAATTTTTCTCTCCTAAGCACATTTAGAACATATTGCAAATGATTAGTATGCTCTTCTAGGTTCTTGCTGTAAATCAGGATATCATCGAAGTATACTACAACAAAAACACCTATGAATGCTCTCAAGACGTGATTCATTAATCTCATGAAGGTAATAGGTGCGTTTGTTAGCCCAAATGGCATTACTAACCATTCATATAATCCATGTTTCGTTTTAAACGCAGTTTTTCATTCATCACCTTCTTTCATCCTAATATGATGATAACCGCTCTTTAAATCGATTTTAGAGAATATACTAGAGCCATGCAGTTTATTTAACATATCATCAAGTCTAGGAATAGGGTGTCGATACTTCACCATGATATTATTGATGGCTCTGCAATCTACGCACATGCGCCAGCTTCCATCCTTCTTAGGCATGAGTAGGACGGGTACAACACATGGACTCATGGTCTCTCTGATGTGCCCCTTCTCCATGAGCTCACTGACTTGTCGCTGCAACTCCTTAGTCTCCACATGGTTGGTTTTGTATGCTGGAAGGTTTAGAAGTGAAGCTCCAGGCATGAAGTCGATTTGATGTTCAATGCCTCTAATTGGTGGCAGCTCCTTAGGATTGTCCTCGGAAAACACATCTTCATACTCTTGCAATAAAGATTTTATTTCACTCTACAGCACCGGTGCATGGTTAGTTAGGCTGCTAATAACCTCTTTAAAAATAAACAAAAGTAGAGGTTGCTTGGAAACGAAGGCTTGCTTAACCTCACCAGCTGTTGCAAAGAAATTGGGTCGTGGAGTAAAGGATCGATCGGTCGAAGTTGGGATCGATCGACCGTTTTTCTTCCTGTCCGGTCGAGAATTTTCGATCGATCGATCGTTGAGAGGATCGATCAGTCATTTTGCCTTCTGTTAGTGCGACTCATTTCGATCGATCGATCTAGTGGAGGATCGATCGATCGTCCCTTCTGGACTTGACTCAAGTGACTTTTCTCCTTTGTTCTTGAGATGTATTTGATCTTGATGAACTTCTTGGGGGGACATAGGAACCAATATGGTTTTCCTGCCATTAAACTCAAAAGAATAACTGTTAGTGAAACCATCATGCATTACCTTTCGATCAGATTGCCACGGTCTTCCAAGGAGAATATGTCCAGCTTCCATTGGCAATATCGCACATGACCTTATCTTCATACTTTCCAATGGCTAGAGGAACCATAACTTGATAGCTCACTTTCATCTCTCCATCTCCATTGAGCCACTGGAGTTTGTAAGGTCTGGGATATCTCTTTACGCTTAGTCCAAGTTTCTTGACCATCATCTCGCTTGCGACATTAGTACAGCTTCCTCCATCGATGATAAGGCTACAAACCTTTCCTTGAACCAGACATCTTGTATGGAATAAGTTTTCCCTCTGTTCTTGCTCGTCATCTTTAGTTTGCAAGCTTAGAGATCTTCTGGTCACTAGTAACTCTCCACGAGCAGGTAACTCTTTATGCTCAGATAATGACTCATGCTCTAGCTCTTCATCCTCTGACTCTATGTCTCCATTATCCAGCATGATCATCACTTTCTTGTTGATGCACTCATTGGCGTAGTGACCTCTGCCTTGACATTTGAAGCATTTAACATCACGAGATCTTGTGGTAACTCTGCCTTGCCCCTATAATCTGGATTTGCTGCGTATGGCTTAGCTTCTGGTTTTGGTGTCATGATTTGCTTCCCTTCACATTGAAATGCGTTAGACCTCTCATCTCTTTGATAATGTGGTTTTACAGCAGCTGATCCACTCCCGTAGCTAGGTTTAGTGTGTACGGTTCCAGCTCCATAGCTCGGTTTAGAGCTGCTTCTTCTCTTGAGCTGCTGCTTGACTAGTATAGCTTTGTGAAGCATCTCTTCTAGCTCCACGTAGTGCTGCATCTCCAATATGTCCTTTATGTCTCGGTTTAAACCTCCTAGAAACCTTGACATAGTGGCTTCTCTATCTTCGGAAATATCAGCACGAATCATGAGCGTTTCCAGCTCCTTATAGTAATCTTCTACACTGCGGCTGCCTTGATCAAGTTTTCTGAGTTTGTTGTGCAGCTCATGGTGGTGATGGCTGGGGACAAATCTTTTCCTCATGATCCTCTTCATCTCAGTCCAACTCTTCACTGGATCTTCTCCATTGCGTCTCCGAGAAGTAACAAGCTGATCCCACCAGGTGAGGGCGTAGTCGTAGAACTCAGTAGCTGCTACTCTCACACGGTTGATCTCAGTATAATGTTGACAGTTGAAGACAAGCTCAATCTTCTTCTCCCACTCCAGATACGCATCGGGGTCGTTTTTCCCATTGAATGGAGGGATTATGAGCTTGAGACCTCCAAAGTTGTCACGCTGAGCTCTGCCTTCTCTAGCACGTCTGTTACGTCTTTGACTGTCTTGAGTTGAATCATTGTCATGGCTGTAGTAACTTACAGTCTCATCAGCTCTGCGTTGTCTTTGCTGGTATGCTTCTCCTCTAGGTGCTCTATGTTGAGTTCTTCTCTGTTAGTTATCACTCTGAACGTGTTCTCCATTCTGTGGCTGCTCTTGACGGAAAGCTTCCAGTTTAGTATCCATCATTTTCTCCATACGAGCAAACACAGCTTCCACCCATAGTTTGTTGCTGTTTTCTCCTTGTTCTTCACTCATCTTCGACCTGAAATAAAAACAGAACAAAGAACCCACTAACAAGTTCTACAAAATCGATTCAAAATTTTTTAGACATGAACAGATTAGTTAAAACAACAAGTTGCTAAAACAAACACTGCTACTCTTGGAAATCGATTTTAGGAACTAAAACAACAAACAAATTGCTTCGACTCACTTGACTCAATCCTTGAAATAGCAACACACAAATCTAACACCTTAGACTCGTTCTAATCACACAGAATTGAAGAGACAAAATAAAAAACAGATCGCAACACAAATTGAGCCCTAATTTTTTTTTTTTTTTGATTTTGGATGAAACTGAAGCGACAACAACTCTAAATCAACTAACTAGATGGGAAAACACACAGAAACAAAGTTAACTAGACTCGACTTCACCCTAGTAAGATGAGCAGACACGAAAATCACTAAACAACAATAGGACTTGTGCGACAGCAACAACAGAAGATTAACAGACATAAAACACAAAAACAAATATAAGAACAGATGCGCAAATAGAGAGGAACGAGATTACCCAGAGTATAGAGATTGCTCTGATACCACTTAATGAGATTTCCCTTAGATTTGAAACTCTAAAGTCTGGGCAGAACAGGATAGGCCTTGCAAGCGTGGGCTTCAAGGGGCGTGGGAGTGAGTGGTCGCACAAAGGGGATGGAGAACCCTTTGATATACCGGCTTGAACGACTCTGGATATTAAGCACCAAAGACGAACAAGGAACTGGATGTTACGCACCAGTTGATGGAGAAGAGAGTCACTCTCTAGGCCACGAAGAAGATGAAATGTTTTTTGATAAAAAGATAGTGTTTTTTTTGTCGACAACAAGGAGACTAGGGTTTATAGGAAAACAACAAAGAGAAAAAATAAAACAACAAAATCAGATTCTTTAGTTTTGTCGAAAATTAGATGATGATGGGCCTTGAGTAATTCACAAATGAGACAGGCTGGGAATGGGCTTCAAGTTGCCGAGTGAGCTAAGGGAAGTGAACTAGTTTTGCCTCGTTAAAAACCTATCTCCGTAAAATCCAGTGGGACAAAAATGGAGACATGAAAAAATAACACAAAACTAGATCACAAGCTCACTAACCTTCTTGAGCTTGGATCGTCACTAATGTAGCTTCATTTCCCATTTGGTTCAAGTAGCTCGGTTGCTCCTGGATTTGGCTAAGTATTCCGGCAACAGTTTCCTTGAGCTTCTTAGACTTGGATCGTGTTATTGGACCAGTTGGAATGGGCAAGGGATCCTCGGCTACAAGCTCTTCTGGTTCATGCTCCTCAGCTTCCAGCTCATCTTCTGGTTCAAGCTCCATGCTATCCATGATCATATCACCCCCTTTATAAAGTTTCATGACACTTGCAACATGTAAGAAAATACATAAATAAAAAGCCATAGCAAACCCGTTCCACCCGACCACCCCTCATGGTTTTCTACAAACGTAAATGTTAGAGGGGGATTTAGCACTCCCCCGGTTTAACCCGGTTTGAATAGAAATCAGCCCAACAATCAACTTCAAGGCCCATCGAAACCGATCTACGTAATTAAAGGGAAATTTCCTTTAATTAATAAAGAGAAGATTTCCTTTATTTGGATAAAGGCAAATCCCGGAAAGAAAGGAGATTATCCTTATCAGCTTCACGGAAAAAGGATAATTGCCAATACAAAGTCAAGAAGGAAAAGGAAGAGCTAAGGATTTCAAGACTTATAAATAAGGAGGCCATCGCCTCATTCTTAATCATCTAAAAATCCCATCACATCCTTTGTAACAAGAACTACGTTTTGGCTTGATCCCTATTTGAAGGGTACGTAGGCAGCCTTCAACGGCACATCTATAAATCTAATAAAAATAATTCTCCTAAACTCTAAACTGAATTCGCCAATCTACGATGTGTGCGAATTCTGGTTTAACAATTGGCGCTAGAAGGAGGGGGCAAGAAAAATCTGGTGTTTATGGAGAATTATTTTAAAACCCTAGAAATCCGACAAAGCCTCCGACTCTTCTCGTCATGTTCAACGCCAGCTCAATCCGAGATAAAAACAATAACAACCAGCTCAACGCCATGAGCAAGATGAGGAAACAAGCGTGACGTGTATGCCAAGCAACATGGTATGAAGAAGACGTGCCAAGTAACGTGATCGTGACAAGGAGGAGTACGCGAGGGAAACGACAAACAATGACGAGCTCACGATCTGATTCTCGCCATGATGAACCCGCCGATCTCAAACTCACCATGAACGAGCTCGCCGAAGAAGAAGAACGAGCTCAACAAAGATGGTTCTGGCCGAGCACGACACGCCGAGCTCACTCCCACGAGCTTACAAACGCCGAGTTCGCACATGACGAGACGACCTTGCGGAACACGCCGACCTCGCCGCACATGCCGACCTCGGCAAACACACCGAACTCATCAGACCGCAGCCATTGAACACGCCGAGCTCGCGGAGGCAAACTTATCGTACCGCCGATCTCGAACTCAATGTGACGAACTCAACGTGACGAACTCACTTGCCGAGCATGAAAACCACCATGACCAGAGAAGATGTAACTTGCATGCCGACCAGGAAGCACCCGATGCTGACCTCACTCACCATCACCGCCGACATGAAAGAAGATCAGATTTCTCTTTTTTGTTGGGCTTGGTAAAGTTTTTGGCCCATTCAAATATCACAAGATATTAGACCCAAATTTCGGCCCAAAATAATGCAAGGATTTAAAAGCCCAAAGACGTCATTCTCAACGATGCAGCTCCAACGTAGTCAAATTCGGTAAAAAAAAAAAAAAAAAAAAAAAAAAAAAAAAGGACATCCACTGATAGATCCAACTCGTCACTTATCGATTATAGCTCGTCTACAGAGCTCCCTAAAATTCAGGTATTTTTTATCAAATTTTTTACTTGTTATTCGAAGATATTTTCTTTTCAGATTATATCATAGGATCCGTTCCTTCAAGCCGAACTTAAGTAGTTCGCCGAACTCGTACAGTTCGTATCATCAAGCCGAACTTAAGCAGTTCGCCGAACTCGTACAGTTCGTATCATCAGGCCGAACTTAAGCAGTTCGCCGAACTCGTACAGTTCGTATCATCAAGCCAAACTCAAGCAGTTCACCTACCTCCCAATCGAACATATCGCCTACTTCGCAGTAAAGCAGCTCGTGGTCGTAGCTCGACGATCCGACAGTAAGGTAGCTAGCGGTCGCAGCTCGTCGGTCTAACAGTTAGGTAGCTCAGTCGCAACTTACTCATCATGCAGTCACAGTTCGCCGATCTCGCAGCCCCACCTAACTCACGGCCACAGTTCGCCAACCCCCTGCTCGCCAAACTCACGATCGCAGTTCTCCGACCGCGCAGCTCGCTGACCCCGCAGTATGGCAACTCGTAATCGTAATTCACCGATCTAAACAATTGGGCAGCTCGCAATCACAGCTCGCCGACCTCACAGTCCCGCACGAACTATCGAAACCGAACTTGGAAAAGCCGAGACCGACCTCGCACCTAACTAACAAACGCCGAGCTCAGTCTCGAGCTCAATCTCTCGTCTTTAGTAATTTTTGCAGGAACAAAGACGAACAACGTCTAAAAGGAAATTCGACCAGATGCTGATTTCAACTCCAATCGGGCTAAAGAAATCCGCCGAACTCGAACACTCCTTCGCCGAACTGAGGGGGGGACTAATTGTTAGAGGGGGATTTAGCACTCCCCCGGTTTAACCCGGTTTGAATAGAAATCAGCCCAACAATCAACTTCAAGGCCCATCGAAACCGATCTACGTAATTAAAGGGAAATTTCCTTTAATTAATAAAGAGAAGATTTCCTTTATTTGGATAAAGGCAAATCCCGGAAAGAAAGGAGATTATCCTTATCAGCTTCAAGGAAAAAGGATAATTGCCAATACAAAGTCAAGAAGGAAAAGGAAGAGCTAAGGACTTCAAGACTTATAAATAAGGAGGCCATCGCCTCATTCTTAATCATCTAAAAATCCCATCACATCCTTTGTAACAAGAACTACGTTTTGGCTTGATCCCTATTTGAAGGGTACGTAGGCAGCCTTCAACGGCACAGCTATAAATCTAATAAAAATAATTCTCCTAAACTCTAAACTGAATTCGCCAATCTACAATGTGTGCGAATTCTGGTTTAACAGTAAACAGATGAATTAATCCTACTACAATCCTACAACTCTCGCAGTTTCAACCACTAAATGAAGGTAACTAAAGAAAGTTTGCCAATTCCTAAATATTCTCAATGGAATCGATGGTAAATAAAAAATGACCTAAATAATACAATCCAGCACAAGTTACAATGATAATGCGACTGATAGTTGTCAAATTTCTTTTTTTGAAGCAAACAAACTAAAATACCAAAAGCGGAAGCTATGACTATTAGAAGTAGAAAATCTCTTTTGAACAAAAAGGCTCCTAGAAAGTTTGCAAATCTTTCAAACAGTGTATTTAAAAATCTTAATGGATTTCTTGATGGGATGGCTAATTCATTCCCTACCAATGAGTTATTTTCCTCCATTGAAATCAAAATGTGAAATCGATGGTAATCAAAAAATGATCTAAAGAGTACAACCAAGCACAGGCTACAATGACAATGCGCTGACAGTTGTCAAATTTCTTTTTTGAAGCAAACAAACTAAAATACCAAAAGCGGAAGCTACGACTATTAGAAGTAGAAAATCTCTTTTGAACAAAAGGGCTCCTAGAAAGTTTGCTAATCTTTCAAACAGTGTGTTTAAAAATCTTAATGGATTTCTTGATGGAATGGCTAATTCATTCCCCACCAATGAGTTATTTTTCTCTATTGAATTAACGCAAGAAGATAAAGAGAGATGAGGACAAAGAAGATAGAAAAGAAAGCGTGGAGAGAGAGGGGATCAATTTTTGAGCTATAACTCATATGCAATGTTCAAGAAAGCGCTAGACACTAAACGGGCGGTGATACAACGTTTACCATCTAGAACGTCATCTAGTCGGATCCTAGACGATTTTTAGGCGTTTATGTGTTTACAAGACATCAATATATTAAATATATATATGTTTATAGAGTGCAACATATGAAATAGCATAACTAGCTCATAAATAATAAAATTGAAGTATTATAAATTTTTAAATAGATTTAAAGTTCAAATTACACATAAAAATCAAAAGACATCTTATGAATATCAAAACTAAAACATTATAATATATCATATATTCGAATTAGACAAAAATATTCATTTACTCATAAAAAAACATATAAACTTTTATAACCATGCATTTATGAAATTAAAACTTATAAATCTAATTATATATAGTCAAAATTTTAAAAATTACACAGAACAAAAGAAACAAATGTTAAATGATTAACGATTTTGTTGAACCGCCTACAACCACCTAGAGCCACCTAAAAAATAATCGCCACGATCTATAGATGCCAACATTTAGGCAGCCGCTTAAACCGCTTTTTAGAACACTGCTTATATGTTACCAAAACATAAATGAAAAAAATGGAAATAGTATGCCTGGAATAATCTAAAGATTCAGGCTTTAGTGGATATTTATTTGGAAGCGAAATCGTTCTTGCAAACCTAAGGCGGATTCAAACAAGTATAATAATTTACTAATATTCTTGAATACATATTACTATATTGGTAAATTAAATACATATTCTCTCGTATTGTTTTTTTTTTTTGTAACCGGTTTTCATAACTCTCGTATTGTTTGCATGTGAGCTTTGTGTTGTCTTCGATCTTGTTTTTAAGAAAGACATTCTTTCGCGCATGCAGTTATTTGGTTGTTATGAAATGTTTTTGTGACATTTTATTTGCATGCAAAACATAATAAAAATAAAAGTACGCAATCTGAGAAAGACGAATGAATTAAGACAGTAAAATAAAATACTTAATTCAGTTTATTAATTAAGTGGGTTCTTCTCGTACCAAAGAATCATGTTTTATTAGTTTTCTAAAATTTTCTTGGTTAAACTGCAAACATATATCTAAAAATAGTGCTACACTATATGTCTCGTTATTTCACAAATTTTACATGAACTTCACATTTTTGAGTAATCTTCATTTGCAGTTTATTCATCACTCCAGATTTATTCCATTTACCAAATTTTATTTTATTTTCTACAAAAAAAGAAAAAGGAAACGTGAATAGAGCAAGATCCAAAGAAACGGCAATAGTGTGGTCAAACCACTCTGGGAAAAAAAATCAATGCAAATGTTTTCAAAATAGATAAAATAATCACATACATCTTTAGTCCATTTATATAAGTCTCATCTTTATCCCTATTAGCTCTGCAAAACACTTGTGTCCATCTTTCTCTCTTTGGAAAAATGAAGCTCTCTCTTCCTTTGATATCAGCCATTGCCATATTGCTCATGCTCCTCCTTGCCACAGGTTCATGATTTTTTATCATCATGATACTTCTAAATAAAGACTCATGTCAATATGTATTCATCTACATAACATATTAATTTGTTGAGTAATGTATATATATCGAAATTCCATCTAAAAAATTTCCTACGGATTTATATCCTTATTTTCTTGAATATATATGATCATGTGGATATGCATAATTTGTAGTATATGATTATTTTGTGTCTCTAGGAATGGGTCCGGTCATGGTGGAGGCACGTACGTGTGAATCGAGTAGCCAGTTGTTCAATGGACCGTGTCTGAGCACAACCAATTGCGCCAATATTTGCCACAATGAAGGTTTTACAGATGGTGACTGCCAAGGATTCCGCCGTCGCTGCATCTGCAACAGACCATGTTGATCGATGATCTATTATTTATATATAATGAATACGCTATAAAAAATAAACAAAATTAATCATCTTCTTTGTCTCTTCGATCATTTTCTGATGTTTTCTTTTGATATCTTATCGTTTGTCTTTGAAATAACAGTAGGGTATATAAATCTTGAAAGCCCGAGGTTAAATAATAATAATACATTCTACTAAGTGACTGACTATATATATGGACGACTCAGCTTAAAATCAAGGACCACTTGCAAAAATGACCTAAAATTTGAGGTCAAACACAAAACTAACCCATTTTTAATACCCTTTCATAATTTGCTATTTTTCGTCTATTGCACCATTCCAGCTTGCGATATTAACAAAAATGCCATTCTGAGAAAATGCATAGATTTCTTTTGAAGTCTGCTTCATTCTGAAAAATACACAAAACACCTTTGGATATCCACTTATTTACGAAAATACCATCTTCTTCAATTTTCTCAACCACCATGAACAACCAATTTCGAGCTCTAAATGCTTCTCCAACCAATTTTTTTGGCTCTAACTCCTCATCTTTATGCTCATAACCTCATAATCTTCCATTTCTTCTCCATTTTCATCCAACAAATTCTCTCATTTTCGTTTTCAAAATTTACGAATTCTTAGATCTTGCTTGTTTCGGTGGCTATTGCATAAGAATGACTGGACTTCTTTGATATTGGTTAATCACAGTGTTCTGGGCACTCGACGAAGCTCAAAACAGCCTCAAACCGGATCTAGGTAATTTTTCACTTGATTTTCGTTAATTTTCAGATCTGTTTCACGATAGTAGACTTCAAATGAAGTCTGCTCTTCATCGTAGACTTCATTTGAAGTCTCCTAGTCAACTATAGGTTAGTTTTGCAATTGACTATTTTTTCGTTTTTTGTAAGGAGACTTCAGGTGAAGTCTGTGAGTTATCATTTGAAAACAAAAAAATCACCCGTACACTTCATATGAAGTCTCCGAAAAAGAGAGGCTACTTTTGTAGTTGACCAAAATTTGACTTTTATATGGCAGACTTCATCTGAAGTCTTCTGGAGAAGTCTTCAAGAGAAGTCTTCTTTTAAGTCAGTTTGGTATTTGACCAAAATTTTGACTTTTTATGGAAGTTTGTTTTGCATTTGACAAAAATTTCAAACTTAAAAAAAAAAAAAAATTTTAGAGTAGACTTCATATGAAGTCTAAAAATTTAGGGTAGGCTTTAAAAGAAGTCTATTTTTTCAAAAACTGAAGTAGATTTCAAACGAAGTCTGCAATGAATATTTTTGGTCAAACTCAAAACTAACCTTATTTTTTCGTAGACTTCAAACGAAGTCTAATTTCAGTATTTGAATTGCAAAAGTGACCCATTTTCAGTAGACTTTAGTCTGAAGTCTTCTCTAACGACATAGACTTCATTAGAAGTTTTCTTTAACATCGTAGACTTCAAATGAAGTCTACTTTAAAAGTCAAACACTGATGAGATTCTGGTCAAATGGAAAACCAACCTATTTTTTCCGCAGACTTCATGAGAAGTATACTTTTATAAAGTCAACAGTTTGGTCAAATGCAAAAATAACCTGTTCCACAGTAGACTTCACATGCAGACTTCTAGGAATTTATGTAGACTTCAAATGAAGTCTTCTTTGTCAACTTCTCATAGAAGTCTACTGTATAACGTTTTTTTAAAAACTGATTTAGAGCATATTTATAACGAATCTTTGAGCTTTTTTTTTGTTATAGTATGTATTTTTACTAGTGCTTTTGATGTTGTATGAATTTTATGTGTTTTAATCAGACAATTATAGGTGAATCAAATTTATTGATTGGTTAGGCATTTAGCTCGTAATAGAAGACTTTCGGTAGAAGTTTACTACGTACTATTTCATTAAATTATGGTTTGTAATCACGAATTCTAATGGGGTTTGTTCTTGTTTTTCTTACAGGAAATGGTTAACCTACCTGTTGTTTACGGAGAATGGATGTTTAAAGACTCGACGTGGGAGTTTGCGGTTGATAAAGTCAAGGGAGGAAGGATGTTCTTTTTGAGTGATGGTTGTACGCATGAGGAACTCGTTGAGATGGCACAAGGTGATTATGATATGGACAAGACTGAATTTACGGTTTTAACCTATTCTTTACCGGAAAAAATTCTCGTTTAAATGGAGTAGACTTCCGAGGACGTATACTTATGAAATCTGCTTATGAAGTCTTCTTATATAGTCTGAATTTGTTATGCTATGCACTGAACTTTGTTGGTTATGCAGAAATTCAATGCCATTGTCTCTGTTTGTCTCTGTTTTCCTTAACATTTTCTACTTAATCAGAAGTCTACTTAATAATTATAATATTTAAACGACATAAGCTACAATTAGACCATAGGTACGTTACAGTTTCTTGTCTACCTAACAGTGATAGGTTACAAAAATTTAAACCCTATCACTTGTTACACAGAAATATCCCCCAATAGAAGCCAAAACATAAATGGCTTTTTCTTACATCCAAAAATCATGTAAGAATCCAAAAGTGGGAGAATCTAAAAAAGAAACTTACATAGTTTAAACCATAAACCCCTTCATAAGGATCTTCCAAGAATGGGTACTCAAATTTATCGGTGCCATTGTAGTTAGTCTCGTCAAAGATCTCCGCCGCTAGCTTATTCCTGATAGCTCTGATGTTGGAATCACACAAGTAGGAAGGAAATGCCATTCCTAAGGCATGTCATTCGATGTACTTCAGACAATACACTCCACAGTCACCACTTTGCTTGTTTTGAGGTATTGACGAGTCTTGCATTTGCTCATGAGTGAATGCATCGTAAGAGAAATTGTGACTCTCTTCCTTGGGAGCACACTCACGAAGAATGGCACCAAAACGGATATAGGTTTCACTGCCGCTGCAATATCTGCGTCTTTGGCATGCCGAGACTTAACATGACTATCCCAGATGGTTATGTGTCTCTTTGGAATGTCTACCCACATAGCTACCCAATGATTGCCTATGACATGCAACATTGAGTACAGATGATCAACATCATATGCCCACGTCTTATCATTTTGGCAATAAGCTGGTGCTTCACCGGTGTAGTACTGATATGAACCATTAGGTAGTCTCTTGCCCGAACCATCCTCATTTGGCGGAGAGGATTCAAACTCCGCGAACTTGGACCTCCACACCGTTGAAAACAAGGAATCAAATAAGCAAATCCGTTCCGACCTAAACCACGCTGGATGCTTCGCCTGTCGAAGCCTCAGAAGGTTAATCGCAGCTTCCATGTGCTGCAGTTAAGAGATAATCAATGTTACTTAAATGAAAATTTATCTGCAAGCGAAGTCTACTAGTGAAGTCTACTAGCGAAGTCTACTAGTGAAGTCTACTAGTGAAGTCTACTAGCGAAGTCTACTAGTGAAGTCTACTAGTGAAGTCTACTAGTAAAGTCTGCTAGTGAAGATGAAATGACTTACCGAGTCTGCTAACCATTCCATTGGCGTCCGGAGAATCCAACACCAGTGGCCTGAAGTCCATTTTCCGGGTTCTTGTATTTTCTGGAAAAACGACATTTGTGTTGTCAAACAAGTTTAAAAACACAAACATCTTATAGTGAAATAGTAACTTACAGGTCAAGCTTTAGAAAATCCACTAGCACTTTCAGCTTCTGGCTAACACCTTTCACATCAAAGGGATCATATCCACAACCTTGCATTCTCTGGTTTGGAATGATCCCCTTTGCGGGGCTATTACCTTGAAACGGAAACTTCTGTGTACCAGCCAGTTGCCTTTGCCTGTCACTCTTCGCACGGGCCACAACCTGAGCTGCTACTCTGCTTTGGTTGTCTTTCTCCTCTTGAATCGCATCAAAATCAATGTCACAGTTGTTTTTGTCTATCAGCTCAACAGATGGTACCATGTCACCATTGACACTCTTACTCTGAAACTCATGACTCTGCATTTTTAGGTGCAAATTGTTAATATATGTAATAAATTCAAATGAAAACATATTGCACAAATAACATAAACACATGACTCTTCAAATTGTTAATATATGTAATAAATTCAAATTCAAATGAAAACATATTGTAATAAATTCAAATGAAAACAACTTCTACACAAATAACATTAAGGTGAAATAAAAGTTCATTAAGATTTCTTCTTTTTCGATTTTGCCCTTGTATTCATCATAGATTTGGGAGGGAGTTTGGAACTAACCCTCACTTTTGGAATGATGGCGCCATCTTTAACATCGCCAGAGTTGGCAGGGTTGGAATCTTTGTTGGATTTGACCGGCTGGTCATCTAAAACCTTCAACTTCATGTCACCTTTCACCGCATCTATGATTCGCTCAACTGCTTCTACCTTCTTGTGTAAGACTTTGATCTCTTTTTCACAGCCACTGAAGCCAGCAACCATCTTGGTAGAGAGGTCTTCAAAGCATAGGTTGGATGTGAGCTTTCATTGTTGCCACCAGAGCCGACCCACCTCATCCATACAAGAGGCAGACTCTGAACGAGACCTCTTACGACTTTCTTGTTCTGATACTAAGCTCCTTTTGAGGTCCCCCGTATCCTCTGACTTCACGCGGGGTGAGACCTTTATAACGCCCGTTTCAGGCCAATGAACTTTACTCCACCTCGACGGACCAAACTGGCCAAACATGGCTTTCAAAATGTTATCAACCTTTACATCTTCTTCGTAGTCATCCCATTTCGGAAACATCTCCTCAAATGACTTGACAACGCAATTCTGTACGAGGGTCTATGAAAAATAAAAAGTATAGTGTTAGACTAATGTATCACATAAATGACAATGAGAAAAAATAAAACGTATAGTGTTAGACTAATTAGACAAAGAATATTACCTGTTTTAGCATATTCTCTTTGACATATTTTCGCCCTCTTGATCCTTTGTAAGCCAGCAGCGGTGGAGTTGGGTTATTAGGCAATATGGGAAAGCATAGTCAGAAGCAAAATTAGGTAGAGCATAGTAGATCCACACTTGGAGAACATGCACAAACCCTTCGAGGGTGATAGTCTTGTTGATATCCACTCTCTCTTTCACATACCCTATCAGATTCTTAAACGCTACCTTCCCCATGGATAGTTTTCAAAAGCTTCTAAATCCATCACTAGTCTATCCATTTCAACCGGTGTAGGTTTATTGCTCTTTACGGCTACAATGAAGCCAGCGTAGATGCCTAGATATCCTAACCTCAACCTATCCTCCCTAGACCATGCCGAACAATTCGAACATGCATCTATTATATTATCAGTGCTTGGACCAACATCTTCGGCCACTCCCATTTTCTCCCAGAATTCACGCATCTCATCTATAACCTCAACCTTTGGACATGTTAGATCATCTACGTACTCGCATTTCAGTCCTGTAAGATGCTCAAACTCAAGCAATAAAAACCTCACTGGGTTTTCACGAACTAGACTCCAAATCTCGTACTTCTTCTTGCAGACTAACTGAAAAGAGAGCATATAGTGAACCAGCCTCGATGCCCAGCCAAACTCAAGTCTGCCAAAATTTAAAATAACACCCAATTTCGACTAATAGAGCTCATCCCAAACTCCATCTTTTTACAGTGCTCCGTAGAGTGCAGGAATTAACCGTGTGTTATCAGCGTAGTAGCCTATGCTCTTCAAGGCCATGGGCTCATGGCCTTTAGTGCACCACCGACGTGGGAATTCCGGGGCATCCATTCTCTGATATGATATAACTTCAAAACAGTATAGAAGCATTAACAAAACGTCCAGAAAATTAAATAGGTCTGAATAAGCAGAGGCTAACTAGTGCATACGAAGAAGTCTACTAATGAAGTCTACAGAATTTTGAAAGAAGTCTACGAATGGCCACCAGGTTTGAATAAGAAGTCTACTAAATAAGTATACCGAATTTTTAAGGAAGTCTACTAATGAAGTCTACAGAATTTTGAAAAAAGTCTACATAATTTTGAAAGAAGTCTACGAATGGCCATCAGTTTGAATAAGCAGTCTACCAATGAAGTCTACATAGTTTTGAAAGAAGTCTACGAAGAAGTCCTTACGTGTCAGACGAAGTCTACCAACAATCCTACGGCAGAGAGCGTCTACGGAAGAGAGCGTCGACGGCTTAACGGCTGCCAACGAGAGATCCGCCGGCAAAGTAGAATATACGGCGAAGGAAACAGGAAACTTGGCTCCGACGAAGTAAAAATCGGAGGCCGCAACAGATCTGAAAGAGTGAACCCAATAAGGGAACGAAAATGTCTAGCGATACTCGGTAAAGAGGTGAAAGAGAGGAACGAAGGCCTACCTTTTCGCGGAGGAAGTAATCCAGAAGAGGCAAACCGCCGCGGCGACAGATCTGAAAAAACCCTAATTTTGTAAACGCAATAGACGACTAAGAAAGAACGACGGGAGGAGTGGGAGAGGAAGGAGGAACGACGAAGAGAGGAGACGGAGACGAAGGCTTACCGGAGTTAGGCAGCGGAAAATACGCCGGCGAGCAAGGAAAAGCGGAAAATCGCCAATCGCCGCTAGGGTTTTTTCTCCTTTTTACCGAACTAAATATTTTGTCGGTGAAAAAAAAGAATTTATATGTCCGTAAAATTGCAATGGTTAGGTTAAATACTTTGGTTCAAGTTTGGTTAGGTAAATTTATTTCAATAGATTTCAGTTTAGCAGACTTCTATATGACGTCTATTCATAATTCAACTATAACCTATAAATTATTTCCTTGGTTAATCTGATCAAATTTGCTGAATTTTTTATTTTTAAAACATCACAATTGAGTATAATAAATTTTTAAAACCTCATAATTTTATAACATAATATTATTTCTTTTTATTATTTAAATATAAAATTTAATTACATAGCAGACTTCATGCTATATGAAGTCTACTCATAATTCAACTATAACCTATAAATTATTTCCTTGGTTAATCTGATCAAATTTTTTGAATTTTTGATTTTTAAAACATCATAATTGAGTATAATAAATTTTTAAAGCCTCATAATTTTATAACATAATATTATTTCTTTTTATTATTTAAATATAAAATTTAATTACATAGCAGACTTCATGCGAAGTCTGCTATGCGAAGTCTACATGCAGACTTCTATATGAAGTCTACTCATAATTCAACTATAACCTATAAATTATTTCCTTGGTTAATCTGATCAAATTTTCTGAATTTTTGATTTTTAAAACATCATAATTGAATATAATAAATTTTTAAAACCTCATAATTTTATAACATAATATTTTTTTTTATTTAATTATAAAATTTAATTACAGAGCAGACTTCATGAGAAGTCTACCTGCGTCTCAGGGTTATAATCGTAAAAACACGTACTGGGTTTTTGTTTAGTCATTGAGGAGGTAACTGTAATTTCACTACTCCTGCATATTATTTTTGCTTTAACTCAAATAAGGGGTCTAGTTTTGCTGAAAAAACCAAATTTTAGGTTATTTTCAGCAATTCCTCCTAAAATCAACCAACAACAAATAGATTGGCTAAAATCTTTTGTATATTAATTTAAGATCATCGATCTCATTCACGATGTAGAAATTTTTATCACGCTCCCAAGATAATAGCTCTTTCACATATACACGATATATACTAAGTTAATATCGAATGCGTGATTTTTAGTAGGCTAGGCAAATTTACCGAACCAAACCGAACTTAACTTTTGCTAATTCAGTTTGGTCTCGGTTTAAACTTAAAAACCGATCGATACCATTTTCAAAAAAAAAGAATCTGTAATCGGTTTGGTTTCGTAAGAATGAACCGATCGGTTTACCAAAATTCTTTTAATGTTCCATAATTTTTCTAATTTTGCCGATATTCTTAACATTTTTGGTTTAATTGTTTCATTATAGCCGAGGATCGGCTTAAATTTGGGTGGGTTTAATATAAATATTATCGACCGAACCGAGAACCGAAATTAATTATAAATATTGTCGAAAATAACCGAAACTATTCGAATTAAACTGAATTTGCCAACCTTATCTACATAGAACCGATCGAAAATAACCAAAAATAACTGAAACTATCCGAATTAAATTGAATTTGCCAACATTTCGGTTATTTTTGGTATTAAAAAATAACTGAACTACTCGATAACTGAACCGAACCAAACCGAACCGATATTTTATTCGGTTATTTTTGGTGGAAAATCTATAAACCAAATTACCCGAAAAACCGAACTAACCGAACCGAAATACTTGAACTAACCGAATTCGTAGGCCTAGTAATAAATATGATCTGAAACTCGTTCCTTTGACTTGGGGTTTCAGTCTTTTTTTTTTTTTTAACTTTAGGTATTTTCGGGTCGGGTTAAATTTGGGTGGGTTTTATTGTTTAAAATTCGAGTCAACGCCGAACGGTTTACCGGAAATATATGGTTATGGTGTTACACATATGACTCATGTTTGTTCGGCCGTGTAGCTGGCTATGCTATATCAATTGTTGATATAGTTTTTATAACATTGATTTACTTCGGATGTGTAGCCATGCATTATCGTATACTCTGTGTAGTTGGCCATGCTATATCAATTATTGATGTAGTTTTTAGAACATTGTTTTACTTCGGATGTGTAACCATGCATTATCGTATACTTCGTGTAGCTAGGAATCAATTTTCCATTAATATATTACATTTTCACACTTATGAACAGTATATTAACATGTTCGCGAACCATTTAAGGGAAAATCCAATGTTTTAATTTTCAGCCTGAAAAAGCTCCATCTTATTTCCGAATATTAAGAAACCTTGATTTATCCTATTTAGACAAAAAAAAATCTTTGTAAAAATCAACTCCACTAATCACCACTTGTTAAGATAAATAAAAAGATGTATTAAACGACGTTAATAAACAAAAAAGATAGATAGATGATTTAATAGTGAAGCCGAACTGAATTTCTCATTTAAAGAGAAGATGTCACGTATCAGACTATTATCATCTATCCAGAATCATATTCAAAACAACAATCTCATGATTTACCCTCTTCATGTTTTCTGATACCAAACTAAAAAACTTAATTTCCTTATCTGTGATGCAATACTCATAAACCGAGACCATGAAATAAGTGACATTATGACCTTTACAAGGTCTTGTAAATAAACTAGGAGATATGCTGATACGATGAGAAGAGTTTATTTCAGGAACAAGTGAATGAAGTAAAAGAAGTAGAGGAAGGCGCGTGAGATAGATTATCAAGTGCGTGGATTGTTCTTTTACTTGTATTTTTCAATAGATACAGGTATAAATAGATACAGAGAGAGAGATATGATTTTATGCATTGATTGATAATCACAAACGTATGTGTTTTGCGCCATTCTCATATGCCACTTTTGTTGAAAACAAATTCTTCCATGCCATGTACTAATCTACATGCCACTAAAAATGTGTAATACCAATTGTAACCTTAATGATATTTATATATAAAAAAAAAACGAAAAAAAAAAAAAAACAGATGCCATTGACTCGTCCCGAGTCTTCCTCCTACCGAGACGCCATTGTTGCTCAAACCGAGCTCCTTCAGCTACGTCCTCCGTCACTTCCGGCGAGTTCTTCGTTCTCGTTGGCGTCGGTTTGTTCTCCTTTCTTCATCAGGTTTGGTGAGTTCTTGGATAGGAGATTTGGGGATTTGTTAGATTTAGGGATTTGAAAAGGAATTTGGTTGTTTTGGTAGCACATTTGGTTTGTAAAGATGTTTAATGGTAAGAAAAGCTATTTCCATAGGTTATTTATCGAATTTAGCTGCTGAATAGTGGTAAATCTAGAGGAAACCAAGATTTAGAATCGATCCCAAATATGGAAATCTGCAGACGTATGACAACTGGAACATATGGTATAACTGAGAGATAGTAGGACAACTGGTTCAAATGGTATATAACTGAGAGATATTAGGACAAATGGAACAAATGGAATAACTATGACAAATTGTGTAATTCGTAATTTGTGTTTTTTTTATCTTGTTTCCAGGAGGCGATGAGGAACAGGCACACAAACGTTCATTTTGACTATGGAGGGTACTATACAGAAGAGCATGAATGGGTTTCAATAAATTCCGTATACGCTATATCGTTTAAGACCGCATCTATGGAAGAGATAACTTATTCGATGTTAGTAGAGAAAATATGCAGGAAGATTGCGTTAGATGAAACCCCGAGGAAGCTGAAATTGAGTTATAGCGTATCTAATGTTGCGAGAGAGTCATATATTGTAGATGACGAGGACGTTTTTGTTTATTTGACGACATCGGATGAAAAGGGACTTCGACATGTTATGCATGTGGAGTTGTCGAATGATGATTTGGAAAAAAGTCAGTGGGTCGATCAAATTTCAAGAGCGGGGCGAGGAAGTTCATTTGGTAAGAATTATGGGGAGCCGGCTTCAAATGGGAGAGTTGATAATGCAGATAATGGTGGAATCCTTACTATTTTCAGAGCTGGCGAAATATCAGAACAAAATAACGAGAATATCAATGTAGAGCCGATGAATGATGGTAATGAAGGTTGTGAGAATGATTCACGTAACGATTTTGCGGCTGTGGATAGCCCAGTGGATAACCATGTGGATGACGGTTTCGATGGTAGGCATGAATATGTTGAGCTGCCACCTCCTGTACAAGATAGTCAGTATGTTGAAGAATGGGAAGATGGTACGGGTCTTGAAAAGGGTCAATAATTTTGTTCAAAGGAGGCAGTGCAAAAATTGGTTCATAGAGCTGCAAAATTGAACTGTTTTGGGATTCGTACGGTTAAGTCGGATACGGAGCGACTTATGCTACGATGTGGTCAAGCTGCACAAGGTTGCAAATGGTATTTACGAGCTGCGAGAATTCAGAAATCAGAATTTTTCTGTGTCAGAGTACATAGAAAGATGTATAGTTGCTCTCGGGCTGTTGCGAGCACAAGCAGTTGTAAACAGAAAGGCACACCAGGAATGGTAGCAGCTCTTTTGCATGAAGACTATCCAGGTCTATTAGACACCCCGAGTCCTAAAAATCTCATGAGTATTGTTCAAGGAAGACTCAATTTGCATTTGTCTTACGCTACGGCCTGGAGAGGAAAAAAACAACATGTAAGTGATGTGCAAGGGAGTCCTGAAAAAAGCTACAAGATGTTGTATTCCTATCTGTACATGTTAGAGAAGGTGAATCCTGGATCAGTAACAGCTGTGGAATTGGATGCAGAGAAAAGGTTCAAGTACCTATTCATTGCTTTGGGAGCTAGCATTGAAGGGTTTAGGGCTATGAGGAAAGTGATAGTTGTAGATGCAACTTTTCTTAATTCTGTATATGGTGGTATGTTGGTTTTCGCAACAGATCAGGATCCCAATCATCACCATTACCCCATTGCGTTTGGTGTAATTGATAGTGAGAAAGATGCTAGCTGGACCTGGTTTTTCAAAATGCTGAAAACAGTTATACCAGATGTTCCTGGAATGGTTTTTATAAGCGACAGACATGCAAGCATCATCAAGGCAGTCTTTGAGGTGTACCCGAGCGTACATCATGGACATTGTATCTGGCATTTGTCTCAAAACGTGAGAGGAAAGGTGAAGAAACAACACAAGGATCATGTCGCGATGAAATTCAGGGATTGTGCTCATATTTATACGGAGAGTGATTTCAACCGAGAGTATGCTGATTTTAGGAGTAGGTATCCTAAAGTCGCCGAATATCTCAATAAGAGCATAGAGCCGGATAAATGGGTAAGGTGCAAATTCCCAGGATACAAGTACAACATAGACACCAGTAATTCCGCAGAGTCAATGAACACTGTGTTTAGGGAAGCAAGGAAGTACTCTCTATTACCTATGATTGATGCGATTCTTGAAAACATTTCTGGATGGTTTAAAAAACAAATGGAAAGAAGCTGGTGCTGCATTGGACCACAAGAGAGTGGTGCCTTTTGTGGAGAACGAGCTGCACACACGATGTGCAATTGCATCGAAATTAGTGGTGACTGAGCTAAACGGCTTCCACCTTGAATACAACGTTATTGGACGCGATGGGAATAGTTATTTGGTGGACCTGAAAATGAAAAGTTGTTCTTGCAGATGTTTTGATATAGACAAGTATCCGTGTGTCCACGCAATAGCCGCAACGAGAAACCTCATGAGGAAGGATGGGAGAACCGCGAATATCCAAATCTATGATCTCTGTTCTCAATATTACTTTATTGATACATGGGCGTTGGCATATTACAGAACGATTTATGTCGTCCCGCATGACTCTAACTAGATGGTTCCTGCTGAAATAGAAGAATTGTTCGCCTTACCGCCGCAATACACCAAACGATCTGGAAGAAATCAGGAAACGCGGTTTCCATCTACCGGAGAAGGTAGCAGGAAGAGGAGAAACAAGTCTGTCCCTAGCATTAACTTGGAGAGGTGGTTGCAGCCCGAAAGTCCTGATGAGTAAACATATTTTTTTCTTTGTAATTCTCGAATTTAACTAAGAACATGTCTGTTACTAAGTACAACTAAGAACATGTATGTTGCTGTATTTCTCGGATCTTGACAACCAGATTTAACTAAGTACTACTAAGAACATGTATGTTGTTATATGGCATCGGATTTGTACAACCAGGTTTAACTAAGTACAAATAAGAACATGTCTGTTCAGCAGTTCTCGAATTTGTACAACCAGGTTAAACTAAGTACAGATAAGAACATGTCTGTATTCGGATTTGTACAACCGGGTTCAACTAGTACAACTACGAACAAAATATTTATACAATCATAATTATTAATATAATATCCAACTAATAATAAAAATGGTAAATTAAGTTGTAAAAGGATTCGTAATACCTTAAGAAACGATTTATAATCAATAAAAACGAATTAAACATTTTCCTAATACATATGCTTATTCTCACATCAAATACTCCTTATAGTATAAGGAAGACTTTGTTAATACTCACCTCTTACGATGGAAAAGAGTTGAAAAATTCGATTTCGTACAAATTGTCTTATGAAAACCTCCTAAATGGTACATAAATGTGGGAAGTCACGTGGACAACTACAACATAATCATTTATATTAAGGTCCAACTTAAAATACGCAAATATCGCCAAAAACACAACTATGATGTTTGGTGAACAACTGTACATCTAGGGGACAACTATGTTTAAACCACACCAACTTTAATAAATACATTTTGGAACTTCCCTCCTTTTTTTTCAGAACTTCCCTCCCTTCTTTTCCACAATTGGTTCATTTTTTATTTATTTTTAATCAATATACATTTTTGTCGGCACACTCCTCTCACTCATTTCTCATTTCTCACCATTTTTAGTTTATTCCTTTTAGAGAGAGAGATAGAGAGGAGTGGCGATTTCCGCGATTTCTAGGGTTTGAGAGAAAAAGGGAAAAGTTCTCAAATTTCTGGAATTGGAAGGTGGAGTTCAACAATCGACATCGGTAAGTTTTCAATTTCTGGGTATTAAATAAGTTGAACCTATATAAACCAGTTGTTCCTTCAGAACTTAAATAAGTTGAACCAATATAAAGCAGTTGTTCCAAAAAACTCAATTCAGTTGAACCTATATAAACCAGTTGTTCTGAAGGAACTTAAATAAGTTGAACCTATATAAACCAGTTGTTCCAAAAACTGAAATACATAAAAACGTTAAGTAGTGTGTTTCCGCCCAAACAGTTCATAACCAAAGAACCAAACTACTACAAACCCCTACTTCTTCCCAGTCTTCTTCTCAGGCTTCTTCGCAGGCTTCTTCGCAGGCTTCTTCGCAGGCTTCTTCTCAGGCTCCTGCTCAGGCTTCTTCTCATCAACCCACGGTGGCCTTAGATAGTCAGACTCTCCCCTTCTTCTCTTCACTCCGGTTGGTATTGGAGTGACACTGGGATCCTTCGCCTTCCTCTTCTTATTGTCTTTCTTTCCTTTTCCTTTCTTCTCTTTATGAGCCTCTACCTCAGCTGTATAAAAAAATAAACAAAGTTAAATACAGCAAGGAAATCACCAAACCCAAAATCATAAACCAAAAAAACTGACTTATATCCTCGATGATTGGTGGAGATGGGTCAGGGACTCCACTGAAAAGAACCACACCAGCTGCATATGGAGTCTCATAAGCTCCACACTCACTTGTCTCCTCGATGATTGGTCGAGTTGGCTGATAGGATGGAGTCTCATAAGATCGACTCTCTCGATGTGTTGAGACAAAATTCTCAAGCTCTTTCAGTCTCCCATCCATCGCTTTCTCCCAGTCCATAGCCTTCTCTGTTATTTTCTCCGTGATCTTCTCAAACCCTTTCTCCATCGCTTTTTCCATCCATTTCTTCATCTTCCTCTCCAATGCTTCTCCAGACTGTGCAGGTACATGCCCAGGTACCTGGGAAACTCTGTCAAGGCCAACATCAACTCTCGCAGTCTCAGGGACTGCATCACTCCACGAAGCCACGTCCAAATCAAAGAGATCTCTCCAAAATATCTTCTTCTTCTCAACAGTTAGACGCTCTCTCCAACTTTCAACAATGGGATCGATGAAACCTATCCCATCATCATAGTCATCGTCTATGATCCGCTCCAACAGATCATTCTCCTCTGAATCTGGTTCCAAGATGCTAGAGATGTCCTGTAAAGATTAATAATTCGAACATCAAATGAAACTCTAAAAGATTACAAATATTACTAACTAACTATGTTCACAAACTCTTACCTTGCTGAGACCGACCGCTTAATTGATGTCATCCAAAGGATGACCTTTCATTAAACTTTCTGAGAATTTACTTTTACAACACCTTGGACATTCCTTCTCAGCAGGTACAGATTCCCGAAATCTTCGTCCAAGATTTGGAATCGCCTCATATGCCATAATCTACACATATCGTTATATTATCTCAGTGTTAAAATCTTTAAACTAATATTTAAAATCATAAATTACTCTTAAATATTAACCTCGAGAGGAAGAACAAAGCCACCAAACGCCGCTTGCTGTTTTGGTTTCACGACGCCTTTGAAGCTTTTCACAAAGCGTCGGATCTCTTTCATGGTTTCGTCGAATGTAAACCGACCCCAAGGAAATGTCTCACAAGCGTGGACATCATCAACAACACTCAGCAGCCACAAATCTATGTTACCATCAACCTTAGACTTGGCTTTCACTACCTTGCATAAGAAATACAAGATAGTGAGCTTCAACCTGTCTCCCAAGGTCTTCCTCACTGCTGAGGTCTTCTTCTTCACTCCTTCGGTCTTCTTCTTAAGTTCCTCAAGCTTCTCCTCCACATATTTGATTGTTACCTTCAGGTCCTTACCAAACATCCACTCAGCAAACTCCAAATCCCCCAACGCCTTATAGTTGTCGGGGTAATCGTGGCAGTCCAATCCAGTAAGGAGGGCGTGCTCTCTCAAAGAGTACCTGATAGGCACTCCGTTCACCACAAACCAGGCTTCTCTCTCCTTCTCCGTAGATGCTGTCCGAAGGAGAAGCATCCACATGCCTTGAAGCATGTGGTTTGCCTCCTTAGGCATGTGGAACAGATGCTTGAATTGAGAATGATTTCGAAACCATTCCAACTCTTCATCAAGACCATCCTCAATGTACTCCACCGTCGATTTCAGCTTACACCTACTTCCGACCTTGCAAGTCTTGCTGTACTCGCTTGGACCAAAAAACATCTTCTCTGGCGGCAGTGGTTGGCTCTCATCATCATCATCTTCATCAGCATCACTATCGTAGTCCTGCAAATAAAAAAAAAACACTTATTACTATCATTTATCCACAGTTGAACTCAGATGTTCCAGTTAGCCAGAGTTGTCCCTACATCACTGTTGAACTAAGATGTTCCAGTTAGTCAAAGTTGTCCCTACATCACAGTTTCGATGTTCCAGTTAGCCAGAGTTGTCCTTACATCACAGTTTCAAACCTAAGATGTTCCAGTTAGACACAGTTGTACCTACATCACAGTTTCAAACCTAAGATGTTCCAGTTACCCAGAGTTGTCCCTACATCTCAGTTTCAAACCTAAAATGTCCCAGTTAGCCAGAGATGTCCCTACATCACAATTTCAAACCTAAGATGTTCCAGTTACCTCTTTTTCATCTTCTTCTCCACCATTTTCTTCCTCCACAACATTGTCTTCCATGTTTTCTTCAACGTTTTCTTCTACGTTTTCAGCAACGTTTTCTTCCTCCTCACCAACGTTTTCTTCCTCCTCAGCAACGTTTTCTTCAGCGCTTTCTTCTACGTTTTCACCAACGTTTTCTTCTACGTTTTCAGCAACTTTTTCTTCCTCCTCAGCAACTGTTTCTTCCCTTTCATCCCCCTTTTGTTCCTCTACTCTCCTTCCATCCACGTTTTCTTCAACTGATTGCTCTTTACTCACTTCTTCTTCTTCATTAACCGTCACTTACGGATCGGTTTCATGACAATCCATTGCTTCTCCTTCTATAATTGCTTCTAGGTAATTCCTAAAACAACCAAAACTAGATACAAGTTAAACAACACATCCACATACCATTTGTAAATAATCCAAACTAATTCGAGAACAATTTCATATCAAAACCGAAAGGAGATAAGTTAAGCATAATGGCGCTCATCGAAAATCGAAAACTAAGGCATCGGAACTAGCATTTGATTCCGTTACCTATTGACAAGTCTGAGAGGCAGAGGAAGAATGAAGGATATGAATAATCGGCTTTGCTCTTGTCGAGGGAATCGACGAAATCTAGAAATCTGCAGACGAAATCGAAGACCAGAACGGCGACTCCACCGGCGAGGGAACCGGACTTGACCTTGGGAGTTCTCGGCGGCTTCGCTCTTGTCGGATTTCGTGGTCGGAATGATTCGATCAGAACTTTCCTCAGGGGAGACCGATGGGTTCGCGGAGCATGGGGAAGTGGTAGGGATTTTTTGGTTTTTTTTTTTCTTTCAAATTTTAGTTAACTGCATATGGGTTTCGGTCAGATTGTTGGGTCTGGGTGGGTTTTTCGTCGGATCCAACTGGTTGGGTCTGTAATTCTCTATTTTTGTTTTGGGTTTTTGGGTTTTTCCCTCATTTTTGATTTAAAAATAATTGTTTATTAAAAATACCAAAAAATAGTGGCATATGGGAATAAATTTTGACAAATGGTGGCTTCCCAGCAATTGATCCTTTTTTTAGAGTGGAGGAACTGTAATCTCTCTCTCTGGGTATCGATTTTTGTAATTCACATCTTGAAAGAAGAAATTACAGCTTTGTTCCTATCAATTGGCGCAGTGACTGAAGGATCGACTCGTGACAACGAAGACGATGGGACACCAGTTTCTTGAATCGGAGATGCCGATATCAGATACGGAACCGGAGGCAAAAGTTTCATGTCATTTCGATGAGATCTACACTCTATTGGAAGGACTCGACGCAACGTGCCGTGGTGCGATAGAAAGCCATTCGCGGATGCAGACGGAGCTGCGTTTGATGGGAGACAAATTGGATCAGTTGATTTGACTTACTCCTACTGTCGATCGACAACAGTGTGTTGGGGAACCAAGTCAGGTGAACGGATTTGCTCAGCCATCTCCTCCGGTGACCAGATCCACATCCATGCCACCGCCGATGAACAGATCTGCTTCTCGGCGACCTCCGACAGACCGATATTCACCACCACCACCACCAATCCAGGTACATCTTCCTCCTGTAGAACCTCGCCGTAGTGTACTAGGACAGCGGGATGGTTTCTTGAAACGAGTTGAGATGCCGGTGTTCGAAGGTGTGAATACTTTTGGTTGGATTGCGAAAGTTGAAAGATACTTTAGAATGGGTGCGTGATGAGGATAAGTTGGAATTGGTTTCGGTTAGCCTTGAAGGAGCAGCACTGAGCTGGTTCAACTATGAGCTTACGAGAATGGATTTTGTAAGTTGGAGACAGTTTAAGGCGAGGTTGATGAAGCGTTTCGGGAATGTTCATAGTAGAGGACCAAGCCAGAGGTTGTTTTGCATTCAACAGAGTGAATATGTTGTTGAATATGTTCAGCGATTTGAGGATCTTGCATCTCAGATCACTGGAATGGAAGATTACAAGCTAGAAGGGATTTTTCTAAATGGGTTAACAGCAGAATCGAGAGCAGTGGTACAGTATATGAAGCCTCACGATTTGGCAGAAATGATTGGTATAGCATTGAGCATGGAGACTGATGTATTGACACAAGTGGTTAAAAAGGAGTTGAAGTCCACCATGTATGTTCAGCAGAAGAATCATATTTCTCAGCATAATGGTGATTGGAAGATGAAGACGATAGTCACTGAACCACCTGCTGGGAAGCTACAACAGAGAATGAATCTGAGACCTAAAATGCAACTAACTAATGGGAATTAGATGAGAAGAGAAGGTTAGGTCTCTGCTTCAAATGTGATGCTCGTTGGTTCAAAGGTAATAAATGTCCTAACAAGGAGTTGAGAATAATGACAGTAATCAATGGGTTGGAGTTGGAAGTTGTAGATGAGAACATGATGGAATTAGAGGAAGTAGAAGAGGCCGAAGCACCTCTAGAATTGATGGAGCTTTCTTTAAACTCATTTCTGGGTTTGAATTCTCTTACCACTACTAAATTGAGAGGTTTGATTGGGAAAACTAAAGTTATAGTGATGTTGGATAGTTAAATTGATGAAGGATAATTATGTGTATCCAAATCAATTACCCAAACACTCCATCATTGTAGTATTTGGGGATCAATCCAAGGGAGACACAAAGACAACACACTAGGAATGCAAGAAATAGCTTAAGCTAGGGCAAATATTTTGGGTTTTTATGTTTTTGAATTAAGAAAGTAAAACGCAAGAAAGAAAACAAAAGATAGAAGTGTTGGATCATGGAATAAACAAGTAAATGAATGATTAACAATCAAATATGATGACAAAGAATGCATTAAACACTATCCTAGAACATGGGATTCAATAATATGACTAATTCACTCTCATGGCACTAATCACTTCACTAATCACCTAATTAATATAAACTCTCATTTGCAATTAGATAATCAATGAGCATTAATAAATAATCCCAATTAGTTCACTAATCACCCTTGACATCAACTCTCATTGGCAAGGATGTGAAAAGCTCACAAAAGGTTTGGTTCAAGCATTTCATCGAACACCTCTCGGGCGTGAAATGCCTTAGTTCTAGGTTTGATCTTTCAATCTAAATCTAGCATTAAGAACTAACATATGTGAAGGATATAACAAGAATCAACCTAAATCATCATCATCTAACCATCAAGACAATTAACTAATGATGCAAATGCACAAAATCTATGCTATTCCTTAGGTCTATAACACTTGAATAGGGTTAATTCACTCTCATGATACTAACCTCTTTATTAATCACTTAATCAAGATCAAATTCTCATTTGTGATTAAATGACTAACATACATTAATATCAAGTTCCAATAACCAAAATACACCTTAGACAACCATTGTCATGAGCTAAGATATGTAAATCTCTTATTTAGTTCTTTGGAGAATTTCATCAAACACTTGGTGTGCATGAAATTCCCTTAGTTCTAGATTAACTTTCTCAAGCCTAATCTAGCATTAAGAACACTAAATAAGAAAGGAAAGCAAGGATTCATAACATAAGCATCATAAATCAATCATCAAATCATCATAATTAAGCAAACCATGATCCAACAAAAAGTCTAAAATCTAGAGAACATGAAGAACAAAAGAGAAAAAGACATAAAGATAAGGAAATTGCATAAATAAAAGATAGAATTGAAGAAATCTTCTCTAGAGTGGCATTTGTATGAAAAACAATCAAAATCCCTCCAAAATCATAAGAAGAGTTTGAGATAAAATCCAACTCTAGAAAGAAGAAAGCTTAGCATGAAAAATAGGGGGTTTGGGCTTAAATAGTAAAAGGGGGCGAACCGGGTCGACCCGGGATAAACCGGGTACCGACCCGGTTGCAATGGGTCATGACAGGTTTTCTGGGTTGAGGACCGGACGGTGCACTCGGTGTGAAATGAAGGAATGGTCCGGTGCTTAGCTTCCGTCTCTACACCGGTCCGTGACATCGAATGCACAGTTCAATGTGGAAAGCTTCTTCAAGGGAGAGGCAGGGAGCACCGGATGGTCACATCGAATGCACGGGTCAATGTGAAAATGATGGAGAGGGAAGGCGACAACAACACCGGTAGGTGCACTCGGTATAAGCATCCGGTGCTTAGCACCAAAATGTTATGTCCCTGCACCGGACGGTCACATCGAATGGACGGTTCAATGTTGGTCAAAACTGTCTCGGCCAGGTGGATATACCTCCAGTGAATCTGCCATATCTCCCAAACCACACGTTCAAATGGCTTGAATAAAACTTCTGTAGATAGCTAACTCCGTCCTCTACAAATTCTATGAAGACCATTGGAGGTGATTCAGATCGGAAGGACTTCGTCCGGCTACATCTTTGAGACGCCTCAGGTGAACCCTTCCTTCTCTTATGTTCCATCACTCCAAACTTCCTCAAATGTCTCCAAAACACCTAGAAACACTCCAAATGCATGCAAGACTCACTAGGACCTAATACAAAAACCTAATACTCTAATTTAGACCAAAATGCTATAAAAACTATGAAAGACACATGCATGAGACTCGAAACACTAAATAATATGCATGCTAAAACGGGTAAAATATGGAAATATCAACTCTCCCAAACTTACTATTTTGCTTGTACTCAAGGAAACAAATAAGAACAATATGGGAGAGAGGTTTGAAAGAGGGAGCTTAAATCCAAAGCCATCACAATAAGAAATCGAATTCAACGTCCAAGTTTGTAATTCTAAAATGCACCAAGTGAGTCTACTCCAAAAGAGTTAGCCATTTCTATCTCTTCATGCATCAAATTACAAGTCCCAACCTACACAAGCATTCTTATCCTTCAACCCTTTGACATTCATTAATTTTCTATGTGAATCATGCTTGTGCAAAATCAAATGAACTCGTTTGGCTAAGCGATTCGGTTTTGAGATAAAGATGATCTCAATCACATGTGTGGGCTCTTCAATGCAAGGATCTCTCTATGAATGAGCAAACTTTAGCAAACTGCTAGAGGTAAAAGGCAACCTATGCATACAAAGGTGAATTCTCACCTACCCAATGTCTAAGATGTCTCTAACCCTAGCATTTCTACCCCATGAAGTCTCAAACATAAGCTACCCTTTTAACAAGGCCTTTTAACTTCATGCCCCACACGTTCTCCTTGTTTCTCCATTTCATCTTTTCATCACTTGGGGGATTTCTTCTTCTACATTGGACTTTTGGCTTGGTGCTCTTCCTTGTTGTTTCCTTAGATCTTCTTTTCTTTTTTCATTCTTTGTCTTGCCTCATCTTTCATCACTTTATGCCTTTGCCAATTTTTGGCTTCTTTCAGGCCTAATATAATACTAAGAGCTATTCTTATTCATTGTCACCAACCATTTCACATCTTGCATCCCCCTTTTGCCTTTTCCCCATCTTTCCTTTCCATTCCACACTTCTTTTGTTGTTTCACACAATCCCAAACAAACACCCCAATACTTCCTATTCCTAGCTAACTTATCCCTAGACTAGCCCCTTGATGTTGGGACTAGATCTACATGAGAATCCATCCTTGTCACCCTAAACCTAACACTTTTTGCCAAGTTTGCTCGAAAAGTAGGCCTCTCTATATCACACGAAAGTTATAGGCTAGAAAGGAGGTTTAGTTCAAGGTGAGGGGAACCATTCCAAAAATGGGATATGGCTACTTGGATCCAAAAGAGTGGTAAAAAGGAAAAAGAAGATCCAAGTATGTATATAGGTATCCACGATTTCATTCAAAGATGCACAAACATGATAATTGAAATTCAAGATTAAAGTTCTCACTTAAGTAGGGTTGAATTCAATTCACACTTGCTTTAATCAAGACAAGAACATCAATGCATGAGATCAAAAGATGGTGCATCCTTACTTTCAAAATCACTTGAATGCATATTAGACAACTACGAACGCGGGCGTTGAACTAATTTCTTAAAGTGATACTCTACAAGGATCATCATTGCTCCCAATGCAACATGTTATGCAACCTATATGCAAACTAGACTCAATCCTACATGTAAAATGCAACTAGATGATTTCATTTTCAAAAAATTTCAATTTTTTTTGAGAATGAATGATGTGCATCCGACTCAAGTATGCAAAAAGAGAAAATAAGAAAACAAAACACAATATTAAATGACACAAACCCCTCTCTCAAACTTGAATTGCACCGTCTCGGTGCAACAAAAGTCAAGGAGAAGGTAAAAAACAAATACAAGAATGTATATACAATGAAGTGGAGTGAGAATCATACCTTGGAATTAAGTCGAGGAGGAGAGGAGTGTGACATGTTGTGGCCAAACCCTCCTTTCATCACACACCACGACCTTGGACCCAAGAGACCAATCTTATACCGATCTGACCCAAATTTGCCATCTTTATTGTTGAGGAGCGTGGTCCTCTTTATTCATGCTTGTTTTGTGTCACAAGCTTGACAAGGGCTAGGCTTGGGGAGGTCCCCAAGGCGCGTTTAACGTAACTAGCTTGACGGTTGCTTCCTCATTGTCACTCCCTTCATGAAAATCACAAGAAAAGTGAAAAGATTAGCAACAAAAGAGAATAAAAAACTCTAGTCTCAAGAAAAAAACTAAATCATAATGGTTATTGCTATTGCTTCCCCGGCAACGGCGCCAAATTGATGATGGATAATTGTGTGTATCCAAATCAATTACCCAAACACTCCATCATTGTAGTATTTGGGGATCAATCCAAGGGAGGCACAAAGAACAGCACACTAGGAATGCAAGAAATCGCTTGAGCTAGGGCAAATATTTTGGGTTTTTATGTTTTTGAATTAAGAAAGTAAAACGCAAGAAAGAAAACAAAAGATAGAAGTGTTGGATCATGGAATAAACAAGTAAATGAATGATTAACAATCAAATATGATGACAAAGAATGCATTAAACACTATCCTAGAACATGGGATTCAATAATATCACTAATTCACTCTCATGGCACTAATCACTTCACTAATCACCTAATTAATATAAACTCTCGTTTGCAATTAGATAATCAATGAGCATTAATAAATAATCCCAATTAGTTCACTAATCACCCTTGACATCAACTCTCATTGGCAAGGATGTGAAAAGCTCACAAAAGGTTTGGTTCAAGCATTTCATCGAACACCTCTCGGGCGTGAAATGCCTTAGTTCTAGGTTTGATCTTTCAATCTAAATCTAGCATTAAGAACTAACATATGTGAAGGATATAACAAGAATCAACCTAAATCATCATCATCTAACCATCAAGACAATTAACTAATGATGCAAATGCACAAAATCTATGCTATTCCTTAGGTCTATAACACTTGAATAGGGTTAATTCACTCTCTTGACACTAACCTCTTTATTAATCACTTAATCAATATCAAATTCTCATTTGTGATTAAATGACTAACAGGCATTAATATCAAGTTCCAATAACCAAAATACACCTTAGGCAACCATTGTCATGAGCTAAGATATGTAAATCTCTTATTTAGTTCTTTGGGGAATTTCATCAAACACTTGGTGTGCATGAAATTCCCTTAGTTCTAGATTAACTTTCTCAAGCCTAATCTAGCATTAAGAACACTAAATAAGAAAGGAAAGCAAGGATTCATAACATAAGCATCATAAATCAATCATCAAATCATCATAATTAAGCAAACCATGATCCAACAAAAAGTCTAAAATCTAGAGAACATGAAGAACAAAAGAGAAAAAGACATAAAGATAAGGAAATTGCATAAATAAAAGATAGAGTTGAAGAAATCTTCTCTAAAGTGGCATTTGTATGAAAAACAATCAAAATCCCTCCAAAATCATAAGAAGAGTTTGAGATAAAACCCAACTCTAGAAAGAAGAAAGCTTAGCATGAAAAATAGGGGTTTTGGGCTTAAATAGTAAAAGGGGGCGAACCGGGTCGACCCGGGACAAACCGGGTACCGACCCGGTTGAAATGGGTCATGACAGGTTTTCTGGGTTGAGCACCGGACGGTGCACTCGGTGTGAAATGAAGAAACGGTCCGGTGCTTAGCTTCCGTCTCTACACTGGTCCGTGACATCGAATGCACGGTTCAATGTGGAAAGCTTCTTCAAGGGAGAGGCAGGGAGCACCGGATGGTCACATCGAATGCACGGGTCAATGTGGAAATGATGGAGAGGGAAGGCGATAACAACACCGGTAGGTGCACTCGGTGTAAGCATCCGGTGCTTAGCACCAAAATGATCTGTGCCTACACCGGACGGTCACAACGAATGGACGGTTCAATGTTGGTCAAAACTGTCTCGGCCTGGTGGATATACCTCCAGTGAATCTGCCATATCTCCCAAACCACACGTCCAAATGGCTTGATTCAAACTTCTGTAGATAGCTAACTCCTTCCTCTACAAATTCCATGAAGACCATTGCAGGTGATTCAGAATGGAAGGTCTTCGTCCGGCCACATCTTTCAGACGCGTTGGGTGAACCCTTCCTTCTCTTATGCTCCATCACTCCAAACTTCCTCAAATGTCTTCAAAACACCTAGAAACACTCCAAATACATACAAAACTCACTAGGACCTAATGCAAACACCTAATACTCTAATTTAGACCAAAATGCTATAAAAACTATGAAAGACACATGCATGAGACCCGAAATACTAAATAATATGCATGCTAAAACGGGTAAAATATGGGAATATCAATAGTGAAGCCACACACAATTTCATCTCTCCTTCTATGGTAAAGAAGACGAAGTTACCATGGTTGTCTAAAGAGAATTGGATATCATGTTGGGCACGGGCATTGAAGTGAGTGCTATGGGTGTTTGTAAGAATGTTAAGTTCAATCTTCAAGGATGGGAATTTACAGCAAGTATGATTGCTTTGGGGTTGGGAAATGTAGATGTGATTTTAGGAGTGCAATGGCTGAGAACCCTTGGTAAATGTGAGATGGATTGGGATCTTCATGAAATCTCATTTATTTACAAAGGTAGTCGTGTGACATTGATAGGTGATCCGTCATTACATGCCTCTAATGTTTCTCTCAAGACGATGGCTACTTCTCCAACCATTAGGTCTAAGGGGATTCAGATTGAGTTATATTCTCATGAAGTGAAAAAGGCCAATAGTTTGCCGGTTCAGCCTCAGATTGAAGATATTCTTTGGGAGTTTGAACATGTGTTTGCTGTGCTGACAGGTTTGCCTCCAATTCGTGGCAGAGAGCATGCAATTAACTTGATATCTGGTTCTGGTCCTATTAGTGTTAGGCCATATCGATATCCTCATGCTCATAAGGAGGCCATGGAGAAGTTAGTGAAGGAGATGTTGACATCAGAAATTATCAGGCCTATTCGTAGCCCTTATTCTAGTTCGGTCCTCTTGGTTAAGAAGAAGGATGCAAGTTGGCGTTTTTGTGTTGATTATCAGGCTTTAAATAGAGCGATAGTGGCTGATAAGTTCCCGATCCCAATGATATATCAATTGCTTGATGAGTTGAAGGGAGCAACACTGTTTTCTAAGCTGGATCTTAGAGCTGGGTACCACCAAATACGAATGGAGGAAAGAGACATCAAGAAAACTGCATTTCATACGCATGATGGCCACTATGAATTTTTAGTGATGCCATTTGGTCTAACTAACGCACCAGCAACGTTTCAGGCCCTCATGAATGAGCTGTTTCGACCTTACTTGAGGCAGTTTGTGTTAGTGTTCTTCGACGACATTCTGATCTATAGCCAGAGCATAGCTGATCACGAGGAACATCTAAGAGTTGTCTTGAAATTTTTTGCTGACTATCAACTCTTTGCCAATAAGAAAAAAATGTATTTTTGGTAAATACAAGGTGGACTACTTAGGCCACATCATTACTGTGGATGGAGTGGCTACGGATCCAGCCAAAACAGAGGCTATTAAGAAGTGGCCTCAGCCTAAAACAGTGAAAGAACTCAGAGGGTTTCTTGGTTTAACGGGTTATTATCAGAGATTTGTGCAAGGTTATGGGATGATAGCTAGACCTCTCACTGAATTATTGAAGAAAGATAAATGGGGATGGAATTCTGTAGCTCAAGAAGCTTTTGAAAAACTCAAAGTGGCAATGATATCTGTTACGGTGTTGGCGTTGCCAGATTTTGAGCAAGTATTTGTTGTGGAGTCAGATGCATCTGGGTTTGGATTAGGAGCTGTTCTAATGCAAAATCATAAACCTATGGCTTACTTCAGCTCAGTTTTATCATCAAAAGATCAGTTGAAACCAGTATACGAAAGAGAGTTGATGGCTATTGTTCTAGCTATTCAAAATTGGAAACACTATTTGATGGGCAGGAGGTTTGTGGTTCATACAGATCAGAAGAGCTTTAAGTTCCTTTTAGAACAAAGGGAAGTGAGTATGGACTATCAAAAGTGGCTAATCAAGTTGTTAGGTAATTATTTTGAAATCCTGTACAAACCGGGCATAGAAAACAAGGCAGCAGATGGGTTATCAAGAGTAGTTCAGTCATCTATTTCTTTGGCTGCTTCTTCATTGATGGCCCTGACAGTGCCTACAACCTTGCAACTACATGATTTATATACATAGATTGGACAAGATGCAGATATTCAATCCTTGATTACAAAAATTCACAGTGAAGAAGAGGTTAAACCTAGTTATGCTGTGAGGCAAGGGAGATTATGGTATAAAGGTCGCCTGGTTATCCCTCAGAATTCTCAGTACATTTCACTTATCTTATCTGAGTTTCATGAGGAACAGTTAGGAGGTCATTCGGGAATGTTAAAGACGTTGAAGAGAGTCCGGAAATTATTTCATTGGCCGGGTATGACAACAACAGTATAGAAATTTGTGGCTGAGTGTGCTATCTGTCAAACACACAAGTACTCCACCTTATCTCCTGCTGGTCTGATTCAGCCTTTGCCAATTCCTCAAAGAATTTGGGAGGACATTTCGATGGATTTCATAGAGGGACTTCCTACTTCCTTTGGGTATAATGTCATATTTGTGGTGGTTGATCGTTTGAGCAAATATGCACATTTTTGGCTTGAAACATCCATTCACAGCACCTGAAGTTGCTGGAAAATTTGTGAAAGAGGTCGTGAAGCTTCATGGATTTCCAGCATCAATTGTTTCTGATCGCGACAAAGTGTTCTTGAGCAGTTTCTGGAAAGAGCTTTTTAAGCTGGCTGGCACTAAACTGAAGCACTCTACTGCGTATCATCTTGAAACTGATGGCCAGGCTGAAGTGGTCAACATGTGCTTGGAAACATATTTGAGATGTCTATCTTCGAGTCATCCACGATCTTGGTTTAAATTTCTGCATTGGGCTGAGTTTTGGTACAACACCAATTACCATTCCTCTTTGAAATCTTCACCTTTCAAAGTGGTTTATGGACGGGATCCACCAGCTTTGCTGCAATTTGATTCAGGGTCTACTACAAATTTTGAGCTGGAGACTATGCTTAAGGAGAGGGATCAGATGTTAAAGGAGATTCAATATCATCTATCATAGGCTCAAAAATTGATGAAGAATAACGCTGATAAGAATAGAAGAGATGTGGAATTTGAGGTGGGATCGATGGTGTTTTTGAAGCTGCGACCATTTCGACAACATTCAATGACAAAGAGGGTGTGTCAGAAGTTGGCTGCAAGGTATTATGGTCCCTTTGAGGTGTTAGCAAGGCTGGGAAACACTGCTTATCGCCTTAAGTTACTTGTTGAATCAAAGATCCATCCAGTTTTTCATGTTTCTCTCTTGAAAGCTGTGCTGGGAGCTCATCATCAGGTTAACCCTTTACATACTTCTTTATCTTCTGCGGATGAATTGATTATAGAACCAGAGGATGTTATTAGCACAAGATATGACAAGGAAGGGAATTTGGAAGTGCTGGTTCAATGGAAGGGCCTTCCAAGTCACGAAAATGGTTGGGTTCGTGCTAAAGATTTGGTGCAGCAATTTCCTTCCTTTGAGCTTGAGGACAAGTTGAGTCTCAAAGGGGAGGGTATTGATACGATGAGAAGAGTTTATTTCGGAAAGAAAGCAAGGATGGAAGAAGTGAATGAAGTAAAAGAAGTAGAGGAAGGTGCGTGAGATAGATTATCAAGCGCGTGGATTGTTCTTTTACTTGTATTTTTCAATAGATACATGTATAAATAGATACAGAGAGAGAGAGATATGATTTTAGGCATTGATTGATAATCACAAACGTATGTGTTTGTTGAGATTGGAGAAACTGTAATCTCTCTCTCTCTGGGTATCGATCTTTGTAATTCACATCTTGAAAGAAGAAATTACAGCTTTGTTCCTATCATATGCTAAGGATAACAACTTTGTTTTAAAAACCCTTATAAATGAGTAGATATACTAATTAAGGATAACACATGAACAGATAATCAAAACACAATCGGTATATCCAGAATCTCATGATTTCCCCTTTTCATGCATGTTTCTTATACCCAACTAAACAACTCGACCTAATACCCAACTAAACAACTCATGAACAGAGACTATGAAATCAGTGAAATTTACACCTTTATAAAGTCTTGTAAATACAGTTTTAAACTTATACCTTCTCCTAAAAACTAATCCTATCAACAAAATTTGAAACTCTACACGTATAATCTATCATAAATCCAAAGTTTTGAACACAACCTCTTGAATTTAACAACCCCATTGTGAAAACTATGGCTGAAATTTTGAATTTTAAAACGAAAAATCACCAAAAATATCAAAGATCCAAGCAAAATGAGCTTTGAAAAACCGAAACTTCGAAATACAAAAATACCTCGATCTTACAACTTGAAAAGGAGTGATTCTCAGATCTAACTACTTGAGAAGGATCGATTCTCCGATATGACTAGTTGAGAAGGACATATTCAAAGGTCGATCGGTGAGAAATGGCGATGAAAATTAGGGTTTTTTTTTCCTCGCGATCTCTCAGATTTTTTTCTCCTTCTTTCCTTCCCTTCAATCAAGGGTAATATGGTCAATTATCACTTAACTTAGGTGTATTTTTGATAAGGGCTTCTCTCACATTGTATTTTTGAAAATAGAAATTATTAGGGTCATCAATTTTGTTTTTTTACAAAAACAACGAAAGAGAGATTGATAGTCAAATTGAAGATTTAAAAACATACAGTGTTTATTTACAACACATTCTTTCTCTATTGGGTCATTTGGCATCTCTTTTGGGTCACTTGTCATCTCTTTTATTACTTACTAGAGTTTGACCCACTCTACGCATTAGTTATATTTATAAACATTTTATTATATATGAATTACTATGTAATTATGTACATATGGGTTGTATTTACAAACATTTTATTGCATATGAATTATTAGGTAATTATGTATTTTTGTATGTTCTTTGTTTGCTGCTTCTTTGGTATTTCTTACAATACTATTTTTTTAATTGTTTTATGTATTTTTTTGCTATGAAAATTATAAGTAACTGACTTTATGATGTTTGCAATACAAAGTTGAAGCAAGTATAATGAGTAAGGCTATGTTTATTTATGGACATTTGGTTCTTATTGTAGTTCGTAATCAGAAGTTTGAACGCAATTTGTGTATGCAAACTTTGTGAAATAGACATGAACTCAATGAATCCTTCCTCTCTTCTTCATTGCTACCTATCACGGTGAGAAAGTTATGAGTTTTGGCTCATCCTTTAATCCTTAGGTCTTCTCTCATTTTCTTTCATGAGACCATCGTCAACGTTCACTACAAGAAAACTGTCTATTTCCAACGAAAATTTACGACCGTTTTAAATCGATGTAACTTTACGTCGACTTTACGACGAATTTACGACGAAATATGTGTTCGATGTAAAATCGTCGTAAATATGTGTCGTCGTAATTTCGATGTAAATTTACGACTAGTTTACGACGACATTACGACGACAACATAAATCGTCGTAATGTCGTCGTAAAATTACATCGATATTACGACGAATATTTCTTCTGTATATTACGTTGATATTACGACAATTTGACGTCACATGTTCCCGGTTAGGTAGACCACGTTTTTTAATAGGTCCACCTACTAAATTTACATCGAATTTACATCGTAAAATTCGTCGTAAATCCGTTGGAAAATCGTTGGTAATTCTGAAAAAAAAATTCTTTAAATACAGCGTAACTACAAACTAAAGAATCAAAAAAAAAAAACAGAATAAAATATATATATATATATATATATATATATATATATATATAAATGTCTATATACGAACTACGAAAATGGATGTATACGCAAAAGGATTCAGAGGGAGATTTGACGGAAGAATTCAAAGAAGGGCTTGAAATATTCATGTATCAGGCCGGAAATATGCAAACAACCCTGGAAAGTGGTAAGATGTTCTGTCCTTGTCGTAAATGCAAGAATACGAGATATATGTTTATTGAGACGGTGTGGAAGCATTTACTAAATAGAGGGTTTATGCCGCAATATTATGTTTGGTATCAACATGGAGAGGGTTTTGAAAGAACTCAAGCAACGGATAGTAGTAGTAATTATCAAGGTCAAGTAGAATCAAATTATCAAAGTAGTTATGATCATGGTCAACATCAATTTGATCAGGGTGCAGATCATGATAGGATGCATGCCATGGTTAATGATGCATTTCATGAAACAAATGCTGATAATAGTACTGTTGAGGAACCCAACGTAGATGCGAAGCGATTTTATGATATGCTAGACGCTGCAAACCAGCCACTCTACGATGGATGTAGAGAAGGTCAGTTTAAATTGTCATTAGCTGCTAGGATGATGACAATTAAAACTGATCATAACTTAGCTGAGGTTTGCATGAATGATTGGGCTGATCTTATTAAAGAGTATTTGCCAGAGGATAATTTGGCTGCCGAAACATACTATGAGATACAGAAGTTGGTGTTTAGTCTTGGGTTGCCTTCTGAGATGATAGATGTATGTGTTGACAATTGTATGCTTTTTTGGAAAGATGATGATAAGCTGCAGGAATGTCGATTTTGCCAAAAACCGAGATTTAGGCCCCAAACAACTGGGCGTAAAAAGATACCATACCAACGGATGTGGTATCTTCCTATAACTGATAGGTTGAAACGATTGTATCAATCTGAAAGGACAGCTGCATCGATGAGGTGGCATGCAGAACATTCACAGAGAGAAGGAGAAGTGACTCACCCGTCAGATGCAAAAGCTTGGAAACACTTTAACACGGTACACCCTGATTTTGCTAACTCTAAGCGAAATGTGTATCTTGGTCTTTGCACTGATGGATTTAGTCCATCCGGTATGTCTGGTAGACAATATTCTTTGTGGCCAGTTATCGTAATTCCTTATAACCTTCCCCCAGATATGTGCATGCAAAGGGAATTTCTTTTCCTGAATATTTTAGTCCCTGGTCCCAATCATCCGAAGCGGTCCCTTGATGTATTTTTGCAGTCTCTCATTCATGAGTTGAAACAGTTGTGGTATACAAGAGTGCGGACATATGATTGTTCGAGGAAAATTTTTTTTACGATGCGTGCGGTGCTTATGTGGACAATAAGCGACTTCCCTGCATACGGAATGCTATCAGGTTGGACGATGCATGGGAGGTTATCTTGTCCTTATTGCCTCGATCGGACAGATGCGTTTCAACTGAAACATGGTCGAAAAACATGCTGGTTTGATTGTCACCGCCGGTTTTTACCAATCAATCATCCATATAGGAGAAACAGGCGGTTGTTTAGGAAGAACAAAATCGTGCGTGTCCCCCCACCAGTGTATCTATCTGGGGAAGATTTAGAAGCGCAAATAGATCATTTTGGGGGACTAGAAACTGTGAATCGTGGGGGAAATTGGCACACTCCAGCTAATATGCCTGATGGATACGGGGTTAATCACAATTGGCACAAGAAAAGCATTTTTTGGATCTTCCGTACTGGAAAAATCATCTACTGAGACACAATCTTGATGTCATGCACATTGAGAAAAACTTTTTTGATAACATCATGCATACAGTGTTAAACGTGAAAGGAAGAACCAAAGACAGCGGAAAGTCAAGGTTGGACTTGCCAGATATTTGCAACAGAAATGAGTTGCATATAATGAGCAATGGAAAATCACCAGTTCCTATATTTCGGTTGGGTGCAGAACAAAAGGCATCGTTGTTCAATTGGGTTTCATCTGACGTGAAGTTTCCTGATGGGTATGTATCCAATCTTGCTAAATCTGTTGAGAAAGGAGAAAAGTTTTCAGGGATGAAGAGTCATGACTGCCACGTGTTTATGCAACGTTTACTTCCTTTCGCATTTGCCGAACTCCTTCCAGAAAATGTTCATGAAGCAATTGGAGGTAAGATACTTCATCACATATAAAATTATTGAGATTAATTATATATATATATATATATATGTTACAATGTATATAATTTTGTCTTTGCAGGCATCAGAGCGTTTTTCCGGGATCTTAGTACACGGACGTTGTCAGAAGATGTAATTGCACAACTGGCTGCTAATATTCCAATCTTGTTGTGCAATTTGGAGAAGATATTCCCCCTGCGTTTTTTTGATGTTATGGAACATCTTCCCATTCATCTCCCCCACGAAGCAGAACTAGGAGGCCCTGTTCAGTTTAGGTGGATGTACCCATTCGAGCGCTTCATGAAAAATTTAAAGGGAAAGGCAAAAAATCTAGCAAGGGTTAAAGGATCAATTGTTGCGGGAAGTTTGACATAAGAAACTTCACACTTCACTTCATATTATTTCGCTCCAAAAGTCCGTACACGCAAACGGGCTCCCCGACGATACGATGATGGCGGTGTGGGACGAATTTATGCAGTAGAGGGTGTCCCAGATATATTCTCACCAATTGGTCGTCTTAGTGGAAAATTGAAGGAAGTTTGGTGGGATAACGAGCATGACAGGCACAGCGCACATACGTACATCCTCCTAAACTGTGATGAAGTGAGTCCTTTCGAAAGGTATAATAACAAAACTATTTAATTAATCAGTCATTAATAATTAATAATTAATATAATTATAATTAAATGTGTTAATTTTTATGTCTATATATGTATTTTGCAGCTTATTTGATACCCAGGTACGAGAATGCATTGAAGGGGTTTCAGATGATGAAATAAACGACCGTAAAGATCGTCACTTTGTTGAGTGGTTGAAGACGCAAGTAAGTTAATATAGTTATAAATATTTCATTTAATTATATCGGCTTTCAATCTAACTTTTACACTTATCATAGGTTGATCATGGCGATCCCGCATATCCATTTTGGTTTCATGAGTTACTCCTAGGCCCCATCGGGAAGATAACGACCGCACCCATGTATTTTACCCGTGGTTATGTGTTTCATACATACAAGTATGGCGTTCGTCGAGCAACTACCAACTACGGAGTATGTGTTAGGGGTGAAATAGATTTTTATGGGGTTTTGCAGGAAATAATTGAAGTGGAGTACCCCGGACTGGTTAGGTTGAAATGTGTTCTCTTCAAATGTGATTGGTTCGATCCAACAGTCGGTCGAGGGGTGCGAATTAACAAATTTGGTGTGGTTGACGTCAACAAAGCACGACGTTACAAAAAGTTTGAGCCATTCATCCTAGCATCACAAGCAGAACAAGTAACGTTCGTTCCATATCCGCGAGTTCGAACATCTGGGATCTCATGGTTATCGGTTATTAAAATAGCTCCAAGGGGTAAAATTGTTGGTGTTGATGATCTTCCAATGCAACAAGATTCTTGCCTTGATATTACAGAACCAGAGATTACGGAGAACGTTCTTTTAATTGATCCACGAAACAGGCAACTTGAATATCTACCTAACGACACAGAAGAAGAAGGCGATTCCGACGAGTTTGAAGAAACTGACGATGATGATGGACCTGAAGATGATGAACCCAATCAAGATGATGAACCCAACGAAGATGATGATTCTGATTGAAAGCTTATATATATATATAGGTAATTTTCGGTTTGTTAGATGTTTAAGTTTTTGTTGTAAAATTATATATTAAACGAAATTACGACGTATTCGGCGATTAAATTCATGATTTTCCCCAAGAATTGCCTGATGCCAAAACAATTCATCCAGACCGCACTGAAACACAGACACCACTTCACTATTTCGGCGATTTCTCGGGTACCAGAGACGATCAAGGAAGGATCAATAGAAAGAAATCACAAGAAGGTTACCTTTGCTCGACGAAGGAATCGCGTTATTGCGGGGCCGTAGCTCCATCGCACCCAAAATCGCAAAATCAAGGAAAGATGAAATATTAGGGTTTATCAATCGTCGCTCTATCTTTCCAGAGGTATTAGTTACGAGGGCGTGACTGGTGCGCAACTGTCAAAGTCGGATTTTCTGTGGTAGAATTGTTTATAATCTTCGTTTATGCAAATTCTGAAAATGAATGGAGGTATATCCAATAGCTATAAAGATTTAGGGTTTAGGGTTTAGGGTATAGATTTATTTTATAACAACGAAATTACGACGTATTCGTTGTAAATTCGTTGTAAGCTTACAACGATTTTACGACGAATACGTCGTAATTTCGTCGTAATACCCAAAATATTTTAATTTACCCGCGTGGGGGAAATTTCGATAGGTTGAATTTTTGGTTACAGTTTTACGACAATTTTACGACGAATCCGTCGTAAAATCGTTGTAAATGACCAACGATTTTACGACGAATCCACCGTAATTTCGTTGTAATACCCAAATATTGTATTCCCGCTTCTGATGATCTGGCCAACAAAGAATTTTGGAGATCAAGTTTTCTATATTCATAAAGACCAACCACCATAAGTGAAAGATACATAGAATTGGACATCCTTATATTACGAAGGATTTATATAGATGTCCAATTCTATGAATCATTCACCTATGGTAGTTGAAGACTGTCTTTACTTGAAAACAAGATCCTACAGGATTATTTGTTGGCCAGATCATCAAGAAGTGGGAACACAATGATCAGCGTAAAAACTCAAGGAAAAGGGGATATGTATATTTTTTTTTTTTGAGTTTGCATTGAAGGTGTGGAAGGTATTTATAGAATTTTTTTAGAAATTACCAACGGATTTGCAACAAAAATTTACAACGAATTTACATCGAATAGCATTACAACAATTTTACATCGGATATGCGACGAAATTACGTCGACAAAATGCGATGTAAATAATTAGGTGACCTATAAAAAACCGTGTTTTACCAAACTCTACCGATGTCACTTATTTTACGACTTATTTACGACGATTTAGAAATTACCAACGGATTTACATCGATTATCATTACAACGATTTTACATCGATTAGCATTACAACTATTTTACATCGATTAGCATTACAACGATTTTACATCGACTAGCATTACAATAATTTTACATCGATTGGCATTACAACGATTTTACATCTTGTTTTACGTAAGTTCTTTATCTTATATCTTGTTTGGTTTGATTTACTTGAATCTATTGTTAAATATTAGAAGTATTAGATGCACAAATATACTTCGTTCTTACGTCCATGATATGTGTATTGTGATTTAGGGTTTAGGGTATAGATTTATTGTATTACAACGAATTTACGACGAATTCGTCGTAAATTCATTGTAAAATTACAACGATTTTACGACGGATCCGTCGTAAAATCGTTGTAATACCTAAAATATAGGGTTTAGGATTTGATTTACTTGTTTAGTTTTTTTTTATCTTATATCTTGTTTTACGTAAGTTCTAATCATAATATAAATAATTTTATGTTTTTACAAAATCATTTACATTATTTAAGTCATGCATGATACGAATATACTTATAAGAACGAATGCTATGCATTATTATGTAAAATAAGGAAATCGACGACGATATAGATTCAATCGTCGTTATTGAATCTATTGTTAAATATTAGAAGTATTAGATGCACAAATATACTTCGTTCTTACGTCCATGATATGTGTATTGTGATTTAGGGTTTAGGGTATAGATTTATTGTATTACAACGAATTTACGACGGATCCGTCGTAAAATCGTTGTAATACCTAAAATATAGGGTTTAGGGTTTGATTTACTTGTTTAGTTTTTTTTATCTTATATCTTATTTTACGTAAGTTCTAATCATAATATAAACAATTTTATGTTTTTACAAAATCATTTACATTATTTAAGTCATGCATGATACGAATATACTTATAAGAACGAATGCTATACATTATTATGTAAAATAAGGAAATCGACGACGATATAGATTCAATCGTCGTTATTGAATCTATTGTTAAATATTAGAAGTATTAGATGCACAAATATACTTCGTTTTTACGTCCATGATATGTGTATTGTGATTTAGGGTTTAGGGTATATATTTATTGTATTACAACGAATTTACGATGAATTCGTCGTAAATTCATTGTAAAATTACAACGATTTTACGACGGATCCGTCGTAAAATCGTTGTAATACCTAAAATATAGGGTTTAGGGTTTGATTTACTTGTTTAGTTTTTTTTTTATCTTATATCTTGTTTTACGTAAGTTCTAATCATAATATAAACAATTTTATGTTTTTACAAAATCATTTACATTATTTAAGTCATGCATGATACGAATATACTTATAAGAACGAATGCTATACATTATTATGTAAAATAAGGAAATCGACGACGATATAGATTCAATCGTCGTTATTGAATCTATTGTTAAATATTAGAAGTATTAGATGCACAAATATACTTCGTTCTTACGTCCATGATATGTGTATTGTGATTTAGGGTTTAGGGTATAGATTTATTGTATTACAACGAATTTACGACGAATTCGTCGTAAATTCATTGTAAAATTACAACGATTTTACGACGGATCCGTCGTAAAATCGTTGTAATACCCAAATATTTAATTTACCGCGTGGGGGGAAATTGCGATAGGTTGAATTTTTGGTCAAAGTTTTACGACGAGTTTACGACGAATTCGTCGTAAAATCTTTGGTAATTTACGACAATTTGACGATACACCAAAATCTATATATACGCGATCGAATTTTTCCCCCTCCCTCACAATCTCTCAACTCTCTCTCTCTCTAAAACTTAATCTCTCAACTCTCTCTCTCTAAAATCTCTGCCCTCTCTCTAAAACAAAAGGTAACATTTTTTTTTTGTATTTATAAATTATATTATCGTTATAAGAATTTTGAATTGTTAGTTAGGATTGTAATATTTATTAGTTAGGATTGGAATTATTAGTTAGGAATGGAATTATATTATACTAAAATTGAGTTATTTTTAAATATTTTTTAGATATGGCGCCACGTAAGTCACACTATCGACAGTTTCTCGAGACGGGACCGAGTGAAAATCCGCCACTCCCGTCATCTTCTGCGACACAGTCCGTTGTTCCGGATTCTTTTTCCGGACCAGCGCCGCCTCCAGATGTAGTTGCTCGACCGCCGTTGTTGTATGCAGGATTGACGGTCGAAGATATTTTGCAGTCGCCGGGGCATGAATCTTTAGACCGGTTAGATCCGCGACGGCTCCCGAATACTTTTTGGTACGTACCTACAATTTTTTTTTTTAATAACATTATGAATTTGTTTTTTTTACTAATAATTTTTGTTTTATTTCTCAGGTTTAAGGAAGATAACAAAGTTGGACGGAGTGTGGCTGACACCATTAAAGCCTATTTCATGGAGCCTCACCGCAATTGGTCTTCGGTTCCGGAATACGTTGTCGAGACATGGTTTAAATGTTTCGCGGTAAAATTTTTTTTTTTAATTCAATATTATTTTGGAGAATTCTTTATCTTTAATATATCGTTTCTAATTTTTTTTTTTTTTTTTTGTATAGCAAAAATGGCATTGGGACGTTACGATCAACGAGACGGTGAAGGCGGAATTCAAAAAGAAGGGAAAATTGCGGCTCAACAATACCATTTCCGATTGGAAGAGGAAGTGGGAGGTTAAAGGCAATCATGGAAAGCCACCATACATGTCTTCCGATGTTTGGAACGGCTTGACGGCATACTGGAGAGATCCACATGCGCAGCAAGTGGCCGCTAAGTGTTCGGCTTCTCGAAACACTATGGGTCCAGACGGTCTTCCAGCGCTTATGCCCCATACGTCGGGTCAAACATCTTTTGCGGGAAGACGCCTTCAAATGGTAATAATTTTTTCGCTTATAATTTTATTTATGTAATTTTATTTTTTTATTAATTTATATTATCCCTCAACGGTTTGATTTCTTTTTTAATGTCTTTTTTGTTAGCCAAATGGAGGTGAACTTCCTCCAATGACCCGAGTTTTTGCCGAAACTCACAAGAAAAAAGACAGAGCTTTTGTAGATCCTCGAGCTGAGGCAATCTACAATGACGCGCATGCAAGGATCAGCGAGCGTCAAACTCAGCTTTCTCAGCAGCTATCACCTGGCGGTAGTTCAGTCCAATCCACTGCGACTTTGACGGTTGCCCAGATGAACGACATATACGCAAAGGTAATTTAACGTTTTTTTTTTTACAAAAGTTAATGTTTTATACAATTTATTAAATTTTTCGTTTGTTTTTTAAAAGGTTGCCCCGAAGAAAAAGGGCAGAGATTTAGGGATGGGATCGATCGTAGATAGTGCCGCTGCGTCGTCCCGTCGTCAGCTTTTCGACGATCCGGTTATTTTGCGGACGGAGTTAAACAACGCCAACTCCGAGATCAACAATTTTTGGGCGAAGCAGGTGATATACGATGAGAAGATCTAAGGATACGATCAAACGATCCAAGGATACAATAAAACAATCCAAGGATACAACACTCTCTTCGATATTATTGCCCTGAGTAACCCGACTTTGGCGGCTGCACTAAGGCAGCAGGAAGGATCGACATCGGGCCAGCCAACTGATCCGCTCGCGCAAGAACGAGCGAATATGGAGCAGAATGGATCAGACGACGAACTTTTTGATAATTTACGTTTTTCGGCTAGGAATTAGTTTGTAATAAAAAATTTATTTTGTATTTTAAATTTTATTTTATATTTTGAATTTATTTATAAAATTTAATTTTTAAATATAATTTTTTAATTTTTTTTTAATTTTATTTAATTTATATAAAAATTATATTTAAATTACGACGAATTTACATCGAATATTTTACATCGATTTTACATCGTTCCATAATTTACATCGATTTTACATCAATAGTTTTACATCGATTTTACATCGTTCAAAAGTTACGACGAATTTACATCGAATATTTTACATCGATTTACCAACGTATTTACATCTACATATGACGACGAATTTACGACGAATCCGTAAAAACAGAACTTTTATAATTCGTTGTAAATTCGATGTAATGTTTCATCCTATTACGACGAATTTACGATGATTTGTCGAAAAACAAAATGTATAATTCGATGTAAAATTGATGTAATGTTTTATCGTTATATCGATGTAATATATTCGTCGTAAAATCGATGTAATATATTCGTCGTACATTCGATGTAAATATACAACGATTTTACGACGAATATATTACATCGATTTTACGACGATTTTTAGTCCTCCTTAATAGTACGACCAATTTACGACGATTTACGATTAACGACGATCATATTAGGACGAATTGTTAATCGTCGCTAATCCGTCGTAATTCATGTTTTACGACCGATTTACGACGATTATGTTTGTTGTAAAAAAAACTGTTTTCTTGTAGTGCATTACTTTCACTTCACTTTTTTACATCCTCATTTAAACCCTAATTTTTTTCTAATTTTTTTTTGTAAAGAACCCGAGCATACTTCTGTTCCATCATTTTTTACTCACTTTTTTCTTCATCTCACACATTTCTCAACTCTCTTGTTTTACTCTTGTCGTATTTCTCCTTGTCTCCCTTTTTGTAAAGACTTTATCACATCTTTCCGTTCTGGAGATGGTGTGTTAATGGAATATGTTCGTTTTGTTCACGTGTATTGATTACGTTTCTTTCTTATTTGCTTATGTTGACACTGAATTGAATTTGAACTTGTCAGAAGTTGTTCTTGGCTTGATTGACTTGTTTGAGAATTGTCGTCCAATGCGTGCTTGAGAGGGTATTCGATATGTCTTGACATTAATCCCAGAAAGTTTATCGAGGCTCTGAACGTTATTTACAAGTTGAGTGACAAAACAACATAAGAAAAAGTCAAAAGTTTATAGGAGGTTAGGCTTTGCTATGGGGGATTTATGGTATATTTTCAAAAAGTTTCCAAGGATTCTGGCACTCTCGGAGGAGAGTTGTGTGCGAGGCTAGGCTCGGTCTGAGTGTTGTGTACGAGACTAGGCTCGGCTTATCACGTTTTAGTATTTCTAAGTACGCGAACGTGCGAGGTGGGCTCGGCTTAGTTTATTCGGCCGACTTAGAACTCCATGCGGGACTGGACCCTGCTTTTAAGTCGACGAGCCAAGTTTTTTAGGCTTAAGCATCGAGGACGTGGATTATTTCACCACTGCATCCATGGGGAACGCTTTTGAGAGACAGATCCCGGCTTTTTTAGCTCGATGGTTTCAGTTTTAGCTTCATATCGGTGGAGTGGATTATTTCACCACGGCATTTATGGGGAACGCGAATGAGGATCGAACGCCTGGCCAGGACGTCGACGTTGAAATGATGGTAAGTGTTATTCGTATTGAGTCGGGTCAATACGAATGCTTGAGCCGACGCTGACGAGTAGAGTAGGAGCTCGTCTATAGGAAGCTTTGAAAAAGCATGAGTTCGAAGGGGAGTTCGGAGATGGTGTAAACTTCGGGATCAAACCATTCGTAGTTCATATTACATAAGTGAAGAGTAGTCGAGTCGTAGCTCGGTATTTGTTTTTTTTTTCTTCGAAACATTCTTCAAGGTCGGCCAGGCAGAAGGATTTGGATCGATCAACCAATCTGAATATTCTTGCTATGGTCCCTGCTGTCGAACAATCGTCTTCAAAGAGAAAAATCACTGATAAGCAGGTTGGTGAAGATGTGGCTTCGAAGAAGCAGAAAATTAGCTACGGTTTCGACTTTAAGTACATAAAGGAGGAGTCTTTTATCAATGATAAGGCTGCCTGTTCCGATTTATTCCGAGAGATCGGAGGCAGCTCGAGTAGGTTTCTATCAGGAGATGGTTCACCATTTTATGACGGTAAACTCGATTCGGCTTTTATTTTGATATCTTCTATATTGTTTGTAGCGTCCGACCTCCGACTTCGGGATCGGGTAATCCGGTATAGACAATCTATTTCAATTGGATTATTTTATAATTCGGTTCGGATTTGAGAATAGATTTCATTTTGGTTATTATGTGGCGGCTTGTGCGAACAGGCTTACCGCGTCTTTTGATCGTAAGCGTAAAAAGGCGAAGATAGAGGAGGCTGAGGTGAAGGAACTCAAAGCCGCAGGGAGGCATGTACTGAGGAAGCTGGATATGGCCAACGAGCAATGGTCGTCAGAGAAAAGAAGATCAGAGTTTCTTGATAGGAACTTGTCTGAGCTGAGTATGGGGAACTCCGATCTAAAAGAATAGAATTCTGAGCGGCTGAGAAATCTGGGGGAAGTTACTAAGGATAAGGTGATATTAGAGAAGGAGATTGTGTCAGAGGTTACTCGGCTAGAAAGGTCGGCAGTGGAAGGAATCCGACAAGAGACGCAGTATCTAGAGATGAGCAAACCTTCGCAGTCTTATGCTAACCTCTCGGGGTGAAGCCGAACGACACATTCTCGCAAAACTAAGCCGATTTCCCAACAATCGCAAATTTCATAAGCAGATTTCTCAACAATCGCAATCAATAAGCCGATCCTCAGTGATCGCCGATCTTGAATTGATCGAAAACCGAGGTTATCTAACGTACCCCGGCTAAGACCGTATTATGTACAGCACCAATTTGGTACGTCGAGGATTCGAGAGGATCGTATCATTTTACGACCTTACAAGCAAACTCGCATCCACAAAACCGAAGGCTGAAGTCCTCAGTTCACATCGAAGCCGAACTCAAAATTTGCATAACAAAGTAAAGAACAAGCCGAACTAAGTTCGCTTGACAATCAGAATCGACTAAGTAAAAGTCATTTGAAAAGCTCCTACGAGCTACAACAAAAAAAAAACATACCCCTCGGGTAAAGGTTTAAAAGCCCCCTCTGGCAAACAGTTCGAATTACAAAGCTAAAACTCACTTCGCTAACCTGTCACCTGTCTTCTGAATCAAGACAAGAAGGTGCAACCGGGCCGGACGGGGACTTCCGGTCTAGCCAGAGTGTATGAATCGGTGTCAATTTGCAGGGTACGGTCGTCAAACAATTTTCTTGCAAGGTGCAAGAATATCCTCTCGAAATTGTGGTTTGCCAGAGCCGATACCCCGTAATACTCGACGTTTTCACGGGTGTTTTGGAATATCACCGTATGGGGTCGCACTTGCACGTCCGTCTCAGCCACGTCGATCTTGTTCCCGTATAACACGATTGGGATCTCGTTTCCACACACCCTGCTAATCAGACGGTACCAAAAGGCAACCCTTATGTACGAACGACGAGATGAGACGTCAAATTTTCCACCGGGCCTTCATACATAAAAGAAAAAAAAATATAAACCTCCACATTTTCAACACAAGAAATTACATGACTATTGATATATCATGGTTTTTATCCCTTTTAAGCCATGATATAAGTCCGTTTTATAAAGTCATTCTACTATTTTGTAGTGTTTTAGAGTCTTTTAGAGGTTTTAGCACGTTTGGAGCATAATTGGAAATATTGGAGCTTTTTGGAGCATTTTGGAGCAAAGCTGAAGTTCGTGTAGCTGAGTACCCGATTTGAAGCTTCAGTATCGATCGATACTGACTAGTATCGGTTGATACTCATTGCAGCAAGACACGAGTCGCGACTTTTAGAAGAGTTAAAGAATTGCAAGATTGCCCAGAAGACTTTATTATTTACAAGAAGCTCCAAAACATGATTTAGGTTATTTATTAGGATTTTAGAGCCACTTTGATGGTTCTGCTTTATTTTACTTTGGTTTTGTGAGAGAGCTTTGGAAGGGTGACAAGTCTGAAACTCTGTTCGTCCGAGAGAAGATTTTGAACCCTCTTGTTACTCTTTCTTATTTATTCAAGTATTTTTCAATCATGTTTATTGTTTCAATATCTTTGTCTGAGTAGATCTCCTGTTAGGTTTAGGGTTCTCATTAGGGATTTCTTTGAATGCTAGGTTGATTAGTTGTTTAGGGTTCATAATCCGAATTAGTTCTTCACCATAGGTTGTTCTCATAGCTAATTCTGGATTGATCACCTAGAACTTAGATCTTATGATAACTGATTAGGCACGAGAGTGCGATTAATTACCTGATAGAACTTTGGGTGAGCAAAATAACTATTCACAAAGAGATTTGGTTTAGTTGTTTTGTGAACAAATCAAACTTGAACTAAATGCTGGTTTAGACTTTAGGATTCGCAAAGAGATTTGGAATTCTAAGATTTAGACTTAGATAATTCTCGCAACGAGAGTTGGTCAATTATACTTTAGTGATTTGAGTTCAAGAACTGTGCATAACCTGAACCCTGATTAGTTAGTTTATCTGCATTCATAGATTTCCTGAGAAATATCCTGAACCTATCTTTCTCCAATCGAACTTACAACAGTTTAATTTACGTATTGCTTTCAATTACATTGATCACTTAGCTTAATTTTCATCTATATGATCTATAGTGTGTTTCATTGAGTCTCTGTGAATTCGATCCCTAAGTATTACAATCGACAAAGCTTTAGTACTTTTATGGTATTAATTTGAGCTTATCAAATTTGGCGCCGTTGCCGGGGAACTCAATTCGCCATTTGATTTTAGTTTGAGAATTTTGGCTAAGTTCTTCGGTATCGATCGATACTACTCAGTGTCGGTCGATACTCATCGTATTTTCGTTCCTTACGTGCTTGACTTTTGATTTCAGGTGTATGCATATTCGTGAAACCAGAAGGAACAAGAGCACTCAGCTAGTTGAACTGTCAAACGAGCAGCTAGCACTTTTGGAACGCACAAACATAAGAGAAAATAAGCCAGCAGAGATGTACAACACTCCAGTGGTTTTGGTTCAAGATGGAGCTGGTGCCTACAGAGACCAAGAGGGTCAGTTGTGCAATGAGAGAGGACAAGGATTAGATGGAGAGGGGAACATCATCCCACCTGCTCCTGTTGTCGAGGAGATTGTCGCTGGGAATGCGAATGCAGGGAATGTTGTGGTTAATCGTGGTAGAACGATTGGTGAGTACAACAGGCATAATCAGTTTTATGCAAATCGATCAGCGATTCGCCCTCCTGCTTTTCAGAGGAATGACTTTGAGCTGAAACCTGCATACTGCACTCTTGTGGGTCAGCACCCTTTTCATGGTCTTTCCAATGAACATCCCATGGATCATATTGAGAGGTTCGAGGATTTGGTCACTAGCATCAAGAGCAGTGGAGTGTCCTACGATAACCTCTTCTGCAAGCTTTTCCCTTATTCTTTAGGTGGCTGAAACAGTTACCTCCTGGATCACTGACTACCTGGGAAGAGACTAAGACTGCTTTCCTGAATAACTTCTGTGATGATGCACGATTCGAAGATCTTAGGAACAAGATCTCCTAGTTTTCTCAAGGCCCTGCTGAGGCGTTCAAGGCTACTTGGACGATATTCAGATCATATCAGAGAGATTGTCCACATCACGGGTACTCTGATGTTCAGCTGATGGGGTTCTTCTTCAGAGGACTTGATTGGAGGTATCAGATGGCTTTAGATGCTTTGAGCAATGGAAACTTCAACACCAGGTATCCTGAAGATGCTTATGTGCTGATTGAGAACTTGGCGTCTAGCAAAAGTACCAAGAATGCAGACTTTGAGCGTAAAAAGCAAGCTGGTAGCATGGACGGTTCACAGATTGCTGAGGTTCAAGCCAAGTTAGATTCTATGCACAATCTTCTAATGGGCAAGACAACGAAAGCTGTTCACTTTACTGAAGATGTTGAGGTTTTCAATGAGGATGAAGCAGAGGATGTTAACTATATTGGTGGTTCTGGTTTTCAAGGTCAGATGAATCAATTCAACAACAACCAAAACTTCAACAACAATTCCCAGCAAGGAGGTTCGAATCAGTTTGTCCAGAAACCATCTCAGAACAGTGGGTATACCAGGAACTATGAGAATTCATCTTATCAGCCTACACCTGCTAAAACCTTTGAGAGCAAGATTGAGTCTATTTTCGAACAACTTACTCAAGGATAGCAGCATATAACAGTGGATTTCAATGGAAGATAGATGCTTTATACAAAGATCTGAGTGGAAGGATCGAGGCTCTCAGTACTCATCAGAAGATGCTAGAAACTCAAATAGCTTAAACTGCAGCAGTTGTCAAAGGAAAGATGGTTCATTCACAGAATGAATACGTCAATGCAATCACCTTAAAGAGTGCAGGAAATTTTGAAAACCCTGTGGAAGATGACGATGAGGATCCTGAAATAGCCCGAGTATCGATCGATACCCCTCCTGTATCGATCGATACCCATTCTGAGGTCGACAGCACTACTTGTGTCGATCGACACTCCTTGCAGTTTGAACCAGAGATTGTGAAGAAGCCGGAGGTGATTGAGGAACGTGTTTACAAGCCTAAGATTCCATATCCTAGACCACCTAGATATCTCATGAAACCCATCACTGCATAGAAGTTGTTTGCTTTTGAGAAGATGGTAAGGAGGATTCCCCACACTATGACTTTTGACGAAGCCTTTGAAAACCGCCCTTTGAAATGTTATTTCCGAGATTGCAGAGAAACTGAGGAAGAGATCAAGGCAATCTTCATCAAGGCAAGAAATACACCACCACCGATGAAGCAGTTGACTAAGAGGGAAGACCATGGAAAAATATTCAGTTCCCTACTCTATCTCTAGGGTTGAATTCAAGGAATCTCTCGTCGATTCAGGGTCTAGCGTCAATGTTATGTCAAAGGCACTTGCAGAGAAGTTGAAAATAGGTGATATTAGATCTACTCAGATGACTCTCGCATTCGCGAACTCTTCCACCTCAGTTCCATACGGTACAATCCCTGATTTGGTGGTTAAGATAGGAGATTGTCTGGTTCCTGCTGATTTTCAGGTTGTAGAAATGAGTGCAAGATCTAGTACACCTTTGATTCTTGGAAGACCGTTCATGGCTATGGTTGGTGCAGTTATAGACACACTCAGTAAGAGGATCTCGTTCTCATACATTGACGAACAGGTCTCCTACAAAGTCATTTCTTCTAAAAGAGCTCCCAAACAAATCTCTTGCATCACTGTTGTCACAGGAGAGACGTTGATGATTGATCTTTTGGACGACCCTTATCATGAGCCAACTGTCAAAAGAGGTTTAACATGGCCCCTCTATCATCATCAAGAAAGACATCAAAACATCTAAGGCAAAGAGGGAAGTAAAGAACAAAAGAGTCGAGAGTGCTACCCATGTGACTTTAATTCCTCAAAAGTGTAATGGAGATTCGATCGAATATAAGGTAAAGTGCAAGGGAACCTCAAAACCTTTCTCTAAGGCTATAGTTATTCTTACTCCGGAGCTGAAAGAGAAAGGACAGGAGGTTGTGGAGAACATGTTGAGCAGAACTCTGAAGCTGGAAATGTCACAGTGTGGGGCTTGTTTTGGAGAAAGTTCTCACTTTTACCCTGAATGATCGTCCATAACGTCAAGCTCGTGACGTGAAACAAGCGCTTGGTGGGAGGCAACCGACTGGTGAGTCTGTATATATAAGTCTTTTACTTTTCTAGTTTTTGTTTCGTGTTTTGTGTGTCACATGAATCAGATTCGGAGGCTTAGTATCGATCGATACCACTTGGTATCGGTCGATACCGGTGCTAAACGCAAATATCCTGAACCGACTGCCTTGTATCGATCGACACCACATTGGTATCGGTCGATACCATAGTCCAGGTAAGTTCCCTTATAAACCCTACGGTTTTTCTCTTTTCCCTCATAACCTCCATCGACCGATACACGCACACGTTCGCCAAAAATCGCCAAACCATTGTTTCTCAACAGATTTGAGTGATTTTTGAGTCTATTCTGCTCGGATTTTCGTGCTCTATCTCATTCTCTTACTCATTCTCACGATCTACAAGGTATGAAACATGAATTCTCACCTTTTCAATCCGTGAACCAAGGTTGGATTTTCGACTTTTAGGCTTTTAGAACTCGTTTTGCTGGATGATTATCACTTGATTAGTGTGTTCTAGGCCTAGTCGAACCTTGCCTTACACTTAATTACCCTTGGTTGGCACTTTTTGAAATTTTCTGATTGGTGTTCTTCGTGATGCTCGATACCTGTATGAGTATCGATCGATACCACATTGGTATCGGTCGATGCTCACTATTTCACTTGGCCGAGATTGCTGTGCTTGAGAGAGATGTTGGATTTATGTTGTGTTTTGTGTTTTTTAATGATCCTGATGGCACCTAAGAAGAGAGCACGCACTGATACCGCATCCAGCTCTAACCCACCAGAGAAAGAGTACTTGTTGGGTGCTCGAGTCGAGTTCTTAGAAGAAGGGGTTTGGACAGTAGGATCGGTTATCGCTTGTCTTACCAAGAACCACTACAAGGTTCAGACCGCCAATTCTACAGACTTTACAGTGGTTTTCGGCACAAACATACGCGACGGACCACCCGAGGCTCCTACGCCTTCATCACCATTGTCTCCTCGCACTACAGTTCGGTTTCCATGGCCTAAGATCAGTGAGAAGGCTAGGATACGTTTGAGAGATGATTACGAAGGTTCGGATAAGGAGATTACGGAGAGCAGAGCTTGCACCCACATGCCTATTTCCGAGGAGTGGGACGATTAAGACTCAATCTTCTACAACGCATGGAAAGAGGTTGATGTGCGCCCCCACTCGGTTTATTGATACGCACACTATGAGGCACTTGGGTTTTGACAGGGAGATTGATGGACTGATCCGCAAGATTGGATTGGGGACGATGCCTACGCGGCAGTATGACATGTACCCTGACTTGGTTCGCCAGTTCCTTGCTTCTGTTCGCGTCTACAACACTGGTGACCCTCAAGTGACTGCACAACAGGGTGTTCTGACTTTTCTGATTCGTGGTGTGCGATATAGGATATCATTTCAGGAGCTCTGCGACATATATGGGTTTCACCGGGATTTCTCGAGGTGCGAGTTTCCTCGTAAGTTCATGGATATTGAGGCGTTCTGGTCTCACTTTGGGCATGGGGTCTATGACAGCAAGACCACTACACAGATGGATGTGCGCCATCCTGTCATGCGCTGCCTTGTGAGGATCATGAGCAACACTTTGTTATGTAAGATGGAGCCAAACAAGATGAGAGCTGATGAGCTGATTGTTCTGTCTATTGGGATTGGAGACCTCATTTCTGATGAGAAATATGAGTGGCTTGAGATGGATCTCGCGGTCAACTTAGGTGCTGTATTCGCACACCACTTGGAGTCGCTGAAGGTTAAGCCTTTTACAGGACGCGGCAAGACTTCTAGGACTGCAGGTCGCCCGAAGACCGAGACGGTGGGCAGTCTTCTCACTTCCATCTTTCTGCACCTAGGAATCAGCACCACTAGTTTCTCACTCGTGACTTCCCGCGAACTTATGGACGAGGCGCACTTAGAGCATCTGCGTTGGCTGAAACCTGACAGGCGTTGGGTTTTCAGCACTTCTGTTGAGGACTATCTGGTTCAGCTCCCCAACACCGATCTGACAGACATAGGTGGTGACCCTGCTCAGTTGCTTTTCGCACCTTCTCCTGCTGACATGGAACCTACCCCGGTCACTCGACGTCGAGGCTCAGCTACAAGAGCACAGCCACCTGCACCTGGCCCTGCTGGGGGTCAACCGCGACACGAGCCATCTCCCATTGCTGCTTCGCTTTCTCTTCCTCCATTACCTACCATGGAGATGGATCCTTTTCAGAGATACGTAGTCGCGAGTCTGCAGACGATCTTGACCGCCATTTCCCATATAAGCTGCATGGCGTCCTGTTTCACAACGTTCACCGCGCAGCCCTACTGACGTTGGTCCATCTGGCACTGCTGGCGATGACTTGTGTCAGAGGTTACTCGGCTGGAAAGGTCGGCAGTGGAAGGAATCCGACAAGAGACGCAGTATCTAGAGATGAGCAAACCTTCGCAGTCTCATGCTAACCTCTCGGGGTGAAGCCGAACGACACATTCTCGCAAAACTAAGCCGATTTTCCAACAATCGCAAATTTCATAAGGAGATTTCACAACAATCGCAAATCAATAAGCCGATCCTCAGTGATCGCCGATCTCGAATTGATCGAAAACCGAGGTTATCTAACGTACCCCGGCTAAGACCGTATTATGTACGGCACCAATTTGGTAAATGGAGGATTCGAGAGGATCGTATCATTTTACAACCTTACAAGCAAACTCGCATCCACAAAACCAAAGGTTGAAGTCCTCAGTTCGCATCGAAGCCGAACTCAAAATTTGCATAACAAAGTAAAGAACAAGCCGAACTAAGTTCGCATGACAGTCAGAATCGACTAAGTAAAATTCATTTGAAAAGCTCCTACGAGCTACAGCAAAAAAAAAACATACCCCTCGGGTAAAGGTTTAAAAGCCCCCTCTGGCAAACAGTTCGAATTACAAAGCTAAAACTCACTACGCTAACCTGTCACCTGTCTTCTGAATCAAGACAAGACGGGGACTTCCGGTCTAGCCAGAGTGTATGAATCGGTGTCAATTTGCAGGGTACGGTCGTCAAACAATTTTCATGCAAGGTGCAATAATATCCTTCGAAATTGTGGTTTGCCAGAGCCGATACCCCGTAATACTCGACATTTTCACAGGTGTTTTGGAATATCACCGTATGGGGTCTCACTTGCACGTCCGTCTCAGCCACGTCGATCTTGATCCCGCATAACACGATTGGGATCTCATTTCCACACACCCTGCTAATCAGACGGTACCAAAAGGCAACCCTTATGTACGAACGACGAGATGAGACGTCAAACATGATTATGGCGCATTATCCACCGGGCCTGCATACATAAAAGAAAAACAAATATAAACCTCCACATTTTTAACACAAGAAATTACATGACTATTGATATATCATAGTTTTTACCCCTTTTAAGCCATGATATAAGTCCGTTTTATAGAGTCTTTCTACTATTTTGTAGTATTTTAGAGTCTTTTACAGGTTTTAGCACGTTTGGAGCATAATTGGAAATATTGGAGATTTCTGGAGCATTTTGGAGCAAAGCTGAAGTTCGTGTAGCTGAGTACCCGATTTGAAGCTTCAATATCGATCGATACTGACTAGTATCGGTCGATACTCACTGCAGCAAGACACGAGTCGCGACTTTTAGAAGAGTTAAAGAATTGCAAGATTGCCCAGAAGACTTTATTATTTACAAGAAGCCCCAAAATGTGATTTGGGTTATTTATTAGTATTTTACACCCACTTTGATGGCTATGTTTTATTTTACCTTAGTTTTGTGAGAGAGCTTTGGAATGGAGACAAGTCTGAAACTCTGTTCGTCCGAGAGAAGATTTCGAACCCTCTTGTTACTCTTTCTTATTTATTCAAGTATTTATTCAGTCATGTTTATTGTTTCAATATCTATGTCTGAGTAGATCTCCTGTTAGGTTTAGGGTTCTCATTAGGGATTTCTTTGAATGCAAGGTTGATTAGTTGTTTAGGGTTCATAATCTGAATTAGTTCTTCACCATAGGTTGTTCTCATAGCTAATTCTGGATTGATCACCTAGAACTTAGATCTTAGGATAATTGATTAGGCACGAGAGTGCGATTAATTACCTGATAGAACTTAGGGTGAGCAAAATAACTATTCGCAAAGAGATTTGGTTTAGTTGTTTTGTGAACAAATCAAACTTGAACTAAAAGCTGGTTTAGACTTTAGGATTCGCAAAGAGATTTGGAATTCTAGGATTTAGACTTAGATAATTCTCGCAACGAGAGTTGGTCAATTATACTTTAGTGATTTGAGTTCAATAATCGTGCATAACATGAACCCTGATCAGTTAGTTTATCTGCATTCATAGATTTCCTAAGAAATACCTTGAACCTATCTTTCTCCAATCGAACTTACAACAGTTTAATTTACGTATTGCTTTCAATTACATTGATCACTTAGCTTAATTTTCATCTATATGATCTATTGTGTGTTTTCTTGAGTCTCTGTGGATTCGATCCCTAAGTATTACAATCGACAAAGTTTTAGTACTTTTAGGGTATTAATTTGAGCTTATCAACTATCCAAAGAGAAAACTTACAAGTATCTATCGATATCTAAAGGGATGGTGGTATCCCATGTGCTAAAACAGATCCAGCCACGATTTGTGATGAATTCTACAGGATAGACATAAGCATCTCCTGCAAAACACGGGAATCAAAACTCAACATGAAGAATATAAATTGTGTGTATTCACAGGCAAATATTTAGAGTACACTTCTGAAGGAACTATAATTCTCTCAAACCTTAAACCGAATTCGCCGAACTACGATCTATGTTTGAATTCTGGTTCCTTCACTTACCATCAATATTCAGTCTATTCTGCACCGCACCAAGATGCCTGCTTAGTAAAGTGGTTTTCCCTGCACAAACCACCAACGAGCACTCAGAGGATTATAGCGAAACCTGCTGAGCAAAGGTAAGATCAAACTACAGAGACAAAGAAGTGAAGTACTTGTGCCACTATCACCAACAATTAAGAGCTTGTACTTGAAGGTTCGCAGTTTGAGTTTGCTCGATGAAGCATTTAAATTGGAACATGCATACAACTTATAAGAACATGGCGATCATATGTTTTAAGAACGAGAAAGAGAGAGAGAGAGATAGCATTGCATACCTGGAGAATCATCTTCTTCTTCAAGATCTTTCTTCTTTTTTGCACGGACACTTATGGATATCTTGCTTTTCAGACTCAGCTCAGCCATGGATTTACCTGACAAATTGATTGAACTTCTGGTGTTGTACACCCGCTGGACCGACTCATCCTTCTTGGAAGATCCAGCTGCTCTCCTTACGTTCGGGTTTCTGTTCTCTTGACCCAGCTCTCCAGATAGGGACTTGCTCCTCGGGGCACCAATTCTGATGATTGAGTTTCATTTTTGGTCTTTCTTCGATTTGCGCTAGTCGCATTACGAGAACCACTGGGCAAATTCTTTGCTACACTAGTTAGAGTTTCATCAAGACCTTCAACCTATTAAAACGATTGAGGACAGAATCACAAATCAAATTAGAGAAACATTGGCAAAACAATTAGAGCATAATCTTTCAAGTTATCCATGAGGACTCGCAAACAACATTAAGATATAAGCTACTTAAAATAGAGCAAAACCATCAGGGATCACCAAGGAATATTAAGATCAAACAAATCTGACTCGAGCTTGGTTTCACAGGTTATCCAAAGAGTGAAACACATAGTTTAGTTTTAGATACAGAAATCAAACAAGATGAAAGATAAAGGTCGTTACTGATCCAGAAATCGAGACAAATCTACAAGTAAAAAGGCATCCAATCGTGTTCGTAGGTACGATTCCGATGAAATCACTGGACTCAACAGAATCGATCACGCATTATCTTAAACTATTCAGAGAAATGGTTTTAACCATGAAATTGAAAGAAAAGAGAAGCGAAACTTACAATATCAAGAGCTTTAAGAGCATCGGCCATGGCGATATTTATGACATCCCAAACTCAGCCCAAAACCGTAAAGCCCAATCAAAGAAAATCCTAAGTCTCACTAAGGGCAAAACGGTCTTTTTCCCCCCAACCCTAGACCTAAGGAGCTCGACCCTTACTCTATTTAAAGAGCAGCCACATTTTTCTCAGAGCCACAGAGAGAAAACACAGCGAAACTCTGCCGAAATCTCTTCACAGCCGTCAGCCACCGAAGGAGAAACAGTTACAGGCGAGTGTTTTGTGGAGCCGCCTGCGACCAGATCAGAAGGAGTTTGGTTTCAATCCACACACGGTTGGAAAGATCTAGTTGCAAGGAAGCTATAGCAATTGGCCGATCTCCATTACGAGGTAAACTATGTTCGTTATTCGATCTGCAATTTGGGACGGAACCACTGTTTTCAGTCAAACCCAGATCTGACTTTTTCCAGTTTCACAGAGGCATCTTGAGAGCGATTTTCCCGTCAATACAGAACGAACCAGATCATGACCTACATACCATTCTGAAGATCTCGCAGCCACCTTCCCATATCAAGCTTCGTATCCCGAATCCAGAATCTGATTTTTCACAATTTCTAGAGCCATATTGAGATCCGTTTTTCCGTTGAACCAGAAGGACCCAGATTGCGATCTATATACCGTTGTGAAGATCTTACATCCCTCTTTCCAGATCTACTTTTCGATTTCGTTTCTAAGGTATGACGTGAAAGTTACAGTTGTATCTTCTTGGACAAGAAACTGTCTAAACTATAAAATCTGGAAACCCCTAGTTGATTATTTTTGCGTGTAACGCAGAGTTGGACCTTCAACCGCTAATCTCTAGAGTTGTTTTCGTCGTGATTTAAAGGTAAGGACTAGATGTAGATTCCCAGGATGCGTTAGTTGAAATAGGAATATGTTTATGTTTAATAAAAGTATATAGATATGATTGTTGGTTGTTGCATGTGAAAGATGATTGATGCATATTTATATGAAGTAGTTGTTTGCTAGGCGTGTTAGTACACGATTTTTTGTCGCCGGGGTCATGGTCATGAGCCATGAAGCGGCATTTCTATGTTGGGCCGCAACCAAAGAATGAGAATGATACAAAGAATGCGAATGGGTTGCGGTCCCATCGATAACGGGGCTGACGAGTCCAGAATGTGAAAGAGATTGAGTAACATGGGTTGCGACCTGTGCGAATGTGATGCATACTTGTTAGGATGATTGATGTGATGTGAACTACTGCATATAGAAATGATTGCTCATGATTTGTAGTATGGTTAGGAAGGACATGTAGGTTTGTGTGTGTCTATTACTTATATTGTGCAAATTCATTATTGCAATATTCAAATGATGTATCTAAGAATCTTGTGTGCCCCAAAAGCACATCATCGCTGAGTATTTTCCAAAATACTCACCCCTCTCTTCCTTTTCAGGTGAGACCGAAGAGTAATACTTATGGCAGTCGTTGTGGTGTTATTTTCCGGGGACCAAAGGTGTTTCTTTTATTTATTTTATTTATCATTTAATAAAGATTTACTTCTTATTTTTCGATTTATAATTAGTTTTATTGTTAAGACGTTTTGAGTTTCTGGTTTGATTTAATAAATAATTTTTCAGACATTAATGGAGTGTTTAATTAGTTTTGATTTAATAAATAATTTTTCAAACATTAATGGAGTGTTTAATTAGTTGGTTATAATTAAAAAAACTGTTAAGTGAGTGGAAATAAAGTTAGGTTAAGTTTGTTAGATTAGGATGTCTCAATATTGGTCATATTGGCTGGGATTTTGTTCTTCGTACAGAAAAGCCGAAGATCTCTTATTGTGGAAATCCATCGCGACGATGTACAGAAAGAAAAAGAAACAGAGATTTTCTCTATAATTTGTTTGCTGAGAAGTTTCTGCGATGAGTCTCTTTCTCTGTACCAGATTTCACCTTACTTGCTGTTCAAGAAATTTCTGCAATGAGTGAAGACGAAAGGAATTTAGATCTCGTCATTTCCAGCGCACGTTAGAGTAGTTCTGGGTTTCGTTTCAGGCTACGGTGAGCCGAGGAATGTTCGACGTCCAAGAAAGTGGCTAAATACCGATTATGCCTAGTGTGTGGTGAAGACTCTGACTTAGAGAGAGACTCTGACCCTGACTTAAATGATGCTCAGCTGTCAATTCTCTGTCGTTTTACTTAGTAAACTTTAGGGAAATTGTGCTAAATAACCAAAAAAAATTTTATAATTAATTATAACCATAACAAAAAGAAGTTGTGATATTTCAGGTATAAATTACACAGTATATACGATTCCTTGTATATCGATTTCCAGCTTTGAAATAAACAATGGTCTTAGATTCACAGCCATTTCCTTGTATATTATTTCTTCCAGTTTTTCTTTTTTAACTTTTATTTTGTAAATCTCTTGGATCAATTAATTACACATTTCATCAAAAAAAAAAAATTAGCAAACTTCAGATCATTTTGACATCTAAAATTTTATATAAAAATTAGGAAAAATAATAATGCGTATTAAAAAAAAAATTTTTTAACTATTTTATTAATAAAATCAACTTAATTGTTCCTTCAGAATTTAACAATCAGTCAAAATATCCCCACCAAAATCCAACGCCCCTAAAATTTTCCATTGTTAAAACCACATCGGGTAATCTATCATTTGGGGCTTATATTCAAAACTCCAAGGGCCCATTTTCGAATTTGAAAATAAAATTCAAAAACCAATTAACGCAAAATCATCTTAATCACCACCGGTTACCAAGTTGTTGGGTCGGTTAATATAGGGAAATTGATTCTCAACTACACGAAGTATACGATAATGCATGGCTACACATCCGAAATAAAACAATGTTTTAAAAACTATATCAACAATTGATATAGCATAGCCAGCTACACGAAGTATACGATAATGCATGACTACACATCCGAAGTAAAATAATGTTATAAAAACTACATCAACAATTGATATAGCATTGCCAGCTACACGGCCGAACAAACATGAGTCATATGTGTAACACCATAACCATATATTTCCGGTAAACCGTTCATCGAGCTCCGGCGTTGACTCGAATTTTAAACAATTAAACCCACCCAAATTTAACCCGACCCGACTTAATCCGATCTGACCCGACCCGAGAATACCTAAAGTTATAAAAAAAAATAAAAAGATTGAAACCCCAAGTCAAAGGAACGAGTTTTCAGATCATATTTATTACTAGGCCCGCAAATTCGATTAGTCAGGTATTTCGATTCGGTTAGTTCGGTTTTTCGGGTAATTCGGTTTATAGATTTTCCATCGAAAATAACCAGATAAAATATCGGTTCGGTTCGGTTATCGAGTAGTTCAATTATTATTTTTAATGCCGAAAATAACGGAAATGTTGGCAAATTCAGTTTAATTCAGATAGTTTCAGATAATTTCATTATTTTCGGTTATTTTTGATCGGTTCTACGTAGATAAGGTTGGCAAATTCAGTTTAATTTCAGTTTATTTTTAAAATTTTGGTTATCGGTTCGGCCGAACCGAGAACCGAAATTAATTATAAATATTGCCGAAAATAACCGAAACTATCCGAATTAAACTGAATTTGCCAACCTTATCTACATAGAACCGATCAAAAATAACCAAAAACAACCGAAACTATTCGAATTAAACTGAATTTGCCAACATTTTGGTTATTTTTGGTATTAAAAAATAACTGAACTACTCGATAACTGAACCGAAACGAACCGATATTTTATTCGGTTATTTTTGGTGGAAAATCTATAAACCAAATTACCCGAAAAACCGAACTAACCGAACCGAAATACCTGAACTAACCGAATTCGCAGGCCTAGTAATAAATATGATCTGAAACTCGTTCCTTTGACTTGGGGTTTCAGTCTTTTTTTTTTGAACTTTAGGTATTTTCGGGTCAGGTTAAATTTGAGTGGGTTTTATTGTTTAAAATTCGAGTCAACGCCGGAACTCGATGAACATGAACGTTTACCGGAAATATATGGTTATGGTGTTACACATATAACTCATGTTTGTTCGGCCGTGTAGTTGGCTATGCTATATCAATTGTTGATGTAGTTTTTATAACATTGATTTACTTCGGATGTGTAGCCATGCATTATCGTATACTTCGTGTAGCTGGCCATGCTATATCAATTGTTGATGTAGTTTTTAGAACATTGTTTTACTTCGGATGAGTAGCCATGCATTATCGTATACTTCGTGTAGCTGAGAATCAATTTTCCTTTTCTGATCGTTAATATTGTTCATCTGATGCCACACGATATTGTTCACCTAATGGTTAACAATTTGATTAACATGATAACTATCGCGATAAATTTACATATTACATGTTAACTATCGATAAGTTTACATTTATTTTGTTAACTCTGTTATCATATCGAAATATAAAAATGTACCGAGATTATTGAAAGTCTGACGATTTGCCTGAAAAAAAACCGAACTGGGTTTTGTTTTAAGTTTCATTTTGGCACTAAGACCATCATTAACGCAGGTTCTTAAAGGAGTTTCTTAGGTATTTTATTGATTAAATCAAAGATAAAATGTTAATTTTCTTAAGAACCTACTTTTATTTGGGACACTTAAGAATCGGCTCTTAACTACACGTGTCACACTTGTATTGGCCAGAAAAATGAAGAAGAAAATTATCTTCTTTCTTCTCTCTTTCTTCCCGAGCAATTTCTCTTTTCCTTCTTAATCTGATGGTAAAAGTGATATCTTAATCTGATAGTATGGTTTGCTTCAACTCTTTCTTGGAAGTTTCTCTTCTCAAATCGCTCGATCGATAAAATTCGTAAAGTAGATTTCTTAAGAAATGTGTTGTGTTTTCGATCGAATAGCTTGATTCTAACAAGGATTTGATGGATTTTTGAAGAATATTGGGCCGGTGAATTTCAAATCTCAGGAAGGATAACTCGCGTTTAAGGTATTTTTCGATTGAATTTTAATTTTTTTTGTTCAATATGTCTTTGAAATTCGGAAATAATCGGGTCACATTTGGTATTTTGTTCACTGATTTGAGGTGTTTAAGTTCATTGCTGTTATAGGAAGGTAATGGTTCTAGTTATCAATCAGAGTTACCTCTCACAAAAAATCCTAATTTGAGCGGCACTTAAGGTAATTTCATATGCCCCTTTAACTTCACCCAATATCTGATTTTTATCCTTGCAAATATGATAACAAATGTGATCCAGATGGATATCACCTCTTTATGAAGAATTTTCTATATATAGGTTGGAATGTCACTTGCATAGATTGGGGAATTTGCTTCTATTCCAGAAATTAGAGTATTGTGATGTTTAACTCTATTTTGCCATTTATCTATGTTGTTAATTTCAACTCTGTTTCATCTTTTGAGAGTTTCTTATATGAATGCTCATGTTATCATAACTTTCTGCTTTAGTATCAAAGAGTGGCAATGACTATCATTTATCTCTCTCTTTTTTATCTGCTGATATCTTTTGTTCGTGCTTTCATGTATGGAATTTTGACAAATATTGGCTGACAAAACATCATCTATCTTAAGCAATACAAGGACGGCAATTTGAACTGAACCGAAAAGTAATTTGGTTAGCTGGATTTCACTTAAACCTGGTACGTTCTTCACATGTTTTACTATAGTTTAGTCATGCATCCCTAGCTTCTACAATGTTATTTTACTCTAGGAATGTTCACATGTAGAATGAATAATAATATGAATCTAATAAAGTTGGTTCGCTTAATGATTTCTTTTTCGTTTCCACATTATAGTTTATGTATGGAACTTTTTTAAATCCACTACTTTGATCATATAAATATTAACACCTCTGCAATCAACTCAAACCATTGCTGCTATTGTTTAAGCATTTAAGCATTTATTGCAGTTGATCACAATTATCACTTCTAAAATATATTGAACTGTTAAAGATGCACTTGGTTAGAAAAACATGATTGAGCAATTGTTCCTTACCTTTTGATTTTGATTGAATCTTGACTTCTACTACAATTCTAAAGTACTTTTATATGTGTTTAATTTCTCAATTTTAGTACTTTTCTTTGTCTTTGATAACTGGAGATCTTGTTGTCTAATTATCAATTTTAGTAATTTCTCAATGCAAATTCTACTTCTGTAATTATCAAACTAACCAGATTAATCAATATTTCTACAATTTTATACTAACTTTTGTAATCATCAAATAAGATGTTGTATTTTCATAATACAATTATGTTACCTCTTATTATAGAATATATTGGATTATTCATTTATTTCAATTTTTTTTGTTTAAGAATCCCTAATGGATTTGTACCATTGGAGCAGAAAAAACAAAAGTTTTTTAATAAGAATTCTTAACTTAAATTTTATAATTAAATATTAGTTAAGAAACCCAAATGGGTTTTTCCCATTGATGCTGTAATAAGTAATAACTTTAACATAAACCTAACCAAATTTTCCGGATTACCGAACCGAACTATTATTTCGCCTCGGCGTTATTATCCAGGAACAGTATCGACGAAGAAGAAGAAGAAGAAGAAGAAGAAGAAGAAGAAGAAGAAGAAGAGGTAGTAGAAGTCGAAGAAGAAGAAGAGACATTCTGGATTTAGGGTTTTATTTTCTGCTTCTTCTACTCCGGCTGATATGGCTTCCGTGTTGCTACTTCTTCTGGTGTTCGTCTTTGATCTCATAGCTTTTGGTCTTGCGGTTGCTGCAGAGCAGCGAAGAACTACCGTCAGTTTCTCTCTCTCTATCTCTCTCTGTCTCTATTGTAGTTCTTCTCTGGTTCAGTCATAATCTGTGATTTCTCCAACATTTCTCGTAAATTAGATTTGATTATTGCTATTACGCTTCCGAGGTTTCTCGCATTTTCATTTCGCTGGATCTATCTGCTTAGGATTGCTTTAAGTTGGGTTCTTTGTAAATTTCGGGTTTTGTGAAATTCAAGTAGTTTCCTTGTGAGCTTCATAGAAAGCTGAAAGCTTTAGGGGGGGAAATGGAGAAGATTAGAGGCGTTTATACATGTTAAAGCTTCTTTTAATAAAAAGTAATTGACAGAGATGATACCAATCGAAACCCGTTAGATATGATTTGTAAAAGAGTTGAGATTTGTCCTGTTTTGGGGTTCACTGTGCTGTTCCTCCTGATTTTGGGTTGTGTTGCTTTTGTTGACAGTGGCAAGTTGTTAATGAATCAAGAGATTCAAGCTACTGTGTGTATGAGAAGGATATCGCGACGGGTCTCGGGATTGGTTCGTTCTTGATCTTATTAGCGAGCCAGCTCTTCATTATGGTGGCGAGCCGATGTTTATGCTGTGGAAGAGCCTTGACACCAAGTGGGTCTAGATCCTGTGCAATTGTTCTCTTCATCACCACCTGGTAAAATGCTCTTCTCTCCTTGCAGAATCTATGTATTATTTACCATCTTAGATTGCTCCGTTTATATCAGTATTCTTAGTCGGTATGCGAGTATAACGGAATTGGCTGAAGTCAGTATGCTCTAAGATTCTACTAGTCATGCGTGTATGCAATTCAAACTAACTGTAAACTTCTCTATGCATATAGAAACTAGGATCAGGTCTATAATTGCATATATGCTAGAATCGATGGAGAATTAGGCTTAAAAACTTTCGTTAAGGTCCAATACTACTCACTGAACTTTAAGATCGACGAACTAAAGTTTGCAATAGGTTTTCTGTATCTAAGGTTGGTTGTTCAAACGGCTTACAATGGCGAAACTTCACTTTCCATCTACTATAACTGCAGAAAAATTTGTTTTAACTTTAGACTATATCTTGTTGTGACTTTGCTGCTATAAATGTTGTATACTTCAATGGATCAGGATGATTGGTGCAGGGTCTTCTTCTTCATAGCAGAAGTGTGTTTACTTGCGGGATCAGTGCGAAACGCTTACCATACAAAGTACCGTGTCTACTTTGGAAACACCGGTCCTTCTTGTCGATCATTAAGGAAAGGTGTGTTTGGGGCTGGAGCTGCATTCATAGTGCTCACAGGGATTGTCTCCGAGCTTTACTACGTGAGCCTTACAAGGGCCAAAGACTTTCAGGCTCCTAGAGATCCGGGTATTCGAATGAATAGCTTGTAGAACTTACACACACCCTCATAGTTGATTTAGAATTAGAAACCTTTTTGGCCATTGTTGTTGTGGTCATATTGTATGACTTAGTGTGTTCTTGTTTGTATATGAGAGATAGATTTGAAGTACTAAGCTGTTGTAGATCATGTCTATTGTACTTCTTGGAGTTTCTATCTTGTGTGGTTACAACAGACCAGTTAGCCTCTGCTCGCAAGAACTCGAGTCTGGTAGTCTGCTAATAAGCCTGGTTAATTACCTTTTTACCACTGATTGTTGCGATAAATAACCTAAAAACCGAAATTTTCATGTGCACATCCACGCTGACTACATATGCACAAGCAGCCTCAAACGCCACTTGAATCGGTGAGCAGTGCAGTTGCATTTGGAAATCAGACCTTGTGTGCTGCGTTTGCCAATCGCAAACATAAAAGACGGATTTACCCCTGAACTTTGTAACAAATAACTAAAACAAAACCAGACTTCTGATGTACACAAACTACACATTGCCTATTTGTATGGCTCCTCAGATTGGCAGATAGATCAGCAAATCTGTATGTTCACAAGACACAGACAGATTTTTCCTTTGTCTCTCTCTCTTTCTCTTGTGGAAATTTAATTTACATGTTTTTTCTGTTAAATAACTGTAAAATGTAAAGAAGAAGAGTTACAAAAGATGCAAGAATCAGACATGAGTTTATGAATGATGCTTCCTTCTTCAATCCTAAGCTTCTTACTTTCTCTGTTCCAAAGATGAACAGCAAAGCTATGTTTACGTAAATGCGTAAGCCTCTTCCGCGACCAATTCACCTCGCTCTCGTTTGCGGGTGCTCTGTAAAATCCGCTGATTCTAGTCCAATCCACCGGATAAAACGCAGAAGGTGGAAGAACAGAGAATCCCAAATCAGAGGAAGAGGAAGAAATGTTGATTCTTCCGACGACTCTTGACACTAAGTATGGACCGTTGTGACCCCATTTGTTACCGTTGAAGGTTCTTGAAAATTCGTCGATGAACCTTTTGAGCAAAGGATGGTTCTTGTCAAAGATGAGCACCGCGTTGTTGAGCCTGCTCCATTTTCTTGTAATGGAATCAACTGTTTGTGCTCCGATTACGTTGTGGAGATTGGTGAGAGATTTGAGGATTATAACATCTGTGTCTAAGTAGATTCCGCCGAATTTGTAGAGCAAGACTAATCTTAGAAGGTTAGAGAGGTTTTGCTCTAATGGAATCACTCCTGGACTGAACATTCCTTTCTTCAATCTTTCAAACCATTTCTCTGCCGATGTATCTTTGAAGATGTAAGCGAAATCAGGTTTAATTGGAAGCACTTTAAGCCCTTTATCTGTAAAGGGTTTCAAGATTAGGGTTCCTCTGTCACAGTCAAGTGAGTTTGAGATCAAGATTAAACAGCTATTTGGGTGAGATTTGAAGAGGCTCTCTATGGTGAATTGTTCTCGATCACCGAAAGATTCGATGGAAGAGATCCAAGTCATGAAGAACACTGACTCGCATGAGGATTTGGACAAGAAAGACTTGATCCTCGTCTTGAATCTCTGTCTTGATTTGCCTTGTGGCCGCTGAGTTACCGCCGATGTTAACTCGATTCTTCTCTTTAATCTCCTCGTCCTTCTTTCTGTCCTCGTGGACGAAACGTTCTGCTTCTGTACGAACCCTAAAGCTGTTTCTTTCACTACAAGCAACAATGAAGAATCTGACTCAGATGATGATGTTGTTGTTGATGATGATGATGATGGCTGATGATGATGTTGATGTTGATGAATCTGGTGATGATTGAGTGATATAGTGGATTTGATTGGTGGGATTGGATCAAGATGAAGAGAGAAGACATAGAAGATGTTGTAGATTAAGAGAAGCATGAGAAGAAGACCTAGAAGAGACATGGGAAGACAACAAACGAAGGAGACGACCAATCTTTTCAAGCTCTGCAAGAACATATCTTGTTCTGTTCTTCTGCTCTGTTCCGTCTTTTGATTTTTCTTCAAAAAAATTTGCAAAAGACAGAGACTTGTTCTGTAAGAGATTTTTGTTTTTTAGGACAAAATGGTGTGTATTATGTGATGATAATTGTGTTGTTGAGTAAGAAAATAAACAATTAATTTTAAACTTTATGGCATACGGATATAATGTAATGTATGTAAAATATCAATTAAAAATTGGCGAAAGAGAAAGATTACCAATACAAAATATAAGTATATATTATAATAATTGCAATGAATTACTAAACTATCATCTAAAGAGCGTGGTTAGAAATTCTAGTTTTGACTTATCAAATTTTTATAATTAATGAAAATGTATATGTTAGGTTGTAGATAGTTTATTTAGCAAAAGTAGAGATTTCAAAAGAAAATTATCTTAACTGACTTCTGTATAATAAGATAAGGCACATTTAACTCTTAAGGCACTTTTATTGGTGAAATTGACACTCTTACCCTTCTGTAAATTTCACTCTTACCCTAAAAAACCGACTTTCTTACTCGGCCATTCTTACTCTCCCGGCGACAGTAAAACCTAGAACTAATTCCTCTCTGGCTAATCGGCTCTCTCGTACATTTGCTCGTTTCTGTTTCTCAGGCGAGTCTCCGGCGAGTTCCCTTGTTACTGCCTCTATGTTTAATGAGTTTACCCGGCGATTAAACTTTTATAATCGGCGGAGATAGTTCGTTCCCCTTCGTCTTCTCACTGTCTCACCCTCCCCGACAAACCCTACATGGCTGGTAAATTCACATTTTCTCTCCCCCATATGAGTTCTGTTATAGATTGAGTACAATTTTGGGTTTTATGTGTCGGGTATACTAATTCTGCTATTCACATCAGTTTTTCGAATTTGGGGGTTTCTCTGTCGGGAATACTAATTCTGCGCTTTTCACATCATTTTCTCGCTTCTAAACCAACTTCCTTTTTAATCCGCGTCATTTGAATTCAACTGACTTATTTCTCTGTTTAATCAGCCTCCGATCTTCATCGGAATGTGATGCAAGACTACCAGAGCTTTTGTTTGCGACAGATAGATACCCAGTAAACCGTATCAATGTTTATTCCAGGCTAGGCACGCTTACGTTCCTACATGATCTCTTGAAAGATTCGCCAGAGTTTGAGGCTATTAGGCTATCATGTTTTGGGCCGTTAGTCGACCTCCCTGCTTTAAGATGCCCCATTTCATGAAAGCTCATTCACGGCCTTCTGACTAGACAGGTTGTAAGTAAAAAGAAATATGATATGTGGATTGTTTTTGGTGGGCACCCTTTCCACTTTGGTTTGAAGGAGTTTGGCTCTGTCACGGGATTGCCCTGTGGTGAGTTCCCAGAGGAGTACGACCCAGAATTCGAGGGACCAAACGCGACGGTGCCTGATGCGTATTGGAAAAAGCTCATAGGAAGCGATCCCAAAACTACCCTAGCTGACATTGCCCATTTGCTCAAAACTGAGCCAGACATGCGAAGGGAGAAGAGACTCCGTCTAGCGCTGCTTCTAATAGTTGACGGTGTTCTTGTTGCAAACTCTCAAGTGCACAAGCCCAGTCCCAAATATGTGCGGATGTTGGAAGACCTTCCTGGATTCCTAAGTTTTCCGTGGGGTCGAGAATCCTTTCTCAAAACCATAGCTGGTATGCGTCCCGGAAGCAAATCCCCTGGTAAATTAGAAAATCCTCTAGTAGCTTACAGGCAGCAAATGCGTCAAACCACATTTCGCTTGGTTGGTTTCCCACTCGCCTTACAACTTGTAGCATTCCAAGCAATCCCCTTGCTGCCCTCTAAGTTGTCAAATGATGGAGAACATCCCACCCTTCTAGAGTGGACTGAAGTCAAACTCCGCAAAAGCAATGCACTCTCACACTGATGTCCTTGATGTTGAGTTTGATAACAATGTTAGTCTATTTGCTAACCCATGCTTCATGGTTATTATTTTTGCTTAAGTTCTTACTTGCTTCCTGTTTTCTCGCATCTGCTCGTTCATCCCCTAATACCTCTCATAGAACCCCAAGTTGAGAATTGGGGAGAATGGGATGATGAAATCCTAGACAGGAAAGTGGCTTACCTGGAACGTCTTGTAAATGCAGGCCATGTATTCAAAAAGGGTGTTTGGCCGGGAGGAGATGCAACAGAGCCATTGCTAGTTCACCAGCCTTCTCAAGTCAGTAAATCTATCCACAAAAGACACATTGTGGACAGACGGACTAAGCTACTCCCTCGGAAAGTCTCAACGAAGAAGTCATCCCGTCGTAAACAGAAACGTATTGATGACTTCATGGCCCCCGTACCTGAAAATGCTGAAAACCAATGGTTGTTGTCTCAGGTTAAACAACTCTTTGCACGTGTAACAAGACTTGAAACAAAGCTTAAAGCCAGGAAGTCGGTACGAATAGGCAAATTATCCTGCCAGCGTCTCAGTTCTGCTCGGAAGAAAAATAAGGCCTCCAAGATATCAACCACTGCCTCAACTCCAGTTACCCGCTCCCCAACAGCATTGAAGCCATTAACCACAGGTTCACCTTCTACCCAACCCATCATTCGTCTCACAGACGATAATGCTACCCCGGCGACTAGTGTTGACACACTCACTAAAGAGACACCAATCTATGAGGTTCGAGAAATATGGTTGTTATGACCTACATTTACCAGACGTTGGGCCAGATTTTAGTCAATAGAATTAATTTTTATATATATATCATCAGGGGAACCTTGGCGGAGAACAAGAAGTGGATGGAGGGGATCATGTGCGTTTCAATTCCCCTTATTAATTGTTTAAAACAATTACTTGGGTTTCAGTTTTTTCTGCCTCACCAATTTTGTTGTCTTTTTTTGCATCACAATCCCCATTTCTGAACCAATATGGATCACTGTTAAACAGTGAGAACGATGGAGTTTTACAATCCACTGAAGATGACGTTTCGGAAATCTCCCATGGTAAATTCCTCTCATATTCCAGTTTCTCTAAACGTCCCCGTAGGTTTTTTTCCCTCAGAAGGAGTTGTATCCACTGTCCTGCCAAAGTTTCCCCGCATTGATGGCATACCAAATGCTGGAGCTCCAACATGGCAGACATAACTGTACGACTTGGCGGATGGAATAATTACCAGCACCCTCGCTCACTTGAAGGCTGACGAAGAACAGGTTCAGCTGAATCAGCACAAACAACAGGTTGTTCTTTACCCCAATTTATGTACTCGTTGATCTTTAATCCAATTGTTGCCTAATTTGGAATACACATAGGTGTTTATTAATTACCCTTATTAAATCTGCCCGAATTGTTCAGGATAAACCAACTGCCATGGACACAATCGCTGGATGCTGTTTAGAGAATTTCCCCAAGGTCACTACTGATTCCAAACTACATCAACTCATTTATTCCTCTTTCAGGCTCCCCCCCTCAACCAGTATGCTATACAATAAATGGCAGGAAGAAGGAGAATACACTGCCATGGACACAAGAGATGGACCTAACCAAATTGTGGAAAAAACTGCGAGTGATGAGGTAATATTCCAACAACAAATCTTGCTCCACGAATTTCTTAATCAATCCCCTGCTAAATCATATGCCCAAACGGTTTTTCTCTTCATGGCTTTTCCTACCCAAATGAACATCCCACACAGCCTGGTCAGGGTCAGCCCACAGATGGACAGCCCAGAGATGGACAGCCAGACGATGGACATAACGCAGATGGACAGAACACAGATGGACCGGCCGTAGCTAGTCAGGGCGCAGCTGGTCAATCACCAGATGGTCAGGGGATTGGTCAATTATCCTTTGGGCAGCTATCACATGGATCACACATGGATAAACCAACTGCCATGGACACGATCGATGGAGGCTGTTTAGAGGATTTCCCCAAGTTAACTACTGATTTCAAACTACATCAACAAATTTATTCCTCTTTCAGGCCACCCCCCTCAACCAGTATGCTATACAATACATGGCAGGAAGAAGGAGAATACACTGCCATGGACACAAGTGATGGGCCTCACCAAATACTGGAAAAAACTGCGAGTAATGAGGTAATATTCCAACATCAAATCTTACTTTACGAATTTCTTAATCAATCCCCTGCTCAAGCATATGCCCAAACGGTCTTTCTCTCTATGGCTTCTCCTAACCAATTGACATCCCACACAGCCTGGTTATGGACAGCCCACAGATGGACAGCTCGCAGATGGACAACCCAGAGGTGGACAGCCAGACGATGGACAGCTCGCAGATGGACAAGACGCATCTGGTCAGGGTGCATCTGGTCAGGACGCATTTGGTCAACCACCAGATGGTCAGGGGATTGGTCAATCATCCCTTGGGAAGCTATCACTTGGTAGGTGGTCAGGGGATTGGTCAATCATCCCTTGGACAGCTATCACATGGCCGCACATGGATGATGGACATTTAGGGAACACCACCTTCGAAAAAGATGTCCAAATGTGTGAAAATCTCCCAGGTGGTCATCTTCAAATGGTCAATCCTACTCTCCCTGTGACCAACGAAGTTCTCCTAGATGTTCAAAGCCCGGAAACTCAATCAACAGTTGACGAGGACCAACCCCAAGAGGAGGCCATTATATTTTTACAGGGAATCATTTTTTTCTAATATGTTTATCATTCAAACTTTAACACACGTTTTTTCATCCGGAAAAACACAGCCCTCTCTAAACCATCTCCTGGATGTCAGCGATTCATCCCCTCCACCTGAAAGGCAGCAGCACTGCCCATCAATCAAAGAACAACAACTTGCGGAATTTTTACGGATAAACCAAAACAGCTGTTGGGAAAACCTCCTGCCGTATACTGCTCCTGAGGGATATCAGTTGTTCCATGAAACACTGTCTGCATGCTTAAAAGTGTAGCTCCTTAAATTTTATTCATTTTTTCCATTAAATACTTCGGCCATTTTCTAATATCATGATTTATTTGTGCTCAGTAAACACTTGACCGCTTGTCACTACGAATTTTACAATGAGTTCCTCTTAACTCTCGCCACACCCCAAGAATGGATCTCAACTCTGGTATATCATTCATACCCTTGGTTGTATACATTTTCACCCTTGCAAATAAATTTGCGGTTATTTTGGAGGTTTTTATGTGTGTTGCTATTTGCTGTCTTCCTCTAAAATAAACGCAGCACATGGAGGTTCTTATGTCATTGCTTGGAAATCGGCACAAGAGAATACTGGAAATCGAACGTTCCTCTTTTGCAACACCATGGCTAATCAACCACCTACAAGGGAAATACCGTTCTTTGAAGGCTGCTAAAGACAAGAATAAGCACAGATGGGATGAGAAGCTTTCAAAATTTGTCAACGGCCCGAGGCAGAAGTGGCTTACGGATGTTGACACCATATATGTTCTGATTATTTGGGATGACAAACATTGGGTTGGACTGGCAATAAATCTGCCTGGCTGGTTTGTAGAGGTATTGGATCCCTTCCCTTCCCTATACTCCGAAAGAAAATTTGCCAAAGCCATGGAGCCTATTCTTGGTTTTCTCCCACACATTATCCAAAAGTTGTGTCCAACCAAAGCCACAAAGGCATATGGCCTCAAACCCTTCACTTGTGGACGCGTTCTAGGCCTCTACGAAAATATTAGAACTGGTTATTGCGGTCCGGTGGCACTTAAGTTTCTTGAGTTGCATGCCCACGGGGACCCCCACCCGGGTATGGCTGGAATAACTGATGATATAGTGGATGCATTCAGAAAGCAGTATGCCATGGGGATTTTCCAGGAATTAGTTGTTCCGCTTTACGTTCCTTCAGTCTCTATTTAGGCCCTCTCATTCGGATCTATCTCTTTTTATCTATGTTTGTATATTGGCGGCTGCGTTTTTGTACTATATACGGTCATGTTGTTCTTTTGCTACCTAATTATCCACCATCTGTTGTCCAACTTTTTAAGCATCTATAATCTTTGATGGCCAGTTCTCGTCTACGATTTGTTAGCAAATTTCTTTTCATTCCTTCAAGCAAAGCCTTGTTAAGAGTTTCCACCATCTTTTGTCCAACTTTTTAAGCATCTATAATCTTCGATGGTCAGTACTCGTCTACGATTTTTTAGTAAATTAATTTTCATTAGCGACTTTAGAACTTACAGATGTCTCTGTTTTTTTGGTCACTTTCGGTCATTGATGGTTGTACATGGATGGTTGGGTAGTAAAGCGTGGTTACGTATGTGATGTTAGGCCTTAATAGACAGGTGTTTGAGAGGACGCCAATCTTTGGATAGCTGTGTGTGGATAGTTGACCGTAGATAGTAGTCCATTCATTAGTGGATATAATTATGTGGCTAGTAAAGCGTGCTTACTTATGCGATGTTAGGCCGTAATAGGCAGGTGTTTAAGGGTACGCCAAGGTTTTGATTTGTACATGTGTGATTGCATAGTGTAATAAACTCGATTTTTTGTGCTCCAAATAATAGTCCATTAAAATCGAATATTGTGATAAGTATTATATTTCCAGTTTAATAATAATAATGTACTAAGAGCTCATTTAATAATAAAAACTGTCATTCAATCTTCCGGCGTTTCTTGCTCAATGATCACGTCGAATAGACTTTAAATCTTTTTTATTGATTTTTGCCTTGTTCAATGGTCACGTCGGATATTATATTTTTTTTAAAAGATGTCTTGTTCAATTAAAACCCCACTTTATGGGTTGCTCGATGGTCACGTCAAAACCAGAAGTCATCTTCTCCAATGTACACATGTGTTCGTGTAAACCAGATATTCTTCACAACTTTCCTTCCCCTATAAGTTTTTGGAGCTTTTCCTTACCTTTTTCCCATGTTCTCTCGGCCAAAAAAACTCCCAAAACAAATTCTATGGAAAATCAAGTCACCCTTCATACGTTGCCTAGTGATATATTAAACGATATTCTAACCCGGATCGGGAATTCTTCGATAATCGATTTGTCTTCATGCAAGATTGCTCTAAGGGAGTTTAATGAACTATCTCAACAGGCCCACTTCCTGCAAAATGTCAACATTTTTTTAATGCAATGCCCTAATCGGTTGCCAGGACCAGAGATCACAGCTTTTCGTCTCTCTTGCCTCCAACGTGGTAACCCATCCGCACTTATATTGAAGGAAGTTTCTCATTTCTTCCGCCTTCATATATTAGATGAAGGCCTTGCTATGCTCGGTGAAGGCGCTAACCGAGGGGGCATGATGGCCAAGTATTGTTTCCACATGCTTCGTTTAGTAATGGACGCCAACCCTACTGCCTTCTCCATGAAGATGATGTGCAACTGAGAATGGCCATAGCAGAATCCAATAGACGAGTCTGGGCATATCCCCTACCGGTAGAGTTTGTGCAATGAAAACAAGATTTTAAAAATACTATAGCCGACTCGTAATGTGGATGTTTAAGAAACAATTGGGGATGACATGCCGATGACCAGGGTTGCAACTCTTGCTTTTGGACACAAGAGGCTTCTCTTTACTGCGAAACCATGCCGGATCATGTTCTCGAATGGCCTTACTAGTGTAACTCTGTATGCATTTTCTCTTGGCTCTAACAAACTTTTTTGTGCCGTTTTTTTTGTAGGCTTTATGTATCTGCTGCCTTTCTTATTTATTCACATATTGGTATTGGTATTATGTTTTCGAATGGACTTTGACGAGGGTGATATTTTGTACTTACCATTGATTCTACAACTTCTACACCCTGAATTTTATTATAGCTAATACACCACTACGTTCATATTACACACTTGTCCACTAATGCACAAACAATGCAGCCATTTCCTTCTTCTAATATCAGCTTAATGGCCAGACCTTTGCAGAAATTGGTCGCATTGATTAACACCGATGTCCATTGGACATAGTTCTTCTAATGGACATAGTTCATCTTAATGGACAGAGTTCTCGTAATATCCATGTCTCCGCAAAGCCATACTGTTTCCAGACCAATTTGCAATTCCCTAGTAGACTGGGGACCGTAGCTTTTGGATAGTAATATGTGGGTACAAACTAGGGGATAATAACTTTTGGATAGTAATATGTGGGTATAAACTCGACCACGGTCGATGGGAGCGCCATGGTGGATGCCCTTTCGTGGATATCATATATTGGATGCGTCAAAGTCGCTAATAAACTTTGGTTAATGTTTTCGTGGGAAATGATTTTGTCGATACAAGTTTGTTGTTAACATGACGTGGTTAGACATTGTGGATACATGGAATGCATGATTTCAACTAATAAAGTTCGCATACACCCATGCAGTTAAAGAGCTAACTATGCCCAGATAAAACAGTAGCAAGCAATCAGAACTACTACCCAAATCAGCATGGTCTTCGAGAACCGTATATCTCCTTCCATTTCAGAAACACCCTTCTCATATCCTAATACATTGCTTTTCAGTTCTTCGAACTTCTTCTCATATCCACGAATATTGTCTTTCATGAGCTCAATCTCCTTGTCAGATGAACGAAGAGCATCTTTCAAGTCATCTATCTCCTCAATCATCGACTCATCGGCCCATTTGAACAAATGGTTTTTGTCCTTAAAAAAAAAAACCATTCGCGACTTTTAAAGTAATGATCTGATTATATAGTTCTTAACACTATCATTTCAACAACATTTCCTAATGCTTACCGTTTCAGATCCATTTCGACAACAATGAAACAACCTTCCAGGATTTTTAGTTGTGGTTGAAGTCCTTATCACAGAAAATTTGCCACACCGACATGCAATTGGAAATCCTCTTTCTCCTACACGAACACCCCGCATCATACTAACACTCAACCCTGCAGATTCCACATCTATGGACATCATTTTTACCAATTTTCGAGTTTTGAATAGAAGTCAGAACTAATGTAACTATAAACGTACCTGAATTCGCGGAAGAAGCTTTCTGATTCGATGATGTACTCATTCTCCTCTCTCTTCGCCGGCAAAAAAAAAACCCTACTGATGTGAGTTGTTCACCCCCAAATTTCAGATGGAGGTCGACGAAGATGATGATGGCGTAACCTTTTCTTTTTTATTAAAGCCCAACTAGTTAATGCCCAATACCTTATACAATTATAATAATTACAAAACGCCATCGTAATTGGTTAGGGATTTATAATTCCGGTCATGGAAGAGGACCTATTTTTGTTGGCGTCGTAGACCGCAGTCGGATATCCCTTCGTGGATTCGAAATGTTGGATGCATAAAGATGGATGCACTTCTTGTGATGGTTTATGTGGGAAATAAGAGGCTTTAAAATCTTATAGAATAAGAATGTGGGAAATACGGAATGTTTGTCTGTCTTTGAATGTTTCAACATATTCGTTTATATTTACCAACTGTTCATAAATTTATTTTTTTCTACAACTTAAATTATATCTAAATAGCTACTTCATCTTTTCTTTTAACTTGTGGGTCATAATCGTCTTTTCGACATCACTTTTAGGGTTAAAACCCAGTCCGCGTTTTCCGTATAAATTGGATCTACCAAATTTCTACAAGCAGCCAAGCGTAATCCCCGTTGCAGTAGTCATGTCGAAGCTTCTCACCGATCGATCATCAGCTAGTGACAGCCTTGACTCGATGGAGCTTTTCGCCGTCCGAGGCATCCCGGGCCTCTGTTATTGTGGCGAAGACGCGGTGGTCATTTCGCAACCAGTTGGTAACCCTTGTATAAAATACTTCGGCTGCCCCAGGGGAGAGGTAACTTCAAATTCCCAATTGTTATACCTATTATTTGTGTAAATCAGTCTCCAATGGATAATTAAATTATATCTACTGAAGTTCGGTTCCTGCGACATGAAGAAATGCTTGGATGAGGGACTTATTGAGGAGATAGCTGACCTCACCAAAGAATTGGATGACCTCAAGGATCATCTACAAGATACTCGTGCTCAGCTTGAAACGATGCTGGGATTAGTAGCTCAAGGTGGTCAAGACTACAATGAACTAAATAGTAAGGTTATGGAGCTCCCACATTTTTCGGGGGTTGTTGTGCAGGGTTCTCAGTTTGGTCGTTTCAGCAGGGGTCCATATCAGAAGGAGATGATTGTGGTGTTTCTCGCCGGTGCTTCCCTAGCTTTACTTATGATTATTGCCCTTATTATCCCCGCTAAGTAGTTTCTCTTCCTTCTAATCAGGCATTATCTATGTATCAACAATCTCCTTTCCTAACTTTTGGGTTGTTAACTACGTCAGCAAACCAATTTTTGTATAATCGGTTCTTTTCTAACTTATTCTTCAGATATGGATACATCTTCGTGGACACAACATTTGTACTCTTTGTGGTGGAATAGTTGCCCAAAGTGGAGAATAAGTTATGGACTACCAATTACATCATGGCTTTTACATCAGTCGTTAGCAAACATATGAATTTGCAATCCCCTATTAGACGAACTAAAAAGTCCACTTACGATACAGTTTTATTCGATCTTAGTTAGTGGATACTTGGACACAGTATATTGGATACTGCATGGTGGATAGTCCTTATTGGTTACCGGCTACTATCCAAGTTTTGGAACATCCAAGTTTGTCAACTTTATAGTCCCAGATTATTAACTTCGGCAAACAATCACAAACCATTTATGGATTTACAGTTTTAATTAGATCCTGCTTAGTGGATACGGAATTATGGATACGAGATTTGTTCATGGGTCATATCTACGAGGTCTAAATATGTGGACACAGACTATTGGATACTGCCTAGTGGATAATGCCTTTTGGTTACCGACTACTACATACATATTAGTGGATGCTTATTTTGGAACATCCAAGTTTGTCAACACCTGCTCACGTATTATTAACATCTGCAAACAATAACAAGCCATTTCTCCTAACCACATACACAACATTGTCAAAATCTCATAAAATTTCATGCCGGCAAATACAAATACATCCATTTCCAAAATACTACTTTGTCTTAAGAGTTTGCAAAACAACATCTCTCACTGCCAAAAAAATAGTCCCACTTCCAACCATCTATGATTAAGAATTTTCCAACAACAGTAATACCCCGATACCTGGTGCCCTTGTTCAGCACTAGCTTCAGATTGGATTGTTGCACATGGTTCTGTTGTGTCCTGATATCCCACACTTGGTGCACTTGTTCGGCACTGTCTTCTTCATCCGTGTAACCTACCAAAAATAATACATACACTTAGTTTTACGGCACTGCACATCAAAGTACATCACTAAAGGTAATTCCTTACTGGAAATTCGCCGGTCGATGGATAACGTAATTCATTTGGCCTGCCGGATGGCCTTCTGGTTTTTGGAGGAAACAAATGAATACTGCTCACCTCTGGAGGAATGTCTACATCTCTCGGGTTCCCTTCTGGGCAAATTACCTCTTGATAAGTTTCTGCCCAAGTGCCAGTTTTGTAACACTCACCCACCAAACTACCATAAGGAAGGCCCACCGAGTCTGCAGCCAATAACTCATGCCCACAGGGAAACTGTAACTTCTGATATACCATACAAGAACACTTACGGTCATTTAATATTACATGGTGCTTTTTTCCAAAACGCCCAAGAATCTCGACACTCCAGCTAGAGACACTATTAATCTTGCTCCCTGTAGTCGTTTCATATTAGTTGTCATATGTTTATCAACCTCTGGAGTCACACTCCCTCTATATTTTGCTGATTTCTTCCACCTAGCAGCAAACCATCTTGTCATCATTCTCTGAATAAAAGTCAATAGCTCAATGATGGGGAAATTCCTTCCTTCAAGCAACGCCTTGTTAAGAGTTTCCGCAATGTTACTCGTCATCATATTATAACGATCACCTGGGAAATATGCTCGTGTCCAACTAGCTATACCTACTTTCTCTAGGTAACGTGCGCAGTCCCCATTCATTGCTTTCACCTTCCCGTATGCCTCCCTGAATTCTCAAATACTAAATGCAAATGCAGCCCTTACAACCAACTTTGCCAGCCCCTTGTTTTTATACCTAGATGTTACATTCTTTTGAAGATGAACAATACAAGCTGCATGATGTACTTTTGGATAAACAGTTTTCTTGGATGTCTTAATGGACTGATGCCTATCATAGATGATGGTCAGTCTATTGCTATCTGCAAGCAAACGCTCCAACACCTGCAGGAACCATATCCACGCAGCATCATTCTCACTGTCAACAACTGCAAAAGCTAGCGGAAATACTTGGAAATTAGCGTCTTGGCCACTCGCAGTTAGCAAAACACCCTTGTATTTACCTCCCAAATGTGTCCCATATAACACTACTACGTGCCTAACCCTCCTAAAGCCAACCAGTGAAGCACCAAATGAGAGGAACACATACTTGAATCTAACCAATCCATCCTCATCAACTTCTGTCTTCAACTCAGTGACAGTCCCTGGATTTGAAAGCTTTATCATATGGAGATATTCAGGCAGTTTCTGAAACGATTCATCTTCAGATCCTCTCACTCCTACTATAGCACTTTCTTTCGCCCTATAACACTTCATATAGGAAGCGCTCACACGCAGATCTTCAAGTACAAGTCGCTGCAATTCCCTAGCCTTTGGGCCTTTCACAGGATCCCCATACTTCACCCGATAAACAGCAGCTATGACACGGGACGAGAGGCTACTTATGAACGCCTGTCGCGTTTCAATATCACATGTATGTTCAAGCTGTGCCTTTTTAATCAAGTAACACGAGCTGTCCTTTACTTCCTTTGCAAACACACGCCACTCACAACGTTTATATAAACAACTAACAACAAAGTTGTGACGCCTTGTTTTGCTCTGGTAGAAACAGAACATTTCCTTAATTGCATATATAGCAAGCGCTATCTTACAATCTTCCTTTGATGCATACACCTTCCCTACTCTAATGTCTTCCTCCCCGCCAGAAACATCAAGGTCTGGAATATCAGCATTGTCATAGAGCGTGTCGTCAAACATCGGGGGGATGTCGAAATCCTCATCGTCCAATGCTTCTAGTTTATTCAGCCCCTGTCTATTTGCACCATCCCCTTGATCTTGACCACCACGAAACGTCCATCTAAAGGGAGTGGATCTGTCCTCTTTCTCTTTGTAAATTGGAGGAAATTCAAAAGCATCATTTGTAGAACTCAATATTTCTTCACCTATACCTACACCATCCCATGTTTTATCTCCCGGATCTACTGGGTCGCACATTACCTCTTCCGCATTAAAACCACCAAATTGATCATCAATAAATGGTTCCCAAAACTCTTTATCATACTCATGAGTCATAACATCTTGCGAAGCTGTTTCTCGAGGATCATCCTCATCACTATCTGACTCAAGAGTTTCTCCATCAGCATTACTTTTTGCCGAATCCATCTTATAACTTCCCTCTAATATCTCAGCACGTCTTATCAGCTCACCATCTTCCTCGTTTTGCGTCTGTCCGCTAGACCCATTCCGAAAATTTCTACTAGAACCAGTGCCGTCTTCATACCCAAACTGTTGTTTTCTCGTAACTGGAGTTGCTATCCCATCATCAGCTAAGTCAATAAACACTTTTAAAGGAACCGAACTTTTTCCCCTTGAAATAGCTCCCAAATAGTCACTCTGGTTACTTTTTCCAGAAACAGGACTGTCAAAACTAGACATCAATGGTGTCTTCTCCCCGCTAACCCCACCATAATTAACACTACCAAGACTTCTTCTCGTCACTGGAGTTTTAAACTCACTTCCACCACAATCGGTCTCAGCCGTAACACTCCTCCCACGTTCACCTTCAAACTTAGCAAAAAGATTCATAGTAGCTTGAAGCCGAAAATGTTGCAGGAAGAAACCAATTGCACCTTCATTTGTAACCATCACCGGAGCAGTTGTTATCCCTGTAGCTAGTTCCATGCTATTAGGCGGCCAATAACTCAACGTAACAGACACTCCTTCCCCGCCATCAACAAAGAATTCTCTGATAACATTTTTTTTCAACTCCTCTATAGAAATTCCTGGCCGAAGTGGAACTATCCTTGACATCTTCTCTGTATCTATAAGAAAATCCCACTTCCCCTCTTTCGACCAAATTCACTCTCCACTTATGACCATACATTGATCATCCATCCCTTCAACAACAAAACAGAAACACTACATTTCATTTTATTTTGTTTTCAATCAATATATCCACAATCTGATTGCAATAGTTCAAAACCCAGGAAACTAACCTGTCCAAATTCTTTGGCCGTCCTCGCTAAAGATTGTGGATATGAAGACTAACTTCAACAACCAAAACCAACTTTAAACACCTAATCCAATCACCACTTTAATCTACCTCTACGATTTAATGTTTATCTACCCCCAATACAAATGTCTTCTTCCCAGCCATAGGATCGAAATCATTTACTGCCCCAACATTAAAAGCATTTACTACTGCGTTGGACCCACTGTTTTTACAAACAACCAATCACAACTAAATGGTTCTCAATCTTCATCCATCATAGCTAATCCACCTAAATAATAGATATTTTTACCTATCATAAGCTTTCGCGTTGGCAGCACAAATTACACCCCATACCTGGAATTACTGAACAGTACTTCTAGCGGCATCCACCTCCAACTATCCAAAGTGTTCCGTTCAAACTTAATTGTGCTTACTAACTCTAACTTTATCCATAGATTTACATCCATAATAACTACAACCATCAACTTCTGACCATCGACACTTCTAGGTTATACGTTCCCCTGTTTTATTAAAAACAAACCATCCATAATACATGCAACCATCGAATACTGACCACCCTTTCTCCACCGTTAGCCGTATCATTTTCTGGTCTTCATCAATCGACTATACCCGAGAGGTTGTCTTCACATGATGAATGACGACATCCATCGATTCTACCCTATAGATCCATCCATCAAATCCCTGTCTGAACTTCATCAATAAACTACAGAGGACTACCCAGTTTCCGAATAACGGCGTCCCTCTTTTAAGTTTTGGGCGGTCGAAAATTGGAGTTTTACCCAACCCTACTTCCTTCCCGATTTCTGAATTGCATCGCCGGTCCGTCTTTATTTTCGATTCAGCTTTCATTTTCGCACACCCAAAACGAGAGAAATCAGATCGGTGGGTTTCTGATTTTTTTGGTATCAATGCTCGGCGTAGTTTCCACGCGAACCTGTCGGGATAGTTACGCCGACCGAAAACAGCTTCGTTACTGAAAATTAACTGAGGGACTATTTGAGTTTTTCACACACATGAACAGGGAAAAATGGCCTTAAGAGCTAAATGTGCTTTTTGTAACAAAAACTGGCACAAATGCCTTATAGTGTAATTAACCTATATTTCAATTAGAACCAAATTTCGATAGTTACTGGTTTGATTGTTGATAGTTTTTTTAAGGTAACCAAAATTTTATAAATATTGTTTGATAGTTTCTAATAGGGGTGGGCATTTTAACCGAACCAAACCGAACTCAAACCGACCCAAACCAAACCATAGTTAATACCCAACCATTTAGTTGAAGTTTTTCTCAACCCAAACGGTTCGGTTCAAAACCGAACCGAACCGATAAACCAATATGTTTTTGTTAATTAGTTAATTAATAATATTAAAAATAATAACACATATATGGTGGTAGTTTTATAGTAATGCTATAAGCCTATAATGACTCATATAAGAGATGAATAAACATTGATTTGTATAATTAACTTATATTTAAGTTATTGACTTGTTGTAAATTCATTTTAGTGGCATGAGAGAGACGAAACCATGAAATTTTTCATTTTTTATTTTGATTAAGTGGAATAATTTCAGTTTGGTTTTAAAATTTTAGGGAATTGTTTTTTTTTATGACTTCGTTTTGTTTACGTTTCGTTAGGATTCTTGTTTTTATAAGTTGATTTTTTAAAAACCGAACTAAAACCAAACCAAAGTACAACCGAACTGAACTAAACCAAACCGAATTAAACTCAAACCGAACACAAACCGAACCAAACTTATTTCGGTTGAGTTCGGCTAAAGTTTTATTCAACCCGAATCAACCGAACCGAACTGAACCCGAACCGAACCCGAAATTAAACCGAAATGCCCACCCCTAGTTTCTAATGACACATGCGAGATAGTGGTCACGACTTTAATCGGTTGCTTGTGCAATTTGGTGTTTCTTAATTTTTGTTGACAGCGGTTTCTTGTGCAATTGAAACACTAATTATTGACTGACCATATGAAATAATATATGGTTGTTAGAATGTATATTTCCTAGTGTGATTAACATATTTATTCGTATAAAGTATATGTCCATCATAATGATTGAGATTTTTTGGATTTAATAATAAGTCAACACTTTTGTTTGATCTGTGTGTATGAGTAATTGTTTTAATAGTATGCAGTTCCCATGAGTATAAAAATATTAGTACAAACTATTAGAATATAAACTAAAGTCGAATATTTTTACTGATACCTTTTTTTATATATCATTTTTAATCTTTTTGCGAAATAATAGTTTTTTTTTGTTTTTGTTAACTTGGCTAATTTTTTTTTTTTTTTTTTACTTTTCCTTGCACAATAAAGTTCTAATGAACTATTTCATTTCATGTCTTTATTTTCTATTTTATTAAACTCTTATCTGAGTATGAATAAGCTTGTTTTGAAACTGCTAACATGTATTGGTTTGAACATCTAAAATGAGATTAGCTGAAAGATACCAAAAGATAAAGAGATTTTCGATTATATCTTAAAGGATTAAGAAATGAGAGTTGCTTTGAGAGAGTATTACTTATGAGAATTTTCATTGTAATCTTGAGAGTTATCTAATTTTTCATTAAATAAATCTTCTAATTTTTTTTAATTTGTTTCAAAAGTCAGATTTTTGTTTTTTGTAAAACTCTTCTCTATTGGTTTGGATCCCTGTTCAAAAAAATTGGCAGTCTAGTCGCATATGCGGCGACCGACCATGGTGATTTATGGGTAATCAGTTCAATAAATTGGATGTCCGATTAATCTACGATTAGGCCGATTAATCTCCGTCTAGACCAATTAATTTCCGTCTACATAGCCTCGTGCCCAGTTTTTTTTTAATTTAAAATAATATAGTTGGTTCTAAAATTTGATAAGTCCAATTTATGTTCATATTTTTAACGAATATCATAATGTATTGGATCTAATTTTTGTTTTCATGTGTTTTATCCAATCTTAAACACAATATTATATTGAAACTATAAATTACAATGAATTAACATGATAAAAAGACATTAAAAATGTCAAAAACTAATTTCTGATTAATCTCCGATTTGTTCGTTAGTCGTTAGGCTCAGTTCGACCATCCGACTAGCGCCTACCAAAACAAGTAGGGTCTACTTCGTTAATTCAATTGTACGGCCGACAAAAATAGAAAGGGTTTTTATGAAAATAAAAAAAACAATAAATTGATCTAATTCAAGACTGGCATAAGACTCGATTTCTAATCTCATGCAGCCATACACTAATCAGGAAAGTTGACATAAACAATGAGTACAAAAATATTTTAGGAAAAACAAATTGCTCTAAACATTTTGAGTACAAACGAAAAGATGAAGAAAAGAACCAATGAGCAGTTTTTAGAAAACACTGAGACTTGAAACATAATCCATAATCAAAGAAGACCTCTCCTCCTCTTGTAATCACTAACAGTTAACGTAAGGCCATGTCTCTTGCCATCATTCTCAGCAACTCTGCATCCCACTGTTGCTTCTGTCACCTGTTTCCTCGCCATGAACGCTTTCTGTACTCCTTGAGGTCCTCCATACTTCTGCAACGCCGTTAGCGATAATGGCAATTCGAAGTTATGAAGCAGATTGTGTTCCGCGCCTTGACCCATTGGAGCTCTTGTGTCTATTAGCTTCCCTGCATCTGCAGCCGCTTCTAAAGCTGCTTCTGTAGCTTCTACACCGTTCTCTCCTACTCCTGCTGCTGCATCTGCTCCATTGGTCTCAACCGCTGCTGCAACCGCCGCTTCACTATCTCCTCCGTCTTTCCTTTTCCCGTTGTAGTAGTTCGATGATCGTGTCCATCTCCTTGAAAAAGGATCATATCCAGCTTCCCCGGCCTTGAGACTAGCGGTAATTGATTTTACCTCGGATGCGTTCTTGAAATTCTCGGCTCTGTTCTTCTTGTTCATCTCGGCGAGCTTGAGCGCTTTTTTATCTACCTCTTTCTTTTTCCGTGATGCCTCAAGCTGTTTAATTTTTGCTTTGATCCTCTCTACACCTGCTTCATCGTTTTTGCTCTGTGCACCTTCCAACTCTCTTCTAAGCCGATCTTTCTCGGCCGCAACATTCATTGGCCTGATCGAGGCAGATTTTTTCTCCTGCAACATCTGCTTGACGGTTTCCGCCGAGTAAACAAAACTGTTTATTCTTTTGATCGCTTCTTTCTTCTCTGATATATCTTGCTTTGTGGGCATGCGACCATTTGTTCGCTCCACCTCTCTGATCCATTGCCTATACTCTTCCTCCACCGGATGCCCATCTGAGATCATTGCCATTTGCCATCGAGCAGCCGAGCTTTCATGTCCCCAGATGACGTTAAGGTACTTGTGTGTAGTTTTGTTCTCTAGCTTGTATGTCTTGTCCGGATCGGTTGCATCTACATTCTTCACCATGCAGAGTCTATAGATTGGCCCACTCTTTGACCTTCCGATCCCGACCCTCACAAAGCACCCGACGATAAGCTCTTCAAAGAAAGGCTCCATTAGCCATTTGGCAAGCTTAGACCGCCTGATAGTAATTTCCTTAATATCCTCAAACGTAGGCACATCTGACCTGTCATCATCACTGTCGAGCATTCCTCCATTGGAGCCTTCATCGTCACTCTGAGACCTACTATCACTGTCACTTTGGCTGGAGTTACTTAAATTGGAGGAAGCTAACGGTTTCCTCTTCATCGATGAGAAATCTCGGCTACCTGAACCACCTTTTGATGCATCTCTCAGTTTCCTGAGAGTGGCAGGGTCTTGCTGTTTCATACGCTTTGCCCTCAATTCGTTCAGAGCACCATCCTTTGCGGCCGCTCTGTCTGCAGATCTTGCAGACGAACGCACACCCCGAGAGGCCGGAAGAGGCGTGGTCTCCTTTTTGGAAACAGGGGTCTTCTCGTTTTCCCTCTTGGATCTAAGTTTCTCAGTGAAGTTCTTATCACCTTTCTTATCAGCACGTTCAGCCAGAATCATCTCTCTCTGAAATTCTGTCATTCCAGCAAGCTTCTGCCGGTCTTCCTCGTTCTTGTAAAGGTCATCCCCAAAATCAGATTCCTCGCTGCTGTCACCTTCGCGATCAGATGGGCCATCAGCGTAGCCGCCTCCTTCATCCCGATCTTCTCTCTCTGCCTCCAATCTCTTCTTCAAAGGTACTTGAGACCCAGAAGGTTTCCTACTTGCATAACCACGTTCTTCATCAGAATCGTCCCTTGAATCACTACCGCCATCAGAGTAAGAACCCTCACGTCTCCTCGATGATGGAGGATGAGAATGGCGGCTCCTTCCTGGTGCATTCGTTCTCCCAGCAGCTTCCAAAAGCAAGTCATCTAAATCAACCATTGCTTCTGAGGAGGCTCAAGAGAGAGAGAGTGAGTTTCCTTTAACAACTTTCAATTGGTTTTGCACCTGCAAACCATTACAAGTTCACAGTTAGAGCAAGCCAAAGATTGGGTTTTGTAGTTGAATGAAATTACCAAGAATGAAACTTTTGAGCACAAAAAAAAAGGGTTAAAGAAAACTATTCCCCAATCAAGTTCCTTGTCAAATCATGCGACGATTAATAAAGCAAAGAAGGAGAGTAATGAATCGAATTTGAGACCCATACGAGAGATCTTGAATCAGGGAAACCTATCTGAGCTCTGAGCTCAAATCTGGCGGAATCAGAGCCGGAGAAGGATCGATCTCTCGTATATGAATCAAATTCGATTCGAATAGGTTTAAGTCCGGCCGAAACCGGGAGCTAGAAGCCGTTTCGCGGCGGAGAAAGGAGAAATAAAGTTTGAAGGGAACTCACTTGAGACGAAACGAAGAAATCGCCGGAAACTTGTTGCAGAGATCGACGGGTCAAAGAGGGGACGAGAAGAATTGAAAGTAGGTCGATTAATCGACCAAGAGCGGATTAGCAACAACAGAACAAAAAACTCAAAGAAAACGAGACAAAAAGGAAAAATTAGGGACTCACAAAAAAAACAATTCTAATATTTATGACAAAACCCTTGAATGTTCAGAATTATAATATTTCTATATGGCTCGTATCTTCTCCAATTTCGAATATTCGAAAAAGCAAAAACCGAGAAATCAACTTGAATCCGAACCGTGGATCCGAATGCCCAGACCCAATAAAGTGGGCTTAAGACCCTGAACATCAACTTAATATATACAAAATTCAATTTTTTAAAATTTTTACCATAGAAAGAAATTAACTTGAAATAACTTGAGTTTTTCTTTTGACCTCTAACAATACTACTATTGGTAGCCAAGATTCGACTACCGCAATTCACTGCATATGCATATGGTAGGAAGGAAAGAAACTCGCGGCGTCATGGCGAAGTTGGGAGACCATAAGTACGACGAAGGTCTCGAGTTTTTGTCGCAATTTTCAATTTTTTTTTCAAAATTCATTTCTAAACTCAAAACAAAACAAAAAACAAAAGTTGTAACAACGATTTTTTTTTTTTTGAATAAATTTTACATTTAATTAAAAAAAAAAGTGGATTGCAAAGAATTGACAGAAACATTGGCAGGATGTGTGGTCCGTCTTGAGACCATTAATCCAAAACATCATAGGTGTGCCCTCTTGCCTAGAGGATCATAAGGTTGTATTCAGTCGAAGGTAAAAGTAATGGTGTGCCAGATCGAGTAACGAAAAAAGCTCTCTCTCTTATGAACTATGCTCCTAAGTTGTACTCTTTAGTGCCAAATTGGATAATCTCAACATAAACTGTAATATGTTTGGATAAATGAGAATTTGATGTTGAGCCAAAAAAAAAAAGTTACTACTATTGGTAGTTTACTAATTTCGGATATCACGTTGTCAACACAAGAAAGTAGAAAAAGATCAGATAAAGCTCTCACGAAGCACTCTATTTCCGTATATCTTCGTTGTTCCTTTTTTTTTATATGAAAAAAGTAAACAAAAGTACAAAAGAATGGAGCGTGTGAATTATAAACCTAAGCCCAAACAGAGAAACAAAACCTCTAAAGAACTGAGAAACTCTATATTTGTTGTAAGTGTCTCTACAAGTGTTGAAATCATTAACATTGTGTGGTCACTACGTATAAAGTGTTGAAGCAAACCCAAAGTTTTGCATAAGCTGTACACTGAAACGTCTTTTTTATCTATGGCAATTTGCACGACTCGATAACTTCCATCACTGCTTTATGAGTCTCTGGAGGGATCATGTTCAGTGTTGTATGAAAAGCCTGAACCACAACATAGTAGGAACAAGCACACAGTCGCATCACAAGGTTTCAGTCTGCATACTTTTATCGATTTCTAAGGGAGCCTAGTAGTGAGTTAGAAAGGGTTTTCGAGACACGTACCACGAATCTATCCAACACCGGTACCAGAATTGCAAGGTTGCGTTTCGGGAGATAATCTCTGATTGCATTGCGTATACTTCTACTGCTAAGAAATAAGAGATTATGTTACAGCTTTTCAAGAATTAGAATACCTAAAAAAGCAGAAAGGAAGGTATAAATAACCTTTCTGTGGATAGAAATGCGAGTAAAAGGGCAGAATATGCCTCCACGATCATCTTTTCCGCTTCCTTTTCGCTTTCTAAAACCGCTTCTTCATCGTCCTGAAACATGAGGAAAGGGCAGGTTTAAGACATTCTTTCATCTTCGGGCCATTCAAAATCCATAAGAATACGATGATTAGCTACTAACCAAAGTGAAAGTACTTGTTTCTTCTTTGGTATCTGCAGATCCTTGATTGGTGAGAAAGACTGAACATAACAGAGGAATCATGTCTTGTTCACTCTCTTGCAACCCTTCTGGATTAGTGATCGGAACACTAGCTGCCGCAAGCCTTGACCTAAAACAAAATAATAACTGGTTAGAGAAGATTTTTGAGACATTGGGTATAAAAAAATATATCATGAAATCAAGAGTTTCTCCAATTTGAATAGAAGACAACCAAGTGACTATGTTTTCCTCTTATAAGGATTTTGATGTCAATACTGACTATACACAATCTACGTTCACAGCAAAAGATGTAAATCGAGAAGAACAGAGAGTTTGATACCTGTTTATTCCATCTTTCTCCACCAAGTTTACAAGTAATCCCAATATGGCAACAAGAAAATCTAATTCCTGGTCTGTGAGATGTTTATCTTTCTGGTAGCACGTCCCCGGTATTTCCATTTCACTGAAAAGTGGAGATCTGGTGAAGGAAGGAAAATGTCCAGCAATTAATTCAGCCATGCTCTCCAGTCCTCTGCAGGCAGCAACTTGCCGACAACCAACGGAATTATCATTTGTTAGGTTCATTAAAACCTGAAAATATGTTCATAGCATCAGAGAGTTAGCAATGGACCACATAATATCCCAAAATATCATAAATTAGCATAGAAGGTGAGATTCCATTCTGTTCCATTATTAATTTCATTCCCGCTGAGGGAATTTGCTATAAGAAAACTATTGTTAAGAATACTGTACATTACCTTCACGGCTGTTAATAGGCAATCAGATAAAAGACAGAGACATTCTTTATCAACGTCATATGTGGAAGATGGCTGCTCTGTTACATGGCGATCTCTATCACTTGATTCTTCCTGAGAATTTAACCTATGGTTGGATTCCTCTTGGCTCGAGAAGAGCTGATGTGAATGTTCATCTTTACTATCTCTGTAGCTTCCCTTCCTCTTTTGAGCTTTAGATTTCTTTTGCTTTCCTGATACTACTGCCCATTTGGAAGGTCCTGAATCTTCCAAATCAAATGAAAAAGGATCTGGACTATCCTCCAAGGATGCAAAGTTTTTATTTTTTTTACAACTGGGTTCTCTAACTTGACTAGTCCTTGCAGTGCATCTGGAAATGCCACTACTCAGGGAGGCTAATCTGCCTGCAAACGACCCAGTGTTGGAACCAGCTCTTGTCGATAGCTTGCATGAATCATTTATTGATGTTACACTTGATTGAGACCCCGGCACTAGTGTAGCTGAGCAATCTAACAGGAACGCAGATTGATTTCTCTCGGATACATTCCCACTTCTCATCGAGCTCCAGCTAGTGGTAACAACCTCGTTAACTGCAGAAGATAGATGTGGCTGAACAGCGAGTAACATACAAAGTGACAGAGGGATAGAGAGAGCCCAACATAACAAGAGGTGAAGACGCGTTTGAGACTATCAGAATGAAATACCTTTACAATCTGCTCCCAAAATAGACTCACGATTAACACCATTTGCGAAGTGAGGGTGAGGATGTTTTTTGTTCCTGTGAGCACGTAACTGAAGACCTGGTGTAATCAGTCCAACCAGCCATCAGAATAAGAGATGATAACATGGGAGATAGTCATGGTAAAAATCCAAAACTAGGCATATTTTACCTGAAAGCATCTTGATGACACTTATCATGAGCTCTGTGAAAGACAGTCGGGATCCATGAGAACCCATACTTTTATTAAATCCGAGCAAATGGTTCTGAAAGAAATAAAATTTACAGGTATTTTTTCAGATGCAGAGCTAATCAATACAAGCTATCGTGAAGATAGGAATCCAAACTATATCAAAGCTACCTGATTTTCTGTGCTGAGGAAGGTAGCATTCTCCATGATTTTCAAACACTTTAGAAGCAATATCAGACTCTGCTTATTCAGGTCATCTTTTACATCATGTACAGAGAGTGTGTCATATGCCACCCAGCGCTGCATACAAAATCTGCATTAGATACAACTGCAAGCAACCATTGACAGCTTAAGTACAGAGTCTCTACCACCACTAACACAGAAATTACACTAAACCGTGTTACATCAACAAGTGATCCCTCTTTGGATATATTAGCAAAGGACAGCTAATAATTGTATTGAAACATATATGATCCTGAAAATACCCGAACAATTACAAAGCTAACAATTTACGACACTTTATACAAGTTATCAAAGTCCTAGTCAAGCAAACACGGGAGTTTTTATCTTATAAAAGAAACTCATGCTGATGATAAAGACAGGGATAACAAGATCCCCAAAACATACAGGTTCACACCTCCATTATGGCTTGACAATCCATAACAACGTCAAAGACTGCATCAAGTCCTCCAAGTTCTCGCAGTTTCTCCTTGAACGTTCCTCCAGTTTTTTGTACAGTACCAGAGGTATCTTGATGGGCAGAGAAAAAAAAAATACTTAGCAAGAAAAAAAAAGAGATGAATTATATAAAAATGCTGCATGATCTGCTACCGCTGACACATTTCTTAAACTGAATCACAGCAAGTAAAACAAACCACAAGTAATTGTTTCCAACAAAAAAAGGCCAGAAGTACCATCGAAAGAGATTTTGGACAAGCATGCCTTCTCCATTGCCAACAAAGCCACCCATTTCGTACTTAGCTCAGGCCTCATCTTTTCAGTTTTATAGCTATCAATCAATCTAAACTCCTTGCAACTAGCATGAATTTCATGAGCTCTGGACAGTATATCACAGGAGCTTGAACAATGCATATCGGCTGCATCACGTCCTGCATCAACATCCTTGATTATTGATAAGAGCCTAGAACCTATATTCCGCGGCTTCTGTTTAGTGCTGGCAGAAACCACAGGTTTCAACAGCTTTATCAAAAACTTGATTGAGTTGGGTGACTCCATAAAGTGATCATCCTGAACCTAGAATCATGAAAGTGAAACAGTAAACACGTGATAAAATGCCAATGGAGCAAGCGAAAATAACACCACCAGTACATTTCATAATGCAAAGAATATGCGAGTCGCTTACATCAGCAGTTAGAACAAAGAAAAGGGTAGCTGCAGCAAGATTGCTTGGTATGTCATCAAGGCTGAGACCCAAAATAGCGTCGATTATGGATTGTGAGATCCTGAAATAAGAAACTCTCAGAAATATAAGGGGAATTTTTTGGGAGAGTCCTCATTAAGGACTTCTCATCTACTGAATCAAAACCAATCGATTATGGATTGTGAGATCCTTTGATAGATTTAAAACACAAATTTTCACACTTTACCATTCAAACTCACCAGAAACCAGAAATGTTCATTAGTTTCTACCTATTCATACCCTCCAGAAATCTAGAAGATCAATACAATCAAATCCATCCAAATAAGAGCTACAATGCACACATCTGGATTCAAAGTTGTAACAGAGAGATATTGGAAGGGGGAAAAGGGCTTCGCCAGCAACAGCAAATTGTACCCAAGCGTGCCCTAATCCACACTATTGGAAAATACCCAAAACGCAGAAAGCTCGAAGAGATCTCTAACACGAAACCCAATTCAGAAAATTCCCCAAGAGGTCGATGTAGAACAAATTCTAGAAAGGAAACAAATCGAAAATTGACCTACACGTACCCTTGAGCCCTCAAAGACCGTCGCTGATACTGAGATGCGCAAAACGAAAGAAGAGACGACAGTGAATTTCTTCTGATCCTCGTCTGATGCCCATTCTTCAACCCATCAAGCGCGAAATTAATCTCGTCCTCGTTCTCCATCAATTCCCCAAACTCCTGCGCCTCCATCAAAGTCGAAGTCAAACCGAAGGCTCCACCACCGTTCCTGGGTCTCTTAGCCCTCCGTTCGGCGCCTCCATTCTGAGAGAAATCATCAACCAGGAAAGTGGATCTTGAAGAAGAATTCCAGAGAGAGGATGAGTCTTGACTGGAGAAAGGGAAGGAACCGGAGAAATCACGTGGCTCGATTTCAGGTGACTGAGACGAAGACGAAGAAAGATATTCCGACTGCGATACGGCGTCGTTTAAAGAGTCGGATAGTGTCCTCAACATCCCCGGTTTGCGGCGGCCGTACGTTCGCTCCATCATCGCCGAAAAGCTTCAAACTTTTCTCTCGTTTGGGCGATTTTTAAGGTGAGAATATCAACGGAAGGGTATTTTCGGTATAAAATAATAAAATTGTTCGTCTGAATAATAATATATAAAATAAATAGTCAACAGTTTAAGTATTGACCGCATAGCGCAGTGGATTAGCGCGTCTGACTTCGGATCAGAAGGTCGTGGGTTCGACTCCCCTGTGGTCGTATTTTGTTTTTTTTGTTTTTTGGCAATTTCTTCCCCAACCGGGTTAGGGTTTAAAGATTCAAAGATGTGCCCAGTTTTTATCTCGGTGTTTGTTTCATCCACATTTCTTTGTGAATTCTCTCTAGGGAAGGAGAAAGCAATCCAAAAACTATGGCTTCTTCTTCAACTTCTCTCAAGAGACGAGAGCAACCAATGTCTCGAGATGGAGATCAGCTTATCATTACTCCTTTAGGCGCCGGAAGCGAAGTGGGTCGTTCTTGTGTTTACATGTCCTTTAGAGGCAAAACGGTTCTGGTCAGTCTCCGTCAATTTCTTCGTGTAAAGGTGTTTGATTTTGGTGTGGAGAATATGTCTTATTGTTGATTCGGTTTGTGTTTGTGTTTGTGCAGTTTGATTGTGGGATTCATCCTGCGTACTCGGGAATGGCTGCGTTGCCTTACTTTGATGAGATTGATCCTTCCACCGTTGATGTCCTCTTGATTACTCAGTATGTTTACTTCTTCTTGCTCTTTGGCTAATGATACCCACTAATTGATTCTTGTCCTGATTTGATTAGAATGATAAATTTGGGAGGCTTTCTAGAGCAAAATCTTCAAAATTTTGAGTTTCTTGATGCAAAAAACAAAGGCATGGTGTGTAGAGGAAACATGTCTTGGATTTGGAATCTATGATTTGTGTTGAAGCTTTTAGAAGGGTGGAGTTTGTTCTTTGTGTGTGTTTGTCTACAAGTTTGTTTTTTTGTTCTTTTTGGTGAGAGGTTTCTTAGTTTAAGATAACAAACTAACGGGTTGATGCTTTTCGTTGCAGTTTTCACGTGGATCATGCAGCATCCCTACCTTATTTTCTGGAGAAGGTTTGTTTCTCTTATGAATGCCTTTTTAACCATTAGCTGGAACTAACACAGGTTAGTAGTCTTTGATTAGACAACATTCAAAGGGCGAGTTTTCATGACGCATGCCACAAAGGCTATCTACAAGTTGCTACTTACAGATTATGTGAAAGTTAGCAAAGTGTCAGTGGAAGACATGCTGTTCGATGAACAAGACATCAACAAATCCATGGATAAAATTGAGGTGTGTACTGCAATTTGCTTCTTATTACAACCTTGTTCTTGCTTTTAGTTTAGCTTATTATTTTGCATTGGAAATGATGTTTCTGTCATGTACGCATGATTTAAGAACAGGATATTTCCTTGCTCGTTTTCTTGATGTAGTTATTTGATTCTTAAGAGAAGTTGAACTAAAGTAGTGTGCTTGAAGTTTACTATTTAGAATCCAACAAAGGATCAGTCTAAGCGTCTGAATGTGTGGTGCGTAGTGGGTGCCTCTTTTAGGCTTCTTACAAGTCGAATTCATTGATAAAAATATATGATTTATGTTTAATTCCTCTCTAGGTAATTGATTTTCATCAAACGGTTGAAGTGAACGGCATAAAGTTCTGGTGCTACACGGCAGGCCATGTTTTGGGTGCAGCCATGTTTATGGTGGATATAGCTGGTGTCCGAATCCTCTACACAGGCGACTATTCCCGTGAAGAAGACCGACATCTAAGAGCAGCTGAGCTTCCTCAATTCTCCCCTGACATATGCATCATTGAATCCACTTCCGGTGTCCAGCTTCATCAATCTCGTCACATCCGGGAGAAACGCTTCACTGATGCAATACATTCAACAGTTGCTCAGGGCGGGCGTGTCCTGATCCCCGCTTTTGCCCTCGGCCGTGCACAGGAACTTCTCTTGATTTTAGATGAGTATTGGGCGAACCACCCGGAGCTACACAATATCCCGATCTACTATGCATCACCGCTCGCCAAAAAGTGTATGGCTGTATACCAAACCTACATTTTATCTATGAACGACAGAATCCGCAACCAGTTTGCAAATTCTAATCCGTTTGTGTTCAAGCACATTTCTCCATTAAACAGCATCGATGATTTCAGAGATGTTGGTCCATCTGTAGTTATGGCTAGTCCTGGAGGTCTTCAAAGCGGTTTCTCTAGGCAACTCTTTGACCTCTGGTGTTCAGAGAAGAAAAACGCTTGTATCATACCGGGGTATATGGTGGAAGGTACACTGGCGAAAACGATAATCAATGAACCGAAGGAGGTGACTCTTATGAACGGTCTTACTGCTCCTCTCAACATGCAAGTGCACTACATCTCGTTCTCTGCTCATGCAGACTATGCGCAGACGAGCACTTTCTTAAAAGAGCTCATGCCTCCAAACATCGTCCTTGTTCATGGTGAAGCTAACGAGATGATGAGGCTCAAACAGAAGCTCTTTACGGAGTTTCCCGATGGAAACACAAAGATCATGAATCCGAAGAACTGTGAGTCCATTGAAATGTACTTCAATTCTGAGAAAATGGCGAAAACCATTGGGAGATTGGCGGAAAAAACACCTGTTGCTGGCGATACAGTGAGCGGGATTCTGGTGAAGAAAGGTTTCACGTATCAGATAATGGCACCTGATGATCTCCATGTTTTCTCACAGCTATCAACAGCAACTGTTACTCAGCGGATCACTATCCCATTCTCAGGAGCTTTCGGAGTGATAACACATCGCCTCGAGAAGATTTTCGAGAGCGTGGAATCATCAATAGATGAGGAATCCGGGCTTCCAGCACTGAAAGTACACGAAAGAGTAACGGTGAAACAAGAGTCAGAGAAGCACATCTCGCTTCAGTGGTCATCAGATCCGATTAGCGACATGGTTTCAGACTCCATTGTAGCTCTGGTTCTCAACATCAGCCGGATAGTTCCCAAGATCGTTGTGGAAGAAGAAGAGGCTGTGAAATCTGAGAAAGAGAACGGGAAGAAAGTTGAGAAAGTGATATACGCCCTTCTTGTTTCGCTCTTTGGGGATGTGAAACTAGGAGAGAACGGGAAACTGGTGATTAGTGTCGATGGCAATGTCGCTCAGCTCGATAAAGAGAGCGGAGATGTAGAGAGTGAGCATGAAGGTCTTAAGGAAAGAGTAAGAGTAGCTTTTCATCGGATTCAAAGCGCTGTGAAACCAATCCCTCTCTCAGCGGATTAAAGCAGTAGTTGAGGTTTTTTATTCATCCTAGAGTTTTATCATCATCCTGTTTCCAAGTTTACTAATTACGATGATTAAGTCTAATGGATGTTGTTAAGAATGTGTTTTTATGAAACTTTGTTGCTTCTGTAAGTTTACTGTGATGATGATTAGCCCAATGGATGTTGTTACGAATGTGTTCTTACTCATCAACATTTAATTTCAGTTTTATACGATTTTGATTTTCACGTTAGTATATTATTTTTCTTGTTTTTTTCCGGCAAAAAAAAAATCATTGATTTCAAATCAAAATTACAAAATCAGTATACAGAATTTTCAAAAAACCAATATATTCGTCTGAAAAAGATACATTTAAAAACATGAAAATTCGACGATGCTTTGACAAGATTTTCTCGCTAATCTCTATAATATTATTTAATAAGACATTAAAAACTGAACTTTGTTTTGTAAGTTATTACATGAAATGTCATTACAAATAACAAAAAATAATTGAAATAGGAAATGATATAATAATTTTTTAAAATTATTGATTAGAATATGAAAAATATATATTTTGCATTAAAGAGGTTATTTATTATTTAATTTCTTAATTATTTTTAATGCTCTATATTTTAAAATAATAATCAATTCATAGATATTCAAAAACTTATTCAAAATCTTGCTACATTTTTCACTATAATTTATTATATTTTATTTGAATATATATCAAAACAAAAGTTAAAAAATATTTTACTAATTTTATAAGAAGTTAAACATAAGAAAACTTTTTTTTTATAAGAGTTTGTAGACTAACCACAAAAGCTAGAATCATTTAACGGTGCATATTAGAGTTATGTTTTCAATATTATAAGTTTTTGCGGGTTAGCCTGAATAATATTGTTGTTCACTGCAAACCGGGTTAAATAGAAAAATTATTACAAATTGACAGTTTTATCTATAATTATTAGTTAATTATATTGTAAAATTCAGATAAAAACAATTTTCTTAAATTTTAAAACAATTTTTTTTTAAATTACTCTGCGCTATAATTAGCGCAGGTTAAATCCTAGTGAATTATTAAATTTGTTAATTATATGTAACATATAAATAATTTTAAACGGGTATTTATGGATCGGACAACAATAATGCGGGTATGTGATGAAGTTTTTTAAAAAATCGAGATATAATCCAATTTTTACCAAAAAATCGATATATGATTGTTGGGGTTAAAATTCCGGCCCAGAAAATTGGGTCCAATAAACTTATGGTAAAAAAATTCGGTGAATTGAAAGAAACCAGACGGAGTCAAAGGAGTAATCGAGATCGCGGGCTAAGCTAAAGGTTCACCGGAGTGGAAGTCTACGGTCAAAGGAGATTAAATGTTGAAGCTTTAATCAACTCCGACGAGACCAAATACTTATTCAAACCGGTGAACTAAGGTTCATGGACGTAACGACGGGATCTTCAAAGACCATTCATGGCGAATCAGACGGAGTAAACGGAGACGTTAAACACGATCTCGGAGTATAAAACAATGACAAGAGCAAGGAGCAAAGGACCAAAATTCAACCCTCTACACCACTTCTTACTATAACTTAAATCTAGGCTCAAACATATGTCTTTTCTTTGTTCTTGTTCTTGTAAATCGATCTTGAGAATCGAAATACTAAACAAGTTTATTTCGCAAAAACTTTGTCCAAATTGCTCTCAGATCTTGTATGTTCTCATCGAGCAACAAACTTACTATTTATTGGTCGATAGTCCCTCGATTTTTCTTTTCTTAAAGATAAACCAATGTCCCCCGTTTATTTCTATTTACAAATTTTAACCGTTGTATTTTCAGCTACAACAATTATCCAATTTTTATCTGTGGGTAATAAAATTAGAGTGTGTTACATTCTATACACATTATGAATGTGTATTTACACACTATAACACAATTTGATACTCTTAACACATTCTCCACATATTTGCACTGTTTGGGTGATTTATGGACCATAATACCCTTGCCCCAATATAAAAGTGTCCACGTCCCTCCGTTCATCTTTAACATCCACCACCCATGAGTTAAAAATGTAAAATTTGAGTAAAATAATTATTATCTCCCACGAGTTTTGTTTTGTAATTTTCTATATTGTGAAAGACAAAATAATTTCTTTGGTTAAAATGAATGATAATTCTTTTTTCCCTACATTTTAATACACATTTTCTATAGTTTAGGTGTCAAACGAAGAATATATATATAAAAAAAAAAATTTAAAAACAAAAGTTCTAGTCGTGCGGAGGAGAAAGAGATCACGTTGGATGATGAGTTATGTACGATGTAGTATGGACACATTGACTTGGACATAATAACGTGAATAGATTTTAGAGATCTATAAAACGAAAACGAAATATCACCAAAGATTAATCGGAAACTCAATTCAAATCCAATACTAGTCAATATAAACAGACATGAGGCATGTTAAACATTTGTGGACAAATCACCTCCACAAAGACAAACAAAAACATGCCTTCAAAGTGCTCGACGAAATACGTAAGAGAGATATGCATATCCATTCATCAGCGAACACATGTTCATATGCATCTTGAAACACATGTTCATATGCATTTTGGTGTTGATAAATAGAAAGAAAATTTTAATAATCTTAAAACACAACGATTATATGCATATTTATTCATGAAAATACATGGAGTCCATTTTTATATCTTGTTCATAATAATGTATCTATACAAACATGTCCATATGACCAAAATTGCGGTAATAAAATCATTTTATCCTGCATAACCATTCGTAACATCTTATTTTGTTTAAATCAATAAATTCATCCATCTTATATTAAACATTTGTTTTATACTAATGTTCAATACTAAATGGACACACATGTCTTATCCATGATAAATTTGTTTTTTATACATATACACGAATATTTGGTTTTCTTGTGCACATAATAATTTGTCCATGTAAACATGTTCATGCATCCAAAACTACGGTAATAGAAGAATTTAATCCTACATGACTTTCACTAGCATCTTATTTTTGTTCACATATCGGAGAATAAATGTTTAGATGAGAATGGACGGTCTGTATAAAATTCATGAAAGTGTAAAAGAACAATCGATTAGTTGATACAAAAGATATCACAATATTAGAAGTCCATTATCCACATACAAGTGTCAACACTTCTCCGTTCATCTTTGAATATCTACCACTCATTTGTCCATCTCTGAATGCCCAATTCGAAAGAACAAATTTATAGTGGGAGACAACTCTATCTTTTCACATCAAAATAAATAAGCAATGTGATATAGTGAAAAAATGTGTCTAGAAGGTAAATTTCTCATAAAATTATGATAACCCTTTATTCATCCAAAATTTATAGATATCTTTTCTCGAGATGGATAACGAATATGAGTTCCAAATACATATATGTATGTGCAATGCCCTTCGTATAGGCGGGAAAATCGAAGTCAAAACAAAACATCGGTCTCTTCATTTTCCTTTGTTTCGACTTTTGGTTCCTCTTCTGAGTTTCTTTTCGAATCCAGAAAACGAGACCGAAATCGAAGCTTACCAACTGAAAACTGATGTCGGCCTACGAGTATCCGAACTTCTCTCGCTCCGACATTATCACGGTGCTCACGGAGGCTAATATCGCCACCGTTAAGGATGCCGATCTCAAGAACCCTACTTTCGACTTCGTCTCCGAGCTTTACACCAGAATTCTTATCTATCTCGACGTGCTCAACGAGTATGGATTCCCTCAAACCCTAGTTCCTTAGCTCTAGACTATACTGATTTTACCGTCGATTTTGGTATTGTTTGAAATGCGTCTGGTTCAAAGCTGGGCTTTTTCGAATTGTGTCAAAATTTCTTCATCTCTTATGTTTAAATATCATTATTATCAGTAGATTTTTTCTTAAGATTGTGGGTTTCTCGCTTTGCTGCTAGGTGTTTTTGAAAACCCTAATTTTTCTTCAATTTGGGGTTAACTTTGATCTTCACATCGAATTTCTGATAATAGCTTCATTTCTCAATTTGCTTTCTCAATTCCACGGCAGAGAAGACAAAGGGCAAGTTGATTTTGAGGCTTTGGAGCAATTGGAGAATCCAGATCATCATGCAACCTCAGCGCCGGCGATGAATCTTTATATGAAATTGAAAGATATGCTAGATATGGTTGATTGTCCGCTAAAGATCAACTTCAAGGATCTGTTAAAGCCAGATTCTTCCCGAACCGAGTTTTTCATCAGCGCACTTTTGAACTTTAGTCTACACAAGTATGTCCTTCTGCTTTTAATCTTTTCATGCTCCTAGTTTGCTCATACCTGATTTTCTCTGTAGTTTCTACTTCGAGAAGATGAGTTCTCTATAGTTTGATGCTCTCATGATTATTTGCATTTTCTTTTTTTCGTACTAGAGACTCAAAAATGGAACTTATAAGAGCAAAGGTAGAAGAGTTGACTCTCCTTGATGATCAGCGGAAGCAGTGGGAGGCGAAGATTTCCCAGGTAATGCAAGAAACATCTCTATCCCATAGATAGCCATCATCCTTTTCCTAAAGGCTATCCATGCAGTTGAATGCAGAGATTGCAGAATTCGATGAAGCCTGCGAGAGGGATGTACCATTTGTTGGAGAGCTAGAAACGAATATTGAAGAGCTCAATCAGAAAATATTACGACTGAATAATCAGCAGCTGTCACTGCGAGAAACTTTCCAGAAAATGAGAGAGAGGAGTACACAAATGGATAACGAGGTAAGAAATCGCAGGATATGGCATCGAGAGCTCCTTCCTAAAACTAAATTGGTGATTTAGTTGATCTTGATTGAGTTGGCGAATAGACAAATCCCGTCTATCAATAAGTCGATTTGCATATGATTCAATCCGAGGGACGTTTTCTGCTCCTGACATGTGTATTTCTCTCTACAGATTTCCAAAGCAGAGTTTGACCTTGTGCAAACTGTTCAAGAAAATGCAAACCTCCGCTCACAGATTGTTCAATCCCCAGACAAGTTGCAGGTATATTTTTGTTCCTACTAGCATTAGTTCTAATAGAAGATTTTGTGTATACAACACTAGTTCATATGTTTGTTGTGGAGACAGGGGGCTTTAGAAGAGAAGAAACTAGTGCTCGGGGAAACAAAGAAAGCTGAACAATCAGCAATGGAAACCTTCCAGGAAAAGGCAGCCATTCTAGAGGTTTACGAAAAGGTATATTGTATAATGAAAGCAATAGCTTATTACCAAATCCTATAGGAACTAAATGCATTTATGACTTTTTTTGCAACTTGATGGTTAATTCTTGGAAATTTGTCAAACGATTTGGTTAGAGAAATAGGATTTCAACAACATCATTATTCCACTAAGTTTGGTGTTTATTGCTCTAACCCGCTGTGACTTTTTTTCATACTCCACGAATACTGTCCAGGAGCTTTAGGAAGAACTTCATTTATTTTGGTGTATATTGAGTGAATCCAAGGTGGACAGTATATAGATTGAGACCTTATTATATGCTGTTCAATTCATTTTTTTGTAGTCGTACAACAGTTTTAATGCTTTCATTATGCGAGTTTAATAGTTGTATCATCAATGTTTTCCTCTATCACAGTGGTAATAAAGTTCATTCTATCTATGGGTGGCTTTTGCAGGCATTCAAGAAAATGTCAAAGTCATCTGCGCAACTGCAATTAATTAACGAACAGGTGACCAAGAAAAAAAATTCCTTTCCTCTTTCATTGCTTGTAGATTGTGAACCATGCATTGCATCTCTGGCATGTGGCAAGACACAGACCCTTCCAATTTATCGGGATGAGATGTAAAGTGTCTTTAATTTTAGCGTTTCATTTATATTTTTAAGTGTGTTTGATGATGTTACAGGTAACTAATGTGAAAGCAATGGAGAAAGATTTAAAATCTCAGAAAGCTAAGCTGAGTGAAGATGGGGCAGCATACAAATCACTTGAGGCGAAAGTGGTTGAGCGGGAAAGAGTAGGCAAGTCTTGGTTTATTTCTTCCCTTTTTGGATATTGTTTCTCAGCTTATACTTTGGTACGGAGGCTGTAACTTTCTATTCTTACAACAGTGAAACAGTTGCACAAATCATTGAAGCAGTTAGAGAAAGAGAAAGGAGTCATGTTTGATGATTGGACGAAACAATTGAATGAATTAAAACTGGAAGTTGAATCCAAAACACGTCAGCTTGAAGCCAGGCAAACGGATGTTGAATCAATAATAGCTATGGTAATAGTCCCTTTCTTTTGAACATATAACGATCTTAGTTTTAAAAAGCGCGCTTTAGGCGCGCCTAGGCGTGAGGCGCTAATCATCAACATGTCGCCTAGCGCAATTTAAAACTAAGATAACGATATAAATCTGTTGTGCACGATGCTTTATCATCGCTGTAAGTTTTCTTTGTCTATATATCAACAGGTTGATGACAATACTGCCAAGACTAACCAGGTGAAACAGTCAGGAGAAACTAAAATGAAACAGTTAGCCGCTAAATATGAAGAGATCGTGAAGCAGGTTTTTTTTCTCCATTTCCATTTTTGTCACCGTCTCTCTTGCTGCATCACTATGAACTCACTTGAATAGCTTCCATCAAAAGTAAGGCAGATCAGGGTAGTCGTTAGGCCTTATTGTATATCAAAAATCATGAGTGGCTAAAATATTCCGATCCACTTTTCTGAACCATGGAAACAACAAAGCAAGCTTTATGCTGCAACAAATGGAGAGGTTTTGAAAGTTGAAAACCATTATAGATTATTGTTTGTAAGACAAGTATATTGAGATTTGAGCCCTTGTCTTTGATGGTCGCAGTTTCATGAATACACGGTGTCGTTTGGAGCGTTTCTGCCAAGCTTCTAAATGGAGAAGGAAGTTTCGATTGAGGTAGAGAGCGATTGTAATGTGATCGATGATTTTGATCTTCGACACCAAGGAACACTACTAAATTCCTAATGTGATTGTATTAAACTTGGAAAAATGCTGCGAGTTTGGCTTGTTTTTGAGTTTTTATTACTTTTTATTGTAAGTCAAGTATTTTTTTTTTTCGCTTTCTAAAATTTTTATTACAAATTAGGACAACAATTACAAAGATAATTTTTCACGCAGATTGGAATCACGGCGAACGATTTTTTTTTGCACCATGCTGAAAATTTCATTTTTATAAACTTGCTTTTTTTAATTTGGAGAAATCGCATCTATGAAAATCCAGGTTTCCTGGTGAAAAAACATTAATCTAATCTATTTAAACAGAGACATTTTTTATGTTCAAACAAGAAAAAATGCATATAAGTCTATTCTAATCTATTATAACTAATATTTCTGTTGCCAAACCAATATTTATTGTTAAATTAAAAAATAATTATTAATTATATTTGGTTCAATTAAAAAGTAGTTTAATTAATTAATACAATTATATATATATTAATTTTAATTCGTAATTAGAAAAATTCAGATTATGCCAAAAATTAAATTAAATATTTAAAATTATAAATAAAATCAATTATTATAAATTACATATTACAAAATAATTTAAATTTTTATTATTATTTTGTTACGAAAATAATATTACTTATTTCGAATTTTTGAATTTAGATTATGCCAAATATTTTAATAATCATTTTTTTAACTGATACATATTTAAAATTAACAATTTGCATTGAAAGATAATCTTAAATTTTGAATTTAATGTAGATTTTCTGAGATTTCATCAACAATTACAAACAAAATATTCGGAATTAATAACAAAATATATTTACATCTAGATTTAAATCTTATTAATACATTCAGATTTACAATTGAATATTTTTCAAACTGAAAAAGGAATGTATTATTAATTAGATTTGCATAACCATAAATTCGATCATGCATATGGACAATATTCAATTATTAATACAAATTCAATATTTTTTATTTAAATATATAAAATAATTAATATTTTAGGAATCACACTATTTCAGGAATTGTTAATTTAGAATTAAATTCGACAATATTAACACAAATTTAATATTAAAATGACCCAAAATTATTTTCAAATGGGGAAAAACTAAACCCTAAATAGGGAATAGTGAACCAAAACATAATATTTTAATTTTATTTTGAATTTATTCACATAATTATATGTGCTATTTTCAGAATTTTAAATTTGGTGTGCCAGATTTGGAAAAAAAAAATTGTGTTATTTTAGATTATTTCTCTTAAATAAATATACTAAAAGAATTAATTTGTGGTTTCATAAAATTTCAATATTACAATTTTGCTGCCATTAATCACAATATATATTATTAATTAGAATCTCATAGCCCTAATTTCGATTATGTATATAGATAACATTCTGTTACCAATACCAAAATAGATAATTCACATAAATAAAATAATGGTCATATTTTAAATATAAAATATTTATGATGATTTGCATGTGTAAATGATATGATATTTATATTGTTTATATAAAATATTGATGATTATGCTTTATTCGCAAATTGATAACAAAACAATGGGTAAGAGTCTGAATGGATAATTTATGTATTAAAAAATATATTTAAAATAAAATATAGAACTGAAAATATATATAACAAGACGGGTCACAAAATTTAGGTAGCTAAAATCACTAATTTTGAATCATACATGTGTATGCCCTCATGGATTAAAATTTTAGAAAACTATATAATATATTTTATGCCAAAAATAAAATTGTTAACATATCTCAAACTTTTACATCCACAAATACATTTTGTCGAAAAAATAAAACTAAACATCTAGAAAACAAAATTTAAAACTTACCTCTGTTCTATGACATATTAGAAAAAGATTATGTCAATATAAACTCCGTTACTTTTCATATTGAACTCCCATACTAGGGCGGATTAGAAAAAACAAATTATATATAAACACCAAAATAATTATGTGTCTCATATGACAAAAATTAAATCTAGAAAAAATTATATTTAAATACAAAAATAAATATATATTATATTACAAAATTTGATAAACAAACAAAATTACTGGTTTAGAATCTAGTTAACCCTTTAAGTCAAATAGTTAGAAAAAAGAAAAAAAAGAAAATATTATTGGTGAGGGAGGAGTCGAACTCTTGTCCTCCGAGAATATATATTGAGTTTACAAAAAAAAAACACTATATACATATATAAATGATTATATTTCCTTGGCGGTGCTTTTCAATCTTCAATCTTCAATCTTGAATCTTCAATCTTCTATCTCTGTGGATTCGGAGAGTTGAGAGGAATCAACGATCCTCTTCCTCACTGCGGAGCAATTTGAATTCGATGTCGACGCACTCCTTTTGAATTAGCAGTCGATTCTAAGAAAGAAGACGACGAATCGCATCGGAGATCGGATATGGATCCGGAGCAGACGTTTATTAGGGTTCAGGAGAGGTTTTCACAGATCTTAACTCCTAGGATTAGGGCTTTCTTAGAGTATACGTACCTCTTCGTTGCCATCACTTTGTTCTGCATCCTCGTTGTTATGCACGCAAATTATGTTCAGCAGGTAATTGATTCCTTTTTTTCATTTCGTTGTCTATGTTTTTAGTGAAACTTCGGTGTACGAGAACGATCCGAAAATCTTCCGATTGTGAAAGTGTAAGGTGGTTTATTGGATATGTTTAGGTCTTGAAAATTTGGCTTATGATTTAGCCGATTATGTAGAAGATCAAAGGTGGTTTACCAGAGAGGTTTAGGTCCTTTCTACTCTTAATTGCCTCTGGTAGTGACTTTATGGTTGAACTTTAAGTCTGAGATACTGAACTTAGAGTAAGGATGTAGCGGTTTTCATCGGTTTTGTACCAATTGAAGATTAAGCAGCTACCACAGGACAGCCCCTGTTTTCTGTGTGTTTGTAACTTCTTAGCATCTTTCTCGATTGATCAGATTTTCATGGAGCTGAAACTATTTGAATAGAAGGTTTTAGCATGAGCTTGGTTTGGAGTCTACTGTTTGTACCTTCTCTAAAATTGCAGTGGTCTTTAATTACATAGAATCCGCTGGAAGACATTTTTCTGATTTTCTTTATGTGTTTTGTGTTTTCTTCCACCTCAAATGGATTTTTTTTAAAAAATGCACACTTCATATTTTGACGCAAGTACTAGTATACTTTCCAATTGGAAATTACTTCCCATGCAAATGCATTTTCTGTTGGCTCAGTTGTCTTCGATTTCAAGAGTTTCGTGTAGTCTGCATGCCTTCCTAAGATGTTTCATGCTAGTGTCTCCTAAGCTTTTCTTATCTGACCTTTATTGTTCCTCTCTAACTAATTTAGTTAACTTTTTTTTTTCTTTTCTTTCAAAGCCTGGCTGTTCAAGTGAGCTGACTGGAGTTGAGTTAGCTGAAGCAGAGCTCTTACAAATCAAGGTATGTAGCTGTTATCCCTTCTGATGCTAGTTTGCATAATTAGTGAAAATTTCTAGATGTTCCTGGGTCATGAGTTGGTTCCTAGTCCTTGCAAGACAAACTACTCGTATTATGATTGTCTATTTCTGAAAATCAATTAGCATTAAATAAATTTGTGTTCATCCTTAGTTCTCTACAACATATATGGTACCAACTTATTTTCTGTGGTGTAGATAACAAGCGCAGGGTTGTGGTCACGTAATGATGAGAGTACTGCTGCAGATGTTCCTAAAGTTGAAGCTGCGGCTGACAATTTAGAAGTCTCAAAGACTGATCAAGGTGAGTCTTTATCTTCGGGAGTAGGCTGTGGTTGAATTGGTTTGGAAAGACTGCCTGTAGGAGTTAAATATCTTTGAAGTTAGCAGGGACTGATGCTGCCTTTTTTTGCAATCATGCAGAAAGTTCTACTAATGAAAACAATGCTGATGAGATATTTGTTAAAATTGATAAGGAAGAGCCCCGCAGTAGTTTCTCAGTGTCTGCAAAAGAGACTGTCAGAGCAGCTATTCTTCGCTTTCTCAAAAAGTGTTATAGGCGCATATCTTTTGTTTTACAGCATACAGCACGGATCCTCAGAGGTGTTAGAAAGATATGGGTTAGTTGTCTCTTAACTGACTTAGAGTGTGTCAGACTAACTAGTTGGTCTGGCCTCTTTGTTTCATTTACTTTTGTTTCTCAAAATCTGACTTAGATATTACTTATGGCTGTTATATATAGACGTTGTATCTCCTCTGCGAGGTTTATGTTGGGTGTTTTTGGTATATCGCTTATATAGCATGATTCTTAATAGATGTTACTGAAAAATTTAAGTGGCATGTGGCTTAATTGCTAGGGTGTGAAGATTTCTCAGTAGTTTCGGCCTTTATTTTGTGAGGAAAATGGACTTAGGTTTACCTATGAAATTTAGCTCGTTAAAGATATCTGTATTTTGGTGCCACAGTAGTTAGGTCATCTGCTGGGTTACAATCCTGATTATTTGTGTTTTGACTAAAACAAATTATTTTTTTCTTCAAATTTTAAATGCAGAACATCATTGGCATACCGTTGAATCTTGATGTCCCCAAATTGTTGCATGTGCTGTATATGGATAAGGTCAACTACTATGCAGGTAAAAGTTGCCTCAATAGAATCTCTATTTTATATTTGTATTGGTTTTGTTCATCATCATTTAAATGAAACTATCAGACAATGATCCTTTTTAAAAATGTATAATTGAATCTGAATACATACATTTCCTTGTGAAAAGCATTTCTTGTTTTGAGATACGCAAACTACCAAATAAAATTTCTGTTTACGGGCCACTTCTTAGTAACCATCTACAATGTTTCATTTAAGAGGTTTAGTTATTAGAAGAGTGAAATCACCTAGGTTGGGCTTTTCGCTCTGCTTTGGGTAGGGAGATGTCTGCATTAACTGGTTTGTTTGAAATTAATTTGTTTGTCGATTGTTTTTCAGTTCAGTGGCTTGAGAGAAGAACTCAAGAGTTTGAGCCAACATATCTTTACACTATGGAAAAGGTAAATATTATTCTCTGTTAAGACTTTGAAGCTGGCTAGTGGAAGATCCTTGAGCATCTTATACCCCACCCGAAAATAATCTATTTTCTTAAGGAAGATTCAAAAATGAGAAATTCTTCTGTTGAATTTCTGGTTCAATTTTAGAGTTGATTCACTCTTTTCTATATAGGGTTACTTTTTGCTGCCCGATGAAGCAAAGTCACGGCATAACATTCGCACTTCAAATGTCAGCATATCGGCGCGACATCCCTGCTTTGGCAACAGGTTATATTCATGTTATTGGCTCTCACTTTCGAAACAGTTGATTTAATTGGAAAAGCTGTATCCTGGTGATAAGCTTCTTAAAATTGAATTACTTTTGCAGGTGGCAGCAACTTCTTATAAACAGAGTTGTAGGATATGATACTATTATAATGAATAGTTTACAGAACTCTGCTGGTCAAGGTAGGTGTTAGCTGTTTGTCTGGTTGATAATGCCCATGCAAGTTTTACTATTTGTGAGTCTCTTCATTTTGCAATTAGGCAGTGTGAAGTTATTTATGTTTTTCCTTGCTTTTGTATCTTGTGTGCAACATGTTTCCATCTGCTGAAGGTTATTTTTTATTGTTACTTTAAATTAAGTTATCCTCTGGGAAGTCTAGTCAGAGATTAGTGTTCAGGAATTAGTTAGTCCGTGCATGACTATGCATAATGTAAAATAACCAATGTCGTTGTCGGTAGCTATTACATGTTTTCCCCATCTGTCTTTGTCGGCTGCTCATGTCCCTTTGATTGTTTTTATCTATATGCTAATATGAAAGCTGCAGTTTTCACTCCATATGACTGCCAACTTCCTCCATTACAGGTTATCTATACAACTTCCAGACAAGAGAGTTTTACAATCTTAGTTACTCCCAAGAACTTTCTGAAGGTTCTTCGCAATTTGGAGGTTCGTCATGTTTTGTATCGTGAACAGCATATGTTGAAAACTTTCCCTTGCATCTCACAACTCTGTTGACTATGAGCATTATATTGGATTGGAAGATCTCACCAAGGCTACTTTATGGGCTCTTGCAACTTTCTCTGTAGTTCAGTATAAGCATTTGCTTTAAAAAAAACTGAGTAATTTTATTATTCCAATGTATGCAGATTACTTGGTGACGAAATGTGGTGTGCTTATGATGTCACTTTTTGTGTTTTTCACAACCACAATGTCTGTGTCATTTACATTGCGAGAGACACAAACTCGCATGTTAAAGTTCACAGGTTTGTCTTTCCTCTATTCCAATAGCTGATAGTTTTGCATCTTTGTTTCTCAACAATCATCTTTGTTTCGATTTCAATTTGTTGCAGTGCAGCTTCAACACCATGCTCAGCATCGGTTACCAACATTTCAGTTGATCTTTGTGCACGTGATTGAATCCCTTGTCTTTGTACCGGTATGCACACACATCCCTGGTTTTCTTTTTTGTTCCACTATTCCAGAGGATTCTCTTGGCTGACATAATATAGTTATTTGAAATTGCAGATTATGATTGGGATTTTGTTCTTCCTGTTTGAGTTTTACGACGATCAGCTATTGGCTTTCATGGTTCTAGTTCTTGTCTGGCTATGCGAGTTATTCACACTGATAAGGTTCGATCTACTCTTTTGCCTCAGTCACCTTCCTGTACATCAACTATCGAGCTCTCTTGTTCGTGATGATCTCTCTCGCAATTCAAAGTTTATTTTCTAGCTGTTCAATGGAATAGTAACAAAGTACTATCTTCCAAATAATGTAGTGTCAGGACACCAATATCGATGAAGTTCTTCCCGCGTTTCTTCTTGCTGTACTTCTTGGTGTTCCACATTTATTTCTTCTCGTACGCATATGGTAAGAAATGAGGTTTTTAAACTTATATTTGTCTCATTAGTTAATGTAATTTCAGAGTCGTTCACTTACTGCGCAACTCTCAACAGGCTTTTCTTATCTCGCCCTGATGACAACCGCTGCGTTCATGCAACACTTGATTTTATATTTCTGGAACCGTTTTGAGGTAGACATTTGATTCCAACAAGGCGAAGATTGGCCAAAGCCAGAAGAGCTTCAATTAGAAGTTTTTACCTGGAAACTAAAACACAAAATATGCAGGTACCGGCTCTTCAAAGATTCCTCCAAAGCCGACAGTCGCACCTTCAGCAACACCCAGACTTCCACATCACTTCCTCAACAATCCTAGCATCAACTCTTCACATCACAAGGCTGAACAGAACAACAAGAAACCGATCTCCATCTGGTCCCAACAACACAGTCCCAAACCAAAACACGGAAACAAGATCACCAGCAGCAGCAGCAGCACCGGATGGAGGAGTCGAGGATCCAATGCAACACCAAGAGCAAGAAGTGAACGCAGCAAACACCATTCCCGCAGAGCCTAACCCACAAGCAGGCACGATGAGCTCGTTCAGCTCGATGTTACTATGGATTTTAGGGGGTGCTTCCTCAGAAGGACTTAACTCGTTTCTTTCGATGTTTAGAGATGTGAGAGATGAAGATGAAGCTCAAATGTTTGCAGATACTTCCCCTCAAAACCATCACCATGATCCACTTTTAGTTGACTGAAGTATCTTCCTTTGTTTGCTGTATATTGTATTTCTTTTTTTTTTGTGTCTGTTTTTTGTTCCTTGTCTGCTTGTATAGTCACTGGCCAGAGAAACAAGCATTTGGGATATAAACAAGGTGAACAAAAATTGGGTAAAAAATGGAGGAAAAATGGTTGGTAAAGAATGTAGATTTTGACAATGTTTCTTGATTATGATTCTTTTTCTTGAAAATAGAAGTCACTCTGCTTTCATCAAAGACGGCGACTTTAAAGTTTTTGTTTTATTGAAAAAAAAATGAAATTAAATGTAAAAGCTGATTTACGCTTGCAAAAATATTTAGTTTTTTATAAAATTTTGTATCAAAACTTAGAGCATCAGACACTTTGTTAAATAATTAAATTTTTTTTTAGTTAAATAATTATTTTTTTTTTAAAAAGAGTTAGACATATCAAAACGTGACACATAAGCAAGAGGGTGTCTTAACTTTTTTTTAGAACATCAACATTGGGGAATGAGACACCCACGAATAAAAAAAGAGAAGAGATAGAGGGTGAATGATTTCTCATTTGAGACACTCAGAGCATCTGCAACGGTGAGAACCCCAAAGGGTGTCTCAAAAAAAAATTTTTTTAGAGTATCTCAAACGAGACACGGTGTCTCACTTTTCTCTTCCTCTTTCTTACTTTTTCTATTTTTTTATTTTCTTTTTTAATTTTGAGACACCTCAAGACACTATCGATGAGGGTGCTCTCAACAAAAAAATTTGAGACATCTTTCTCATATGTATCATTTTTTCATTTGTCCAATTATATTTTTTAATTTAAAATTTAATTATTTAATTAAATTATATTAAAAAATAATAATATATTCTTGAGACACCCTATGAGTGTCTTAACCATTGTACATTGGGGTGTCTCACCAAAAACAAACATTTTTTTTTCAATTAAGTAATGAATTTTTATTTTTTTTTAAATGGACCAATCCCAAATCTCCATATATGATTTGAGATGTCTCAACTTTTTTTTTTTGGTGTCTCATTTGAAACACCTCAATATCCTCTTTCTTGATTTTTTTTTTTATTTTATTTGTTTAACGGAGGGTGTCTCAAATGAGACACCCAAAAAATGAGACACATTTCTCCCTATCTCTCTTCTCTTTTCATTTTTTTTTATTGGTGGGTGTCTCATTGAGACACCCAATGCACATGCTCTAACCTCTTTTAGAGGATGTTTTGGATAGGGGTGGACGTTCGTATATTCGGAACGGATCGGATTCGGGTCGGGAATTTCGGGTTTCGGATATTTCAGGTTTAGGGATATTCGGATCGGATCGGATATTTTAAAAATTCGGATCAGATTCGGTTCGGATCGGATCGGGTATTTTTTTTAAGATCCAATTTTTTTTGGATATGTTCGGATCCGGATCGGAAAGTATCCAAGTATCCACAATATCCGAAAAACCCGAAATCCGAGACAAAACACAAAAACATGATTATTCATTTCAATAAAACCAATATAATTTCAAACCAAAATTATCCAAAATACCCGAAAAATCTAGAAAATAGGTGTATTCGATATAGCTATAGTGTCGAAAATATATCTAAAATACCCCAAATACTCAAAAATTAATTAATATATTCAGGTTTATAGTTGTAATTTTGGGTATTTGAGTTATATCAAGTCTATATATAATTAATATATTTGGGTATAAAATTATACTTCGAGTATTTCGGGTACCTATTAGGTTCTCGTTTCGGTACCAGTTCAGATTCGGTTCTCCGGATATAGAAATTTAGGATCCGATCCGATATTTTAAAAATTCGGATCGAGGTCGATTCATATTTGGTCCGGATTTGTGTGGGTAACCCCGACTTGGGTATGTAATTTTTCAGATTCATTAAGGCTTTAAATGTCTTTTAAGTTTAAAAAAAAACAAATCAAGAGCGTTTCAGCTATAGGAGGGGACATTTGAGCTTCATCTTCTCAAGAATTGTACGGACATGGCGATGATGAGGATGTATGGCGTTAACCACATCACTGCTACTGCTCTGCTTCCATGTCTCTACGACGCAATTGTTCTTCGCCGCCGCTCCCTTCGTCTCCGAAACGGTGGTTCTCGAGAACGAAAGTATCAGCTCCGATGCGTCTCGGCTTCTGATTCGTTGCAGTTTGATTTCTCTCCGCCTCCCATCGATCACGATTTCCTTGTAAGCTTTCTTCTCTGTGGCACTTGATTGTTGCCGCAAATAACAATTTCTTGAGTATGAAGTGTTAAAGTCTACCACTGTGGATTTAAAGTCTATCACAGTATTGGAATGCCATTGCTGAAAGGGTTGTCGAGAAATTAGTGGTAATGGATTTCTAATTTTTGTTTTTGTTTTTTATGGACTTTTGAATGTGAAGGATACAATTAGTGTTTCTGGAGGGAATCTTTCAGAAGATGGTGTAGTTGAGAGTTTTGATAACGATGATGAGGCTTTGGATGCATTTTATAATGGAGTTGTGGTATGTAACTTTACTTCTCTTCAGTTACAAAAAGAAAAACTTTACTTCTCTTTCTTTTGGTTTGAATTTGAAACTCTTTGGCTGTTTGCAATATGATTTTGGTTTGATCAAAATTTGATTGCAGGTTGTGGACCTCTCACATTTTGGGAGAATTCGAGGTTTATCCTTATTTCGACATGGAATTAGTTCTAATTCGTTTATAACATTTAGCCTTTTCGCTTTAACTTTGCCTATGCTACTACCTAATGTTTGTGGCTACATCCTTGGTGCTATTGCCATCAAGTTAGTGGAGATGACCGCGCTCATTTCCTTCACAACCAAACTACCGCAAATTTCGAATGCCTTGACGAAGGACAGGTGAGTCTTTTTAGGGATATTTGTGAATCGAGTGTATATTGTTGCTTCTGTAACTAGTAACTACTTGTGTTTCTATTTGCTCGTTTCTTAAGGGATGTGACACTGTATTCGTTACCCCAACAGCAAGGACCATAGATATTGCACATGCCTGGATAATGGTAATAACACTCCTTCCTTTTGGGAGTCAAATAAGTTTGGGTGCACCTTTAGTGGCTCATATATCTTATATGAAAGTTTCTTTTTTCGCACTTTCAGAAAAATGCAATAATGCTAACGGTTTCTCCAGCGACTTGCCAAAGCATAATTGAGATGTTAAACAAGTATGTTATAGCGTTTCATCCATGTTCTCATACAAAAACTGTGCTGGTTTCTTTAAAAATCAGGCTTTGATTTTGAGGATCGTGTTGTCACTTACTTCTCATCTTCATCTTCTCAGGTACATTTTTTTTGCTGACAAGGTAGAGATCAAGGATATCACCAAGCAAACTTGCTTATTTGCTTTAGCTGGACCCAAAAGCAACCAAGTAAGATTATTCTTTAATCACAGTGACAAATCCTGTCAATTTTTCAAATACATTGTATTCATGCTAATGTCAAAAACTTGAAACAGATTATGTCTAAACTGAATCTGGGAGATCTTATTGGGCAGCCATATGGCAAGCATAAACATTATAGTGTAAGACTTTTTTTTTTTAACTCTCGAAACAGATCTTGTGAAGAGGCATGTAGTAACATGTTCCCGTTCTTTTTCAGTTTGATGGAATGCCAACAACAGTTGGGGTCGGGAGTCTTATTTCAGATGAAGGCTTTACCATGTTAATGTCACCAGGTGGTGCCGTTTCAGTCTGGAAGACTCTTTTATCTGAAGGTGCCGTTCCAATGGGTTCTGTAGCCTGGGAGAAACTAAGAATCATTCAAGGTTAGTAAAATTATTGTATGAATTTATTTACTTCAGATAGCCAATAATCTCAAAAAGATGCTCAGTGTTGTACATATCTATGGTTGATGTCTTTGTAATCAGAATCAGATATCTTACAACACAGTTTATTTAGGCCAAAAGCATTAATGTTTTGCAGGAAGACCAGCACCTGAGAGAGAACTCAGCAAGGAATTCAATGTTCTGGAAGCGGGTCTATGGAATTCGATATCTCTGAACAAAGGTACTCGAGAAGCTTTGGTTAGTGAACTAAAACGATACAAAGAGTGTCTTGGTTAAACAAGTTCCAAACTTCTCAGGATGTTATAAGGGGCAGGAGACTATCGCAAGACTCATAACATATGATGGAATCAAGCAAAGGTTGTGTGGACTCGACCTCTCTGCACCAGCGGAACCCGGCAGCACCATCACACTCGACGGGAAAAAGGTTTTGAGCCTTTGTGTGCATACCTTATAGTAACTCGAAAACAAAGAAGAACATCTGCAGCATTTTGTTATATTATTCCTTGACTAGTCTGATAAATATTTTACTTTCAGGTCGGGAAGCTAACGAGCTACACTAGGGGAAGAAACGGGTCTAGCCATTTCGGGTTAGGCTACATCAAGAAACTAGCAGCCTCAGTTGGAAACACAGTGACTATAGGGGAAGATATCTCTGGGATAGTATCTGAAGTCCCTTATCTATCCCGGCAACATCCTCCATCAACCAACCCAAGTTCTTGAGATGCGAGTTTATTATATTTGAATTCTCATAGGAAATTTGAAACATTATTATTATTGATACATAGGAAAGTGATTAGAAAAACAGTTTTTGGTTTACGTTTTTGTTAGGGACAAATCATGTTAGGACAACTGCAGCGACGCTTGTTGACAGATATAGTAGTGCAATTGCAGTAGACTGGGCTGAGTCTTACACTGGAATCCCATGTACGTACTAAGTCATCTAGACATTGTTGTCCTCCATATTTTGAGCATGAACCTTTGAACATTTGTTTTTTAAACGGGCACCACTGCCTTTTCTCCGTAGCGATCAAGCTTCTTGGTTCACCTAATTAATCAACAAAATAAAAAAAAAGAGTTAAAAATCAAGCTGGTTTGGGTGAAACCTCAGGAGAATGATAAGACCTTGTGAAAGGTGGGTTGGGGGAGAAGGGAGTATAAGACAAAACTAGTCAAGAAGATTGCAGCCAACTTCATGTTTTTTTTTTCTTTTCTTTTTTAATTGTCTTCAAGCAAACACACAAGTATATTACATATACAGCAGACACAAGTACATTTGACTGTACATAATTGTGTGATTTTGCTGTTTTGGGTAAATACCATAAACCAAAAAAAATAAAGGAATCCGTGTTTTATAGTAAGCTATCTTCGTTTTCTTTGTCGTCTTATCGTAAGCTATCTTCTATAATAATTACGTTCACCTTTGCATTAACATTTTGTTTATTCGTTTCAATGATGTCATTACTCACTTTTATAGACATGTTAATGACTTAATGTCAGTGGACTTCACCTACCCCTTAAGACTAGACTAGTAGAGGTGGATTGGATCCGAAGATCAAGAATTTCAGGATCTGGACATGTGGCTTCTATATATTTGGACTTTGGATATTTGCTCAAATATCATGATATATCTATGGAAATCTAGATTCGGATTTCTAAAAAATTAACAATAATCTAGATTCAATTTTTCTTCTATTATTCCATAACTAAACATTCTATTTAGTAAGGAAGTTGACTATAGGTCTGACTCGGAACCGAAATATCCGAATAAGAAACGAACTGAAATACCCGAACCGGAACCAATCCGAAATTACAAAAATACACATTGGATTTTATTCATTGATACCCGTAGATATCGGGTAATACCGGAACCGAACCAAAAATATTTCGGGTACCCGAAATATCCAAAATATAATTATATATTCAAAATATTATATATATATATATATATATATAAGGTTTTCAGGTATATTTTTGGATTTTCGGGTATATTTTAGGCATTTCGGGTATATTTTAGGCATTTGGGGTAATAAATACCCGAAACCGATTAAGATCCGAAAAATTTCGGGTATTTTTTGGTTCCTAAACCTCTACCCGAAATACCTGGAACCGAACGGTATCGAACCGGAATCATTTCGGTACCTATATGAATCATAAACATTTCTACCCGAAATATCCAGAACCGAATTGTTCATATCCGGAATCGAACCGAATATCCGAATGCCCATGGCTAATTGACTAGCTACACAGATTCGAAGAAACGGGCCTGGCCATTTCGGGTTTAGGCCAATCAAGAAACAAGCAGCCTCAATTGGAAATGCAGTTACTATATATAGGAGAAGAACACATTTCTGTGATAGTAACTGAAGTTAGCCTAGCAACATCCTCCATCAACAACACATATTGAAGCTGCTTGTTTCTTGATTGGTACATAGGAAAATGGTATTTCCGCATTTGTATTTTGAGAACTGAAACATTATTATTGGTACATAGGAAAATGGTAGGGGTTGTCTCACCGGACTACTGTCCTATCGGTCAAAACCTGATTTAAATATATGGTTCGTTGACAAAAAAAAAAAAAAAAAAAAAAAAAAAAAAAAGGAGAAAGACATTTCTGTAGCTGAAGTTGGCCTAGCAACATCCTCGATCAACCAACCTGAGTTCTTGATCAGTAGAAGAACAACGCTATGATGCAAGGAAAACTGCACACGGACACACACTGAACTTATTTTGAGATGCGCTCAACGGAAATCGAAACATAGGAAAACGATATAGAACAAGAGTTTGGGGTCTTAAAATAGAAACTTTTCTAGGGACAAATCATAATAGGGCAATTGCAGAGACGCTTATAGTTATGTTGAGGAGTGCAACCGCAGTAGATTGGGCTGAGCCTTACACTTGGATCCCATGTGCTTAATAAGTCAGTTAGACATTGTTGTCCTCCATCTTTTGAGCATGAACCACTGAACACTTGTTTTTTCGATGGGCACCATGGCCTTCTCCAAGAAGGGCTCAAGCTTGGTTCTTCACCTAATTCATCAACAACCACAACAAGAAGAAAAAAAAACGGAGCTGAACCAAGCCGGTTTTGGGTTTACCTTGTGATATGGTAAAATGGTAATCTCAGTATGATTATTACCTTGTGAAAGGTGGTGGCTTGGGAGAAGATAGAAGAAGACGCAAGAAGCCAAGAAGATCGCAGCCAGATTCATAGTTTCTTTTTGTAAGTTTCTTCTCTCTCTCTCTCTCTCTCTCTCTCTCTCTCTCTCTCTCTCTCTCTCTCTCTCTCTCTCTCTCTCTCTCTCTCTCTCTCTCTCTCTCTCTTTTAAATTTATATTGTTATGACTTTGTGATTGTCTCCAAACAAGCACAAATCTATACTATTATGAAGGAGCATTTTTAGAATGAAACAATTACACAATAAGCCATTTTTACACTTTTTTATTATACAATAAGCCACTTTCAACTTTTGGTGTACTTTTGTGAGAGTAAAACACCAAACTACCCAATGCTTCACTTTGTTTTTTGTAAATCGGAAATTGTCTGCATGGTCATGGATGCAAGGTCGTGGATGGTCAAGAATCTGGAAAAAAAAAATATTACCCCACCTGATTTATTTTCTATTTTTTATAATGTGAAAGACATAAAAACAATTTATTTGGTAACAACGAATGATAATTTAATTTTTTGGACATTTTAAGATCTATTTTGCTATAGTTTTGATGTGAAAAAACAATAAATCTAAACTTATGAAATCCAAATTGACGTGGACATAAAAACGTAGACAATTGTGTGTGGACAGATGGGAATCTCGTATTATTAGTGTGGATGGTCATGTGTGGATAGTAATTTACTAATGGTCTTGTGTGGATAGTAGTCATGTGTGGATGGTATATTTGCAAGTAAATTACTATCCACACATGACCATCCACACTAATAATACGATATTCCCATATGTCCACTCACAATTATCCACACTTTCATGTCCACGTCGATCTGGATTTCATATGTTTAGATTTCTTGTTTTTTTAATATATTTCTTGTTTCACATCATAACTATAGAAAAATAGATTTTAAAATGTTGGAAAAATAGAATTATCATTTATTGTTACCAAAAAAATTGTTTTATGTCTTTCACATTATAAAAAAATAGAAAAAAAATCAGGTGGGGTAATAATTATTTTACTCAGATTTTTGATTTTCTGACTCATCCACGACTTTGCATCTATGACCATGCGGAGCAATTTTGGATTTATAAAAAATGAACAATGGAATACATACACCAATAGTTGAAAGTAGCTTATTATGTGCAAGAATAAGACAAAATGTGGCTTATTATGTAAATGATCCTTTTAGAATCTTGTTTCCAAATACCGCTTAATTTTTTAAATAAATTGAAAATGTTGCCAAACGGATATTAAACATGTACTTGCCTTTGTGGAAGCCCCTTAGTCTAGTGGTTGACTTAAGGGTTAATTAATGCTTATACACCGGGATGTTTGAGTTTTGATTCCCAACATATGTGATTTCTACATGTTGCATTTTTAATGATTCAGCGTGTGCAAGAAAAGTCGTTCGCCGTGGTCGTAGTTTGCGTGGATTCTTGAGGAACGAATAGATTGTCAGTTGAAAATTTATCATTGTAATTATTCTTCTAATTTATATTAAAAATTTCAGACCGAAAATTTCAGACTTAATCATTTGGTACTCTCCTTGTGCCGGTTCCGGCATATTGTTGGCTTTGTGATTTTTATGCTTTTGCCGGTTACCGGAAATTGCTCCCATATTGGAATTGTCAACATCTTTTATATCGACAACTTTCTAAAATGCATTGTCTTTTCCTTTGGCTGCGCCTTCGAGGTTGCGTTACTTGCACTAAACTTGGAACTTAAGGGCGCACGAGTGGCCAAGTGTTGGGGGTGAGCAGGTTTTCTGAGATCCACTACTCTAACAGATCCAGAGTATCCAATGATGGTAAGTGTGTGGCGACCAAACATATTCTCAAAAAGTAAGGCGGCTTTCTTCACCTCGTCAATGAAGAAACTCCCAATTGACAGGCTCAATCGGAATGTTAACGTATGGACCCGCATTCACAGTCACCAGCTTGCTCCACGATATCTGCTTTTTGGCCTCAATCATATCTAGTCGTAATCCATATCTCAATCTCCAAGGGTTGGTCGTGGTAAAACAAAGAAAAAGAAGAAAACTCAGATGAAGAAGATGAAGAAAAACCGAAAGAAAAAGAAGAAGAAGAATCCGAAGAAGACAGAGAATAAAGAAGAAGAAGTAGAAGTCAAAGACGATGAAGAGGAAGACACAAAAACTGAACGATAAAGAAAATGAGGAAGAAGAAGACAAAGCTGATGAAGAAGAGTAAATACAATGACAAATGAGTTGAAGATGAGAACCCTTCTTAATTTAGTTTAGATTCCATAGATACGACCGTAACAAAACTCAAAATATATTTTACGTCTAGACATAAGTTAGAACTTGTTAGAAATTGAACAACGTCTATCCTTGTGTATTCGATCCTTAAATACTACGTCGTCTACTGTCCACTTGCGGCTTAGATATAAATGGTAAAACCCCACGCCGGGGTTAATTCCCAGTGTGTCAAGTTTTTGGCGCTGTTGCCGAGGATAGTTTAGTTTGTTTTGATTTCGTATTCTAATTTCTGCTCTAGACATTTTTGATTTTCAAGTTCTTTGTTGTTCTTTTGACTTTCTCCTTTATCTTTGTCTTTTGTTCTAAGGTGCATGCACACTAGGAGAACACCTAGAGGAACTGTACCGCTACTAGACGATATCGACAAACATGAGAGAGAACTCCAAAGATTCAAAAGAAACTTAATGATGGCCAAAAACGACCACCCGTGAGTTCAACTAAACCGCGATCAACTAGATCACGAGGACGACCGTGATTTTTTGGATCATGAAGAAGATCAAGGGGCTGTCCATGGTGTTAATGACCAGCCACATCTCGATCCCGAAGAAAATCACAACCAAAACCGAAATGCTGAAAATTCGAGGCGACAACTTCCCGTCGATCGTGATGCACCGAGGAACGATGCTCAAGCGAATGCACCGATTCCTCCTAACGGCGTAAACGCCAACCGTCTTGTACTGCCAGCTAATCCTCCGAGGAGACAAGCGCGTAACCGCATTATTGCTGATTTTGATGCACCGTATCAACACTTCTAAAACCGAGCGGCCACTACAAGAAAACACAGTTTTTGCGACTACCAAAATAGTCCCAAAATAGTCGCAAATGACTCATTTGCGACTATTTTGGGACTAAAAAATTTAGTCGCAAATATTTGGTCGCTAAATACAGTAGTCACAAAACAGTCGCTATTTTGCGACTAATATATGACTCTAATATCAGTAATAAATTAGAGACTAATTTTGTGACTACTTGTTAAAAAAAAATTAAAAACAAAAACAAAAACAAAAATTGAAAAAAATATATGTTTATTAATTAAATTAATTAATTAATTACAAAAATTAAAAAAAAAAAAAAAAAAAACAGATCTCTTCTCCGACTTCTCCCTTCGGCGAGTTCTGAATGGCCGTAGGTCTCTTCTCCGACATCTTCTCTCTCCCGCCGTCGGTCTCTTCTCCGACTTCTTCTCTCTCCGGCTCAGCCTGACTCGCGAGCACCTCCGCCTGCATCTTCATTTCCGACGAATGGCGCCTAAGATCTACGATTTGGGCGGCGGAGATACGAGCAGCCAAGGCGGGATCTTGTTCCTCCCCATCTTCGGAGTTCCTCGTCTACGGGATCTCACTACCACCACGACTCCTTCTCCTCCGTAAATTCTGATTTCCGTTTTTCCAAGGCGGCGGCAGTGGTGGGAGAAACGTGGGGCATCGGATCTTGGATCTTCTCATGGATCTTGGGTCTTCTAATGGTTCTCGTGTACCTGGAAAAAAAAGAGCGTTAGATCGAAGAAGAAGAAGATACAGAGAGAAAAGAATTAAAAAAAAATGTTACATCGCAGAAGATAAGAGATAGGATGAACCATTAAAAAAAAATAGATCCTCCACCGTTGGATTAAACCAATCAACGGTGGAGGATCTCAATCCTCGTCACAAAGAACTAGCCAATGAGAATCTTTCATTATTTTTTGTCATTTTGTCGCAAATTAGTCGCAAATTTGAGACTATTTTGTGACTACTATTAAAAAAAATCGACTAGAGTTGCAAATTAGTCTCAAATTTGGGACTATTTTATGACTACTTATACATGTTATGAGTATAATCAAAAATCTTTACCCTAAACCCTAAACTTTAAGAACCCATAAGGTTTGAATATCACTTTACATTGATTATGTGTATATAGATGTTCAAAAATATGTTAAAAATTAAAAATAAATAAATTTTGAGAGAATTTCTATTTTTCAAAATTATTCCTTATTAAACACATGTAACACTAATACATGTTATGATTAGATTGAAATTTTTGTAAGTGTTATATTTTTGTATATTATTTGATTTTTATGTGTAAGATCTAGTTTACAATTTAAGATTTAGAGTTTATGATTAAGGGTTAGAGGTTTAGGGTTTAGAATTTAGGATTTATAAAATGATTATATTTAAATAATTTGTAAGTGTTGGATTTTTTTGTATATTATTTGATTTTTATGTGTAAGATTTAGTTTAAAATTTAATATTTAGATCAAGTTTATGATTAATGGTTAGAGGTTTAGGGTTAAGGGTTTGTGGTTTGGGTTTAGAATTTATTGATTTCAAAAACAAATCGAGTGGAGTTGCAAATTAGTCCCAAATTAGTGACTATTTTGTGACTACTATTAAAAATTAGTCGCAAATTAGTCCCAAATTAATCACAAAAACTGAGTTTAAAAATTAGTGTACATGTTACCCTAAACCCTAAACTTTAAGAATCTATAAGGTTTGAATATCACTTTACAATGATTCTAGGTATATAGCTGTTCACAAATATATTTTACAATTTAAGATTTAAAATTTATGATTAAAGGTTAGAGGTTTAGGGTTTAGAATTTAGGATTTATAAAATGATTATATTTAAAAAAATTGTAAGTGTTGAATTTTTTTGTATATTATTTGATGGTTTAGGGTTTAGAATTTATGATTTATAAAAGTGATTATAAATGATCATATTTAAAAAAATTGTAAGTTTTGAATTTTTGTATATTATTTGATGTTTATGTGTAAGATTTAGTTTAAAATTTAAGATTTAGATCAAGTTTATGATTAAGGGTTAGAGATTTAGGGTTTAGGGTTAAGGGTTTGTGGTTTGAGTTTAGAATTTATTGATTTCTATAAAAAAAATCAAGTGAAGTTGCAAATTAGTCCCAAATTTGGGGCTATTTTGTGACTACTATTTAAAATTAGTCGCAAATTAGTCACAAAAAATGGGTTTACAAATTAGTGTACATGTTACCTTAAACCATAAAATTTAAGAACATATAAGGTTTGAATATCAATTTACAATGAATTTGGGTCAATTTAAAATTTAGATTTTATGATTAAGGGTTAGAGGTTTAGGGTGTATAATTTTTTGTATATTATTTGATGTTTATTTATTTGATGTTTTTGTATATTATTTGATGGTTTAGGGTTTAGAATTTTTTTGTATATTATTTGATGTTTATTTAAAAAAAATCGAGTGGAGTTGCTAAACCGAAGCAAATCAGTCACAAATTTAGGACTACTTTTGCAAGTCTTTAAACAGTCGCAAATAAGCGACTATTATATGACTACTTTTTTTAGTTGGTAATTTGTGACTATTATGCCTCTGCATTATGAGTAGTCGCAAATCAGTCACAATATCGTCCCTTTTTGTGACTAAAAAAAGTAGTCGCAAAAAATAGTCACAAAAACTGTGTTTTCTTGTAGTGGGCCATACAACTTTTTAAACCGAATGGAAACAATTTTGAGATCAAACATCAAATCATTGCTTTGGTAAAGCAAAATCAGTTTCATGGAGTTGCAATTGAGCATCCGATGGAGCACATCGAGTTGTTCGAAGAGATATGTGAAACGACGAGAACGAACCAAGTTCCCGTCGACTATTTGAAGTGTAAGCTTTTTCCTTTTTCTTTGGCCGATAAAGCTCACCGTTGGTTGAAATCTTTGCCCGCATGATCTATTACTAATTGGGAAGAGTGCAAAGCCGCCTTCTTAATCAACTTCTACACGTAGTCGAGATCCAACACGCTAAGAAACAAAATCCAAAGTTTTCATCAACAATCGATGAAGTCTTTCTATGAAGCGTGGGAACGTTTCAAGGAGTACGAAAGAGATTGCCCTCATCACGGTTTCTCCGGTCCGAATGTGCTCAACACTTTCTACCGAGGATTACTACCGAAATATCAACTTTCTCTCGACACGGCCAGCAATGGAGACTTCTCCATGAAGACCATCAACCAAGGAAGAGCTCTCGTCGAAAATATTGCTATGTCGGATAGCAACAATTCTCCCGACTACGATAGATCGACTAGATCGAACATGTCAGAATCGAAAGAGATTTCTAAGCTAAAATTCATTTCACAACCAAAATCACCAAGTACATGCTTACGAAGCTACTGTTGGAGGCGAAGACGATGCTTACTATGAACCCGACAACAACGGTTCGTATTTTCAAGAAGAAGAAGTTAACTATGTGGGAGCACAAAACTTCTACCAAAGCCATTTCAACAACGGATTCAACAACAACTTCCGCAACGCCAACTTCAACAACCTCTCGTATCGAAACCTGAATGTAGAGAACCCTCAAGATCAGCCTTATCCACAACAATCGAGTCCATATAAAATCCGGTTCCAAAACGGGAACTATGGAGAAAATGGGAATTTCCAACCAAGACCGCCCTTCAACGCTCAAGCCGCTCCTTACAACAACTCAAACACGCAGCAACAAAGTATCTCTAACTCTCAACTTGCTGCCCAAATAGCAAAGCTCGAGCAATCAATTCGACTCCTCGCTCAAAGCAACGAGAAGACGACGAAAGATTTTAACGTCAAGGTCGAATGTATGTACGACGACTTGAATGAGAAATTTGAATCTCTTTCAACCCATGTCAAGAAGTTGGATATGCAAGTCTCTCAAACCGCGGACTCCACTGAGACTGAGCGGAATTTTACCCGGAAGAGTGGAAGATAACCCGAAGATATTTTGCAACGTGATTTCCACCATACCCGAGAAGGAAGTCGATGCTAAGATGGAGCCTAGAGAAGTTCCAAAATTTGTACCACTCTATGGACGAGTCGTTACCGAATCCAAGATAATCCAAAAACTACCATTCGAGGTACCGAAACTAATCCCGCTTCAAAGGCTTAGAAAAGCCGATGATCCGAGACGTTTTTCTTTTTCTTGTTGGATTTCAGGAATATATTTTGCAGTTTGTTTGTGTCATTCCGGAGCCAACGCCAACATCATATCTAAGACATTTGCTAAGAAACTCGATATAATGAACCTCACGCCATCTACCGTGAGCATAATTTTTGGGGACTCATCACAAAAGAAACCCGAAGGAGCAATCCATGATCTTCAAATACTCATTGGAAACAAGATCGTTCCCACTGATTTTCAAGTTCTCGAAATGGAACGAGACAAGGATAGACCGTTGATTTTTTGTCGACCCTTCTTAGCTACCGTTGGCGCCATCCTTGATCACGCCAACCGTCAAGCCGTCTTCTTGAATGTGGATCAAAGGAGGCTCTATCCTACTGTCCCGGACGAAATTCCAAACCCGAGGGACGAACAAAAGATGAAAACCTCAATTTTTCCTAAAGAAAAAGAGAAAGATGAGTCGACTAAGACCGAACCCCCTAAGGTAAGTCCACCATTCGCTTATAAACCATTGGCAAAAGTTAAGATCAATATTCCACCAGATTTAAGAGATACCAAAGAAGAACGAGTGGAAGTAATGGTTGACGGAACGAATCAAGTTCTTCGAGAAGTGAAAATTCTGAAAAAACGCGGAAAGAAGAAGGTAATACCGAAAAAGGCGAAACACGTCATAAACAAGACGATGCCAAAGGAACATTTGTTCCCGAGATGTCTACTGCTTACGCCTAGTCTAACCAAAAAGTCGAGCTAGCGACTTTAACCAAAAGCGCTTAATGGGATGCAACCCATTTGGTACGTCTCTCTTTCTTTTATTTTTGTTTTTCTATTAACGTTTTTCTCTTTAGTATTTCAGGCTTTATATGAAACAAAAAAAACCCAAAAATATTCAAAAAATCAGAAAACACAAAAACAAATGAAGACGACGTTCGAAACAGATCGTGAAACGACGAAGGAACGAAGGAGAAAACAACCCGAGACAAGGGCTAGTCGACCGCAGCTGGGAGGGGCCGACCCGCGGCGGAGGACCCATTGACCGCGCTGGCGTTGGCCGGTGACACAGCGAGAAGGCACTTGGCCGCGGTCGCGCATGCTCGACCCGCGGCCAGCCTCATTCCGTCTCGAACTTCATCTCGACCATTCCCAACCGTTCCCGATACTAAACCGTGCAATCCCGAACATGTTCCCGACATGAAATTGAACCAAACCCGGTTTAATTCCCGTGTCCCGCTAAGGTAAGTCATAAAAGTTTTTGAAAACCAGAAAACTTCTTTTTACATAAAAACAATTTTTCAAAGAACAAAAAGAGAATTTCAAGATTCAAGCTCTTTTTTTTCTTCTCTTCCAAAAGACTCGGAGATTTTGAGCAAGAACAACATTTTTCAATTCAAAAGCTTTTCAAAAATTCTTCGGTCCATTCTCACTCTTTTTCGAAGGAGATTTCAATTCCTCACTCATCTCTTCAATTCCAACAAGGTACGAACCGAAACCCCTACTTTTTCATATGAACAAGAACCTAGTGTTTTTTTGGATTCACTAGATCTATGTCTTTGATGGTTAGAAATTGTTAAAGAACTTAAGATTGAACTTCTAGTATGTCTAGACTTCAATTTTAGCACTTAATTCCCTTGGATTTGAGATTTTTATGATTTAGAATTTTCAAACTTAATTGAAAACGAATTTGAAGAGTAATTTTGATTAATTTAGACAAGTCTAATTATATCGTTAATTAGCAAATGGTAGTCTACTGAAATTTGCATAAAGTTGAACTTAAAATCGATATCTAGAAATTTTTATGCAAGAACATCAAAAACCCGGAATTCACGATCATGAACTCGATTTGTTTAAACTTGTGATATATATTTCTCGTTTGAATGATTGAATTGATACTAGAATTAATATCTTCGCATAATGAAAATTTTCAATCACAACCATATTCATACTTTTTCCGAGAATTGTTTTCTATTTTGTAGGAACAATGGACCACGCAAGAATGAGAATAACTCGCTCAAAGAAGAGCGGTTACATAGGAGAATCATCTTGGAGATTGACCAATAGTCAAACAAAGGAGAGCGAAGAAAGCTCAGATACACGAAGCGTAGAAGATGACACGAATCTTGGCGAGTTCTTGGCAAGTCGACAACGTTTGACTAGAACTCATGTGCCACCACCACGACGTGACCCGACACCTTCTCCTCCTCGCGAACCAACACCACCTCCGGAACGAAGACCAAAGGTCAATATGTCAGGAAACTTATGGACCCGAATATCGATTACCTTGAGAAGCTCAACAAGACAGTTATCAAATCAACACCTCGGATAGATTACTCAACTCTCGACATGCTCGGGATTAGAGAAGACGTGATTTGGTATCTCGACGAACTTAACCTTCGACCTTTCATGGAGCTCAATCTCCTTACCTACGAAGATCTCACCAAAGAATTCTTATCGACCGTCACCAGGTGCTACAAAAGACGCTCTAATACGAGAGCGAACGACGGTGCACTTACTTTTACCTTGTGGATATTCTTATGCTCTAACGATCCCGGAACTTTGTGAAGCTTTGAAACTTTAATATCTCGATGAGATTCACCCCGAGGAGAATACCGATGAAGATCTATGGAGCATAATGGGACAAGGCGTCTACGACAACTGACGGTCAAAAGCCACCCTACTCACGCATCCCACTGTCCGCTATACACACAAGCTCTTAGCGCACACCATATTCTCGAGAGCGAACGTGGGGAGTGTCCTCAAAGGCAAGCTTGTCACCCTTCAATTACCTTTCACTGACGACCCGCGCTATGCTTGCTATGCTTGTATCATCCCGAAGAACTTGGTGAAGGTGAAACACGACGCGCCCACCACAAAACCCAAGGACATTACTACCGCCTTCAGAAGCATCATCACGACGATTCTACAAGCCGTGCACTTTGATTTCTCGAATGAGGTTCCATTTCAAGGAATCTGGTTCGACTTGATGCAATTCTCCCGAGACCGCACGACCTCTCGCACTTCACTCGACCCCGAAAGATTTGGTTACAAATATTGCACTAATGTCGGTGAGTCCTACTTTGTCTTCTTACCTTCTAACTATGTCCATAAACTCCGAGAAAGAGCATCACCTAGATGGATACCAGTGGAGATGGACTACATACCTACAGCCCCACGCCTACCGTACACGGTTGGACTGTTCCTAGTTGCCAAGGCCAACCGAGACGCCGAGGCAGAGCGTGCTCGACTACTTCAACAATCACAGGCCCGTGCACCATCCGCGAGTTTGTCTCACGAACACGGACCAGAATACGCAGCCATAGAGAAGAAGATAGCACGACAAGAGAGACGATACATGCGCATGATACGTTTCCTCGAATAGCACCACCAGTTCGATGGCAACACGCCGGACTCCGAGACAGATGGCTCAGGCGACACCTAGCCATGCACTTCACCACCACGGTTTAATCGATCTCTTTAACCTTATCTTTTATCTTAATGATTTTACCATCCTTTCACCAACTTTTTCATATTGAGGACAATGTGATTTAAGTATGGGGGAGGATGTTTATCCATTACTAATCTATTTTTCTTTTCTTTGGATCTTTTTAATTCTCGCTGAATTTTTAAGACCTCGTGTAGTATTTTTATAAAGTATTTTTTAGGAACATAAGAACAAAATCTATGATGATATAGACCATTGTGCTTCTATGCTATTTCCTCTTGCTAGCTCTTTTGTGGTTTAGTACTAGACTAGGTGTTAGCTAGAGTGCTTTCAATGCGACATCCCCAGAGGATTTCTAGCCATAGAAATTATTTCTGACAGGATATACTAACTCATTTTATTTGGACTTAATCTATATTTAATTTTCTTATCAATTGTTTTAGGCGAGACAACGAGTCATACATCTATGACATCTTTTTCCTTTTTACCACTCTTTGTTGTCCTAGATGGCCAGTTCATCTTTAGCCAGTATCCCACCTGAAACTTAACCTTTGTTCAAACCTCATGCAACTCTCTTGTTGTCTTATGTGCACATATGTGCAAAAACGCTGGAGAGGGAGGAACGACACAGTTTTTCAGTCACTCGAAAAGACGAGAGACTAGACGGATTCAGTTGTGGAGGTATCGATAAATCAAGCTAAAACGTTGCCTTGGAAATCTTTTGTAACTGGTAATTTTCGTACTCTCTAAGGCTCCCGTTTAGAGGCGTTTCCCCTTTCTAAAAAAAAAAAAAAAAAAAAAAACAAAAAACCCGAAAGGAAAGGAAATAAAAACCTAAGAGTCTTAGAGTAGTCTATATTTTTATCAAGGCAACTATGTTTCAATATGTGAGGAATAAGAAGCCGTTCAAATCATTACCCGGAGAAAAATCAAAGTCCGGGGGAACGACAGAAAAGTTATGTCAAAGGGAGAAGAGTCCCGACGAAGGAGGAGTTTTGCAGCAACACTTATGCGAGCAAGGAGTGACTGAAAACTGTGAGTACCAACAGCTCCATCCTCTCTTGCTGTTTTGCATAATATCTAGCATCCTGATATTCCCATATTTTACACGTTTTAGCATGCATATTGTTTAGTGTTTCGAGTCTCATGCATGTGTCTTTCATAGTTTCTATAGAATTTTGGTCTAAATTAGAGTATTAGGTGTTTGCATTAGGTCTAGTGAGTTCTTGCATGTTTTGGAGTACTTTCTAGGTGATTGGAGGCAATTTGGGCATATTTGGAGAAATGGACTAAAGTAGAGTGCAAAGTCCATCCGAGAGGCCGGAAAGATGTGGCTGGAAGAAGGTCTTCCGATCTGAATCAGCTTCGTTGACCTTCATGGAAGTTGTAGAGAAGTGAGTTAAATATCCAGAGGATTTTGTATCAGATAATTCTGACATCTGGTTAGAGAGTTATCAAGGTTTTACTGAAGACGTATCCGCCTGACCGAGAGACCAAGCCCTGCACCGGCCATGCATACCGGCCCGGTACCAGCATGCAGGACACTTCATGCCGGGCAAAAATCATCCGACACACCAGCCCGGTATCCAAACTTTACTCTACCATGGGAAATACCGGCCTCTTGTGCCGGCCCAATCTCGCCCGGCATGGAAACTCTTGTCGAAGCCAGCCAAAGTGTCTGAAATACCAGGCTGGACGAAGGATTTAAGCTCGGATTTAGCTTCTGAAGCCTTCATAGAAGTTGTATGTAATTGAGTTAGCTGTCTTCTGGAGGTAATCGCAAGTCATTCTTATTGGTGGTTTGAAAGATACACCAAATTTAGCAGGGACATGTCTGACTGGCGTCCAAACGAGTTATGCTCAAAGAAGCAAAGTCTCCATACCGGCCCAACCATACCGGGCCGGTATCAGAACTTCGACCCACTAAGAAAAACACCTTTTTATATGTTAAAGATCTCATTTTTGGATCTATCTCCTTTTTTATGTTTTTCTCCATTTTTCTCTCTTGAACAAGACTTTGTCTTTTTTAGGGTTCTTGGGATTTTTCCATTGGATTCTTTTGATTTATGCAAGTTTAAGGTTATATCTTTTCATCTCTATCTAATGTTTCACATTCCTATTCCCTAATCATGATTAACATCACCTCTTTCACAAGATTTGGTGTGTTCTTCATGATTATTTAGTAGATCTTTTTAAACCCATGGCTGAGGTAGATTAGGTGAATTTCGTGGTAGATCTTGATGTATAGGACTTAGTTTACATCTTCCCTCTCTTATTTGGTGTTCATAATGCTAGATTAGGCTATATATAGTTAATCTAGATCTTTGGGAATTCATGCACACAAGGTGTTCGATGAAACTCCCTTAAGAACCAAATAAGGGATTTTGCTTTCTTAGACTATGAGAGTAGCTGTCTAGGGAGTATTAGGGCCATAGGAACCTATGTTTATTTCTTATTAATCATCCTATCACAAACGATGGTTTGTTCTTGATTTGGTGATTAACAAAGTGATTAAGACCATGAGAGTGGCTTAATCTTGTTTAAGTGTTCTAGGCTAAGGAAATTGCTTGATTGTGTGAAATGACATCTAGATAGGTCATGGAAGGATCCGAAATCAATAATCTCATCCAAGGGCTTGCCTTTATCTATTTGTTAAACTCGTTTTTGCTTTGTTTACTTGTGTTCTTGCCTTTAATTTGAATCATTTAGGTTGTTTGAAACCAAAACCACCTTTATTAGCTTAACTTACAAAATTGTATGCATTCTTAGTTATCGAAACTTATACCCATGGATTCGATACCTCATATGCTACTTAGGCATTTGAGTAATTGATACACGGCAAAATCCTTGTATCAATTTGGCGCCGTTGCCAATTGGGTTTAGCTTTCAACATTAGGATTTTACTTCTTTTTGAGATTAAGCCTTTTTCTTTTCTTTTGTTTATTAATCTCTCACTTCAACCTCTCTCTCTTCTTGTTCTTACTTGTTCGCTTGAGGACAAGCAAATGAATAAGTTTGGGGGAGTTGATATTCCCATATTTTACCCGTTTTAGCATGCATATTGTTTAGTGTTTCGAGTCTCATGCATGTGTATTTCATAGTTTCTATAGCATTTTGGTCTAAATTAGAGTATTAGGTGTTTGCATTAGGTCTAGTGAGTTCTTGCATGTTTTGGAGTACTTTCTAGGTGATTAGAGGCAATTTGGGCATATTTGGAGAAATGGACCAAAGTAAAGTGCAAAGTCCATCCAAGACGCCGAAAATATGTTGCTGTACGAAGGTCTTCCGATCTGAATCAGCTTCACTACCTTCATGGAAGTTGTAGAGGAGTGAGTTAGCTATCCAAAGGAGTTTGAATCAGATAATTCGGACATCTGGTTAGAGAGTTATCGAGGTTTTACGGAAGACGTATCCGCCTAGCCGAGAGACCAACCCCTAAATTGATGGATAGAATTTGTGTTAATGTTAAGTCCAAAGAGGTTAAGATCAATGCACCAAGAATACATGAATCTTCCTAATCTAGAGCAAATCTTTTGGGTTTTTATAGTTTTAAACAAAGAATGTAAAATGCAAGAAAGAAAACAAAAGATAGAAGTGTTGGAAAATGAATTAACTATCAAGAAGATGATTAATGAACAAACAATGATGATAAAGATTGAATTAAACACTATCCTAGAACATGGAATTCACAATTTTGACTAATCCACTCTCGTGGCACTAATCACTTTGTTAATCACCAAATCAAGATCAAACTCTCGTTTGTGATAAGATGATTAACAAGCTTTAATCTCTAATCCCACTTAGTTCACTAATCACCCTAGACATCAACTCTCATTGGCTAGGCATTAAAATCTCACAAAAGGTTTGGTTCAAGCATTTCATTGAACACCTATCGGGCGTGAAATGCTTAAGCTCTAGCTTTGATCTCTCAATCCAAAACTAGCTTTAAGATCAACCTAACTGAAGGCTCTAAGGAGATGCAACCTAAATCATCATCATCTAACCATCAAGACAATTGACTAACGATGCCTAAACATTCAATGCACATTTATTCTTATGACATGGAACACTTTCAAGTAGATTAGTTCACTTCCATGACACTAATCATTGTACGAATCATCTAAAGTCAGCATCCACCGATTATTTAGATAATCCATAATTTACCACAAGTCCATTTTAGTCAACAATTCATCCTAAAGTCAGCATCCACCGATCACTTAGAATGAAAAGCATGCTTAGAAGTTTTCTAGACATTTCATCGAACACCTTGTGTGCATGAAATGTCTAAGTTCTAGAAATGAGTTTTCAATTCAATCCTAGCATTAAGATCCTTCCTAACATGAGAACAAATGTTTATCTAGTCCTAAGCATCAACAATCAACCATCAAACCATCAAAATCAAGCAAAATCCAAAATCCAACAAAAAATGGGTCTAAAGCCTAAACATGAAGAACAAGGAAGAACACAAGAGAAAAAGAGACATAAAGATAAAGAACAAAGATTAAATAAACAAAATATAAAGATAGGTTGAAGAATCCTTCACTAGAGTGGGATGAATGATGAAGATCCATCCAAAATCATCATAAGAAGAGTTGGAGAGAAAACCCAACTCTAGAGAAAAGAAAGCTTAGATCTAAAAAATTAGGGTTTTCAATATTTAAATGAGTTTGGATCGGACCGGGTCAATCTGGAACAAACCGGGTTTTGACCCGATCAAGTCTTTGGTCGAAATTTCCATACCGGGCGAATTGGGGCCGGTTTGTGTGGCCGGTATGGAGACTTTGCTTTTTTTTTTAGCATAACTCGTTTGGGCGCCAGTCAGACTTGTCCCTGCTAAATCTGGTATATATTTCAAACCACCGATCAGAATAACTTGCGACCACCTCCAGAAGACATCAAACTCAATTACCTACAACTACTATGAAGGCTTCAGAAGCTAATTCCGAGCGTAGGTCCTTCGTCCAGCCTGGTATTTCAGACACTTCGGCTGGATTCGGCAAGAGCTTCCACGCCGGGCGAGATTGGGCCGGCACAAGAGGCCGGTATTTCCCCTGGTCGAGTGAAGGAGCAGTACTGTTCAAGGATGGAGGGGTGTTGTGGGCCAGTAATCTTCCTGTCCAAGCTGAAGTTGAACACCTGACGGTGACGCCGGACAAGATTGGTCCGGTATGGTGCAACGGGTTCGCGGCCAGACGGAGACTCCTTATAAAATCGGCCATATCTCTCGAACCACATGTCCAAATGATCTCAATCTAACTACCGTAGACAGATAACTGACTCCTCTACAACTCTCATGAACATATCCGAAGCTGAATCTGACTGAAATCCCTTCGTCCGTACCATTCTTTCGGATACTCCGGATGGACTCTTCCTTCTCTTATGCTCCATAACTCCAAACATCATTAACCGTCTCCAAAACACCTAAAAACACTTCAAATGCATGCAAAACTTACTAGGACCTACTGCAAACACCTAATACTCTAATAAAGATCAAAACGATATAAAAACAATGCAAGACACATGTATATGACACAAAACAATAACAAGAATGCATACTAAGAGATGCAAAATATGGGAATATCACATCCTCCGAAGAAAATACGGTAACCCGAAACACTTTTAGCCTCACCTCTAAATTGCCCTTAAATGCCTAGCATCGATTGTCTTGTCTAATATTTTTGGTAAGAATCACGCAATCTTTAATGAATGTTAAGAGTTAGTTGACTGAAAGTTAGGATCTATGTGGTTAGACTTTCGCATGATAGATACCGTGGATTAGCGTTGTAGTATTTTGGTGAGAATTTTCTAGACTAAGTCCGATTGATGCATTACGTTTGGTTATGGTTTAGAAGGACGGTCACTAAGAATTCTGTTAGTTCCTATATTTTCGAAAACCTCTTTCTGAGTTTAGGTTTCTGTTTTGTTGAGGACAAACAAAGATCTAAGTCTGGGGGAGTTGATAACACAAGTTTTTGACCATTTTTATGGATCAGTTTCATATTCTTTTGCAGGTGTTTTAACTCCGTTTTCAAAGATTTTCAAGTGATTTTCATATTTTAGAGATTTAAAAGACGTTTCAGGTAACTCGGAATAAAAGAGTGCATTTCGGTGCAAAAGTACGTTTTTGGATAAACTTGGACTATCAAGAAGTCTTGCAGCTAATGGAGTCCTTTTCACCGTCTGATCATCCCCAAATTTGTACACAACAAAATAGAGACAACTCGCTTTCAAATGCAATTGGATTGGAGGCAATCCAATGGTTGGATCCTTAAATACATCTGAAGCACTGAAGGCAGATGAAGCTGCCCCGACCCAAAGATGAAGCCAATGCGCCTGGAGGAGCTGGAGCCACGGCCAGCAGGTATTTCGCCACTCCTGGAGAGTCTCCACCCGCGGCCAAGAGGCGTTTCGCCACTCCCAGAGAGCCCGCACCCGCGGCCAGGACCCTGCGCGACCAAATCGACTTGTTTCTTCACCGAGGCCAAAACTGTCATTTCACACCAAACCCTAAACAAAGATTACCTCTATAAATACTTATTTTATGCCTTATAGACAGACACGTTATATTCTTATTACGCTTGAAGGCAGAGGCGAAGCTCTTGTGACTTGTGCACTTGTTTTCTTTGGTTTGGAGCAAAGGATTCTCGATTCGTGTTCTTAATTCTACTTACTGTTTTTATTTGATTTATTGATTATGATTACCTCAGCTATGGCTGAGTAATCTCCTTGTTGGGCATAGGGGTTTGAAGGGGCTCTCATGGTTCGATTCTTATTAGGTTTTTAGTCTAGGATACCGATTAAGGTTCTTCGTTCTATTATTGTTGTTAATGCGTTGCTTGACTAACCGTCTTAGCAACTGATATTAGGAATTTTAGAGCCACGAAAGTGTTGTATCTGATCGATTGACCTAGGGTAGACGAGCAAATCCGTCGTAAGATTTCGAAAGTATACTTACGGAGGAGTTGTGGGCGTAAACGACCTTTGAGAGTATCATTCACTACTTGCCCGGGCGGAGTCGGAAGCTACCGTCTGAGTACTGAAGTGAGTAGGTGTGTAGGATTACGGGAGTAGAATACACGCAGCGTATGTTTTCCAAGTTCAAGAACCCAAAGTCGACAAAAGTCGCTTTAGAAATCCTAGAAATTTCTTTGTAAAAATCGGCCATAAACCCTAGAAAATTCCGATTTCCCAACGCTTCGTTTAATTGATTCACAACCTCGATAAAATAATTAGTTAGCTACTTCCATTCTTAGTTTAGTTTAGATTCCATAGATACGACCGTAACAAAACCCAAAATATATTTTACGTCTAGACATAAGTTAGAAATTGGACAACGTCTATCCCTGTGAATTCGATCCCTAAATACTACTTCATGTGTTGTGCACTTGCGGCTTAGATATAAAGGATAAAACCCCACGCCGGGGTTAGTTTCCGGTGTGTCATATACTACAACAAGAAATAGCTCCACTGGCTAACCAAAAAACAAAACTTGATGTAGGCTTTCTACTATCTTGAAATCCAGCAAAATCAGAATCTGAATACCCAATGATCTCCAAATTATATGATCTCTGATAAATGAGCATATAATCTTTTGTTCTCTGCAAATTCCTCACGACCCTTTTGAAAGCTTTCCACTAGTCCAAACCTGGATTACTTAAGTATTTGCCAAAACTCCAACAATGTATGCTATATCCGGACGCGTACAAACATGAGCATACATCAGACTTCCTACAACTGATGCATAAAGAATCTTCTGCATCATCTGAATTTCTAAATTTCCTCCAGGATATTTATCGAGAAATTTGTTGTCTCCTTTAGAAACAGGGATATCTTCCAATTTGCAATCCCGCATGAAAAATGTATTTAGTACTTTATCGATATAATTCTTTTCTGACAATCCTAGAATTACCCGAACTATATCCTGGTGAATCTGGATTCATAATACAAAAGATGTTTCACCAAGATCTTTCATCTCAAAATTATCCTTAAAAAATATTTTGGTCTCATGCAACATGCATATATCGTTAGTGACCAGTACTATCTCATCAACATAAAACACCCAGAAAATGCATATACTCTCACTAAAATTCTGATTGTAACTCTATAAAAGAGTCTCCACTCTCATTATAATATTCAAAATTTAAGTTAAAAGAAATAGAAAAGCCATTTGGCTCCCCGTTTAGAATTCTCTTGGATTAGAGATTATTTTTGTGCTCTTATCATTTCAAGCCCTTGGTGATATTCCATTATCTTGTATAATTGCGTTTCTAGGTTGTTTGTGAAACTCAAACAGTCTAGTTCGTATGTTGTTATAGATTCAACGACAAAAACCTCCATTTCCATCATCACCATCGTCCCACCATCCATTTTAAGCCGTAGGCCTTGAAATCACTTGGTCAATAAGTTTGGTGTAATTCCAATCTTACATCGTTTGGTATTAGAGCTAAAAGCTCATATCCTCTATTATTTTTATTTATGTTTTGTTTTTGTTTCATCTTTTTATCGAAAAAATCTAAAACGAAAAGTTTTATGTTTTTTTTATAACAATAAAAACACATAGAAATAGTTTTCTTTATTTTATTTTTAAGTTGTAGATTGTTTTTCCAATTAAATGAAAATTGAAATAAAAACTTTCTTATTGTTTTTTGATTTTTATGTTTAAACAAAAAAAAAAAAACAAAAATAATTCAATTATTTTTCTGAATAATTTGTGTCCATAAAGTTTTTTAAAAGAAAACGAAAATTCTCATCTAAATCAATTTATTTCAAAATTTACTTTTAAAGAATTTTTTTTTTTAAATTGTTTTCCTGATTTCGGTTTTCATGGGCAAACCAAACCTACAACATCCCCGAGGTAAAACGGGTTTGAGGACAAAACCAATTGAAGATGGAGAGAATGACGCATTCTTGAAAACGCAGTTCACATCCTTGGCCCGTGAACAAACGATTCAAGTCAAACCATGCCAAATTGTTGAAAAATCAAGCCCAAAAGCCCAAAGAGTTTCTAGAAGACAATCATATCATGGATATAGCAAGAAGTTGTCTAGATACAAAGAACCAATCACAATTAATGGTGATAGCTAAAAATTTGTCAAGATTATCTCTTTTTTGATTTTGTAATTAATTTAATTTATTTAGCATTTATGTATTTATGTAATTTTTTGTTTGGCCAATAAGTTTTGTAACTCTATAAAAGAGTCTCCACTCTCATTGTAATATTCAGAATTGAAGTTGAAAGTTATAAAAAAAACATTTGACTTCCCGTTGAGAATTCTCTTGGATTAGAGATTATTTTTGTGTTCTTGTCATTTCAAACCCTTAGTGAGATTCAATTGTCTTGTATGATTGCATTTATAGGTTATTTGTGAGACTCAAATAGTCTAGTTCGTGTGTTGTTGTGGATTCAACGATAAAAACCTCCATTTTTATCATCACCATCGTCCCACCATCCACTTCAAGCCGTAGGCCTTGAAATCACTTGGTCAATAAGTTTGGTGTGATTCCAATCTTACATCAAATCTTGCACGTTATAGACGCATGGTTAGCTGACTCATTTATTTCCTTATTTCGTATTCGATTCACACACTATTGCAGTTTTCGCAAGCTCTGTGTGAAGCTCAGTGGGAGGTTAATTTGTGTGGTGTAGGCTTTCTTAATCTACTATTGGTCAATGTATTTTGCTTTGTTCTGATTCTGACTTGACTCTCGCAGCATATTGTGACTCGGATTGGGCTGTTAGTCAAAGGAAAAGACGATCATTAACTGCTTATGTAATGTTTCTTGGAGGCTCGCTAATAATCCTGGAAAAATAGAAGGCAACTCACTGTTTCTCGTTTTTCCGCTGAAACTGAATACATATCTCTACATAATCCTCTCTCCAAAATTATGTCGTTGCGCCAACTTTTTGTCGGATCTAGGTTTTCCATAACCATATTGGTCCGTGTATTTTGTGATAGTTGAGTACCAATTCACACAGCATTAAATCAAGTCTTTCATGAACGGACTAAACATATTGAGGTTGATTGTTATGCGATACGCTATGCTATTTAAGATGGAATAATTTCTACGATACATGTTCGGACGGAGTATCAACTTGTAGATTCGTCAACATTTTAAACGTTTAGTGTCCAAGTTGAACATTGACAATCTCCATTCCCCCACATAATGGGGAATATTGGCCATATTTTAGCATATTAGGTTTGTATAGATTACGCTAAGGTTTCGTATGTTTAACCGTCATAAGTTTGTGTATAAATATCTTGTATATAACGTGTAAGATCATGAATAAAGCACCTTCTTAAAAAATTACACAAGTATACATTTTATCGTGAACACCTTACAAATGTGGAAGCATTTCTATGTTCAAACAAAATCTAGTGTTATTGGTTATATAATTTATAAATACTAATTTAAATCACGTGTTATTCAATCATACGAATTTATTTAGTATATTTGAAAATATTTCTATATTAAAAATATAAACACTTAAATACGAGGAAATATCTACAAATTTACAAATACTAATTAAAATCAATATGTTACAAAGTTTTTAAATCCATTAAAATCTATAGAACCAATAAAACCTCTTCCTCAAATTTCTTATTACTAATTTGTTTTCAAAACATCCCTCCTTTTTTTTTAGATCACTAAATTTCTTATAACGACTTGCGAGCTTTGTCGTTGTGACAATGGTGAAATTACTACAGAACCCAGAAGTTCCAAACAAACTGTGATCAGACACTGTTGTGGTCTGAAGGCAAGACATGAGCATCAGGAAACTTGTACGCTCCAATGGGTTTAACCCAATCCCAAATTTTGTCAGAAGCTCTCTTCGTAACGCTTGCGTCGAGTCGAATCAAAACGCGGACGCTCCTTACAGACCCAAGAAGCATCACATTTTAGCCACCAATCTCATCGTTTCATATTTTGAGAAAGGCTTGGTCGAAGAAGCACGCTCACTGTTCGACGAAATGCCTGAGAGAGACGTTGTGGCATGGACCGCGATGATCACAGGTTACGCTTCCTCCGAGTACAATGCCCGTGCTTGGGATTGTTTCCGTGAGATGCTAAGGCAAGGAACGGACCCGAATGAGTTCACGCTCTCGAGTGTCCTCAAGTCTTGTAGAAACGTGAAGGTTTTGGCTTATGGTGGTTTGGTTCATGGAGTTGTAGTTAAACTCGGTATGGAAGGTTCTCTGTATGTTGACAATGCCTTAATGAATATGTACGCTACTTGTTCGGCAACAATGGAGGCTGCATGTTTGATTTTTCGGGATATCAAGGTGAAGAATGACGTCACTTGGACTACTCTAATCACCGGGTTTACGCATTTGGGTGATGGCATTGGCGGTTTAAAGATGTATAAGCAAATGTTGCTGGTAAAATGCTACATTCCTCACGTTTCGGGTGAATTGCTTACGATTTTGGGTGATTGAGGTTTTAACATTTGGATCTGTTTTGTGTGTTCAGGAAAATGCAGAGGTGACACCTTATTGTATAACGATAGCGGTTAGAGCTTCCGCTTCAATTGATTCAGTTACAACCGGGAAGCAAATTCATGCGTCCGTGATTAAACGCGGGTTTCAGTCTAACCTTCCAGTGATGAACTCTATATTGGACTTGTATTGCAGGTGTGGGTATTTATCAGAGGCAAAACGCTATTTCCATGAGATGGAAGATAGAGATCTGATCACATGGAACACTCTAATATCCGAGCTCGAGCGATCAGACAGCAGTGAAGCTCTGCTGATGTTTCAGCGGTTTGAATCGCAAGACTTTGTGCCAAATTGTTACACTTTCACTAGCTTAGTTGCTGCCTGCGCCAATATAGCGGCATTGAACTGTGGCCAGCAACTTCATGGAAGGATTTATAGAAGAGGGTTTAACAAGAACGTTGAGTTAGCTAACGCTCTGATCGATATGTATGCTAAATGCGGTGACATACCGGACTCGCAAAGAGTATTTGGCGAAATCGCAGAGAGGAGGAATCTGGTATCTTGGACTTCAATGATGATTGGGTACGGATCACACGGTTATGCAGCAGAAGCCGTTGAGCTTTTTGACAAAATGGTTAGTTCAGGTATTAGACCAGACAGGATTGTGTTCATGGCGGTTCTGAGCGCATGCCGCCATGCTGGTCTAGTGGAGAAAGGATTGAAGTACTTTAAAGTGATGGAAAGCGAGTATGGCATTAATCCAGATCAAGATATCTACAACTGTGTGGTGGATTTGCTAGGAAGAGCTGGGAAAATAGGCGAGGCTTATGAATTGGTTGAGAGGATGCCGTTTAAGCCAGACGAATCCACGTGGGGAGCGATTCTAGGGGCCTGTAAAGCGCATAAACACATGGGATTGATAAGTAGATTAGCTGCAAGAAAAGTTATGGAGTTGAAACCGAGAATGGTGGGAACTTATGTGATGCTTTCATACATCTACGCGGCAGAAGGGAAATGGGGGGATTTCGCGAGAGTGAGGAAGATGATGAGGATGATGGGGAACAAAAAAGAAGCCGGTATGAGCTGGATCCAGGTGGAAAATCAGGTTCTTAGCTTTGCTGTGAGCGATAAAGCGTATCCTAACGCGGGTTCCGTGTATTCAATCTTGGGGTTACTGATAGAAGAGACCAGAGAAGCTGGTTATGTTCCTGACTTAGACTCCTTAGTTCATGATCAAGAAGTCGGAACTTGAATATGAAACACAAAGATGAAAATGTGGCTTCTGATTTCGTGATCGAGTAAACTGGAGAAAAGAGCGTTTGCTATATATATCCTTTTGTTCTGTTTATGGTTAAGTTATTGGTTGGATTGATGCTCAACCGCTCTTTTGTCGCCCATTCAAGATGAAGATCAAGAAAGTGTAGATGAATGACAAGAAGGATTCTTGAAGAACACAGAATCTGAAAATGGCAGAGACTCTTTTTTGATTAACTACCATTACTGGACGAACCTCTTTATGCATTGATACAGTAATGGAGAGTGGTCCTACTTGCTAAAGAACAAACATCGCCATACCTCATTTTAGATCAGGTATGGGTAACTTTGGTGTCAGGACAATCGTAACCCGCCTCAATGGATCAAGTGTTGTTGGCCTATTTATAGCATAACTTCTCTTTTTTGTATTAATGATGTGTGAATTGTCATAGCTTGCAAGAAACTTTGAAGAAATCGTTGGCTATGAAGTAACCTCTTGAGTTTTCTTTATTAAAAAGCAAAAAAATACACACATGGGTCATGTTAAAGTTATAGCCTTCTGTTGAAATGTTAACATCAGGAAGGTTCAGATCTAGATAATGAGAACCTAGGTTTTGCTTGTTCATAGGTTTTTGAGGGATATTCCGGTTTATTTTGGTTTAGTCTGGAAAATAGGATCTCAAATTTTATTAATATTGAAAATTAAGCAGCAACAGCAGAAAGTAATACATGATTAGGATAATGAGAAAGAAAGAGAGAGATAGGTTTAAGTAACTAAGCATCTCTGATTGCTACAGCTTCTTTAACCTCAGTGGTTCCATTGTTCTTCTCCATTGCAGCCTTCTCAACCTCAGGAACCACGAAAGCCGAAACCGGGAAAGTCCTGGACAGACCGGTCGGTGTCCTGAAATTGATCTTCCCTGAAGAAGTTGGCTGCTCCAAGGCAAGCTCATTGAGAGTGACCCAAATAAGAAGCTCCTTGGCCTTAACACCGGTAAGCTTCTTAATCTTTCCGACTTCCACCACCGCGGTGACCTCAGTCCCGTAAGAGACAAGTTTCCCAATGGCTTCAAACTTGTGGGTGATGCTCTTCTTCTGCTTCAGCCACACAACACCTGTTTCTCTGTCGTAACCAACCTCTTCTATGTCCTTCAATGGCAATAACCCATTAGGCATAGAAACTTCATCGAGGAACTCTTTCGTCTTCTCGCGGCATAACTCATCTCCTGTATATTTCTCTGCCCTAGCTCTCACTTCATCTGTAACCAAACCCATCTCTTTGTTTTTGTTTATGTTTTTGAGATCTCTGTCTTTAGGTATTTTTAGTTGTGTTGGTTGCCTTTTCATTTATAGGTGGTGTGGTTTGGATTCACCCTTACAACCTCTATTTAATTACGGGAAATGCCATTCTGTGAAATTAATTACATGTGTCGAGGCAGGACTGTGAAATGTTGCTACAAATTGTACTAAAGTCAAAGATTAAAAGACATAGGGATGTGAAAAAAACTACACAATTTGAGCAAAGAAAGGTGTTGATCCAATGCCTTTTTTAACTTTAATCTGCAAAAAAAAAAAAGGAAACATCAAATTACTTCAAATGGTCACTCATTTTATATCGTTTGAATCTATCCACAATTAAATTAAGATCATCCCATGAATAAATACCATTAAAAAAACAAATTTTGATCTAATGGGTGGATTAAATTGTTAGGTGAAATAATTTTTTTGAAGTATTAGATTGAAATGGAAGAAGAACAAACTTTGGGAAATGTGATGCAATGTATAAGTCTTTAATGGTGCTAGTTGTGCAGATTTATGGCCTAAATTAAAGTGATTTGGGTGAGGAGACAAACGTTATTATATAGTTCCAATTATGTATTGACACGTGTCGAATCACATTTTTTCATTTGTAGGTAGGACAATCACTTTATTTAATCGCATTGTGAGGTTACAACTTGCATATGAGAGAAATAAAGTTAGAAACAAACAAAAAATACAAATCAATTGGTCTCGTATGCAAAAAGATAAGATATTCTCTCGAGACTTGCAAATAAATAACATAACGTTTACAATTTATTTAGCTAAATGTAGACCAAGCTGAAAAGTGAATAACGTAATGTATGCTAGGGAAGTAAAAATGTTAAAATAGTGTCATGTTTTAGATCTATAAAAAAATTTGGTGAATGAGCTACTTTATGGCTACACTCATCATTACAGGATTAGTCGGTTGGTAAAAGTTCAGATCATCCTCTAGTTATAAAAAAATGTTAAAATGAATGATACAAATTATTTAATAAATTTTTTACTGTTTTTATTATGGTATTCGATTAAAATATAAAAAAAAACGAATATAATGTTTATGAACCAAAAGAGCTTTACAAAACAAGAAAACAGATTTTAATGTTTTGAGTCATCTAGTCGATTTATGTTGTAGTTTGAACTTTTTTAACAATAAATTGTAAAATGAACTATTTCCTTAAATCCAGATTCTACTGCCAATATTCATACATATATATTTCCATGTATTCAATGATTAATAAAATTCTGTTATGGATTAATGTTAGGTTCATGGTTTTATAAATTGATGCATAACCATACCACAAATAGAAGTATATATGTAGTAGTTAAAGATTTGTTTTGACTAGACATCTTAAAATGAACTATTTTCCTTAAATCCAGATTCTACGGCCATATACATTCATCATATATATATATATATATATTTATTCTTTTTTTGAAGTCATATATTTTTATTTATTCAATTATTAGTAAAAAGTATTATGAATTAAAGTTAGGTTCATGTTTTTATAAAATTGATGAGAAAAACATACCATACACCAATATTTAATTCATGGACTAAGTTACATTCATACTTTTATAACTTGATGAGATAAACATACTACACTAATAATTATTTCATGGAGTAAATGAGTAAAATGGGTAAATAACCTCAATTGACCAAAAATATAAGTAAATGAGAATGTAGAAGTAAACATTAGAAAAGTAGGAAAGAGAGAAAATAAATAAATCGAAAATATCCTTTCAATTTTAAATAATTATAGAAAATATTATTGGCCTATAAACTCATTTTTCGATAGAATAAACTGGTAATACTGTTTATCAAATGACCGGCAACCCTGTTTACCCAAAATCGACGACCACCATTCATCCCCAGAAAACATGTTGCAATTATGCTAACAATAATTAACATGATAACAATTATTCTGTTAACGTTTACTATAGAATGTTAATATGTTAACAATAATAGCATGTTATATAGTATTTTCTTACATAAATAACATGATAACAATTGTAATAACATGTCATATAGAATGTTAATATGCTAACAATAATATTTGATACTTGTAACATGCTAACAATAATATCTAATAATTGTAATGTGCTAACAAAAATATTCGATACTTGTAACGTGTTAACATATAAAATATCCGAATAATATTTGTATTAACATATAAAATATACTGGCATATAAAATATCCGAATAATATTTTATATTGGTACAATTCTGTATAAAGTTAATACAAATATTATTCGGATATTTTATATGTTAACACGTTACAAGTATCGTATATTCTTGTTAGGACATTACATATATTAGATATTATTGTTAGCATGTTACAAATATCAAATATTATTGTTAGCACATTAACATTCTATATGACATGTTATTACAATTGTTATCATGTTATTTATGTAAGAGAATACTATATAACATGCTATTATTGTTAGCATGTTAACATTATATAGTAAACATTAACGAAATAATTGTTATCATGTTAATTATTATTAGCATGTTAGAAACATGCTTTCCGGGGATGAATAGTGGCCGTCAATTTTGAATAAATAGGGTTGCCGGTCATTTGATGAACAGTGTTACCAGTTTATTCTATCAGAAAATGAATTTATAGGCCAATGACATTTTTCTGTAATTATTTAAAATGAAAAAGATATTTTCGATTTATTTATTTTTTTCTCTTTCCTAATTACCTAATTTTTACTTCTACATTCCCACTTACTTAACTTTTTGGTCAACTGAGGTTATTTATCCATTTTACTCATTTACTCCATGAATTAATTATTGGTGTACGATATGTTTATCTCATCAAGTTATAAAAGTATAAATGTAACTTTAGTCCATGAATTAATTATTGGTGTATGGTATGTTTTTCTCATCAATCGGGATGGTCCAGTCCGGCTTTGTCCGAAACCCGTAAAGTCCGCATATATATGAGCCTGGTTCGGTCTAGCCCAAACAAAATTGGACCTATATTCTAAATCCCGGCCCGACCCGGACAGGACTCTAGGGCTTTTCGGGCTTTTCATTACAAACATAAAAATTCACACAATTCTCAAATGAAAAATAGTTAAAATAAAATATTTATCAAAATAAATCTAAATTGAATATCAAATCCAATTAAATTTAAAAGCAAAAGTTTGACAAAAAAAACAAATAAAATTCAAATAAATTGTATTACCAAATAAAACATAAAATAAAAAAAATTCAAATCTAGGTAGTAGAATTTAGATTAGAATCTTCTTCATCGTATTCTAAATCCTCATCACCATCAAGAGCTACATATAAAAAAAGTAATAATATTAAGTTTTTAGAGGTATAAATCATATAGAAATGTCATTGAAAGTCTATAGATAAAGATTTTAAAAATATGAAGTAAATATGGATGAATGATAATGGTACCTGGATCACGAAATGTAAACCCATCCAACCAAGTGCATGTAAAAATTACTGCTTCAACATTTCTTGGTAAAAGATGATTTCTATATTTATCCAAGACATGCGCACCAATACTAAATGTAGACTCTGATGCCACTGTAGTTATCAGAATGCTTAGAACATCACACACCATATGAGCTAACTCACCATAACGTTGTGCTGACACTTCCACAATTATAAAACACTAGGGGTGGACCCCGCGCTTCGCGTGAGCTTATTTACATTCATGTTTTATATTTGTTTTTTATGTAATTTTTTTGGACACATTTTTTTTTAATTCCAAAATTTAGTTTAATATTCGGTTTATGTTTAAAATTGCATTATGTGTACGTGTGTTTTGTTTTTTTCTCTTTATTAGTGTTTGTATATAGTAACGGTTTTCTATTACTTATGTTGAAATATTATTCCTTTTTATGTGTTTATATTTTGTATTTCACTATTGTGTGATTTTAATTGTAGTTTTATATTTATTTGACATATTTACTTTAATATTTTTAAATTTGTTTATATGCTATTTTTAGGAATTATTTTCTAATGTCATTATAAGATATCCGTTAGAAAACGTCACTTTTTGTAGGAGTTGGAGATGTATCATTTTTTTTTTTGAAGATAGTCATGAATTAGTTATTAGAGGAGAGTGGGTAAAGAAGTTAATGATATACTAAATTACCTTTTTTTGTAGAGTAGCCGACGTTATGCATTTGTTGGTGAGGGGAGATTTAGAGTTGCAGGGTGGAGGCAAGGAAGGAGGAGAAGAGGAAAGTGGCGTGTGATTTTTTTTTTTTTTTTGAGTTAATGGGGCAGTTGTGTAGAGGTTTTGGGTTTGTAAAATAGGGAGAGCTATCAAAAACTCAAAAATAAACAAAAGAAATACCCAATACAATACCACACACACATATTTTGGATAGTATAAATTTTTGTTTTTAAATTATTGAAAGTTATTTTACACAGCTTTGTTTAATTAGTAAGATTTGTAAATATGTGGGATCCTTTGACAGAGGAGTTAAGTGCTGATGTGGACAGTTTATAATGAGAGAGAACTCTCTTATTATATTATAGATTCATGTTTTCATAAAAAATCAGTTCCAACATATCGTCTTTTAAGTATATAGTCAATTTAGACTTTTCTTTTATAATAGTACATTTTTCGTACGCTTTAAAATTATATGATAAGCGAACCAAAATTTATTAAGACATACGTAATCAAATAGTTACAGACATTTCGGGCTAAGCCCGAAAAACACACTAGTCCGAAAGGCCCATTTTTATGGGCTTTTATTTATAGGTCCGAGCCCGCTGTTTTTTAGGGCCGGGCCGGACCGGCCCTCGGACTTTGGTCCTAATTGACACCCCTTTGAATGTTGGCCGTAGAATCTGGATTTAAGGAAAATAGTTCATTTTAAGATGTCTAGTCAAAACAAATATTTAACTACTACATATATACTTCTATTTGTGGTATGGTTATGCATCAATATATAAAACCATGAACCTAACATTAATTCATAACATAATTTTTATTAATCATTGAATACATGGAAATATATCTGTATGAATATTGGCAGTAGAATCTGGATTTCATGAAATAGTTCATTTTACAATTTATTGTTAAAAAAAAAATTTTTAACTACAACATAAAATCCACTAGATGATTACTCTAAACATTAAAATCTGTTTCTTGTTTTGTAAAGCTCTTTTGGTTCATAAACATTATATTTTTTTATTTTATTTTAATCGAATACCATAATAAAAATGGTTAAAATTCATTAAATAATTTGTAACATCCATTTTAACATTTTTTTTTATAACCAAAGTATGATCTGGACTTTTACCACCCGAATAATCCTCTAAAGATGAGTGTAGCCATGAACTAGCTCATTCACCAACTTTTTTAATAGGTCTAAAATATGACACTATTTTATAAAATAGTTGGAAAACATAAAGATAAAATATATTGTTGCTAGTGAACAAGAGATAGTGAATAGTGAAACATGAGAGAGAACTGATTTTGTAATTATTTGTTCCCATATGTTGCTATTTCTTGGAGTAAAGTTACATTCATGCTTTTATAAAAGGTTTCTGCAAATCAACCCCTCAAGTGGATTTTTTTGCAAATCTACCCTCGACTTTCAAAAAATGCAGGTCAAACATACCAAGTCCGAGTCAACCCGCAATATAACCCTCGTCTGTGTACACATTTTACAACCCGTATATAGCCGTGTATACGTTATCAAAACGACGTCGTTTTGGCCGTTTTTAAACCAGATAATGCAAAATAAGGATTCAAAATCATGACCTTGAATACACTTGCCACATCACCTCTACCATTATGCCAAGATCATTTTTATTGTCCTAATCAGTATACTTATATTTATATATGTTACAACGATGTGTTTTATCCTTTGAATATTTTTGTCTTTCTTCTTCATTTCATATTACGGGTTCGTTAAAATATATGTTTCTTGCCAAAATATCATTTGCTTACCAAAACCGTAAAATCGGATTTCCCATCAAAACCGCAATATCGGGAAATCCCGCCAAAACCGCAAAAGCAGGTTTTCCGGTCAAAAAACAGCAAAACCGCGAAATCATATTTCCCGCCAAAACTGTAAAATCGGATTTCCCGCCAAAAATTGGATTTCCCGCCAAAACCGCGAAATCACGTTTTCACGTCAAAATCGTAAAATCAGGCTTTCCCGTCAAAATCGCGAAATATGGTATCCCGTCAAAACCGCAAAATCGTGGTTTCCCATATAAACCGCAAAATCAGGTTTTACATCACAACCAAAAAATCAGATTTCCCGCCAAAACCGCAAAATCAGGTTTTTCCGTCAAAAAACTGAAAAATTGCAAAATCGGATTTCCCGCCAAAATCGTGGTTTTGACGAAAAAACTTGATTTTGCGGTTGTGATGGGAAAACCTGATTTTGCGGTTTTGATGGGAAACCACGATTTTGCGGTTTTGACGGGATACCATATTTCACAGTTTTGACGGGAAAAACCAATTTTGCGAGTTTTAGGGGAAACGCGATTTCGCGGTTTTGGCGGGAAATCCAATTTTACGGTTTTGTGGGTTTGGCGGGAAATCCGATTTTACGGCTTTGCGGTTTTGGCGTGAAATTCTATTTCGCGGTTTTGCGGTTTTTTGACGGGAAACCCTGATTTTGCGGTTTTGGCGGGATTTCTAGATATTGCGATTTTTGTGGGAAATCCGATTTTACGGTTTTGATAAAAAAATGATATTTTGGCAAGAAACGTATATTTTAACAAAACCGTAATATAAAACGAAGTATAAAGACAAAAATATTCGAAGGATAAAACACATCGTTGTAACATATATAAATATAAGTATATTGGTTAGGACAATGAAAATGATATTGGCATAATGGTATAGGTGATGTGGCAAGTGTATTCAAGGTCATGAGTTCGAATCCTGCAGTCGTTTTGATAACCTATACACAGCTATATACGGGTTGTAAAATGTATACACAGACGAGGGTTATATTGCAGGTTGACTCAGACTTGGTATGCTTGACCTGCATTTTCTAAAAGTCGAGGGTAGATTTGCAAAAAAATTCCACTTGAGGGGTTGATTTGCAGAAAACCCTTTTATAAATTGTTGAGATAAACATACTATACACCAAAAATTAATTCATGCACTAAAGTTACTATTGATTCTATGGAAATCGATTGATTTTATTGATGAAAGGATGATCTATAATGAAGACTTTGTTCGAGCCAAAATGCCTTTGACTCGACCCCAATTTAAAGATAACCGAGATATTCCAACCGATAGCCGAGAAGCGACTAAACCACCACCATTGCCGACCAAAGCGCCGAACTAAGTTCAAAGTCCGGAGATTCATCGACCAACTAACCCATGAGAGTAACTTGGTCGAGCCACTTTGCCTTTGGCACGACTCAAATCAGGAGTTACACTTGTCCTGCTTTACTGCCCACCCGATAAGGCATATGGACATGAAACCATGATTTTCAGTCCAAGCCCACCAAGGTCTGGTCCATCCGCGACCCGGCCCACCTATTGTAGCCTCTTATGGAGTCCACCAGCTGAAATCCTGACTTGGATCGATCCAGAACCTCCCAAGACCTTCAATTTCTTCTCGCGGGTCCTTTTGAAGCAAACTAAGGAAACTGCGAGATCTCTTCACATCTATGGCTCACCTTCACATCTACTGGAGTCCACTGAAGCTACTAAGGGCCTAGAACCACATGATCACACCAGAACACGCCCAAGACTGCATCATACCAGCCAAAACTTTGCGTTGAAGAAACTTTCTTTTTTCGGAGAAGTTTACTTTTCTTCCACGGGAAAGAATGATCAGCGCTTATCTCCTGAATCTAATTGATATTCCCATATTTTACCCATTTTAACATGCATTTATGTTGTTGTTTTGTGTCTAATGCAAGTGTCTTGCATAGTTTTATAGCATTTTGGTCTTTATTAGAGTATTAGGTGTTTGCATTAGGTCCTAATGAGTTTTGCATGCATTTGGAGTGTTTTTAGGTGTTTTGGAGACAGTTGATGATGTTTGGAGTTATGGAGCATAAGAGAAAGAAGAGTCCGTCCAGAGTGTCTGAATGACTTGATTCGGACGTGTGGTTTGAGAGATATGGCTGATTTAGCAGAGACAAGTCCGCCTGGCCGAGACGGTTTCTTCAACACCGAGGTCACAAGTCAGTGCAACAAATCGGTGTGGAAACAGAGGGAAAATTCCCTTAGCACCGATGTGCAATACCGATTTGTGACATCGGTATTGAAGCTTCAGGGGATTACACCGACGTCACAAGTCGGTGTGACTGATCGGTGTAACACTTATCTCACCCAAACCAGCCTAGATCATCCGACGTGCCTGAACGACCTAAGGGTCTCCAATCCGAACTAGCCTCGGTGGTCTTCAGAAAAGTTGTAGCCCAGTGAGTTAGCTGTCCACAGGAGGTTCGGAAATGTATTCCAGGAGATATCGTGGTTGTACCGAAGGTTCTACAACACCACCAACCGCACAAACCCATGCCTAATACCGATGTGTTGCACCGATTTGTGACATCGGTGTGAAGCCACTCAAGACCAGATTTGACACATTTCGACCGGGTCGGTACCCGGTTTGTCCCGGATCGACCCGGTTCGCCCCCTTTCACTATTTTAGCCCGAAAACCCTATTTTCTTATCTCTTTTCTAAGTTTAAAACCTTGGTTCTTTGGATTTGTAAGAGAGATCATACACTTTTTATGCAATCTAAGCTTATTTTCTTGTGATTTCCATCTTCCATTTTCTATTTCTTAATCATTATCATCATTAATCATGGTTTTTGATACTTCTTTTATAGGATTTATCAAGAACACCATGATTAGTGAGTAGTCTTTTAAGATTTGAGGATTTTGTAGATTTAGGGTGATTTAATGGTTGATTAATGATGTCTAGGATTAGATTATATGATTTTCCTTCTTGATTAGTGGGTTTAAGGCTAGATCTAGCTTGAGAAAGTGGATTTAGATCAAAACGCATTTCATGCACATAAGGTGTTCGATGAAATGCCTTGATGAACTAATTAAGAGGTATTTATTTCTAGCCTAAGAGATTAGTTGTCTAGAGTGATTATTTGGTTGATCTTGAATGTTTAGACTTAAAGCTTGCTAATTAGTGATTCACAAATGAGAATTTGATCTTGGATTAGTGATTAGCAAAGTAATTAATGCTTTAAAAGAGGATTAGTTAAGATTAGTGATCTTTGCCTAGGGATTAGTCTTCATTAAGCATTGGACATCATCAATTAGCCATTGGATTGCCTTATCTCAATTACCTTATCCTAGATGAATTCGCCTTTTATCATCATTTTCATATGGTTTAGTATTGCTATTAGTTGTTTCTTGCCTTAATTAAGTTAGACCATTAGCTTATTCAGCAAAACTCATCTTATTAGCTTAACTTAGTAAGTTATATGCATTCTTGGTGCATTGAGTCAAACCTATTGGATTGATACCTAATATTATTTTGTATATTGAGTAATTGATCTCAAAACTTGCAAAAGTCTTTCATCACTAATCTCGACCCTTCATCTTATCTAGAGGATCCTAGAAGTCCACTCAAGCCATAAGACCTAAGGATCATCACGACTTCTTCAGCCATCACAAGAGATGCTTCGCGTTTAATGCCCAACAGCTAGAACTCATCAATGACATCAATATCACAATTCTCCTTAATTTGATTTATTTGTTTCTCTTTTTAGCTTTTATGACCGTTAGGTCTTTGTTCTCTCTTCATTCATCTTTTGTAGACACGCTTTTAATCAATAGAAATTCAGTATTGTTTTTGCTTTAAACACTTTGTCTTTAAATCAAATTTTGTTCTTGCGAGTCTTAAATAGTTTGTGGAATCAAATTATTTATTTTTCGTGTTCAGACTTATATTCCTCGCGAGAAATAGTCCTTGGGATTGAGCCTCTTGTTCTCGTTGTTTGTGGAATCAAACAACAACCGGTTACAAATCCACCTTTTATATATTAACCATCATCTTAGATTTAAGACTTGATTATCGTGAGTAAGCAATTCGTGGAATCCGAGTCTTACATCATGTTTGGTTTCATATTCAATTTCCAAAGACATTAAAAGAGAGAGTTTGAAAGAACCGAAAAGTAGAAGTTTGAGATGAAAGAGAAAGAGAAAACATGTGAGATGAAAAGGAAACATGTGAGTTCCCTCCACCTCCTATCGCCTCAGCATATTAAGGAACGGAAGTCTTCTTTTGATAGATGATTACTCTTCAAGATGATTATCTTTCTCCACTAGATGATTATTAGCTTTTCTCAAATCAATTTTGTATTGCCAAAGTAGCAAGCAGCCAACTCCAAAGAGACACATTCATATTCGATCTCATCTATTATTTTGCCTGAGAAAACGATAGAAAAAGGCAGAATGTCAAAGTACCTACTTTCCTTTAAAAGTTTTTGTAACCCTTGTTTCAGTATAATGGCAAGCTAATCATAAGAGCCTAAGAGGACCCAAGTGAAAACTTTGAGGATTGGGATTGTGTTTGTTAGTAAACTAACGGCTAAAGGCAAAGAGATCATGTCAGCAATTGAATTTAAACGCTTATTTTACTTTAGTCTACAGAATCTTACCTTAGTCGAGTATATATTGTTGTGTTCAAGTTATCCACTCTCTGATTATATATGGTTCTTCTTTTTATCATTTTTCGTATGTTCCTTTGTATTTTATTTTTGGTTGTTAGTTATTTGAGATTAGATTTATGATATTTTAGATCGAAAGATCACAAAAATAGATTTGATAAAAAAAAATCAATTCAACTTTAACGCTCACAAATCAAGTTATAGATTTTCTCTTCTTTAAATCAGATTCATAATCGTTGTCATGATGAGCCATAACCCTTAAGTGAACACCTAGTTTGAAGAATCGGAAATTAATATTAATTTTTGAATGTCTTTGCTTTTACTTCTTATTGTTTTCATTAAATTGGTATTTTATCTTATAATGAAAACGAGGCCCATATGTTTACGGGCCTATAACTCAAATATTCTAAACAAAGTTGTTCGATTTGTTTTAATATTTTTTCATCTAGGTTAATCTTCTTCTATATAAGATTCCCTAACTCTCAGTGCTTCTTTCATTTCCGCCGCATCAAGAAAAAATCAACAACGCTGATTATATTATTTGAGAAGTCGTGTTCGATTGCATCAAAAAGAGATCCTCAATTCGGATAAGCATTCACATAAGGTATGATTTAATTGATATAAATTTTAAGATTTTCATTGTATTCGATCCAGGTAAATTTTAGAAATATTTGAGAAGATTTCAAGTTATCCATTCACTAAATTATCTATGGTTCTTCTTCTTTTTTTTTAAAAATCATTTTTTGTATGTTCTTTTGAACTTTATTTTGGTTGTTAGTTATTTGAGATTAGATTCATGGAATTTTATATTGAAAGATCATAAAAAATATATTTGATAAAAAAAATCAATTCAAATTTAATGCACACAAATCAAGTTATATATTTTCTCTTCTTTAAATCAGTTTCATAATCGTTGTCATGTTGAACCATAGCCTTTAATTGAACACTCACTACAAGAAAACATGTGGAAATCCGACGGAAATTCCGACGGCAATAATTCCGTCGGAAATTTCCGACGACTTTCCGACGGATTTCCGACTAACTTCTCATCCGTCGGAAATATTAACCCGTCGGAAATCCGTCGGAAATTCCGACGGATTTCCGACGACAATAATCCGTCGGACACTTTTCGACAGATTTCCGACGACTTTTTGACGCATTCTGATGTTGCCGACATACTGCCGACGGATTTCCGACGACGTTCATCCGTCGGAAATTTCCGACGGATTTCCGACGGATTGCCGACGAATTTCCGACGGATTTCCGACGGATATCCGACAGATGCCGACAGATGCCGACATGGTTGCCGACATGGTTGCCGACATCGATAATATCTACTTTATATCCGTCGGAAATCCGTCGGAAATCCGTCGGAAAATGGACAAAATTTTCCTTATAAAAACTTTTCCACCCTTCATTTATAATCACAACAAAAAAAATCTCTGTTATCTAATTCCTTACGAAAATATCTTCTTCAAATCCTTATAATTATTTTTGATCATGGATGGACAAGCCTCATCAAATTCCGGACACGGGCCTAGTTACGGAGGAATTCAAAAAAGGTCTACAGGAATTCATGGCATTTGCGGGTATGCAGAAGAAAGCAAAAAAAACCGGTAAAATCTATTGCCCTTGTACCAATTGTGGGAATCGTAGATTTATCGTGATAGATGAAGTATGGTCACATTTGTATTGTCATGGGTTTATGTCGGGTTACAAGATTTGGTATTATCATGGAGAAAATGATACAATGGTGGATAATTATGCTAGTACTAGTGAACATTATATTGGGGATAACACTAGCTTAGAAGAACCCGCAATGGAAGAACAAAGTACTGTAGGTCATGTTCAGATGGTGAACGATGCATTTCGTGAAAATATACCATCGGTTGCTGAGTATGGAGATAGGGGAGAAGAACCTAATTTAGAAGCTCGGAGATTATTTGATATGTTAGACGCTGCTAAACATCCGTTATATGATGGGTGTAGAGGTGAACATTCCCCTTTATCAACTGCAACAAGGATGATGGGTATAAAGACGGATTTCAATTTGAGTGAGGAGTGCGTGGATGCAATCGCTGATTTTGTGAAAGAAATTTTGCCAGAAGATAATCTTGCACCGGCATCATACTATGAGATACAGAAACTTGTTCAAGGTCTAGGACTGTCGTATCAGATGATAGATGTATGCATAGACAACTGTATGCTCTACTGGAGAGAGGACGCAGATCGTACGACATGTCGTTTTTGTTGCAAACCTCGGTATAAGGAAACAGGTGGAAGAGTGCCAGTGCCATATAAACGGATGTGGTATTTACCGTTAATAGAGAGATTGAAGAGGTTATATCAGTCAGAGCGCACAGCAGGAGCAATGAGATGGCATGCAGAGCATACAACAGATGGACAAATCGCCCATCCGTCAGATGCAGGAGCATGGAAACATTTTCAATCCATTTATCCCAGCTTTGCGTTTGAGGCAAGGAACGTATACCTTGGATTATGTACCGATGGTTTCAGCCCTTTTGGGAAGCACGGCAGAAAATATTCTTTGTGGCCAGTAATTGTAACACCTTACAATTTGCCGCCATCTTTGTGCATGCGAAGGGAGTTCTTGTTCCTTAGCATTCTCGTTCCTGGACCAGAGCATCCGAAGAGATCACTTGATGTGTTTTTGCAACCATTGATTTATGAGCTGCGAATGTTATGGGACCAAGGTATTGAAGCGTTTGATGTTTCTTGTCACCAAAATTTCATCATGCGGTCGGTACTTTTGTGGACTATTAGCGATTTTCCAGCATATGGCATGTTATCAGGATGGACAACGCACGGAAGGTTATCGTGCCCGTACTGTCAAGATAACACTGATGCGTTCCAATTGAAGCACGGACGGAAAACGTCTTGGTTTGATTGTCATAGGCGATACCTACCTAGCGATCATCCTTATCGTCGGAGCACCACATTGTTTAGGAAGAACCGGAAAGTATTTGACGGTCCTCCTCCTGAGTTAGATGGTGAGTATTTGTTGACTTAGTTTAGAGATTTTGGTGCAGAGAGGACCGTTGATTGTGGTGGTAACGGACATCATCATGTTGATGGTTGTGGCAACGTTCATAATTGGCACAAGAGGAGCATTTTCTGGGATTTGCCTTATTGGAAGAACCATCTTTTGAGGCATAATCTGGATGTCATGCACATTGAGAAGAATTTTTTCGACAACATTATGAACACCGTTCTCAATGTCAAAGGGAAGACGAAGGACAATCTGAAGTCTAGATTGGACTTGCCAGACATTTGTTCTCGTAGAGCACTACATGTGACAGAGAACGGGAAGCCTCCGGTCCCGGCTTTTCGTTTCGATGAACCTTCAAAGGCCGAGTTTTTTTACTGGATTACCGAAAGTGTTAGATTCCCGGACGGATACGCATCTAACCTTCGGAACTGCGTTGATCATGGAGAAGGGAAGTTTACTGGGATGAAGAGTCATGATTGTCATGTGGTGATGCAGCGCCTCCTTCCATTTGCCTTTGCATGTCTTCTACCACGTAATGTCCACGAAGCAATTGCAGGTACAATCATGAAATTATTTATTTACTACTTTATACAATATATACTTCATTATTTAATTATTCATTTGTTATCCATATATTGCAGGGATTGGTGCCTTTTTCCGAGATATATGTTCTCGCTCTCTTACATCAGACGGTATCCGAAATCTTGGGGCTAATATACCTGTAATCCTTTGCAATTTGGAGAAGATATTTCCTCCTTCATTCTTTGATGTTATGGAACATTTAACAATTCATCTCCCTCGAGAAGCAGAGCTTGGGGGCCCGGTTCAGTACCGTTGGATGTATCCTTTCGAACGGTATATGTTACATCTAAAGAAGAAGGTGAAAAATTTGAGTAGAGTGGAGGGTTCTATCGTCGCACAGACCATCAATGAAGAAACCTCACATTTTGCCGGGTCCTACTTTCCATCACAAGTCAAAACAAAGAGTCGTAGAGCAGCTCGACATGATGACGGAGGCGTCCTACCTTTCTATCCGGTCGATGTACCTCATATATTTTTACAGATTGGACGACTTAGTGGAAAAGGCAAGAAGAGGAGACTTTCACCACAAGAGCGAGAGCATTTGCATATGTATATTCTCACAAACTGCGACGGAGTTGATGAATATGAGATGTATTATATATTGAACATAATTATTAATTACGTATTGGGTTTTTGATTATATATATATATGTACTAACGTGATAATTGTTTCAATCTCACAGGATGTATATGGCTTATCAACGTAGTTTGAGCTGGAGTAGTTTAAGGATGGGTGACATTCCGGGAAGTTGTTCGCGGTATCGTGTGAGTGAGGACAAAACACGGGGAAAGATCACGTGGTGATTGCAGGGTCAGTAAACAAGTATTACAAGCCTCACGGATTAACGCACCGGCCGTCGGACAAGGGTGGGGCCCACGGGCCGAGATAAGGCATGGGGCCCACGGGTCGAGAGAAGGCATGGGGCCCACGGGCCGAGAGAAGGCATGGGGCCCACATGTATGGGTGGTCGGGGCGTTATAGTTACCGTCGTAAATCCTTCGGAACCTATTTCCGACGAAGAACCGACGGACTTCCGAGACAACTTCCGATCAAATTATCCGTCGTAACTCCGTCGAAAATAGTTACCGTCGGAAATCCGTCAAAAATATCTTCCGATGGATTTACGACGGACTTCCGACAAATTTATTCGATAATCATCCGTCAGAAATTCTGTCGGTAATATATCCGTCGGAAATCCGTCGGAAATTTCCGACGGATTTCCGACGGCATTTACGACTGAATACCCGTCGGAGTATCCGTCGGAAATGCTGTCGGTAATCTATCCGTCGGAAATCTGTCGGAAATTTCCGACGGATTTCCGACGGCATTTACGACTGAACATCCGTCGGAGTATCCGTCGGAAGTCCGTCGAATATCCGTCGGAACGGACGCGGTCGGAAATCCGTCGGAAATGTCTGACGGCTTTCCGACGGCAACAAGCCGTCGGAAATTTCCGACGGATTCCGACGGATACCATATTTCCGACGAACTGTAACCGACAGCTTAAATCCGTCGGAAATCCGTCGGAAAAGGCCCTTTCCGACGGATTTCCGACGGTTTTGGCCGTCGGAAATACCCCTGTTTTCTTGTAGTGACTTAGTTTGAAGAATCAAAAATTCATATTAATTTTTGAATGTCTTTGCTTTTACTTCTGATTGTTTTCATTAAATTGATATTTTATCTTATAATGAAAACGAGTCCCATATGTTTACGAGCCTATAACTCGAATATTCTAAACAAAGTTGTTCGATTTGTTTTAATATTTTTTCATCTAGGTTAATCTTCTTCTATATAAGATTCCCTAACTCTCAATGCTTCTTTTATTTCCGCCGCATCAAGAAAAAATCAACAACGCTGATTATATTATTTGAGAAGTCGTGCTCGATTGCATCAAAGCGAGATCCTCAATTCGGATAAGCAGTCACATAAGGTATGATTTAATTGATATAAATTTTAAGATTTTCATTGTATTCGATCCAGGTCAATTTTAAAAATATTTGAGAAGATTGTTGTGTTCAAGTTATCCATTCACTAAATTATCTGTGGTTCTTCTTCTTCATTTTTTTTTAAATCATTTTTTGTATGTTCTTTTGTACTTTATTTTGGTTGTTAGTTATTTGAGATTAGATTCATGAAATTTTATATTGAAAGATCATAAAAAATAGATTTGATAAAAAAAAATCAATTCAAATTTAAGGCACACAAATCAAGTTATATATTTTCTCTTCTTTAAATCAGTTTCATAATCGTTGTCATGTTGAACCATAGCCTTTAAGTGAACACTTAGTTTGAAGAATAAAAAATTCATATTAATTTTTGAATGTCTTTGCTTTTACTTCTGATTGTTTTCATTAAATTGATATTTTATCTTATAATGAAAACGAGGACCATATGTTTACGGGCCTATAACTCGAATATTCTAAACAAAGTTGTTCGATTTGTTTTAATATTTTTTCATCTAGGTTAATCTTCTTCTATATAAGATTCTCTAACTCTCACTGTTTCTTTCATTTCCGCTGCATCAAGAAAAAATCAACAACGCTGATTATATTATTTGAGAAGTAGTGTTCGATTGCATCAAAAAGAGATCCTCAATTCGGATAAGCATTCACATTAGGTATGATTTAATTGATATAAATTTTAAGATTTTCATTTTATTCGATTCAGGTCAATTTTACAAATATTTGAGAAGATTGTTGTGTTCAAGTTATCCATTCACTAAATTATCTGTGGTTCTTCTTCTTCTTTTTTTTAAATCATTTTTTGTATGTTATTTTGTACTTTATTTTGGTTGTTAGTTATTTGAGATTAGATTCATGGAATTTTAGATTGAAAGATCATAAAAAATAGATTTGATAAAAAAATCAATTCAAATTTAACGCACACAAATCAAGTTATAGATTTTCTCTTCTTTAAATCAGTTTCATAATCGTTGTCATGTTGAACCATAGCATTAAGTGAACACTTAGTTTGAAGAATCAAAAATTCATATTAATTTTTGAATGTCTTTGCTTTTACTTCTTATTGTTTTCATTGAATTGGTATTTTAATTTATATATAACAAAAATGAGGTCCATGTATCAATGTGCCCATAACTCCAATATTTCAAACGAAATGGTTCGATTTTTTTTAAATATTTTTTCATCTAGGTTAATTTTCTTCTATATAAGATTCTCTAACTCTCAATATTTTTTTCATGTCCGCCGCAGCAAGAAAAATTCAAAAAGGCTTATTATATTTTTTTGACAATTCGTGTGAGATTGCATTTAAAAGAGACTCTCAATTCGGTTAAGCATTCACATAAGGTAATTTTTATTTTTATTCGATTGAGTAGATCGTTATGTTCATGTTATCCATTTAAGTATGCATATCCTTTTATTTATGTTGTCATTAGTGATTTTTCTTCGATCATCTCTAATGTTTTTTATTTGTATGAGCATTTTTTTTTTACATTTTTCTTGTTTGATTGTTAATAACTGTTTACTAGATCCATGATTAAACTATATATAAAAATAATTTTAAATATACATTAGGTGAACATAACAAAGAGCAGCGTGCTTATTTATTAATATTGAATTTAACTCCACCCATATATTTTTAACAAATTACTAGATTCTAGATATGTTTTTTTTGTTTATCAAATTTTGTACTATAATTTGTTTTTTTGTATTTGGATATAATTTATTTTTATAGATATAATTTTTTAAATAAGTGACAAAGATTTATTTTTGTGTTTAGATATAAGTTTTTTTGTAGATTTAATATTTTATAGTATTAAATATGACCGTGATTATAAAAACATAATTTTAACCGCCGCCCGTTCATATTACCGTATAATATAAGTATTTACTAATTTCAAATATTTAAAATTTTAGGTGGATTGATTATGATAAAAAATATTATTTAAATGTGAATATTGAAATTAAATCTAAATTAATATCCGGTTTATTATTTTTAAAAAGATATAATAACAAGTGGTTTTTGTGATTTTTGATAATTAATCTAACCTATATTTAAGGAAATCCAAACTAATCTAAATTTAAATTTGAATTTTTGGAATTATTTTTAAATATAAATAAAAATATAATTTTTATTAATATTGTGCTAAATTGACTTGTTTGGCAACTGAAATAGTAGTTATCCATAAAAAGAATAGCTTAATATGAAGGTTTTTATGTTTGGAGATTATACCATTTCCGAGCACTCTCAAATTAAAAAAAAAATTGAATTTATTTATTTTAAACAGTTTCATCTTTATATTTATTTAGTTTTGCTAACATATTATATAAACTCTCTTGGCACAAGACTTGCTCTATGAACATTTTACTAAGAAAATTTTATTAAATATTATAAAACTTTATATTACTTTTCTAAATATGTAGTTAAGTTAATATTTAGGTAAATATACCAAGAACCTTTTTTGTGCAAACCATACTTAACGTTCTTTTAAACTTGACAGTTAAAATAGTAAGGATGAGTTATCAAAATCTTAGGTTAATACAATAAGACTTGAGAGCAGTAGATGATAAAGCTGAAAACTCAGTAAGATTAAGAGAATGAATCTCGAAGCTATTCGGAAGCGTCAGCATAAAGTTCGCGGCTACACCGGAAGGAAGTAACTTGATCACTTTAATTTGCGACGTGGAAAGATTTCCCCTACCTTCGGATCTCGTCGAAAGGAAATTCGTTGCATCTTCGGGTCCCGTACAGACAGATAAGCAAGAAAACAAACAGTTAAGGGATTAATTAAGACTTTTTCTTGGATTTGAAACCGAAGAAAAATCTCCTCTCATAGAGAAGGAAATTGAGAGAAGAGTTCTCTCCTCGAAAGAGGAGGAAGGTGGAAGTGATCTCTTCCAAAGAGAGGAAGTCATTGCATAATATATCTTGTTAGATGAGGAAGATAAGCAAAATAGACCATAATGGTCAAAAATCTTCAATTTTGATCGGTTGGGAACTGATGGGCTATACAAAAGGACTAGGCCCAGTAGCAGGCCCACTAGAACCAAGAACACGCTGAGGCTCAAAAGCTTGACCCGAGAGAATCCGGGTGTGACGGCAAAGGTTGTTTGAGTAGAGAGGCGGCGGGAGTTGCCGGACTGGTCGAGCAAAGCTTAGATGCAGCATATGATAACATATTTTCCTCCAAAAACTCATCGATTCAGAGCCCATGTCGAAACGGTAGAGCTCGGAATGAAGCAGAGGTTGACGGAAGGCTGAGATTATGCTCGGAGGTGAACTTGGATCCGGCAGATCTGGATGGTTAAGAATGTTCGACGGAGAGATCATCTTTCGGCGGATAGCAAAGGACGCGTGAACATGGGAAGTTTTTGCCAGAAAACTACCCAGGCTGAGAGTAGAGCATGCAGCTTTTTCACCGTATTCCAAGGCTAGCATAGGAGAACAACATTACCGCAAGCAGAGCGCGTTTGGAGGAATTTTCGCCCGCGACAGAGGTGGCCGACGGAGGTTGAGTATGGTTCTACGGGATGCTTTTCTGGACCCGAGAAGAGAGGAAGGAACGCCAGTCAGGTGGAGTGGTGGACAGGAGAAGCTCATGGCGATGACTGCCTCAAGACTTGTTCTTAGGAGAGATGCAAACTAGGGCGAACTCGTGTGTTTAATATACCAAGAATCTACAAGTAAAATTTTCTTGGAAACAAAGATGCAACAAATTTTCAATCATATACTTTTTGTTACAGTGATTAAATGAACGAACACATATTTATTTTTAAAAGCAAAGGATCTCTAATACTATTTCTCTAAACATAATAAATGATGAGATTAATCTTTCATCAGAGTTTGTGATTAGTGAGAAGAAATCATGATATGTGGCCCGATTTATAAACTATAGTTACTCACCCAACGTTTTGTTGCAACCAATTTCGCATGAACGAAAGGGTTTGTGCTGTGTTTACATTGGATTTTTTCAATGAAACATATTCCTCCATTAACAGAGTTAGGATATGATTATGGGGCATCTAGAGGAGATGGGAAGAAGAAGACTTGTCTATATAGGCTAGAGAAATGCAGTGGCTCATTTGGAAGACGATTCGATATTTTCGAATAATTTTAAGAGTTTCTCCTTTTTTTCTAATATTGTGTTCCTCTTTATCAATTAATTAAGATTTTGATAGAGTAAAAACCTGATAACTAATAAAAAAAGGAACACAAGATTAGGGATAAAACAAAGAAAATTCTTAAAATTTCTTGAAAAGACAAGATCATCATCCAAACAAGCCTCCGCCTTTCTCTAACCTATATAGACACATCTTCTTCCTCACATTTCCTCTACATGCTCCATAATCATATCTCAACTTTGTCAACAGAGAAATATGTCTCATTGCAAAAAATCAATGTAAATGTACCATAAACCATTCTGCTCACGAGTAATTGGTTGCCACAAAACGTTGGGTGAGAGATTGTGGTTCATAAATTGAGTCACATCACATGATTTCTTTGCAGTGATAACACATTTAGATGAAGGATTAATCTCCTCGAGGACTTTCTCTAGAGAATCTTCACCAACATGCTCTGGTTCATAATTCCATTGAAACGAGTTATAAACTCACGAAGTATCAAATATATAATCATCCTCTTTTTTTGGTCAAATTTTTCTATAATATAACCAACATAATTGTTCATATGTGAATATGATGGTAATATTAAAGAGAATATGAATTGAGTTTATATCTTGTTAAAATATAATTATGACCCTGAGCTTGTTAGTGAAGTTTCACTAGAGAAATTCCCCCATGCCATTAATCTTTCATCAAAATTTGTGACTAGTGCGAAGAAATCAGGGTATGTAGCCCGATTTATGAACCATAGTTACTCGTCAAACGTTTTGTTGCAACCAATTTCTGGTAAATGAAAGGGTTTGTGGTGTGTTTACATTGTAATTTTACAATGAAATATATTCTTCCATTAATAGAGTTAAGATATGATTATGGAGCATCTAGAGAAGATGGGAAGAAGAAGACCTGTCTAGGTAGGACAGAGAAATACAGTGGCTCATTTGGATGACGATTCTATATTTTGGAGTAATTTTAAGTGTTTCTCTTTTTTTTTGTTCTTTCTAATATTGTGTTCCTCTTTATCAATTAATTGAGATTTGGATAGAGTAAAGACTCGATAAATAATAAAAATCTATATTAATTGATAAAAAAAAGGAACACAAGATTAGAGATAAAACAAAGAAAATTCTTAAAATTATTTGAAAAGACAAGATCATCATCCAAATGAGCCACCACCTTTCTGTGACCTACGTAGACACATTTTCTTCTTCCCATTTCCTCTAGATGCTCCATAATCATATCCCAACTCTATCAACGGATAAATATGTCTCATTGCAGAAAGTCAATGTAAATACACCATAAATCCTTCTATTCACAAGTAATTGGCTGCCATAAAACATTGGGTAAACGATTGTGGCCCATAAATTGAGCCACATCACCTGATTTCTTTGTAGTGATAACAAATTTAGATGAATGATTAATCTCATTGAGGACTTTCTCTAGAGCATCTTCACCAATAAGCTTAGGTTCATAATTCCATTGAAAGGAGTTATAAACTTACGAAGTATCGAATATATAATCATCTTCGTCTTTTGGTCACCTTTTCCTATAATATAACCAACATAATTTTTCATATGTGAATATGCTGGTGATATTAAAGAGAATATTTAACAAGAAGAGGGTGATTATATATTCGATACTTCGCGAGTTTATATCTTGTTATAATGGAATTATGAACATGAGCTTGTCGGTGAATTTCCACTATAGAAAGTCCCCCATGATATTAATCTTTCATCAAAATTTGTGATTAGTGCGAAGAAATCATGGTATGTGGCCCGATTTATGAACCATAATTACTCATCAAACGTTTTGTTGCAATCAATTTCTGGTGAATGAAAGATTTTGTGGTGTGTTTACATTTTAATTTTAAAATGAAACATATTCCTCCATTTATAGATTTAGGATATGATTATGGAGCATATAGAGAAGATGGGAAGAAGAAGACATGTCTAGGTAGGACAGAGAAATGCAATGGCTCATAAGAATGACGATTCTATCTTTTAGAGTAATTTTAAGAGTTTTTTTTTGTTTTTTCTAACCTTGTGTTCCCCTATATCAATTAATTAAGATTTTGATAAAGTAAAGACCGAATAACTAATAAAAATCTCCATTAATTGATAAAAAACTAACACAAGATTAGAAATAAAACAAAGGAAATTCATAAAATTACTAGAAAAGACAAGATCATCATCCAAATGAGCCACCACCTTTCTCTGACCTACGTAGACACATCTTCTTCTTCCTATTTCCCCTACATGCTCCATAATCATATTCCAACTCTGTCAATGGAGGAATATGCCTCATTGCAAAAAATCAATGTAAATACACCATAAACCCTTCTGTTCACGAGTAATTGGCTGCCATAAAATGTTGGGTGAGCGATTGTGGTTCATAAATTGAGCCACATCACCTGATTTCTTTGCAGTGATAACCAATTTAGATGAATGATTAATCTCCGCGAGGACTTTCTCTAGATCATCGTCACCAACAAGCTCATGTTCATAATTCCATTGAAAGGAGTTATAAACTTACGAAGTATCGAATATATAATCATCTTCGTCTTTTGGTCACATTTTTCTATAATATAACCAACATAATTGTGCATATGTGAATATGCTGGTTATAATAAAGAGATTCTGGAACAAGAAGAGGGTGATTATATATTCAATATTTCGGGAGTTTATATCTTGTTACAATAGAATTATGAACCTGAGCTTGTCGGTGAAGTTTAACTATAGAAAGTCTCCCATGAAATTAATCTTTCATCAAAATTTATGATTAGTGCGAAGAAATCAGGGTATGTGGCGGGATTTATGAACCAGAGTTACTCATCAAACGTTTTGTTGCTACCGATTTCTGGTGAATGAAAGAGTTTGTGGTGTGTTTACATTGTAATTTTACAATGACACTTATTCCTCCATTAATAGAGTTAGGATATGATTATGGAGAATCTATAGAAGAGGGGAAGAAGAAGACATGTCTAGTAGGACAGAGAAATGCAATGGATCATAAGAATGACGATTCTATATTTTCGAGTAATTTTAAGAATTTGTTTTCGTTTTTTCTAACCTTGTGTTCCTCTATATCAATTAATTAAGATTTTGATAAATTAAAGACCGAATAACTAATAAAAATCTCCATTAATTGATAAAAACACTAACACAACATTAGAAATAAAACAAAGAAAATTCTTAAAATTACTAGAAAATACAAGATCATCATCCAAATGAGCCACCACCTTTCTCTGACCTACGTAGACACATCTTCTTCTTCCCATTTCCTCTACATTCTCCATAATCATATTCCAACTCTGTCAATGGAGGAATTTGCCTCATTGCAAAAAATCAATGTAAATACACCATAAACCCTTCTGCTCACGAGTAATTGGCTGACATAAAATATTGGGTGAGCGATTGTGGTTCATAAATTGAGCCACATCACCTGATTTCTTTGCAGTGATAACAAATTTATATGAATGATTAATCTCCTCGAGGACTTTCTCTAGATCATCGTCACCAACAAGTTCATGTTCATAATTCCATTGAAACGAGTTATAAACTTACGAAGTATCAAATATATAATCATCCTCGTCTTTTGGTCACCTTTTTCTATAATATAACCAACATAATTTTGCATATGTGAATATGCTGGTGATATTAAAGAGAATATGGAACAAGAAGAGGGTGATTATATATTCGATACTTTGCGAGTTTATATTTTGTTACAATAAAATTATGAAACTGAGTTTGTCGGTGAAGTTTAACTATAGAAAGCCTCCCATGAAATTAATCTTTCATCAAAATTTGTGATTAGTGCGAAGAAATCAGGGTATGTGGCCGGATTTATGAACCATAGTTACTCATCAAACGTTTTGTTGCAACCGATTTCTGGTGAATGAAAGAGTTTGTGGTGTGTTTACATTGTAATTTTACAATGACACTTATTCCTCTATTAATAGAGTTAGGATATGATTATGGAGAATCTATAGAAGATGGGAAGATGAAGACATGTCTAGGTAGGACAAAGAAATGCAGTGGCTCATAAGAATGACGATTCTATCTTTTCGAGTAATTTTAAGATTTCTCTTTTTTCTTTCTAATATTGTGTTCTTCCATATCAATTAATTAAGATTTTGATAAAGTAAAGACCCAATAACTAATAAAAATCTCCATTAATTGATAAAAAACACTACCACAAGATTAGAAATAAAACAAAGGAAAGTCTTAAAATGACTTGAAAAGACAAGATCATCATCAAAATGAGCCACCACATTTCTCTGACCTACGTAGACACATCTTCTTCTTCTTATTTCCTCTAGATGCTCGATAATCATATTCCAACTCTGTCAACGGAGGAATATGCCTCATTGCAAAAAATCAATGTAAATACACCATAAACCCTTATGTTCACAAGTAATTAGCTGCCATAAAATTTTGGGTGAGCGATTGTGGTTCATAAATCGAGCCACATCACCAGTTTCTTTGCAGTGATAAAAAATTTAGATGAATGATTAATCTCCTCGAGGACTTTCTCTAGAGAATCGTCACCAACAAGCTCATGTTAATAGTTCCATAGAAACGAGTTATAAACTTATGAAGTATCGAATATATAATCATCATCGTCTTTTGGTCACCTTTTTCTATAGTATAACCAACATAATTTTTCATATGTGCATATGCTGGTGATATTAAAGAGAATATGGAGCAAGAAGATGGTGATTCTATATATATACAATACTTCACGAGTTTATATCTAGTTACAATAGAATTATGAACCTGAGCTTCTCGGTGAAGTTTCACTATAGAAAGTCCACGCGAGAAATAGTCCTTGGGATTGAGCCTCTTGTTCTCGTTGTTTGTGGAATCAAACAACAACCGGTTACAAATCCACCTTTTATATATTAACCATCATCTTAGATTTAAGACTTGATTATCGTGAGTAAGCAATTTGTGGAATCCGAGTCTTACATCATGTTTGGTTTCATATTCAATTTCCAAAGACATTAAAAGAGAGAGTTTGAAAGAACCGAAAAGTAGAAGTTTGAGATGAAAGAGAAAGAGAAAACATGTGAGATGAAAAGGAAACATGTGAGTTCCCTCCACCTCCTCTCGCCTCAGCATATTAAGGAACGGAAGTCTTCTTTTGATAGATGATTACTCTTCAAGATGATTATCTTTCTCCACTAGATGATTATTAGCTTTTCTCAAATCAATTTTGTATTGCCAAAGTAGCAAGCAGCCAACTCCAAAGAGACACATTCATATTCGATCTCATCTATTATTTTGCCTGAGAAAACGATAGAAAAAGGCAGAATGTCAAAGTACCTACTTTCCTTTAAAATTTTTTGTAACCCTTGTTTCAGTATAATGGCAAGCTAATCATAAGAGCCTAAGAGGATCCAAGTGAAAACTTTGAGGATTGGGATTGTGTTTGTTAGTAAACTAACGGCTAAAGGCAAAGAGATCATGTCAGCAATTGAATTTAAACGCTTATTTTACTTTAGTCTACAGAATCTTACCTTAGTCGAGTATATATTGTTGTGTTCAAGTTATCCGTTCTCTGATTATATATGGTTCTTCTTTTTATCAATTTTCGTATGTTCTTTTGTATTTTATTTTTGGTTGTTAGTTATTTGAGATTAGATTTATGATATTTTAGGTCGAAAGATCACAAAAATAGATTTGATAAAAAAAATCAATTCAACTTTAACGCTCACAAATCAAGTTATAGATTTTCTCTTCTTTAAATCAGATTCATAATCGTTGTCATGATGAGCCATAACCCTTAAGTGAACACCTAGTTTGAAGAATCGGAAATTAATATTAATTTTTGAATGTCTTTGCTTTTACTTCTTATTGTTTTCATTAAATTGGTATTTTATCTTATAATGAAAACGAGGCCCATATGTTTACGGGCCTATAACTCGAATATTCTAAACAAAGTTGTTCGATTTGTTTTAATATTTTTTCATCTTCTTCTATATAAGATTCCCTAACTCTCAGTGCATCTTTCATTTCCGCCGCATCAAGAAAAAATCAACAACGCTGATTATATTATTTGAGAAGTCGTGTTCGATTGCATCAAAAAGAGATCCTCAATTCGGATAAGCATTCACATAAGGTATGATTTAATTGATATAAATTTTAATATTTTCATTGTATTCGATCCAGGTCAATTTTACAAATATTTGAGAAGATTTCAAGTTATCCATTCACTAAATTATCTATGGTTCTTCTTCTTTTGTTTTTTTTAAATCATTTGTTTGTATGTTCTTTTGAACTTTATTTTGGTTGTTAGTTATTTGAGATTAGATTCATGGAATTTTATATTGAAAGATCATAAAAAATAGATTTGATAAAAAAAATCAATTCAAATTTAATGCACACAAATCAAGTTATATATTTTCTCTTCTTTAAATCAGTTTCATAATCGTTGTCATGTTGAACCATAGCCTTTAATTGAACACTTAGTTTGAAGAATCAAAAATTCATATTAATTTTTGAATGTCTTTGCTTTTACTTCTGATTGTTTTCATTAAATTGATATTTTATCTTATAATGAAAACGAGGCCCATATGTTTACGGGCCTATAACTCGAATATTCTAAACAAAGTTGTTCGATTTGTTTTAATATTTTTTCGTCTAGGTTAATCTTCTTCTATATAAGATTCCCTAACTCTCAGTGCTTCTTTCATTTCCGCCGCATCAAGAAAAAATCAACAACGCTGATTATATTATTTGAAAAGTCGTGCTCGATTGCATCAAAGCGAGAGCCTCAATTCAGATAAGCAGTCACATAAGGCATGATTTAATTGATATAAATTTTAAGATTTTCATTGTATTCGATCCAGGTCAATTTTACAAATATTTGAGAAGATTGTTGTGTTCAAGTTATCCATTCACTAAATTATCTATGGTTCTTCTTCTTCTTCTTTTTTTAAATCATTTTTTGTATGTTCTTTTGTACTTTATTTTGGTTGTTAGTTATTTGAGATTAGATTCATGGAATTTTATATTGAAAGATCATAAAAAATAGATTTGATAAAAACAATCAATTCAAATTTAATGCACACAAATCAAGATATATATTTTCTCTTCTTTAAATCAGTTTCATAATCGTTGTCATGTTGAACCATAGCCTTTAATTGAACACTTAGTTTGAATAATAAAAAAATCATATTAATTTTTGAATGTCTTTGCTTTTACTTCTGATTGTTTTCATTAAATTGATATTTTATCTTATAATGAAAACGAGGCCCATATGTTTACGGGCCTATAACTCGAATATTCTAAACAAAGTTGTTCGATTTGTTTTAATATTTTTTCATCTAGGTTAATCTTCTTCTATATAAGATTCCCTAACTCTCAGTGCTTCTTTCATTTCCGCCGCATCAAGAAAAAATCAACAACGCTGATTATATTATTTGAGAAGTCGTGTTAGATTGCATCAAAACGAGATCCTCAATTCGGATAAGCAGTCACATAAGGTATGATTTAATTGATATAAATTTTAAGATTTTCATTGTATTCGATCCAGGTCAATTTTAAAAATATTTGAGAAGATTGTTGTGTTCAAGTTATCCATTCACTAAATTATCTGTGGTTCTTCTTCTTCTTTTTTTTTTAAATCATTTTTTTGTATGTTCTTTTGTACTTTATTTTGGTTGTTAGTTATTTGAGATTAGATTCATGGAATTTTATATTGAAAGATCATAAAAAATAGATTTGATAAAAAAAATCAATTCAAATTTAAGGCACACAAATCAAGTTATATATTTTCTCTTCTTTAAATCAGTTTCATAATCGTTGTCATGTTGAACCATAGCCTTTAAGTGAACACTTAGTTTGAAGAATCAAAAATTCATATTAATTTTTGAATGTCTTTGCTTTTACTTCTGATTGTTTTCATTAAATTGATATTTTATCTTATAATGAAAACGAGGACCATATGTTTACGGGCCTATAACTCGAATATTCTAAACAAAGTTGTTCGATTTGTTTTAATATTTTTTCATCTAGGTTAATCTTCTTCTATATAAGATTCCCTAACTCTCAGTGTGTTTTTCATTTCCGCTGCATCAAAAAAAATCAACATCGCTGATTATATTATTTGAGAAGTAGTGTTCGATTGCATCAAAAAGAGATCCTCAATTCGGATAAGCATTCACATTAGGTATGATTTAATTGATATAAATTTTAAGATTTTCATTTTATTCGATTCAGGTCAATTTTACAAATATTTGAGAAGATTGTTGTGTTCAAGTTATCCATTCACTAAATTATCTGTGGTTCTTCTTCTTCTTTTTTTAAATCATTTTTTGTATGTTCTTTTGTACTTTATTTTGGTTGTTAGTTATTTGAGATTAGATTCATGGAATTTTAGATTGAAAGATCATAAAAAATAGATTTGATAAAAAAAATCAATTCAAATTTAACGCACACAAATCAAGTTATAGATTTTCTCTTCTTTAAATCAGTTTCATAATCGTTGTCATGTTGAACCATAGCATTAAGTGAACACTTAGTTTGAAGAATCAAAAATTCATATTAATTTTTGAATGTCTTTGCTTTTACTTCTTATTGTTTTCATTGAATTGGTATTTTAATTTATATATAACAAAAATGAGGTCCATGTATCAATGTGCACATAACTCCAATATTTCAAACGAAATCGTTCGATTTTTTTTTAATGTTTTTTCATCTAGGTTAATCTTCTTCTATATAAGATTCTCTAACTCTCAGTATTTTTTTCATGTCCGCCGCAGCAAGAAAAATTCAAAAAGGCTTATTATATTTTTTTTGACAATTCGTGTGAGATTGCATTTAAAAGAGACTCTCAATTCGGTTAAGCATTCACATAAGGTAATTTTTATTTTTATTCGATTGAGTAGATCGTTATGTTCATGTTATCCATTTAAGTATGCATATCCTTTTATTTATGTTGTCATTAGTGATTTTTCTTCGATCATCTCTAATGTATTTTATTTGTATGAGCATTTTTTTTTTTACATTTTTCTTGTTTGATTGTTAATAACTGTTTACTAGATCCATGATTAAACTATATATAAAATAATTTTAAATATACATTAGGTGAACATAACAAAGAGCAGCGTGCTTATTTATTAATATTGAATTTAACTCCACCCATATATTTTTAACAAATTACTAGATTCTAGATATGTTTTTTTTGTTTATCAAATTTTGTACTATAATTTGTTTTTTTGTATTTAGATATAATTTGTTTTTATAGATATAATTTTTTAAATAAGTGACAAAGATTTATTTTTGTGTTTAGATATAAGTTTTTTTGTAGATTTAATATTTTATAGTAATAAATATGACTGTGATTATAAAAACATAATTCTAACCGCCGCCCGTTCATATTACCGTATAATATAAGTATTTACTAATTTCAAATATTTAAAATTTTAGGTGGATTGATTATGATAAAAAATATTATTTAAATGTGAATATTGAAATTAAATCTAAATTAATATCCGGTTTATTATTTTTAAAAAGATATAATAACAAGTGGTTTTTGTGATTTTTGATAATTAATCTAACCTATATTTAAGGAAATCCAAACTAATCTAAATTTAAATTTGAATTTTTGGAATTATTTTTAAATATAAATAAAAATATAATTTTTATTAATATTGTGCTAAATTGACTTGTTTGGCAACTGAAATAGTAGTTATCCATAAAAAGAATAGCTTAATATGAAGGTTTTTATGTTTGGAGATTATACCATTTCCGAGCACTCTCAAATTAAAAAAAAAATTGAATTTATTTATTTTAAACAGTTTCATCTTTATATTTATTTAGTTTTGCTAACATATTATATAAACTCTTTTGGCAGAAGACTTGCTCTATGAACATTTTACTAACAAAATTTTATTAAATATTATAAAACTTTATATTACTTTTCTAAATATGTAGTTAAGTTAATATTTAGGTAAATATACCAAGAACCTTTTTTGTGCAAACCATACTTAACGTTCTTTTAAACTTGACAGTTACAATAGTAAGGATGAGTTATCAAAATCTTAGGTTAATACAATAAGACTTGAGAGCAGTAGATGATAAAGCTGAAAACTCAGTAAGATTAAGAGACAATGAATTTCGAAGCTATTCGGAAGCGTCAGCATAAAGTTCGCGGCTAGACCGGAAGGAAGTAACTTGATCACCTTAATTTGCGACGTGGAAAGATTTCCCCTACCTTCGGATCTCGTCGAAAGGAAATTCGTTGCATCTTCTGGTCCCGTACAGACAGATAAGCAAGAAAACAAATAGTTAAGGGATTAATTAAGACTTTTTCTTGGATTTGAAACCGAAGAAAAATCTCCTCTCATAGAGAAGGAAATTGAGAGAAGAGTTCTCTCCTCGAAAGAGGAGGAAGGTGGAAGTGATCTCTTCCAAAGAGAGGAAGTCATTGCATAATATATCTTGTTAGATGAGGAAGATAAGCAAAATAGACCATAATGGTCAAAAATCTTCAATTTTGATCGGTGGGGAACTGATGGGCTATACAAAAGGACTAGGCCCAGTAGCAGGCCCACTAGAACCAAGAACACGCTGAGGCTCAAAAGCTTGACCCGAGAGAATCCGTGTGTGACGGCAAAGGTTGTTTGAGTAGAGAGGCGGCGGGAGTTGCCGGACTGGTCGAGCAAAGCTTAGATGCAGCATATGATAACATATTTTCCTCCAAAAACTCATCGATTCAGAGCCCATGTCGAAACGGTAGAGCTCGGAATGAAGCAGAGGTTGACGGAAGGCTGAGATTATGCTCGGAGGTGAACTTGGATCCGGCAGATCTGGATGGTTAAGAATGTTCGACGGAGAGATCATCTTTCGGCGGATAGCAAAGGACGCGTGAACATGGGAAGTTTTTGCCAGAAAACTACCGAGGGTGAGAGTAGAGCATGCAGCTTTTTCACCGTATTCCAAGGCTAGCATAGGAGAACAACATTACCGCAAGCAGAGCGCGTTTGGAGGAATTTTCGCCCGCGACAGAGGTGGCCGACGGAGGTTGAGTATGGTTCTACGGGATGCTTTGCTGGACCCGAGAAGAGAGGAAGGAACGCCAGTCAGGTGGAGTGGTGGACAGGAGAAGCTCATGGCGAAACTGATACGTGACTGCCTCAAGACTTGTTCTTAGGAGAGATGCAAACTAGGGCGAACTCGTGTGTTTAATATACCAAGAATCTACAAGTAAAACTTTCTTGGAAACTAAGATGCAACAAATTTTCAATCATATACTTTTTGTTACAGTGATTAAATGAATGAACTCATATTTATTTTTAAAAGCAAAGGATCTCTAATACTATTTCTCTAAACATAATAAATGATGAGATTAATCTTTCATCAGAGTTTGTGATTAGTGAGAAGAAATCATGATATGTGGCCCGATTTATAAACTATAGTTACTCACCCAACGTTTTGTTGCAACCAATTTCGCATGAACGAAAGGGTTTGTGCTGTGTTTACATTGGATTTTTTCAATGAAACATATTCCTCCATTAACAGAGTTAGGATATGATTATGGGGCATCTAGAGGAGATGGGAAGAAGAAGACTTGTCTATATAGGCTAGAGAAATGCAGTGGCTCATTTGGAAGACGATTCGATATTTTCGAATAATTTTAAGAGTTTATCCTTTTTTCTAATATTGTGTTCCTCTTTATCAATTAATTAAGATTTTGATAGAGTAAAGACCTGATAACTAATAAAAAAAGGAACACAAGATTAGGGATAAAACAAAGAAAATTCTTAAAATTTCTTGAAAAGACAAGATCTTCATCCAAACAAGCCTCCACCTTTCTCTAACCTATATAGACACATCTTATTCTTCACATTTCCTCTACATGCTCCATAATCATATCTCAACTTTGTCAACAGAGAAATATGTCTCATTGCAAAAAATCAATGTAAATGTACCATAAACCATTCTGCTCACGAGTAATTGGTTGCCACAAAACGTTGGGTGAGAGATTGTGGTTCATAAATTGAGTCACATCACATGATTTCTTTGCAGTGATAACACATTTAGATGAAGGATTAATCTCCTCGAGGACTTTCTCTAGAGCATCTTCACCAACATGCTCTGGTTCATAATTCCATTGAAACGAGTTATAAACTCACGAAGTATCAAATATATAATCATCCTCTTCTTTTGGTCAAAATTTTCTATAATATAACCAACATAATTGTTCATATGTGAATATGATGGTAATATTAAAGAGAATATGAATTGAGTTTATATCTTGTTACAATATAATTATGACCCTGAGCTTGTTAGTGAAGTTTCACTAGAGAAATTCGCCCATGCCATTAATCTTTCATCAAAATTTGTGACTAGTGCAAAGAAATCAGGGTATGTAGCCCGATTTATGAACCATAGTTACTCGTCAAACGTTTTGTTGCAACCAATTTCTGGTAAATGAAAGGGTTTGTGGTGTGTTTACATTGTAATTTTACAATGAAATATATTCTTCCATTAATAGAGTTAAGATATGATTATGGAGCATCTAGAGAAGATGGGAAGAAGAAGACCTGTCTAGGTAGGACAGAGAAATACAGTGGCTCATTTGGATGACGATTCTATATTTTGGAGTAATTTTAAGAGTTTCTCTTTTTTTTGTTCTTTCTAATCTTGTGTTCCTCTTTATCAATTAATTGAGATTTGGATAGAGTAAAGACTCGATAAATAATAAAAATCTATATTAATTGATAAAAAAAAGGAACACAAGATTAGAGATAAAACAAAGAAAATTCTTAAAATTATTTGAAAAGACAAGATCATCATCCAAATGAGCCACCACCTTTCTGTGACCTACGTAGACACATTTTCTTCTTCCCATTTCCTCTAGATGCTCCATAATCATATCCCAACTCTATCAACGGATAAATATGTCTCATTGCAGAAAGTCAATGTAAATACACCATAAATCCTTCTATTCACAAGTAATTGGCTGCCATAAAACATTGGGTAAACGATTGTGGCCCATAAATTGAGCCACATCACCTGATTTCTTTGTAGTGATAACAAATTTAGATGAATGATTAATCTCATTGAGGACTTTCTCTAGAGCATCTTCACCAATAAGCTTAGGTTCATAATTCCATTGAAAGGAGTTATAAACTTACGAAGTATCGAATATATAATCATCTTCGTCTTTTGGTCACCTTTTCCTATAATATAACCAACATAATTTTTCATATGTGAATATGCTGGTGATATTAAAGAGAATATTTAACAAGAAGAGGGTGATTATATATTCGATACTTCGCGAGTTTATATCTTGTTATAATGGAATTATGAACATGAGCTTGTCGGTGAATTTCCACTATAGAAAGTCCCCCATGACATTAATCTTTCATCAAAATTTGTGATTAGTGCGAAGAAATCATGGTATGTGGCCCGATTTATGAACCATAATTACTCATCAAACGTTTTGTTGCAATCAATTTCTGGTGAATGAAAGATTTTGTGGTGTGTTTACATTTTAATTTTAAAATGAAACATATTCCTCCATTTATAGATTTAGGATATGATTATGGAGCATATAGAGAAGATGGGAAGAAGAAGACATGTCTAGGTAGGACAGAGAAATGCAATGGCTCATAAGAATGACGATTCTATCTTTTAGAGTAATTTTAAGAGTTTTTTTTTTGTTTTTTCTAACCTTGTGTTCCTCTATATCAATTAATTAAGATTTCGATAAAGTAAAGACCGAATAACTAATAAAAATCTCCATTAATTGATAAAAAAACTAACACAAGATTAGAAATAAAACAAAGGAAATTCATAAAATTACTAGAAAAGACAAGATCATCATCCAAATGAGCCCCCACCTTTCTCTGACCTACGTAGACACATCTTCTTCTTCCCATTTCCTCTACATGCTCCATAATCATATTCCAACTCTGTCAATGGAGGAATATGCCTCATTGCAAAAAATCAATGTAAATACACCATAAACCCTTCTGTTCACGAGTAATTGGCTGCCATAAAATGTTGGGTGAGCGATTGTGGTTCATAAATTGAGCCACATCACCTGATTTCTTTGCAGTGATAACCAATTTAGATGAATGATTAATCTCCTCGAGGACTTTCTCTAGATCATCGTCACCAACAAGCTCATGTTCATAATTCCATTGAAAGGAGTTATAAACTTACGAAGTATCGAATATATAATCATCTTCGTCTTTTGGTCACATTTTTCTATAATATAACCAACATAATTGTGCATATGTGAATATGCTGGTTATAATAAAGAGATTATGGAACAAGAAGAGGGTGATTATATATTCAATACTTCGCGAGTTTATATCTTGTTACAATAGAATTATGAACCTGAGCTTGTCGGTGAAGTTTAACTATAGAAAGTCTCCCATGAAATTAATCTTTCATCAAAATTTATGATTAGTGCGAAGAAATCAGGATATGTGGCGGGATTTATGAACCAGAGTTACTCATCAAACGTTTTGTTGCTACCGATTTCTGGTGAATGAAAGAGTTTGTGGTGTGTTTACATTGTAATTTTACAATGACACTTATTCCTCCATTAATAGAGTTAGGATATGATTATGGAGAATCTATAGAAGATGGGAAGAAGAAGACATATAACGCCCCGACCGCCCCTACCTGGGCCCCATGCCCTCTCTCGGCACGTGGGCCCCACCCTGGTCCGACGGCCGGTGCGTTAGTCCGGGAGGCTTGTATGACTTGTTTACTGACCCTGCAATCACCACGTGACCTTTCCCCGTGTTTTGTCCTCACTCACACGCTACCGCGAATCACTTCCCGGAAGGTCACCCATCCTTAGACTACTCCAGCCCAAGCACCCTTAACTCTGGAGTTCTTTCGGGCAAGTGATCGGAAAAGGTAAGTGCACTTTGGTGACATAGGTAGCCAAATCAATTCTTATAAGCCTCTCCGCATATACAAGAAACCGGGATGTTACAATCACCCCCACTCACAGAGCGCAACGTCCTCGTTGCGCACCAGGATCGTCACCCTAGACGGTGTGAGCCCACCTGACTTCACACACGTGTTTGGGTTCGGCTCTGATACCACTTATAACGCCCCGACCGCCCCTACCTGGGCCCCATGCCCTCTCTCGGCACGTGGGCCCCACCCTGGTCCGACGGCCGGTGCGTTAGTCCGGGAGGCTTGTATGACTTGTTTACTGACCCTGCAATCACCACGTGACCTTTCCCCGTGTTTTGTCCTCACTCACACGCTACCGCGAATCACTTCCCGGAAGGTCACCCATCCTTAGACTACTCCAGCCCAAGCACCCTTAACTCTGGAGTTCTTTCGGGCAAGTGATCGGAAAAGGTAAGTGCACTTTGGTGACATAGGTAGCCAAATCAATTCTTATAAGCCTCTCCGCATATACAAGAAACCGGGATGTTACAATCACCCCCACTCACAGAGCGCAACGTCCTCGTTGCGCACCAGGATCGTCACCCTAGACGGTGTGAGCCCACCTGACTTCACACACGTGTTTGGGTTCGGCTCTGATACCACTTATAACGCCCCGACCGCCCCTACCTGGGCCCCATGCCCTCTCTCGGCACGTGGGCCCCACCCTGGTCCGACGGCCGGTGCGTTAGTCCGGGAGGCTTGTATGACTTGTTTACTGACCCTGCAATCACCACGTGACCTTTCCCCGTGTTTTGTCCTCACTCACACGCTACCGCGAATCACTTCCCGGAAGGTCACCCATCCTTAGACTACTCCAGCCCAAGCACCCTTAACTCTGGAGTTCTTTCGGGCAAGTGATCGGAAAAGGTAAGTGCACTTTGGTGACATAGGTAGCCAAATCAATTCTTATAAGCCTCTCCGCATATACAAGAAACCGGGATGTTACAAGACATGTCTAGTAGGACAGAGAAATGCAATGGATCATAAGAATGACGATTCTATCTTTTCGAGTAATTTTAAGAATTTGTTTTTGTTTTTTCTAACCTTGTGTTCCTCTATATCAATTAATTAAGATTTTGATAAATTAAAGACCGAATAACTAATAAAAATCTCCATTAATTGATAAAAACACTAACACAACATTAGAAATAAAACAAAGGAAATTCTTAAAATTACTAGAAAAGACAAGATCATCATCCAAATGAGCCACCACCTTTCTCTGACCTACGTAGACACATCTTCTTCTTCCCATTTCCTCTACATTCTCCATAATCATATTCCAACTCTGTCAATGGAGGAATTTGCCTCATTGCAAAAAATCAATGTAAATACACCATAAACCCTTCTGCTCACGAGTAATTGGCTGACATAAAATGTTGGGTGAGCGATTGTGGTTCATAAATTGAGCCACATCACCTGATTTATTTGCAGTGATAACAAATTTATATGAATGATTAATCTCCTCGAGGACTTTCTCTAGATCATCGTCACCAACAAGTTCATGTTCATAATTCCATTGAAACGAGTTATAAACTTACGAAGTATCAAATATATAATCATCCTCGTCTTTTGGTCACCTTTTTCTATAATATAACCAACATAATTTTGCATATGTGAATATGCTGGTGATATTAAAGAGAATATGGAACAAGAAGAGGGTGATTATATATTCGATACTTTGCGAGTTTATATCTTGTTACAATATAATTATGAAACTGAGTTTGTCGGTGAAGTTTAACTATAGAAAGCCTCCCATGAAATTAATCTTTCATCAAAATTTGTGATTAGTGCGAAGAAATCAGGGTATGTGGCCGGATTTATGAACCATAGTTACTCATCAAACGTTTTGTTGCAACCGATTTCTGGTGAATGAAAGAGTTTGTGGTGTGTTTACATTGTAATTTTACAATGACACTTATTCCTCTATTAATAGAGTTAGGATATGATTATGGAGAATCTATAGAAGATGGGAAGATGAAGACATGTCTAGGTAGGACAAAGAAATGCAGTGGCTCATAAGAATGACGATTCTATCTTTTTGAGTAATTTTAAGATTTCTCTTTTTTCTTTCTAATATTGTGTTCTTCCATATCAATTAATTAAGATTTTGATAAAGTAAAGACCCAATAACTAATAAAAATCTCCATTAATTGATAAAAACACTACCACAAGATTAGAAATAAAACAAAGGAAAGTCTTAAAATGACTTGAAAAGACAAGATCATCATCAAAATGAGCCACCACATTTCTCTGACCTACGTAGACACATCTTCTTCTTCTTATTTCCTCTAGATGCTTGATAATCATATTCTAACTCTGTCAACGGAGGAATATGCCTCATTGCAAAAAATCAATGTAAATACACCATAAACCCTTATGTTCACAAGTAATTAGCTGCCATAAAATTTTGGGTGAGCGATTGTGGTTCATAAATCGAGCCACATCACCAGTTTCTTTGCAGTGATAAAAAATTTAGATGAATGATTAATCTCCTCGAGGACTTTCTCTAGAGAATCGTCACCAACAAGCTCAGGTTAATAGTTCCATAGAAACGAGTTATAAACTTACGAAGTATCGAATATATAATCATCATCGTCTTTTGGTCACCTTTTTCTATAGTATAACCAACATAATTTTTCATATGTGCATATGCTGGTGATATTAAAGAGAATATGGAGCAAGAAGATGGTGATTCTATATACGATACTTCACGAGTTTATATCTAGTTACAATAGAATTATGAACCTGAGCTTCTCGGTGAAGTTTCACTATAGAAAGTCCACCATGAGTTTAATCTTTCATCGAAATTTGTGATTAGTGCGAAGAAATCAGGGTATGTGGTCCGATTTATGAACCATAGTTACTCATCAAACGTTTTGTTGCAACCAATTTCAGGTGAACGAAAGAGTTTGTGGTGTGTTTACATTGTAATTTTACAATGAAACATATTCCTCCATTAATAGAGTTAGGATATGATTATGGAGCATCTAGAGAATATGGGAAGAAGTAGATATGTCTAGGTAGGACAGAAAAATGCAGTGGCTTATTTGGATTACGATTCTATATTTTTGAGTAATTTTAAGAGTTTCTATTTTTTCTTTCTTTCTAAGCTTGTGTTCCTCTTTATCAATTAATTGACATTTTGATAGAGTAAATACCCGTTAACTAATAAAAATCTCCATTAATTGATAAAAAAGGAACACAAGATTAGATATAAAACAAAGAAAATTCTTAAAATTTATTGGAAAGACAAGATTATCATCCAAATGAGCCACCTCTTTTCTCTGACCGACGTAGACATATCTTCTTCTTCACATTTCCTCTAGATGCTCCATAATCATATCTCAACTCTGTCAACGGAAAAATATGTCTCATTGCAAAAATTCAATGTAAATACACCATAAACCATTTTGCTCACGAGTAATTGGCTGCCACAAAAAGTTGGGTGAGAGATTGTTGTTCATAAATTGAACAACATCACATGAGTTATTTGCAGTGATAACAAATTAAGATGAAGGATTAATCTCCACGATGAATTTCTCTAGAGCATCTGCACCAACAAGCTCCGGTTCGTAATTCCATTAAAATGAGTTATAAATTCACGGAGTATCAAAGATATAATCATCCTATTCTTTTGGTCACATTTTTCTATAATATAACCAATATAATTGTTCATATGTGAATATGCAGGTAATATTAAAGAGAATATGGAATGAGAAGAGGGTGATTAAATATTCGATACTTCGCGAGTTTATATCTTGTTATAATATAATTATGACACTGAGCTTATTAGTGAAGTTTAACTAGAGAAATTCGGCCATGTTATTAATCTTTCATCAAAATTTGTGACTAGTGCGAAGAAATCAGGGTATGTGGCCCGATTTATGAATTTCGTAGTTACTCATCAAATGTTTTGTTGCAACCAATTTCTGTTTAACGAAATGGTTTGTGGTGTGTTTACATTGTATTTTTTTTCAATGAAACATATTCCTCCATTTACAGAGTTAGGATATGATTATGGAGCATCTAGAGAAGATGGGAAGAAGAAGACCTCCCTAGGTAGGACAGAGAAATGCAGTGGCTCATTTAGATAACGTATATATATTTTTGAGTAATTTTAATAGTTTTTTTTCTAATCGTGTGTTCCTCTTTATCAATTAATTGAGATTTTAATAGAGTAAAGACACGATAACTAATAAAAATCTCCATTAATTGATAAAAACGGAACACAATATTATAGTTAAAACAAAGGAAAAAATTTGAAAATTAGTTGAAAATACAAGATCATCATCCAAATGAGCCACCGCCTTTCTCTGACCTACGTAGACACATCTTCTTCTTCCTATTTCCTCTAGATACTCAATAATTATATCTCAACTCTGTCAACAGAGGAATATGCCTCATTGTTCTGTTCACGAGTAATTGACTGCCACAAAACGTTAGGTAAGCGATTGTGGTTCATAAATTGAGCCACATAACCTGATTTATTTTGCAGTGATAGCAAATTTAGATGAAGGATTAATCTTCTCGAGTACTTTCTCTAGAGGATCTTCACTAACAAGCTCAGGTTTATAATTCCATTGAAACGAGTTATAAACTCACGAAGTATCGAATATATAATCATCCTCGTATTTTGGTCACCTTTTTCTATATAACCAACATATTTTTCATATGTGAATATGCTGGTTGTCGGTGAAATATATATGGAACCAGAAGAGGTTGATTATATATTCGATACTTCACGAGTTTATATCTTGTTACAATAGAATTATGAATCTGAGCTTGTCGGTAAAGTTTCACTATAGAAAGTCTCCCATGACATTAATCTTTCATCAAAATTTGTGATTAGTGCGAAGAAATCAAGGTATGTGGCCCGATTTATGTACCATAGTTACTCATCAAACGTTTTGTTGCAACCAATTTCTGGTGAATGAAAGAGTTTGTGGTGTGTTTACATTGTAATTTTACAATGCCACTTATTCCTCCATTAATAGAGTTAGGATATGATTATGGGGTATCTAGAGAAGATGGGAAGAAGAAGACATGTCTAGGTAGGACTGAGAAATGCAGTGGCTCATAAGAATATCGATTCTATATTTTCGAGTAATTTTAAGAGTTTCTCTTTTTCTTTTTTTCTAATCTTGTGTTCCTCTATATCAATTAATTGAGATTTTGATAAAGTAAAGACCCAATAACTAATAAAAATCTCCATTAATTGATTAAAAAAAACTAACACAACATTAGAAATAAAACAAAGGAAATTCTTAAAATTACTTGAAAAGAAAAGATCATCATCAAAATGAGCCACCACATTTCTCTGACCTACGTAGACACATCTTCTTCTTCCCATTTCCTCTAGATGATCCATAATCATATTTCAACTTTGTCAACGGAGGAATATGCCTCATTGCAAAAACCCTTTTGTTCACGAGTAATTGGCTGCCATAAAATGTTGGGTGAGCGATTGTGGTTCATAAATTGAGCCACATCACCTGATTTCTTTACAGTAATAACAAATTTAGCTGAAGGATTAATCTCCTCGGGGACTTTTTTAGAGCATCGTCACCAACAAGCTCAGGTTTATAATTCCATTGAAACGAGTTATAAACTTACGAAGTATCGAATATATAATCATCCTCGTCTTTTGGTCACCTTTTTCTATAATATAACCAACATAATTTTGCATATGTGAATATGCTGGTGATATTAAAGAGAATATGGAACAAGAAGAGGGTGATTATATATTCGATACTTTGCGAGTTTATATCTTGTTACAATAGAATTATGAAACTGAGCTTGTCGGTGAAGTTTAACTATAGAAAGCCTCCCATGAAATTAATCTTTCATCAAAATTTGTGATTAGTGCGAAGAAATCAGGGTATGTGGCCCGATTTGTGTACCATAGTTACTCATCAAACGTTTTTGTTGCAACCAATTTCTGGTGAACGAAAGAGTTTGTGGTGTGTTTACATTGTAATTTTACAATGTAATATATTCCTCCATTAATAGAGTTATGATATGATTATGGAGCATCTAGAGAATCTGAGAAGAAGTAGACATGTCTAGGTAGGACAGAAAAATGCAGTGGCTCATTTGGATGACGATTCTATATTTTCGAGTAATTTTAAGAGTTTTTTTTTTCTTTCTAATCTTGTGTTCCTCTTTATCAGTTAATTGACAATTTGATAGAGTAAAGATTTGTTAACTAATAAAAAATCTCCATTAATTGATAAAAAAGGAACACGAGATCTACCTTTTAAAGATAGAAGGGGTGCTCTCCAGCTTTGACACCTCAGCACCCCCCTATTGGTTAATTTTTTATTTTTATTTTTCTTTAAATTAATTGCATATTAAAAATTAATTAGCAATTAATAAATTGATATATGTCTCTTATATATATTATTTAACGTTATGACATATTATTCTTAACATGCATTTTCAATATGTTGGCTCGTCTTATTATTGAATCATCAATTTCAAGTTGGATCGACAAAATCAATGATAATGTAGAGCATCATGAAACCGAAGGAAATCATGAGATTCCAATCAACTACATCCATAATGGAAAGATATGAAATCGAAATAAAATTCCACAGCAACATTCCGTCAGTCACGGCGTGGTTAACGGAGCAGCTGATGAAAACGCCGTCGATCAATTATGTGACTTGATGGCAAGGATTGGCCGCGGACGTGGTCTGATTTTGCGTCGGCAAAAAAGAAATTCGCGCCGACGTCATTGCAGAGCCGGCGAGAGGAAGGAAGTGAGCGAGGGTGAGAGAGAGAGAGAGAGAGTGTGTTTGAGGTGAGAGAGAAGCACGTGTGTGGAGAGGTGACTTCAGACACGTGAAGAGGCATCCTTTCTGGATTTTTTTCCATTTTTTTTTAATTTTTATTTCAAGTCAAAGAGAGAGAGGCGATCATGTCGGGTCCAAGAGAGGTGCGACTTCAGGCCCGTTGGACGCGGCCGGAGAGATTTCGAGCTTTAACTCCGCCGGCGTGCATTTCTCGGCGCCGCTCGGTAGCATATACTCGAAGAAGAGCCACTACAAGTGAAACAACCGCACCCATTTTGCAAACAATTACTAAAATCTCATAAATAATAATAATTGAATCTCACAAATTAATTTCCGGTTCAAGATTAAAAATCCGAATAATCAAGATCATAAATTGTTAAATAAAATCACCAAATAAACGACAAGTCTAGATCACCCCCTCTTCCTCGCCCTGATCCCACGGTCACACTTTCTCTTTTCCTGCATCAATTAAAAACATAAGAGATGCATAAGTATTTCGAAAAATACTTAGTGAGACAATCCTCCCATCTACAGGCTAACAAATAATTAAGATAATTAATATAGACTATCACGAAAATACCGAATAAACCAAACATCTCATGAAACACTCGATCTAGACCCTCCGAGATCGTAAACGGCCTATAATCACGAAATCACATCAATTATCAAAATTATTTAATTACGCATATGGTCCTGCACTCACCTTATTCCCGCACAGAAAGTTTCACGAGAAAATTCAGCAATTTTCTAGAACTCCCCGGGATGAATAACCTTCTATTAATCCACCTAAAAATAAAAATAATAAAATAATCAAAACAAAGTTCAATTATTCTAAACTACAAACTTAATAAGTCGTCTTCTTCGTCCGACTCTGCAATAACCAGCCGATCACCACCGCTGGTGCCACTACACCATCACCGGAGCTCACCACCGGAACTACCACGATCCAACCACCGAACACGAACCCCGCCGCAGACACCAACACGTCACGACATCGTCGATCATCGACAAACTCCACCAACAGCACCACGATCACCATAACATGGATCGACATTCGCGACAACACCGACGCTTGACCCTCACGTCACCGCCATCATCATCCGTCTCCGATCACAACCACAAGACTACTTTGATTCCAACGTGAAAACCAAGCTAAGAGGAGAACCCTTACCTCTAAGACTCGACAACGACAGCCCGATGGTGAATCGTTCATGGCACCGCGGAACCTCCACCGATCCTTTCTCACGCCAACGAACACCACCGCCCGACTCTCTCTTCCTTCTCTCCTTGCTTCCACACCAAAAACCAACACAACTTGACGGCTAGGGTAAAGGGGAGCTCGGAGGCGGCGATGCTTACGCACATATATACCTATGTGTGTTTCAAGTTTTCATATTACACCAACCGGTCCTCGCCCTTCCTCCCCTTCCGAAAGTTGACCCCAAACTTTCAAGATTATCAATCACACCGCCAGTAAAAATTGATTTATTCAATTTAACCCCCCTAACTTCTGAAAGGTCAAATTAAACCCAATTAATGGATTACGGGTGTTACAGTTCTCCCCCACTAACATAGATTCGTCCTCGAATCTAACGTCCAACGAACATCCACAACATAGCACAACCGCTATTCCAATTCAGCGTCGCACGACCGCTCTTCCAACTCCACCAACAACGGTATCACGGCTCAACACCATAGTGCCATAGTTCCCTACTTGGTTTGGCCAACCACTCCAACACCCGTGAGTATAACGACTTCACGACCCAACACCATGGATCGGTCCGTCTAACGCATAGAGAGCTAGACAACGGCAATCTCTCTAGTGACCTGTCTCACCAATCAGGAATCACGTCGAAACCCAGCCGGCCAGGTACACTCGGCAGTGACTCACCAGTGCACTCCGATGCCGCTATATGGGGCCACCACCCCGTGCCAAACCAATCCGGAACTATCAGCAATATGCGGCTACCAAACACCTAGTATCCGCACTCCCGCTATCGGACCACTACCACTAGTAGCCCGCCAACCTGTCTACTAATCCCCTAGTAACCACACCACTCGACATTTTCAATGAAAACACCTTTTTATTGAATAATCAAAAGCTCCAAAGTACATTGGTTAATTATAACACCATAACATAAACGAGTACAACAACGCAATAACTCCTAAAACCCCAACACCATGGTTACAACGACATGGAAAACACCCGGCTAACCCTCCAGTTTGCCGAACCAGTTGGGAAACTTGCGTTTCAACTTCTCTTCCGGCTCCCAAGTCACCTCCTCGGCTCCATTGCAGTCCCACAGCACCTGCATCTCAGGGACCTTCTTCCTCCTGATCACTCTCACCCGACGATCTAGGACTCTCAGAGGCCTCGCCTCCACCACCATGCTCGGTGTCAAATCTGATGGCACCCCCGTGACCACCTGATCATCCTTGTGCAGACATTTCTTCAGCATCGACACATGAAACACCTTGTGAAATGCCTGCATAGACTCCGGCAACTCTAGCCGATAAGCCACCGGGCCGACCGCTCCAGTACCCTGACGGGACCCATGTATCGCGGACTCAACTTAGTCTCGGAAATGGACCTGTTCGGACCCCTCAACATGGCCATCTTCAGATAGACCAAATTGCCAACTGCGAACTCCAGCTCCTTCCTACGCCGATGTGCGTAGCTTTTCGGACGATCTTGAGCTTCCTTCATGTTCAACTTCACAATCCGGACCTTCTCAGTCGTCTCCTGCACAAAGTCAGCCCCCAGCAGGCTCCTCTCCCCCACTTGTGTCCAACACAACGGGGTCCTGCAAGGCCTACCATACAACGCCTCAGAGCAACACTCTGACTTTGAGGCCGTCGCGGAACCTCTGGTACTGCAGCCTTTAAACTAGCCTCCTGCCTCATCCCCTCCTCAAGCTGCGCTGCACACTTCACCAGTTCGGATACCGACTCGAACTTGCGGACTATGCATCGGTTCCTGAGATCGATACGCATACCTCGCATGAAAGCACAAATCAACTCATACTCGGTATCTGCACCCCGACCAGCAAACCGCTTCAGCCGGTTAAACTCGGCCTCGTACTCCCGAACCGAACGAATCCCCTGTGACAAGTACAGAAACTCCCCCTGTAACCTGTCGCGAGCCTCCCGCGGAAAATACTTGATATCGAACTCCCTCCGGAACTCGTCCCAAGACCACACTACTCCCGCCCTCCTCGCAGAAACACCCTGCCACCACTCATGTGCATCTCCCT